>JAQFVV010006245.1:3317041-3983334 GCA_028023455.1 Epiperipatus broadwayi | reverse complement strand
AATGAATAACAAAAGATGATTAAATCATGTGTACACTAAATATTTTTGACGAATTGTGTTTGTTTCAAGATACCTAAGTGACGATTAATGCATAAACTTGTTTAAAAAATACTGAATATGCTTTACTCCAGTAATAATATGGTTCAAAAATTTTTTAAATAGATTAATATAAATTTAACAAAAAAAAAAAAAACAACTTATCAGACATAATAAAAAAATGCAAGATAGTTTAAAGCCTCATTAATGAAAACACAGTTAATATGAAGATTTTATCAATTTGGAGTTTTATATGAAATAAGTTGTTTTTTTTTTTTTAGAATTATAGTTTTTAACTTTTACTCACTTTAATCTAGCAATATCTAAACACAAAAACTGTAATAGTATTCAGCATAGAGAAACTTAATAAAGTTTTTTGCCATTGATAAATAATTTTATTTATTTATCACTTTTTTAAATAATGACCCATTATTAGAATCTGGCTTGTAAATATTTTTATAGTTATTGTATTGAATATCTTTTAATTTATAAATATTAACTATTTTGTATGTAATTAAAAAAATTCATAATATATATTAATACATAAATAATTATTCAAATTTATGTTAAATATAAAATTCATATTATAAAATTACAGTTTCAAAGAGTTTACGTAATTCTTTTGGACCTCCTCCCATTGGCTGATATTTTGTACGCCAGTTATTAACAAGTTTTCTATATCCATCTCCAGGAAACCCATAATTTCCAGGACCTGGTGTAAAAGCAAAATCCTAAAACAATATTTTCATAATATATTATAAAGCGTTGTTTTGTTATTTTGTACAACTAATACTTAACTTTGTGAAACCATAAAATAAAATATTACATATTTAATGGTTTTTTATTATATATAAATATTTAATAAAAATAAAAGGAAAATACATAATAGTTATTTGATTTTTGCATTTCATTACTTTATTAATTACCATCTAAACAAAAAATACTCCCATCATAGCTAGAGCATATAGTAATCACAGGAAAATTGTTCTGTAATTAATACTTCTTTAAAGAATATCATTCTAATTTAATCATATTTGCATTTTTTTTTTAAACTTTTAACCTTATTTTTTAAATATTTTTAATTACATTAAATGTTTTTTTGTCCTGTTTTCATAAGTTCAATTTGAAAAATTATGATAACAATATATATATGCAATGAATACTTAATCCATTGTTTTTCATGGAACAAGAAAAAAATAAACAATAGATATACAAAACCAGTAAAACATCAATCTATTAAAGGTCATTAATTATATTTCAGTGAAGGATTAATACCTATATAGTGCCCATAAAATATAATTTAATCATTAGTTTTAAAAATAACTCAGATATTATAACTCAAAACATTCCACACTTATTATTACAAAATGTGTGTGTACATATATACATGTATATAAGCCTGGTCATACACTTTATTTCCACTATTTACATCAAAGTACTGCCCTCTTGTCATTCTCTTGAATATATATATATATATTGCACCGATTATAAAGCAAGATACATAATTGACTACAAGAGTAGTTAACTGCTGGTTGTCTTTGTGTAACAATTTTAATAAAAACTATAATTACAAAAAAGAAAAAGAATTCTTTTTGCTTACAATTTAAAGATCACATTTTTTTATTTGATCACATATGACCTGATGTTTTCAAATATTTTTTTTTGTATGTTTGTAAGCTCATTAGGTAGATTTAAGAACTCGTTATCTACTTGTAGCACATAAAGTGTGACTGGCTGTAATGATGTATAACATTTAGCTTTGCTTTGTATAGCTTGTTTAAGAGCTAATGATAATCATAGATTTAAATTTTAATTAAAGTAGAAATCACACAATATCTTAATTATTTTGTGATAAGCAATGTGCATCCATTTCTAGCTGATAGCCGAAGCACATCTTTGCTGGACTGGTAAGAAAAATAAATATTACTCTTGTTGAGGATATTGGTTGTGCTTAAAATGTGTGTGAGTGCAAATGTGATTCATAGGATAGTTAATAATTTTTTTTTGTTTTTGTTGTATAATGCTTAAAACCATTTGTGTATGAACATGAGGGTAGGTATTCATTCTATAGTGTTGAGATATTTAAAATGATTTAATGAGGCATATGAATTGATTCTATCTCATGCTTAGTTATGATTATATTTTGTTAGTTAAAAAATTTCTTGTGACCAGTATAACTAACCATATGTTGAGAAATATGGTTTAAATTTGAAGTTTGTGAAAATTAAAGTTGAAACACAGAATAACATTAGTTAATAGTTGTTTATTACTACATCAGATATACTTCCCTGGTGTACTTATAGTTATAGTGGTATATTGGATGGTTAGCATAAGAATATACCTCCACAGTAACTGTGAATTCCATTTTATTGATGATGAGGCATTTATAATAATTTTATTTTATTTTTTTTTAGTTTAATTTAAAAGGAGAGAGAGCTACGAAGATGTGTAAATACTGTAATATATGTTATTATTATTACTGCTAATAAAGTTTTGTAATTTATTAAAATTTTGTCTTTGTGTTAATGTTTGGATCTCACAAATTCCAGAAATCATCCAATCATATATCGATATTTAAATACTTAAATCAAATCATACTTTCATACAAGTATAATTACTACATAATGGAATAATGGAGGAGTATTTTCCATCAAATTTAAAGAAATAATGATTTAAACACTGCAAACTTATATCACAAATGTATCAATTTATACAATGATTTTGTTAGCACTGAAATAGTTTACCATACTTGGTGGGATTATGATATATTGCTGGATGCTGTAGGTGGTCATAAAAGCTTTTCTCCAGTGGCAGTATTTGAATACTTTTCCAGTTGATATTTGCTATTTAAATTTTTTTTAATAATCGAAGCACTTGCAATGGTGAGAGTGATTGTTGGCTTGGCTAACTCAGCTCGAGTCAACTATTACTTTCATCCCTGGGGTGATATTCATAAAATGATAATAATTTTTTATCAGTATCTGAGTATTCATACCCTGACTGTTCTATATCCCTGAGCTCATAGTATAAGGTTACTATATATATATATATTGTAGTCAATGGCCAACTCCAGACTTGCCAATATTACAAGCTTCTTAAATTTAAAACATTTAATTATTGGGAAATGCTAAATTTAATTGATCATATGTTGTTTTAACAATAATAATAATTGAATATTTGATTTAATTAAATGTTTTTTCTTACCTAAATAATAATATGAAGTTTCTAGATAATTTATAAAATAATAATGTGAATATTGTGTTATAATTTAAAGATTAGTTGTAGTGGGAGACAGAAAAGTATAAAATAATGTAAACAATTTTTTTGTTATCTCTCTTTGGGAATTATTTACCAGTTTTAAAGCTTAAAAATTAAATTATAAAAAAGTGAACTTTAACTTTTAAAAGATGAAGGAAAAAGTAAACTAAAGTTTTATGGAAAAGAAAAAATAAGATTTTGACATTTTGTTAAATTTTGTTTCAATTAATAAAATTTGATTTTTCTCTCTTTACCTCTCTTCAAAACAAAAGGCAATGTTTTTCAAACTCAGTATCATTAAATGATTGTCTTGTTTTTCTCTTGGCATAATGAAAAAAACTAACTAAGGAGGAATTTGGAAAACAATGCTTGATTTTTTTTAATTAAAAAGAATGGAAAATAACTGCAACAATTTTTTTTGTAAAGTAGAACTAATTGGTTAGTGTTCACTTTGGTCATTGTTATTAAATAGATACAAGATCACTCTAAAAATAATAGGGGAAGGGGTAGATGTTAGAATCTATTAAGAAACAGTAATTTCTCATTCAGCTGCTGAAAAAGACATAAGCAGAAATTTAGCTATAAAAAATGTTTCTAAAATGGAGTTGAAGGTAACTATTTGGTAAATTTAATTAAACCCTAAATATCATCAACCTTCTTGTAATCTTCTCACTAGTAAAATGTAAAGGAGAAGAATACCCCTGAAATATTCACAACAAGCCTTGCTTCTATCCAAGCATGCTTGTCTCTGTCATTCTATGTTTTAGCATGCCCTGTAAAATTATTAAGAAATATGAATATTCACATTGTATATTAGTCTGATATGGAAATAAATAGGTTGAAAAAAAAAATTCATTCTCTATAGAAACTTGAAAATATTATATAGCAGAAATAAACAAATTAACTGTGTTCATTAACCTGAAATGGAGAAACCTTCAAGAAGAAAATCTGCATGGAAAAAACTGTAAACTATAACTGCCAAAAAACGGTTCAAAAGAAAAACAAATTCAGCATAAAACGTATTTAATGTCCATATTGCATATTTATTTATAGATTTAAAAAAATAAGAAATAATAATTGATAGGAATGAATAATAGTATATTATTTTATTTTGTCTTGTGAAACTTTTTTTTTTTTCAATTTTCCGTTCAAAATTATAAAAATAGGATTTTAAGTAATGTAATTTTTATTAAATTTAACATTTTTTTTAAACATTTTTTATTCATTTATTTTCCATCCAAAATTCTACAAAAGGATTGTTAAAGTTTCTTATCTCTGTGAAAAAAGAAACAACTCAATGAGAGTAAAAGTTAATTAAATTAATGAATAAAAATCAACTGATTAATCATATTTGCTATAAAAAATTATTTTTTGATAAAGTGTATTAAGTTTACATTTTCATATTATTATGTCATTTTTTAATTGTCTAAATTAATAATTAGCTACTTTATTAAGTAAATGTTTTAAAAACAAATATTTATGGCTTTATTGTTCTAATTATCTGTTATCTGAATAAGCAGTGTGTGTGGCTTTAATTTCATTGCAGTATAGTGTTTTAGGGATTATCCCAGATAAATTATTTAAATCAAATTTAAGTAAGCTGTTATATTTATCTTTCTCTTCTTTACATTAACACTTTCTAGGGTCCTTGCTTTCTGAGCTAGTTTGGAGCAATAATGGCTAATTAATTTATATGTCAGGATTTATGTTAGTGTTTGGACATCCAAATGATAATGCTGGATAGTGCAAAGGCACCAGTTTTAATTCCCATTCACAGCATTTTATATATTTTAAGAGAAAATTATAGTTGGCCTGTACATTCATGGTACCATATGGCTATAGCCTTGATGATAATTAGTGTGTATCAGTATCCCAGAATTATTGTTTATGTGACAGATTAGCACTTAAGTATATACATCCAAATAATTATTCATATACAATACTCTAAGTTTAGTGGCTAGATAATTATCCAGTTAAATCCAGTCACAAAGAATGACTGTTGATTGCTGTTAATAATTTTTTATTCTTGTCAAATGCTGGTGATGTAATTTATCGCTTATTGTTAGTATTTTATCCTTAATGTTCTCTTGTATGAATTGTAATATATGCTGTGGGCTAAAATGCAGCAATAGAAAAGCTGAGCAGAGTAACACCACAATGGCTTAGTGCTTTTGAGGACTTATTGTGTTCTCATATTCATGAATATCAGAACATAATAAGTCCGTGAAAGTGTTAAACCATAATATTGTTACTCTACTGAGCTTCTCTATTGCTGCATCCCAGTGCACATAACATATATTTTATCCTTATTTATTCATTTATAATATTTTTGCTTACATGCTCATTGTTTTTGATTATCCGAGGTTAAATGAAATTGTACTGTATGGTAATTAAGATGATAACTATTCCCAATATTTATCTATATAAAATATATAATATAATAATATATTATAATTATATAATATATATATATATATAATGGAGAGTTAAGACCCTCCATTCTTTATCATTACAAATGGTGAGTTAACAGTGGGTCTGATGATGATTTAATTCTGATAGTCATTATACAAAATGACCACCTAACTTGATATTCAAATAAACTTACACCTGAAAATGAAAACTGTATTTTGATGCAGAATAAGCTTTAAAAATGCATTACAGTGAAATAGATGGCAAGAGGATAGGTAATGATTAAATTGTAATTATAAAATTTATTGATATATATATGTATATAGGGGGAATTCATATGTTAAGTTGAACAGAAAATTAAAGCATGATACTTGGAGATTGGAATGAGCTTTTGGCTGTTACAGTTTGTTTAGCTGTATTTTCAATATTAGATGGATGGTGAATTTTGTCATTTGCATGAAGATGCAATGTCTTCATGTAATATGGAGTGTTATATCTTAGTACTATACGAACCCACTTTCAAGTTTTGATGTTTCTGTTGCTTATCATGGTCAGTTAATATAGTCCTGCCATGGTCCTTAGTCTCTAAATAAAACCAAAGCATAGTTTTGAAGTTTTGTATTCACCAGCCTCTAAGTCTCCAAGAAAAGAAGCAAAGGCATAGTTTTAAAATTTTACATGTATAAGCCTCTAAGACTCAAAGAAGTGAGTCTTTGCAAAGATTATTGCATTATTATTTCTATTATGGCCTGTATGTAGCTTATAATGTCTAAATTTAGATAGACCTTCTAGTGTTCATGGGGCATTGTGTATTTATAGTCTAATATCTGAGTTCTGCATTGTGGGACACTATTCATACTTTTGCTGTCAGATTCTGGTCACATTGCTGAAAATAGGTTTTGAGCAAATGGTTTCTGTATAAACTTTATTTTTTATTTATGCACATATATTTAAAATAATAAATATAATAGTGAATAAGGAAATCAGTCACACATACATGAACAGGATAGAATTGGAAAATAAAACTAAGAGAAATGATAAATTATATAAATAAAGTCAGGTATTGAGACAGTCTGATTCAAAAAAGGTAGTTTAGATAGTGAAAGCTAACAAAAAATGTGAAGGTGATGTGAATCTCATTTTATAAGATATTATTTCTAAAAGAGATTATACGTATATTTCCTGTATGTAAAAGTAATTTAATGCAGTTGTTTAAAGTTTAAAAGTAATTTAATATAAACATATATGCTAACAGGAGAAAATTGAAAAAGATGAAGGAAGAACATAATCAAAAAAAATATCAGCAATCGACACACGAAATTTAGAATATAAAAATGATAATGTTAGCTCAGTTTTTGCAAATGTTCCAGAAAATAAAAGAAAGCAATCACAGAGCATGAGAAATTTTTAAGGATAATCAAACAAAACAAAAGAAGTGTTTAAACAAATGAATTAACAAAAGAGAAGAGTATAATGAAAAAAGAGAAAAGGATAGTAAAAAAAAAGTAGGATAAAGTCATATGCTATTAAAGAAAATGAAAAAAAGTAATGAAGAAAGAGAAGAGAAAAAAAAAGAGCAGAAAAAATGTTAAAAGATGTGGTAAAAAATGGAAGAAAGCAATCAACAAAGATAGGATAGTAAAAAGAGATATCAACAAAGAGATGAGGATAATAGGAAGAGAGCAGAAGAAATGCAAATGCTGCTAAGAAAAATGGATAAAATGAATAAGAAAATAAAGGAAAGATTGCAAAACATAATAATGGAAAGCAATAAATAACATGACAAAATAAACCAAAATATTCAAAATGATAGTAATAATATAACCCAAATAAGTGAGAAAAATAGACTGGATATTGATGGTACTGATATGAATAAATATAGCATGTGATGAAGCTATTAGTAATGCTAATAAAGATGTTGATGTTTTTGCTATGGATAATCATTTGGATAAAAATGCCAATGAAAAATATGATAAAAAGTGTAAATTGATATAAAATGTAATGATAGAAAAGAATTGAATAGATTCTTCAAGGAAATGTTATTGTACAAAATGAAGATTATACAATGAAAAGTGAATGCTAAATGAACCAAAACAATTTGGAAGAAAATATTGAAAATGAACAATAGTATATGAAAATGATAAATCAAAAGGATGAACAATTGAAAGAAGAAATTGAGATGATGACAGTTTAAAGTGTAAATGAAATAAATGAAAAAGTATAGTATCAAGAGATATTCAGAATAGATACCAGAGTAACCTGTACTCTTTTCAGGGCCAGATATGCAGTATAAAGCACCAATTACCAATTCTCTGTTAAATGGTCAAGTAATAAAAATGATTAGGTATAACCAGTCACCTAAGTTAGACCACATGGTTAGATATATTGGCAATAGATGTATTGAGAAGATAATAAAAATGCTCAGGTAACAAACCCAAAGAGGGAAACTTTCAAAATAAAATATTTCCAAGAATAAGAGATAAAACTGATATAAAGAATAAGGTTTTTAAAAGATATAAGACATAATCTATGGGATGAGGTCTGGATAAAAAAATAATAGTTTGGAAAAAGAAGTAATTTATAGAACTGTGGGGATGATCTGAACAGGTGTTTACCAATTCCCCATCATCAATCTCCAATGATTCACAAACTGGAAGATATATGCAAATGTTTCAATAACCATGTAAAGCATCTGTAATAAAAGTGAAAAATAAGATGTAAATTTAAAATAATGAGAAATAAAATGTGCATTTCCATTTCATTGTCTTATCATATTAAATCCATTGGCCAACTCTAGGCATGCCAATATTTCAAGATTTTTAAATTTAAAATATCTTTAATTAATGGAGAAATGCTAAATTTAATCTAGCATATGTTTTTAATAATAATAATGGCTATTTAATTAAATTAATTTTTTTACCTAAATGATAATATAAAAATTCTAAACAGTTTTCTTTAAATAATAATGTGAATATTGAAATGTGTTGCAATTTAAAGGATAGTTGTAGGGAGAGATAAAAGTATAAAGTAATATAAATATTATTTTTGTTCTATCTTCAATAATTATTTACTAGTTTTAACATTTAAAATAAATAAATTTCTGAAAAGTTAATTTTAACTTTTAAATGATAAAGAGAAAAATAAATAAAGTTTTGTTTATAAGGTTTTTTAAAAAAGGAAGTGGAAAATAAGATTTTAACATTTGTTTATTAATAAAAGTTTTGTTTATAAGGTTTTTTTAAAAAGGAAGTTGAAAATAAGATTTTAACATTTGTTAATTAATAAAAGTTGTTTTTTTCTTTTTATCTTTTTCCAAAAGAAAAAAAAACAATGTTTTTCAAAATCAGTGTAATTAATTGATTATCTTGTTTTTTGGCACAAAATATAAAAACTAATTAAAGAAGAATTTCAACTATGATTGTAATTTTTAATTTAAAAAAGGAGAGATATAACTGTATAATATTTTTGTAAACATAGAACTAATTGGTTAATGTTTCATTTGGTAATAAAAGAGATAATATGATTGGATGGATACAGGATTGTTTTAAAAATAATAGGGTAGAGAATAAGGCAGTAGATCTTGGTATCTTTAGAAGATGCAGTCACTTCTGACTCAGCTGCTGAAGACAAGTTTAGCTATAAAAATGCTTTCTAAAATGGAGTTGAAAACATCTATATGCTAACCTTAGCTAAATGTTAAACATCATCTGCAAAATCTAAATGACTTAAATAATCCCCATTTATTTTTATTCCTTTAGCTTCTATTTTAATACACAAAATACTTCTTTCAGCAATACTGTAAAAAAATTTGAAAATATGGAGTCACCCTCAATGTTAATCCTCTTAATATGTAATCTAATTAATATAAATGGCAATATATAAATAAATTAATTATAAAATTAAAATTTGAATGGAGTGTTTTCGACACAAATAGTCTAATGGTAAAAGGAAATTTGCCATATTCTTTGTAAAGAAAGGCTTAATAAATATTTTTGCTAGTAATACTTATAAATCTGAGACTTATTAGAAGACTATTTCAGGGACTATTAACCATGAAATAAAAGAAGAAGAGGTGTTACATTAAAAATAACAAAGAGGAATCAAAAATAAAAGTAAATTGATGAAAGAATATACAGTTATTTAGGTAATGTGTTTTTGCAAAGAATGCTTTAAAGCTTCAGAAAATGTGGTGTTATCAGATAAAAGTATGAAAGTAGAACTAAAGATTAACATTAAAAAGATTAAAGTAATGTTCAGTGGATTTTTTAAAAAAAATGAAAATAAAGATTAATAATAATGAGTTAGAAGAAGTTAACAACTATAAATACTTTGGTCAGATTATTATTACAGATGAAAACATAATGGATGAAATTAATCATAGAATTAAACTTAACTGGAATGCTTTTGATAGAAATAATTTAATATTAAAATGTATTTTACCAGTTCTTATTTACAGATTTGAGTCTTGGACACTGAACAGAAGAGCAATATAGAAAATTTAGATCCCTCAAAGAGGTATGAAGAGATGCATGTTAGAGTAACAAGAAGAGATCAAAAATGAAATACATGGGTAAAAAAACAAATAGATTTTACTGACATCATTGAAAAAATTAAGATACTGAACTGGAGTTGGGCTGGACATTTAGCTAAAAGAGATGATAATAGATATACAGTTGAAATCTTAAACTGGATTCCAAGAGATTGTAAAAGATCTAAAACAGATGATATATGTGATGGATGGATAACATAAGGAAGTGTGATGGGTGATGTGGAAAAGAGAGGCTAGAGATTAAAGAATATGAATTGAACTTGGAGAGACCTTCATCTTGCAATGAATTGACAATTGTTGAAAATGCTGCTGATGTTAATAATTTGTCCAAACTATTTATAAAATTCTTTTAATTTATTATCATTATTTCTCTCTCTCTTTTTTGAAAACCCATTGTAAATTATTTTAGTTAGTTTATTATTTATTTTTAGTTCAATTTCTTTTTTTTTTTATTTGTTAGCTTTTGCAACATTTTCTACATCTCTAAAACAATATATAGTAAAAATAAGTATGTTACCTGCAAAATACAAAAGTAATATTGAAATTATTGTGAGATGAGGAATTACATATTATCTAAATACACAAAACTTTATAAGTGTTCAAAATAATTGCCTCCAGAGATCGAGTCAAACACTTTTATTACAGTATCAATCTCCTCTTCTGAAATAAAATAATCACAAATTCTTTTTTGAGATTAAAAAGTAAAACAGGCAAAATTTTCTATATGTATTGCCACTCAGGGTAAGCCAGAATAATCAATGGATGGATTCCAGAAGGCCTTCTGGCATCCATTGATTACTCTGGTTTGTGCTGAGTGGCAATGCATATAAAGAGTTTTGCCTGTTTTAATAACAGTTAAGAGCAAGTATAAGAAATAGTGATCATGTGATGTTTATTAGATTAAAAAGTAACCATAAATCATACATTGTGAGATCAGGAGGGGAGTATGGAGCATTAAACTTATTATTCTTAGACCATGAAGAACTTTAGCAGGTGATGTTATGTGTACCAAAATACTGCGACAGTTTTCTCTTCTTCTGTCTTAATAACTTTCACTAATCCTGTATTTATTATTTTTTCATTTTTACAGTGATCAACTTTGAGTCATCTTCAAATATCCATATAGTACTCTCTCAATGTGCTAATGTACAAAAATAAATAGAATTCATCACTCATTATAATTTTAGAAATGAATCAGTGAGTACCATCATTAAATAATTGCAAAGTTTGTTGATTGATTCTTACATTCTCAGTTTTTGTTCTTCTGTCAAATGATGTGGAACCCAATGTGGAACAATTTTAACCTTCAATTATTTGAGAAAAATTTTACATATTGCTGTAAACTAATACCAAAGATAATATTTATTATTTGGTAAGTGCATTATTTGTTATCTCTTATCATCTCACAGTAATAGTTCACATTTTTTGGAATAATTGCTATAGCAAGCTTATCCATATCCTTAAATCAATATAGTTTCTCGTGATGGTGCTTTATTGCCAAATGCTAAAAGTAACTTCTGTATATATTCTTTTTCAAATAAGTCATCTTTAAAATCATAAAAAGTCATAATATGGAACTACACTCATTTCAATTCTAATACTCCTGATATTGATGGGTATCTCACAGCTATTAAAATACTAATGATAGAGTTCAACTGTTTATCATGTATTTGTAATGTATTAAGCACAATACATGTGTATTTAACAATTCTTCATGTCACTAGTTTTTCAGTATGTCAATAATTTCAATATGGCCTTATATATGGCTTAAGTAACTTTCATTCATTGTTGTTTTCTCTGACATCCATTTTAATCTACAAAATATTCTCTGTAAAACTCCTATAATATATTTTGAAGAGACAGAATCACTCTGCCATTTTTTTAAAAATCAATATTAATACTTTTTACAGTTTAATCTATTTGAAGTTCACTTTTCTAAGAATATTTAAGAGTTTAATAATATGAATTTTTGACATATTTAAGCTTTATAAAGTCAAATCTTTTTAAAATATAATGTAAACCGTTTTTATATCTATGAATTCATTACAAAATGGAATCTCAATCTTTAGTTTTTGCTTAAATCAATGCTGTTGAGCTAGAATTATTTTTAAATCCAACCTTTTTTTTAATTTTTTGGATTCAAATTTTTCTCTAAATAATTTACAACAATCTGAGTCAAAACTTACATATAAATGATATATTTGTAATTTATTACATTGTTCTAAAAAACCACTTTAAACTTTATTATTGTCAAAGCCTTTTTAGCTTTTTTCGTCTTCTAATGATGCAACTAGCTATTAGTTATGAATTGCAATTTTAAAAAAATTAAATTAATCATCTTTCACTTCTTTACATTGGTCTGGCACTCAATTTACATTCTAAATTTTTGTTTCTTTCTCATTTGAATATTTAGAATTGAATTATAAACTTAAATAATTTCATTAATAATCAATTATCAATATCAATTCAAGGAAGCACAGACAATATTAAGCTCTACAGAAGACGAATAGTCATTTGAAATATTGGAGAGAAAATTAAAAAGGCATTGAAAATAATATGTAAATGGATAAGCAGAATAAAGATTTAAAAAAAATCACAAGTTTTACAACTTTACATATCTTATTTTCTATCTTTAAATATAATTACTACTACATTTTTTTTAGTCAATTTCTGTAGCATTATCATTTAGATATTCTGTGTTTAATTTAATCAACATTTTTTTCTGTTTTTGTCTATTTCTTTTAAAATACTTACAATGATTTCAACATTTGTTTTTCAGAGCAATAATTGATTCTAATTATTTTACATCTAAATTTGCAATATTAAACAATCAATGACACCAAATAGCAGTGTTATTTCCCTGCCACTAAATTTTAGTGGAACAGGATTACATTTGCCATCTAGCCACCACTTTAATTCTTTAATAAAACTAATATTCTAAAATTATATAATAAAAAAACTTAAGGTTCTGAATTCAAATCAATGTTTTTATATTCTTATATAATAAAACAATTTACACCATTGGTCATGTACGTTTACGTTTTTAAATTTTAAATCATCTGAATTCAGACCTTTATCCTTATCAAACCAACTTTTTCTACAGTTATTCTTTCTTTCCGAGGGTGAATTTTTACAGCGATGCGTGCATTACTGATAGCCCTTCCCATACAAAGTTTTCCCATAAAATTGAGTCATTCACCCTCATACGAAGTTTTCCCGAAACTTTGGGTCATTCAAAGGGGTAAGTGAAGAAACCGACAGCAGAACACACATATATCAGGTAATTAAATTGAACCCTCCCAGCTTTAACTAAACCTTTAATTAGACCTCTACATTTATGGAAAACGTATCTTTTTTTTTGTTCATTGCCAAGTGCCAATCTTGTTATTTAACAAGAATCATAGGGTCTATTAAATATTTTTTTGATTCAGCCATTTAATTAGATGCCCGCCTTAATGCTCAGGGCGTGAAGGGGAATGAAGTTTCAAATCAATTCTTTTCTATAGCTTTCTATTTTCTCTTATTCCCATTAAAGTTTAAAATAAACCTCTTAAAATCCTCATACATCTTTCTATCTAACCTGCTTCGCTTTAAATTATCATTAAATGCACACCAGCACACACATGTATAAGATTTTGGAACATATAAATTCTATAACGTGTATTGAAATAAGTCAATAATTTAATTTCAGATCTACTAATATTTATTCAAAGAAAAATATATAAACAATAAATGGCACACATACATATATAATAAATATTTATAATGAATTACCATTAAAGAGAAAACAACAACAAAAAAATTAATAATACAGGTATATTACTAAATAATCGCACAGTTAAGTTGGATTAAATTTAAGAATTTAAAAATGGTATAATAGGTGTATATTTACCGGTATAATGTAGTCTGAATATCTTGTGTATGTGTTTCCGAGTGCACTCGTAAGTCGATCCTGGGGATCCTGCCAAGGTAAATATGGTGTCCATCACTTCCACTTAACATTTCATTCCTTTAGTCCCTCTAAAGTGGCATATTCAATCTACTGTTCCTTCTTATTTTGGTTAAATTCTGGAATGGCAAATGATCTGCACTGGATTCAAATAGTTTTAGTTCTGAAGGGCAATTGGGGATGTTGATTGTGGTATATATTTACATAGCATAGGTAAAATGGCTGGAGTCCGAACACCGACCCTGGCATAATGGTGATTTTATCCCATGCAATCCATGAGGTCTCTTATATATTTAGTTCAGTTTGCACAATTTACTTCCCTGACTTTCTGCTTTTCAGCTAATATATTAGAATCTTCTTTTAATAAATATTCTTCAATAATAATTTAGAACACCTGCTCTTCTTACACGTCAGACCAGCAGAGCTCCACTGCCCGTTTTTTTTAAAAAATTAATCAATCCCAGTTGCCTTTCTCCTTATCGCTGGTATTCCTTTGTTTTCAAAAATAGATTTTCTTATAAAATGTCAACAAAAGGAAAACTACTTAGCGATCTTGACTTTTACTTATCTAATTCTTTTTTTTTAATTCCTGAACTTTTTAATTATAAATCTTTTCGTCGACTTTAATTAAACAAAAGAAATCAAAAAGAGTTCAATAAATAATGGCATTCCATGTTCATTTCTCTTAAAATTATTTCTGCAAAATTCATTTAATTAAAACAAACACACAAAAAAAATATCCATTCAAGCAGTTGGATTCTGCTTTCTTTTTTTTTATTGAACAATGAGATACATTTGGCTAATTAATTCAGCAAGTTTATAATTGTAAATGAAACTTTTCTTTTACCTGCTTTAAAATCTTCTAAATTTTTATTTTCTTGTTCTCAACAATAACATTTACCTACATATACATATGACACTTAAAATATATGCTTATACCCCTCATTCCAGCAGATACACGTGCACTTGGTCTGTGCGACTTTTACAAATAATTATAGCATAATAATAATATATAAATAAAGAAAAAAAATTATCTACAAGCTACATTTTTGTTCCTTTTTGTAACAGGGTTTGAACCCAGTTCCTGTCACAATAAGGCCCCTCTGTTGGAAAGACTTCAAAATGAGGTATACTTATTTTGAGGTCTAAAATAATAAATCCATCATAGTGTGGGTTTTAAAGCCATAGCATTATAAGACCCTTTAACATCTGACCCCATGTCCACCCAAAATGCATTACTCCCTGTCGATGTACAATAGTGAAAGGACCCTCATATAAATTACAAAACTTATGCAAATGAATTTTCCTGGGTCACTAACATGTAGTATTTTTACCATTACCTTGTCCCCTATTTGGAATCAGTGCTGAGTACCTGCTGACCTTTTATTTCTATTTTGACTTCTTTTCATAAGGGTCTGGTAAGCTTGAGCTCTATCGGCTTCTACATCTACTGGGAGCTCTTCCAACCCAGGCAAGGGGGTTTTTATCAATCATGGTACATGTTTTCTTAAATGGAGCTGTATTGGGGTAAACCCGGTCGATTTATTGACCGACCAGTTGATATAATTGGTAACCTGTGGAACTTGCTTGACTCACCCTCGATGGTTCATTGGGAGATATGTTCTAAATAGCTGACATAGTTCCTGCATAACCTGCTCACATGGGTTCGATTGTGGATTACAGATGGATGTCAATATGTGCTTAATTCCTTGTCATTGTATCCACCTACGCCATTCCCCTGACATGAAAGGAGTGCCATGATCTGATAATAATATGTGGTTTTTCCACAGTGGGAAAGTGGTTTCTTTCTAGCATTTTTATAGTGTTTTTAGTATTTGCCTGGGATATTGGGTACGCGGCTACAAATTTTGAGAATAGGTCATAGACCACAAGCAGATACTTCTTGTTAAAATCAGGCAATGGATCATAGTAAACCAAGGCCATCATTTCCTGTGGCTGTGTTGGGATTATGGATGTCATAGGTGTTACATAACTCCTATTAGCTGGCTTTTCCTTTTGGCATATTTCACATTGGCCCACCATAGCCATAATTTTAGTATGCATTCTGGGCCAATAAAACCAATCCCAGAGTAAATGCTCCATTTTGAGTATGCCATAATGACCATAGAGTTGGTGTACATGGGTGATAAAGGCCTCCCTCATCTGACATGGTAAAACGGGCTTCCACTCTTCTTGGTCTTCATGAATTTGATACTGTAATATTGATTGTCTTATTCGGTATCATCCTGCCTTATTTCCTACCTATCCCAAGTCCGTTGTCCCCTTTTCCTCTAACTGCTCAATCAATGTCCTTAGTTGTCCATCTTCCCACTGGCAGTATGGTAGTTTAGCCAAATCTTGTTCCACTGTTTCATTTATCTTCAGGTTTATGCTGGCAATATACAAGTTCTCTCCATTTAAATGGCAAGGCTGGGATCGAGCAGGGTCACGACTCAATATATTTGGCACAATGGTCTCTGACCCTTTGTAATATTTTACAGTGTAGTCATATTCCTGGAGGTATAGACTCCATCGAATCAGCTGGCTGTTGGTGAGGTATCTATGGTTCAAAAACTCCAAGCTTTTATGATCTGTAATGACAACCACTTTTGATCCCAACAAAAGTGCTCTGAACTTCTGGAAGGCCCAGACAATTGCAAGGGCTTCCTTTTCAGTAGTAGTATAGTGACACTCCGGTCCTTTGAGCAATCGACTTATAAAGCACAATACTTTCATCTGATTATCATCCTGCATCTGCGATAAGATAACTCCTAGCCCATACCCACTACTGTCTGTTTGTACAATGAATGGCTTCTTGAAATCTGGAAATGCCAACATGACATTTTTCAAAACCTTTTTTTATATTCTCAAAGGCTTTCTCTTGTTCCTGAGTCCATTTCCATGGGACATTCTTTCTTACCAACCTAACCAAAGGTTCCATTTGTTTTGCAAAACCCTCATAAAATTGGTTCTAGAAATTGCAGAGACCCATGAATGGCCGAATTTGCTTTCATGATATAGGTTTAGGAAATTCTCTAATAGCCAAGACTTTGTCTGGATGGGGTTTTATCCCATGGGAACCCAACACATGACCCCAAAATGTAACTTCATTCTTACATAACATGCTTTTTTAAAATTAACCTTGATTCCTTTCTTTAAGCACTCTTTGAGAAATATCTCTACATCCCTAAAATGTTCTTCGATGGTTGCCAATGCCACCAATACATTGTCTACATACATAGTGACCGATTGTTTTACTTCCTCTGACAACACTTGGTCAAACATCTCAGCAACCCTGCACTGCTGTTTATTAGGCCAAATGGCATACGGTTAAATTGATATGAATAACCATAATATCTAAAGGAGATATATTTTCCGGTCGCAGGATGGAGTTGGATCTGCCAGTAACTGGCTGTCAAATCGAACATTGAAAATATTTTCTTTCCCTTAAATCTTCCCAACAGCTCCTGCATGGGAGGGGAATGGTACAGTCTGGGATAGTTATTCTGTTCTGTTGTCTCGCATCCAAACACAACCTGACTGACCCATCTTTTTTTGACAATCACCAGCGGATTACAATATGGGGAGGAACACTTTGAAATAATTCCCCATTCTATCATTTGATTGATTTGTTCCTTCACATTATCCTGGTATTGATGTGGAACTGTGTATGACCTAGCCTGGAATGGTCAGTCCTGATTTATTTTAATTCTCTGCTCGAAACCTTGAATTACACCCGATATATCTGAAAATATGTGGCCATATTCTTCCAATATTTTCTGCAGGGCATGCTCTTCTTCTCCATTGGTCATATTTGCCTGCTTAACTTTTTCAGCTATCACTTTGTCCATCGGGCTTCCTTAACTTTCATGACCCCAATTGAATGGTATAGGTCAGCACTAGAATTAATTATTTCTCCTTTGCACATAACTCTTCCCCTCTCATAGTCTAGGACACAATTTATATTTGTGTAGGAAATCAGATCCTAATATGGCCTTGAGTATCAGGTCCTTCATAATAAAGAATACATGAGTGAAAGTT
This sequence comes from Epiperipatus broadwayi, assembly GCA_028023455.1. Classification (NCBI taxonomy): domain Eukaryota; kingdom Metazoa; phylum Onychophora; class Udeonychophora; order Euonychophora; family Peripatidae; genus Epiperipatus; species Epiperipatus broadwayi. The sequence continues at coordinate 3,965,092 of JAQFVV010006245.1, read as the reverse complement.
TTACAATTTATCTGTAAGTCTACCCATATCTGCTTAGGCTCTACTATGTCCCTCTTATTATTTGCCATCATCACCTGTGTAGCCTTCAATGGAAGGGTCTGTTTGCCAGGTTGTTTCCTAATCAGTTTATGATATAATGTTTCTGTCATAACAAAAATTTGACTTCCTGAATCGATGAGGGTTTCTATTTCTATTTGATTGATTTCCATATGAATCTTTGGACATTCCTGTTTGGCATATTAAGGAACCCTATTTTCCCATGAGCACACCACATTCCCAATATGTTTCTTTGTTTCCAAGTGTACAATTTCTTCCTCCTCTGCCATATTTGTTTGACATTTATCCCTAAATCTTCTGTCTTCAATCTCCCTCATTTGCTCATCTCAATTTCTATAGCTAACCTAATACTTTTAATTCCCACTTGGCATATTATTTCTACCAGCAAATTTTGACACACCATTTTTACTATCTGATTTTCAGATAGTTTACCACTCTCTAATGTCTTCAGTATGGCCACTTGACTTTTTCCGAAAACTTCTCATGGATGATTCGCATTTTGAGATTCTCCTGCTGTTCTTCATTCCAAAACATCTTCAGGACCATTTCATACACCTGGTATGTTTGGAGTTGATTAGCATAGAATCCCACTACATTTTTGTGTATCCATGAAGGTGGACCTGCACTAAGGTTATTTTGCATTTCTCCTGTATCCCATATCTCCTAAAATATTTTTGTAACCTATTTATGTTCCCTTGGGCTCTCTTCCTTCTGTCCTCCAAATACCTTTATTTCCATCCCCTCTATCTCCTGTAATCTTGTTATTATCATATCTATTTTACTTTATATTATTTTCTAGTGAGACTAACAATACATGCCAGGTTCAATGTCCCATCTCCCCGACCATTTCTCCACGTAATATTTATTTTTCCCCTTTTTGTTTTTGCCCTATTTGCCTATCTACCATTAAATTCTATTATTATTTTTCTCTCCCAGAAAAAAATATTTAACTGAACAGCAATGAATTTTATACTTAAAAAAAACAACAACTATATTTCCTCTCTTTTTTAAAAAAAAGAAAGTTTTCTCTTTTTGATTAATGCACCCTCTATATCCTTCAGCTGCATTCACTCTATCAATCTCCATGCTTCAAAAGCCCCACGTTGGGCACCATTGAAACAATTTACACCATTGGTCATGTACGTTTACATTTTTAAATTTTAAATCATCTGAATTCAAACCTTTATCCTTATCAAACCAACTTTTTCTAGTTATTCTTTCTGTCTGAGGGTGAATTTTTACAGTGACACATGCATTACTGATAGCTCTTCCCATATGAAGTTTTCCCATAAAATTGAGTCATTCACCCCTCATACGAAGTTTTTTTGAACTTTGGGTCATTCAAAGGAGTAAGTGAAGAAACCGAGAGCAGAACACACATATATCAGGTAATTAAACTGAACCCTCACAGCTTTAACTAAACCTTTAATTAGACCTCTACATTTATGGTCAATGTATCTTTTTTTTGTTCGTTGCCAAGCGCCAATCTTGTTATTTTACAAGAATCGTAGGGTCTATTAAATATTTGTTTGATTCATCCATTTAATTAGATGCCCACCTTAATGCTCAGGGTTATTTTCTCTTATTCCCATTAAAGTTTAAAATAAACCTCTTAAAATCCTCATACACCTTTCTATCTAACCTGTTTCACTTTAAATTATCATTAAATGCACACCAGAACACACATGTATAAGATTTTGAAACATAAAAATTCTATAACGTGTATCGAAATAAGTCAATAATTTAATTTCAGATCTACTAATATTTACTCAAAGAAAAATATATAAACAATAAATGGCACACATACATATATAATAAATATTTATAATGAATTACCATTAAAGAGAAAACAACAAAAAAAATTAATAATATAGGTATATTACTAAATAATTGCACAGGTAAGTTGGATTAAATTTAAGGATTTAAAAATGGTATAATAGGTGTATATTTACCGGTATAATATAGTCTGAATAACTTGGGTATGTGTTTCCGAGTGCACTTGTAAGTCAATCCCAGGGATCCTGCCTAGGCAAATATGATGTCCATTGCTTCCACTTAACATTTCATTCCTTTAGTCCCTCTAAAGTGGTGTATTCAATCTACTGTTTCTTCTTTTTTTGGCTAAATTCCGGAAATGGCGGATGATCTGCACTGGATTCAAATAGTTTTAGTTCTGAAGGGAAATTGGGGATGTTGACTGTCATATATATTTATGTGGCATAGGTAAAATGGCTGGAGTCCAAACACTGACCCTGGCACAATGGTGATTTTACCCCATGCTATCCATGAGGTCTCATATTTAGTTCAGTTTGCACAATTTACTTTCCCGACTTTCTGCTTTTCAGCTAATGTATTAGAATCTTCTTTTAATAAATCTTCTTTAATAATAATTTAGAACACCTGCTCTTCTTACATGTCAGACCAGAAGAGCTCCACTGTCCTTTTTTTTAAAAAATTAATTAATCAATCCCAGTTGCCTTTCTCCTTATCGCTGGTATTCCTTTGTTTTCAAAAATAGATTTTTTTATAAAATGTCAACAAAAGGAAAACCACTTAGTGATCTTGACTTTTACTTATCTAATTCTTTTTTTTTTTAAATTCCTGAGCTTTTTAATTATAAATCTTTTCGTCGACTTTAATTAAACAAAAGAAATCGAAAAGAGTTCAATAAATAATGGCATTCCATGTTCATTTCTCTTAAAATTATTTCTGCAAAATTCATTTAATTAAAACAAACACACATAAAAAATATATCCATTCAAGCAGTTGGATTCTGCTTTCTTTTTTTTTATTGAACAATGAGATACGTTTGGCTAATTAATTCAGGAAGTTTATAATTGTAAATGAAACTTTTCTTTTACCTGCTTTAAAATCTTCTAAATTTTTATTTTCTTGTTCTCAACAATAACATTTACCTACATATACATATGCCACTTAAAATATATGCTTATATCCCTCATTCCAGCAAATACACGTGCGCTTGGTCTGTGCGACTTTTACAAATAATTATAGCATAATAATAATATATAAATAAAGAAAAAAAAATATCTACAAACTACATTTTCATTTTTTTTGTAACAGGGTTTGAACCCAGTTCCTGTTACAATAAATATGACACTACATCAATAATTATATATGTTATTAATACTAGTTAATTATAGACATCTTTCATCCTTGGGCTTTCGTTTTTAACATTTACCATATAATTTTAGGAACAATAATTTGCTTTAGAAGCATTAATTGCAACTTAAATCAATCTGTGCACATGCAGATGGTATTGTTATTTATATAATCATTGTCAGATTAATTTATGATTATTGTCTATCTTCAGGAGGAGCAATATTGCACTTAAATCTATTCATTACCTTTATATCTCTTTCACACTATCAAATTAATAATCTAAAATTTAAAAATACTTCAGGATTTGAACCCAAAACATTATTAATTAGTATACATTGATCACGTAAGCTTGTAATAGATATTTCAGAAATAGAACAAATAGAGTTTATTATTGTTTTTAAAAGGTATATGCTAACCATAAATGGAGACAGTAATTTTGTAGATATATATTCTAGCCAAATTCTGAAAAGTGCCTTTATTTAACATAAAATAGATATTGTTTAAATATATATTTATTGATATATGAATCAGATCAATATATTTATACAACTTTGAATTCAAAATATCAGGTTGTTTGACTTTCATATTATTAACTCATATTATAAAGAATTAAAATAGTATCTGCACTTGTGTTACACAATAAGTACAATTCAGCTCCTTACTCTAGATACTCATTAACTATAAACTAGACTTAAAATGAAATTATAGCTTTACCATCAATTGTCTAGTGATTACTCAATGCTACAGTTTATTTCCACCAGAATAGAGTAGTCGATTTTCTAAAAGTATAAGTTTATTGCAAATAGAGAAAAGCATGTGACATTTTGTCGAGAAATACCATTATTTCCTGAAGACTTTCCATTTTTCAAAGATTAATTCTTCTTTCAACTAATATTATTATTAATATTTCTTTGTTTTCTAAACTTTATTTTCATACAAATCTTCTTAAAAAAATTTCCATATACTTTTTGATGTTATCAATTTTTAATAACCTTATCATCTTTTCCCTTTATTTGAGAATTTTGATCTTTTCTATAGGCATTTTCACTGTTTCATAATTATACTTCTTTGTAACTTTTATAAACTCTTTTCCATAGTAATTTACACAATTTTAAAAATTAATTTCTTCTAATGAGACATTTCAATTATTTTAGTACTTCTTTTTTTCCACATACATTGCTTTGTCTTAGTAGAAAATTTTATATTAATTAAATACTTTTTCCTGATATATTAGATATCTTCAAAGTATTTTAACATTTTAAAATGATTTTTAAATTCAGGCTTAAATTTATCTATGTTCTTTCTCTTTCTCTATATTCAAATTCTCCCATTGTATTTTCATTTTTCAATTTTTTTTCTTAAATTATGGCATTAAAATCTCTCATGTCAATTTTAAATCATTGTTCAGCCTGTTCAAAGATATTATGTGTATGTAAATGAAGATCCTTCACTTTTGTTCAGAATGAAAATTTGTCATTACATCAATCTGAATTATCTTCATTTGATATCTTCCATTAAACTAAAAACTAAACTTACTACATATCATATAAATCTCCATAGAATTATTTTTTTCATTTTTATTTATAAGAAATCCCATTTCTCTTGTATTTACTTTTTTTTTAAATAGTCAAATATATATTCAAATCAATTGTTTTACATCTTTTTTTCGAGTTGCAAAGTCTGTCAATGCCCACTTAATAAATGATAACTTTCTATGTTTAGGCAGTTTTCTTTCACGTAGAATTAATCTACAATTGGAGGTGTCAAATATAAGCTCTTAAATATATCATTAAAAATTAAAGGGAAACAACTAGAAAATTCAAATTATATTTTATTGATCACTTCCAGTGATTAAACGTCTTATTTATCTACTAAAATCTAGTGTTTTAGTTTTTATCATCTAACATCAATCTTTCATAAGATCTATAAGTTTTTATTCTTTTTATTGTTTGCTATATCTGGGATGGTACCTACACTACCAAACAGACATAAGCTTATATAAAATTCACCTGGTAACAATAATAATAATAATACTACAGAAACTTAGAACAATGATTTAATAGATTAATAATACAACCATTATAAGCATTTTAATTACAGATATACCCAATTAACAATTTATAAAAAACATATATATTTACATATCCAAAGGTGTTCTCAAATTATAATAAAGACCAGTGTGACCTGTTTATTGCCTAGACTTACTCTGCCACATTCAGAAGTAAGCCGTTCACAATATTAGCTATAAAAAATAATGCATGATGATGTCCAGCATCATTGTTGTTGCAAGTTCATCTCCACGCTTGTAGCTTCAACGAGCAAGTGTTTCTTGGTTCTTTTGTAGACTATTTCTTAATTTATAATTAATAATTAGAACTCCCACTCTAATTGGTGAATCCTGCTGACATTGTTTAATACTTATTTGAAGATGCATGGTTACTACTAATTTCTTTTTTTTTAATTGTGACTAATTAATTAGATTATTTTCTGTTGAAATTCTCTTTTGCTCTTCAAGAATTTAATTAAAATTGTTTCCTGGATTTATAATTTATTAATCTTCTAGTAATATTAATTCTTTTATCTATTGCTTCAATCAGTTTTCTTTTTACTTAAATTTAATCTACATATTTTTAACTTTAATTGTGTATGTATTTCACATAAACGCATATATTATATATATATATTATAACGATCGAAATGAAAGTGAAGATTGAATCTAACTGCAAACTATGATATCTGCTCTACAAGGCGCCATCTAGGCATTTAAACCTAGAAAAATTTATAGATTAGGCAGATACGCGCTGTTAAGATTCCACTTTATTTAAATATTCAGATCTTAGCCCAAGTCACTAGCTCAGTGGAGACGCAGAGATAAAAATCTATATCTTAATTTATATCTTAAATATAAATAAATAAAAGCCACTTCCAGAAATTAACACATAAAAATATTTATTTACGCACATATAAAATAACATTTAAATTTTGAGGAATAAATTCAACATTTTAGATTTTTCTATTAATCTTTAGTTTTACATTTAAGTAAATTACAACCATGAGTTTAATATTTATTTAGTGAGTCGAGTATGAATAGACTACATAGATCTGCATTTGAAAAGAAAATATTCTTCCTGGCTTTAACATTAGGCAACAAATTTCGCAATCAAACCGGCGCCAATCCATCTGATACATTTATGTATTCAATGTAGCATGAAAATACGACAACACAAAATACTATACTGTCAGGAATGTACATCTGAACAGTAAGTAGAATTAGAGAAGACATTGTCTCTCCACCAACAGGAATGTCACATCTGTTGGCGAGTAGAACAATAAACATAAAACTCCATAGGAATGGACTGCAGTCCTTGCAATCTTACAAACCCATCCATAGGCAAACAGAAGGTGTGTGGCATATATATATAATCCTGCTCATAGCGGATCTCATACTACATCTACAATTACACAAATATATCCAATCCATTGAACCAAGTCAACTACGAAATGAATAACCTAAGATTACCCTCCCTTAATATAACTTTACAAAACTGTATAGCCATTCACGCCCGACTTAAATTTAACATTTAAATACATTCGCATAGATTATTTTTATAAATTTGTTTTTAAAATGTTGAGTATAGATCAGCTGCACAGATTCCACGTTCAAAAACATCCAAATTAAACACAATCGATCAAAATACAAAATCATCAATAACGTCAATTGCAAAAGGGAATACACAAGGCCCCATGGCATTCATCGTAAGATGCCCACATTAACATCGTTGACCTATATATTCTAATCAAATGTGAAAACTTCAACATAATCAACCGCTAACGAATCTATGCAACGTCTATACCCAACCTAAATTTCATCATTTAAAATTTACACAATAAATAATTTATACAATAAGAAAAAAAAAATGGAAATGATTTTTATCAATCGAAAAACATATAAAATTAAACATTATTAATTTGATTTTAAACTTAAAAAAGTCAGATAGAAGTTCATAAGCTTGAACGAAAGTTCTTAATTATTTTTAAATTTAGAGTTCATGTCAATATAGCTTATGGTAGAAGAGTCCAGGTTTCTGCTTTTAATTCCCATGACGCCTCCATTGGAAGATAATGTTCTGGAGATGGCAATAGCTGGTTCAAGGTATCACAGTCTTTTCATTTTTTTTTTTAGAGAGAGTGTGGTATGTGCATCCTACCACATCTCTCAAACACAAAATGCTGGAACTGTCAGAAAAACTGTATTTCCCTTTTTATATTAATCCACATGGATTCAATCAACAAAACATCACTAATCCATCACTTTCATTAGGGTCCAAGCCAAGGCTTAGTGCTTCCATTGGTCAAGCTAATTTCTCTCTATTTTCTTATCTCTCTTTCATCAGATCATTTTAATTATACAAGAGCCCAAGGCTAGTTTGCTTTTCAAATAATTTATAAACAATCATTTCCATTTACAGATTACAAGAATTAATTAATACATGTTTTTATTTTTAAATCTTGTACTTTTTTTTATAAAAAAGTACGTTCAAATACTTATTTATTTGTTGTTTTTTTTTTTAAAAAATAATATTTTTAAAGTTTGGCATCTGTGCGAATGTATATACGTTTGACAAAACATTTTAATTTTAGCATTTAGTTTTTTACTTTTATTTGCGAACTTTTAAGTTTTTATTTTAAATTAATGTAACGACATATTTATATATCATTACAATATATATATATAAAAGTTTACAACTGTTTTCTAGCTATATATGTGTATATATTTTAACATACACCTATAGACATAGCATAGTTTCAGAGATTTACATTTTCTCTGAAGTCAAAATAAAATCACGAAGATAACTCAGTTTTTTAATTTTTTTTTAACCCAATCAGGATGTGGATTAACATCTACATCATTTTATTTTGAGTTAGTCTCTTCTAATATACATTCTTCTATTTGTAATATAGGGTATATGAGCACAGACTTTCACACCACTGTGTCAGCTTGAGTTCTTGTTTAGATTCATTAAATAAAAACGGTATTAAATCTTCACCCTCATCTTTTCACAATTGATTAATGTATTTTGCCTTCATTTGTACAAACCATTGCAACTTCTTTCAACAGATATCACTTTACTATTGCTTTTGTCTAAAATTTATTTAAGCAATTTTTTGCCCCCACTCATTTACTTGGTATGAATTTACACCTGGTTAGTTCCTGTTAAATGTAATGATTACTAGATATTATGATAGAAAATTTGGTACACAACTTGTGACCTAAATATAATTCTGCAGGTGATTTTTCTGCTTTAGCAATTGGAATTGAGTGCTGATACAAAATTGCAGTATAAACTGCTCTTTCATTTTCATTTTTCCAATTTATTTATTGACACTTTCAAATTTTAAACAACTTTTTCTGTCAAATCATTAGATTGAGGCTGCTGTGTGTGTGTGTGTGGTGGGGGGTCATGAGTAATAAATACCACTCTTGCATAATCTTTTTGAACATGTCTAATGTGAAACAGGTTTCATTGTCAGATGATACAAAAAAATTCCATGTAATTTTTCAATTGTCTTATCGGAACTAGTACTCTTAATTAATTTGTATTCTGCCCAACTTGAATATGCATCGATCACCTCAAAAAAATGTCCCTTAAATGAGACCATGTAGTCAACATGGATGCATTTTCACAGTCATAATGCTTTTGGCCACACCTCAAAATTTTTAGACAGCATTCTAGCACATGACTGACAATTACTGCCATTTTTTTAATGAAATTCTCAATATCACAATTAATGTTTGGCCACAATATATAACTATGGGCTAAATCTTTTGCTCTGACTACTCCTGGGTGCTCTTCATGCAATAATTTCAGAATTAAATCTCTGTCCTTAACTGGTATCGAAACATGATTGCCCATCACAGCTTTTGCATACTGATAATTTGTCATGGATTTCTCATAATTCTTTATGGAGAAATTCTGAATGTTTATTAGGCCAACCTCAGATTTGTTCTATAATCCATTGGTTGCCATCATTTTTCTTTGTCCAACCTGCTACTATCTTACTATTAATTTGTAATGTTAGCACATCTATATAATTAATTTTTTTCTTCCCCACAGACATGTCTCAATGAATGACTCATCAAGAAATGAGCCATATACACAATTTTTTGAAAGATCACAAGAGCTATATTTTAACCTTTAATTTTTTCATTTCTGCTCTGATGGTGATTTTTGAAATAAAGTTTGGGTGCGGACTAAAATAATTTGCCAAGCGATCTTTTATTTGATTAAAAGCATAATTGTCAGGAATATCAGGTTCACAGTGTCTATTAGCAATTTCTATTACTCTTTTCTTTGCAAAAGACAACAATGATGCAAATTTAATTTCTCATCTTCAACTTTATTAATGAAGAGATATTTTTCTACATGTTGAATATAAAAAAGCCAATTACTGGCATCACTTTAGCAGATTGTTTAATACTTATTACTCTAATGGTTTAGCTTTTTTAATCTCATTTCAGGTTCAACTTATGACTGTGCCAATTGCTATATTGGGGAGCAATCGCTATGCTACCAAACTGACTTAAGCTTATATAAAATTCACATGGTAACAATAATTATACTTCAGCAACATAGGATATTGATTTAATAGATTAATAATATAACTATTTAAAGCATTTCAATTACAGATATACACATTAATAATTTATAAAAAACATATATATATATATATTGACATATAATGAAAGCCAGTGTGATCTGTTTAGTCCTTAGATGTACTTTGCCATATTTAAAGGCAAGCCTCTCTGCAATATTAGCTATCAAGGACAACACATGATGACATCCAGCACAGTTGTTGTTATAAGTACATCTGCATGTACAAAGCTTCCATGAGTAAATGTCTGTTGGTTCTTTTGTAAACAAATTCTTCATTTATAATTAATAATTAGACCTCCTGTTCTAATTGGTTGGATCACTTGGATCTTGCTAACATTGTCTAATGTTATTTATTTTTAGATGCATGTGATTACTAGTAATTTCTTCTTTTTAATTGTCATTAATTAATTAGATTATTTTCTGATGAAATTCTATACTATGGAATTCTGTTATCTCTTTTGCTCTTTAGGAATTTAATTAAGATTGTTTCCTGGATTTATAATTAATCTTCTGGTAATATTAATTCTTTTATCTATTGCTTCAATCAGTTTTATTTTACTTTTTACTTAAGTTTAATCTATTTATTTTTAAACTTTAATTGCGTGTGTATTTCACATGCACGCATATATGTAACACACAAATGTTTCTAACTGTTTTCAAGCTATATGTGTCCATATTTTAACATACACATATAGATATAGCAAAGTCTGGCATTGCCCATTTAATATATGATAGCTTTCTATATTTATGCATTTTTTTTTTCATGTAAAATTAATCTACAATTATAGATGTCAAATATAAGCACTTAAATACACCTTTAAAATTGAAGAGAAACAACTAGAAAATTCAAATTATATTTTATTGATCCCTTCCAATGATTGAGCGTCTTATTTATCTACTAAAATCTAATGTTTAATTTCTTCTTATCTAATGCCAATCTTTCATAAATTCTATATTTTTTTTATTCTTTATTGTTGTTGTTGTTATTATTATTATTTCTATATTTCACAGCAATGATAACGGAACGATACTAGTTTCAGTTAATTTTGGTGTATCATTAATCAAATATTTTAAGCTGCTGGAAAAAAAAAATGGGTATAAACTATTCCTTGTTGAATATTATGTTGAATTTTTTTTTAGTAGGCCAATTGTTTTTATACAAATGTCAGTTGTTAAAGTTAACAAATAACACCTAATAAGAAGAATCAATTTTCAATCTATTTAAAATTATTTAATTGAAGAAAACATTATGCTATTTTACTTTAATAAGTGAATATGGATTTTATTTTAACAGCTAAGTGAAACGATCAAAACTAGTTATAAAGTACTTTGGGATTAACACAATTATTCTATCTTTGCGAGTATATTTTCGCTGAAATATCCCTTTAGATTTAGCAAACGTTATATTTAAAAAGTATTATGAATACGATATAAATAAAAATTTGAATTTAATAAACTGAATGTCGAAAATTGATTTTGTTTACTAATTTTTTATTTCAAAAAATATTCCATTTATATCGCATTCATAATAATTTTTTTAAATTAACTTGAATTCAAATTTTTTATATATAAAGTTTGTATTCATAATATTTTTTAAAAATTTTAGTTAAATTTAAAAACTCATTTTTTGAACATAAAATTTGCTAATCTTTAAAAAAATAACAAACCTAAAGTGTTAAGATAATTCGCAAAGCTAGAATAATTATTGCTGGACGATTATGTCATAGCAGCGCTAATCCCAAAATACCTATTAAAATATATTTATTTACATTAATAATTAAATTTTAAAAAATAATTATAACAATGAACAAATTAAAATCATATTTCAGCAAACAATCGCAAAATATTGGCTGGAATCATTTTAAAATTTTAATGCCAATGAACACTCGTCTTGATATGAATATCAAAAGTCTGTTATTTTATCTTTTTTACAAATTCTATAAATTATTTTAATTTATATTTTTTTAAAACAAGAAAAAAATATTTAAATCAATTAAATGTAATCCTAAATATATTGAAATTATAACATTTTACCGTAAAATATTCGACAAAGCGTTGTGCCTTAGAATTTAGAATTCCAAAAAAATTACTTCTTTCCTTTAAAATTTGTAAAAAATCCTTCTGAGTATAAGACGTAGGTCCTAGCGAATTTTCCTTTAAAAAAAGACAATATATAGATTAATATATGTTACTATTATTGTTGTTGAAGAGTCAATTGAAATATAAAATAATTTTAAGGTTTCATTTATAAATCAGAATCTTATTTCTAAATATAAAAATAATATTCACTAAAAATTCAAAGCAAAATGTAATTCTAAAATTATAAAAAATATGTTAATTGTTTTATACATTAATTAAATACTAGTATAATCAAAATATAAAAGCTCCAAAGACTAAATTTGCATATAATACAATTAATTAAAAATAAGTTCGCTATATAAGCTGCTATAAAAAGGTTTATCTTTAGATGAATCAAATATTTTTATATATCAAAAGTTAAATGCCCAGAAATCCGATTAGCCAAGTTATATATTTCTTTCCTCTGTTATTTTATAATATTAAACCAATTTATTTTCCCCTTCCATTAGGCTATTCCAATTCAATATTTCCAAGTCATTCTTTAGTCAATTTTCTTCTTATATCCCATTTTTATAAAAGCTGTTTTATCAATTCTAATATGCTTTTATTATATGCCTTCTTTTTTTCATAAGAACCTAATAGTCATAAAATGTCTCTCTGTCATTCCTCTTACCATTATGTTTATCTTACTTTATGTACAACTTATTTTGTTTTCTTTCAATATCCTACATTCTAAAAAATAAATGTTTTTTTTTTCTATTTTCATATAAACCATATCTGCAGTTTCAATTTTATTCTATTTCCATTTTCCTTTTTTACTATTCAAACATCCAGTCTTGACTAAATAGCAATAACTTTCATCTACTATTACTATAATCATTTAAACTTTATGTAGTTTTATTTTTATATACTATTTTCTTATTCATATACATTATTTATAACATTATTTTTTAAATCCTTCATAGTTAAATATAGACTTATAATATATATTTTATAATCTAGTTTATAAATGGAGTTGTTGTGCTTGGCTTGTCATTTTAATGCTTGAATATTTGTGACATCGAAGTATCTCACTATACAAAAAGTTATAACTAATAAAACAAATTAGCACAACAACAAAAAATATGCTTTTTATTTTTAGAATTATCCAATAAATTAACAATTTATATCTACTGTTTAGTGCTATAAGGTATGTGCATGTGTGAAAGATATTATATTTGAAAGCAGGTTGCTTTGCTAATAAAAATTGAACCAGATAATATACTTATAAAAAACAATATTTTGCTTTGAATATCAAGGTTTGAAATAGAATATTTCATGGATACTTTTTACATTAATTAACTTATTATAAACTTTGAAATTTTAATATATTTAGGCAAAGTTTTGGGGTTTATAACTCGTAAAGATTTTCATTTGCTTCCAAGTTGTTCATTTTCTATTGTAGATTTATTTGTCCTTAAAATTCTACTTGAACATATTAAGTTTTAAAAGACACTCTTATAGTTTTTGATTTCAGTGTTTCCAAATATCCAACTTCAAATTCAAAATTAAAGTTCAAATTTAGGCAAAAAGATCAGATAGATGAATTTATTATTTTAAACCTAGCTCAACTTCATTCAATTAAATTTACTTCCTGAGCTCATTATTATACACAAATGTATTCTTCTTCTTATATATCCATGCAGTGAATTAACATCATGATTATTGATAGATTAATTAATTACAAGAATGTCAAAAAATCTATTAATAAGACAGTGGAAAATTTCCATGAATATTTGATTCAAATCCATTCTTATTAATTTAATTATTTTAAAATAATCTAAAGAGTTTTGAAAATAATTTATTAACTAAAAATTTTAAAGCTGTAAGTAATATCTTAATTGTGTTTAGAATCAGACAATATTTCTTTTCCTAAATGTATAAAAATCATTGAATTATTATTATTATTACTTGTTTATACACATGCTAATCTATTTATTAATGTTAGAATTTTATTCTTCCCATTTTAATAATTCTTTTAATCAGCTTTTACAAACACATAATTGTTTCAGTATTTGGTATACTATATGCATAAATAAAATTACTAATCAATCTAACTGAATTCAACTGTTAACATTTTCCTCTCTAGAAAACTCTCATATAAATTTATGTAAGCAAATTATCTTCTATAATATGTGTGTAAATCATTTTTTAATAGTTTTTTTTTTTAAAAGGACCTACTAAGATGTGAAATTGTTGAGAAATGATGCCAGTATCTAGATGCTATTCTGATAGATGGTATTTAAAGTTCAAGACATAGCGATTTGTGTGATCTATAATAAATGTTACAGAAACAATAAAGAAAAGAATTTTCATATAACAATAATGTTTAATATTAATTTAGTTATTTTTATTTATTTTTTAATGTTTTTTTTAAAAGGTAAATCAATATGGCAAGTTATGTATGAAGAAGTATATAATGTGTTTAGACTAAGTATGGTTAAATAGTAGCATACTGATAAATATTTTGCAAAAATTAAGCAAATTGGCAGAATTATTATTGCAATGAGATAATGCAGAACCATATATTCATATAATTTCCCTAACATTGGAATGTAAAAAATATGAAATGAATTAAGAATGAAATTTCTTAAGTAATAAACTATGATTAATAAATAGATATTCTAGGAATTTCTTTTCAATATTTCTATAAATAAGATGGCAAGTTATCAAAAAAACTTAAATGTTGTATATTTTTTATGAGACTGTTTAAACCTTTTGACATTGTTTTAATAATATTATTTTAACTATTTTGGTATGGGGAACACACAAAATGTTTTGAAATTTTTAAATGGATAATATAGTTCATCAGAAATTGAGTTATTATTTTAAAAATAAAATACATTATCTAATGAATAATATTAGTAAGAAAAAGAGATTTTGAAAACTGAGATTTTTTTCACCATTTGGAGCAGCAACTTTTTTGTGGAAGCAGATTTATTTTTTTGTTTATTTATTGTTTGTATTTTTATACAGATAACCATTATTACATTTAATTTTTCAGGAGATTTTTTTAAAGGAGAGATGTAAAAACTATCTTGCTTAATTACTTGTGAAGTATTTTTATTATTATTACTGATATTTGGAGAGCTTTGAAAAAAAAAATACTGTTTCCAAAGATATTTTTAAAAATTATTTACATAAATATATATTTGGTTGAATAATATTTTATAAATAAAAAATACAAATAATACAAGATATTGTTTGATTTCTTTTATTAAATTTAAAATAGTTTCTTTCCAGAAATAACTATTATTAATGAAATATTTTTGATGTTAGTAGTAATTGGATGGTCTCGGGTATTTTGGATATAATTCTATAAATGTTATAAAAGATATTAATTCACTATATTAAAAACAGCATTTTTTGTTTTTAAGATTTTATTATAACTATCTTTTAGTGTAGACTCAAAAATATTTTCTTGATTTAGGAATGATAAATTTTGAATAATATCTACTAATATTGATGGATATTGATTTTAGTGTTATAATTTTAGAGATAAGTCATTTGTTAGATTTAATTTTATATTTATTTGCTTGTAAATTTAAAAAAATTGCTAAAAATTATGTAAAGACTTTTGATGTCCATTATTTATTTAATTTTTAAAATTTTAAGGTATTTTTTTTTTAGTTTAAACATAGATATATGTGTACTATTATAAATCCAGCATCATTGATTCATTAGCTTTCTTAAATTAATATATATATATTTTTGAACTAAGAGAATATGTAAAACTTCAATTTATCTTCTGTTCCCATGCTACAATGCATCCAGGTAATGTAGTAAATTTAAATCAATATTAAATATAAATATTAAATAATAGTTATAAAGTTTAATATTTATTGCTTAACATTTACAATATTGGAATTAAATATTTATTTTAATATAATATAGTATTTTTATAATAGTTAAAAAACATTTAGTATTTTTTTCTTTTCACTTTCTTATAAGATATATGCCGTTTAGCATTCTCTCTTTCGCCTCTTGGGTTATTTCTGATAAAAATCTATAAGATTTTAGCGATTAAGTTTGCAGTAAAATCACTACAGTAAAGATTTTTTCCAAAATAAAAAATGCTGGTAATTAAAGGTTTCACTTTCTATTTTTATAAAAAGTTCATTACAAAAATTAAAATATTAAATATAATGTTCATGACAATTAGGCATATTAAGCTACATATATTTATTGATCTATATTTTGTCAATTTTAGTTTTTAAATACGTGTATATTGAATTATTTACAAGTTTTTATTACTATTTTAAAGAAATGGTACTCAGAATTAAATACAAATCGTACTTAAGTAAATCGCAACTGTAATTACAAACTTTAACATTCATGAAAATTTAAAGATCCTCTCATTATTTCTTCCATTTACTGATTATTTTTATTTTTTTTTTAGCATTGTTTGGGCAATATTCTGGACTTGGATGCTCTGATTCATTTTTTGATTGTCCCATTTCCATATCATCTTGCATTCATTTCACTACAAATGGAAATATGATTGTAAACATGGTAATGATTGAGTTCTGGTGATCAATATGATGAAAGGACAGACAACTTGAAGTTTAAATATAATTATATCTGATAAAGAAAAGTCAATTTTAATACAAAATTAGGTTCTCATAGAATAGCTGCTAAATCCCATTCGATGGCGCAGTTATCATGCTAAAATTATAAAATATGATCATTCACGGGCCGTTAATTATAATCATTTTGATGTGTTTTTTGTAATGCGAAAATAAAAACAAAAAGAAAATCATCTTTTTTAAATATTACTTAATTTTAAATATTATTTTTTATTAACATATACAAATTAAATGATAATAATAAATGTAAAATAAAATAAACAAATTACAATTGGATTCGTCTTTTTCAGTTTTCTTTTTATTAGAAAAAATCAATTTTCTATCGGAGATTTTTTTCTATCGAAGATTTTGTTTACCGCTAGTTTTTATTTCAAATAGAATGATAACTAAAAGTAAAACTTGTTACGTTTACGTTTAGGGTTGGGATTAGGGTTAGCTTTAGGGTTAGGATTAGGGTTAGTTTTAGGATTAGCTATAGGGTTAGCTTTAGGGTTAGTTTTAGGGTTACGTTTATGGTTAAAATAAAAAATATCAAAATCGTATTTTTGTAAATATTTTTTTTTACTAACATCTATAAAATAAATGATAACAATAAACGTAAACTATATTCAACAAAGAATAACAGTAGTCTGAGAAAAGAAACTAAAACTTTTTTTAAACAACGACAAATATATATATAAAATGTTTATAATATATGCTTTTTATGACATTTAAAAAAACAGTGTACAATTGTACTTTTCTTACTGGATATTTTTGTGTTAACGCTTTTTTTTTTTATTTCAAAAATATACACACGCTACAATCTTAAAATGTCTCGTGGAATGTTACGAACAGTACGTTACTTGACTCGTTACCTAATTCCAAATAACTTTATACATATATCTCGTCAACATTTACTACTTAAAACTTCAATACACTACGGTGTAAAAAGTCTGTTAATT
Source organism: Epiperipatus broadwayi (assembly GCA_028023455.1). NCBI lineage: Eukaryota > Metazoa > Onychophora > Udeonychophora > Euonychophora > Peripatidae > Epiperipatus > Epiperipatus broadwayi. The sequence goes on along the minus strand of JAQFVV010006245.1, from coordinate 3,947,614 downwards.
ATTACTTTACAAAATCTGAACATTTCAATACTTTAAAATAAAAAAAAATCCAATGAAAATAACATTTCCATCCAATTCAAAAAAACACACCCTCTCCCCAAGCCGTAATCATTTTATAAACTGTGCGAATTCGGAAAATGTATTTGCTGCGTAAAACATACATGCTGTACTGCGACGCGCCATAGCGGCCTGCAATCTGTAGCACAACAAAAAAGTTGTATTATAGAAAATTCAGGTTCGAAGGTGTCGGCCAGGGAAACGGCATTTTTATGTGTTTTAGCGTGAAAACAGCGCCATCCAGTGGGATATATCTGCTCAATGATGACAACCCAAAATTATTAGAAGAAATTTTTTTAAAAAAAGTCAAGTTAATGTATATTTAAAAAATATATATGTAAAGTAGAGCATAAAAGCAAAGTATGATTTTTGGGGATTTGAATGGAATTTTTGACTGTTGGAGTTTGTTAGTTGGACTTTCTGTACTGATAATGGATGGAGGATTGATAAAGCTGTTTTAATAAACTTTCTAATAAGCCCCTGCTAAATCTATGATTTATATTCAGAGGATTTAAAATATAAATTTATTCTCATGGTTTGCATACTTTTTAAATATTATTTTGCATTCTTAGTACTATGAAGTTAACAGTCATTGATATTAAAATTATTTGTCATTGGCTTGATGATGCAATATTTTTATGTAACTCCATGGAGTATTCTATCTTAAAACTATATCAAACTTCTTTTGAGTTTTATATTTCCAGTTGTTTATCATAGACAGTTAACATAGTCTTGTGCCATAAACACCAGCCTCTAAGTCTCAAAAAAGGAGCAAATCATATTTTTGAAGTTTTGCTTTTATCACCCTCTAAGGCTCAAAGAAATGAGGTTTTATGATGATTTTTGCATCATTATTTTATATTTAGGGTTGCAAGTATCCTATAGTGTTTAAATTGAGATAACACCTTTGATATTCATGCTACATTGTGTATTTATAGTATCTGGTAATGGAATTTTTTTTATCTATTTCAGAATTATTGGTCACTATTCATTTTTTTTTGTTGTTGCATGTCAGTCAGATTTCTGGAAAAAGATTTTGAGTCAATAGCTTGTTATATGAATATAGGCATGCATATTTATTTAAAAATAATAATAGTGAATAAGGAAATCAGTCATATCTGCATGAGCAGGAAAGAATTGGAAAATAAAGCATAGGGAAATAGAGTAGTCGAGTTCTAAGAAAAACAGATTAAGGATATCATTAACTAAAAATGAAAGATTGTATGAAAGAGAAGTGATATAAGATTTATTTTATAAAATATTAGTTTTAAAAGTTTATATATATATATATATAGATTTTTGAAAAAGTACTTTAAAACAGTTTTTTATATAATTAAAATCAAATGAAGGAAAATCATTCAAGGAAAAGATGAACAATAAACTGAAGTAAGTCCCCTAAAAATGAAATAGACACATTAGCCCAAACACTGCAAATGTTTAAAGAAATAAAAAAAACGGAATAAAAAGAAAAGACAGTCAAATACTACTAAAAAAATGAAAAATATTGAAAAGTTGAGCATCACCAAACCAATATGTAATCAGTTTCACCAAAACAAATGTCAAAGGAAGGGATTGCTCCTGGAAAAATCTTCAACAAGCATTGTATGTCCTTCTGAAAGCATTACTATCTCAGTTTATGATAACATGACTTGAAAATTACTATACTGTAAAACCAAAACTACAAGAAAAAAGAAATAATCAGAAAGAAAAAAAAATTGACCCTGTGTTTACTTAAAGTGAAATAATTCAAATTTAAAATGGAATCTACAAGAAACACATTAATAAAAGAAATTCTCTAAAAAATGATTATTTAAATAGAACATTTAAAGAAACAAAAAAAGTTGACATGAAAGGAAATTGAAAATTATAAGTACAAAAATATCAAAAAGAATAAAATCCAAGTATTTTAGTATGCACATCTATCTTTATAAATATATTTTATAAATAATAATTGATAATAATGAATAATTTTGATTTTTTTTTTGTTAAAACATGTTTTTGATTTATTTTATATTTCATCCCAAAATATAGAAGTGAAGGATCTTATGAGTTTTATAAGAAAAAAGCTTTTAGCCAATCTTAAATTTTTATGTTTTATTGTGAATTGTTGTTATTCAGTTTTAATCAGTGAAAGTAAATGATGGTACTATATTCCAATTTCTTTTCAATTGTTTCTTTAAAACATTGCATCTATGTCATCAGAAAGTTCTGGGATAATTAATTGATACATTTAAGATTCAACATTCTTTACATATCTAAAATCTAGATTCATAAAAATTTCTAAAAATACAATAGAAAACTAAAAGTTAACATGCATTACAAGAAATACTTTTTTTTTTCTTTAACTTGTTAGAAATTAATTTAAAAATAAACTTTGTATTTTTCTTTGATCATATTGTTTAAAATGTTTTTATTCGAAAAGTAATTAGAAACATTTGATTTGGAAGTGTTTATTCAAATTATTTTATTTAGTTTTTAATTTTCAATAATCTTACACGTTTTGTTTAGAGGTCTTCGATCATCTATGATAAAGAAAATAAAAGTAAGGGAAAGTTTAGAATGACTTTGCACGATCCAGGCATGCTGTCAATAAATTACTGAGTCCAAACAAAAGTAACAATACCTTTTAGGTTTGGAGTTTGAGAAAGCAAAAATTAACACCTATCAGGTAGATAAGAATTGAAATAAATAAGAAGTTTCATTTTTAAAGCTTTTTTTGTTAATTTATTATTATTGTTCAAAGCGAGCTAGTTCATTCTTATTTGGATTGTTGGTTTAATTTGTTCTTTGTATTGAATTTAGCTGACAATTATTGTTTGTATTAAAATCAACAATACTTCTACAATTAAGTCTCCTCTTCTCCCTCCCTCTCTTCACTTTTGAAAAAGCAAATAAAGAAAAAATTAAAAATTTTAAAGACAAATAAAAAATTCAAAACAAATCTGTCAATTACAAATGCTAAACTACATTGTTATAAATTATACATCAATTAGTTTTGTAAGTTAATATTAGATTGTATTATGATGATGAGAAATCCAAAGAAATCTTGAAAATTTACAATTGACCATATTTTTTCCTCATTTTTCAACCCTCTCTCATTTTCTCAAAACCAAAAAAAAAAAAAAAAAATTGAAAAGACAAATAATAGTAAAAATTCATACAAAAAAAATTGTCAATGAACAGTAAGAGGTTTTTAGATTCCACTTTGAATGTATAAATTACATAGTATTACAATTGATTGATCAACCCAGTATTCTTTCATAATATCAAAGCATGTTTTAAAGATACAAACAGGAAATGCAGTGTAGATAGCTGAGTAGATCAGTACTGAAATAACTTTGTTAAAGTAAATAATAATTAATTTAATAATAGGAATAACAGGGAATAATCTTGTTTTATAAAATTATATTTCTTATATAGAAATATATTATATTGTCATATTTTTTTCAATTTATTAATTTATTAGTTAATTTCATTAAATAATTTTAAAAAAATTATAGTATTAACAATCATTTTCCTTCAACTATCTATTTATGAATTTTCAATATGTGTAACTTGATTTCATCAAAGTGTAGTGCTTTAAGGATTGTAAATTATCCCAATAAAACTATTTTAGTTAAAATATATTAAGGGTATATGTTTATATTTTCTTTTGTTCACAGTCACAATCTTTAGAGTCCCTGTGCTCCTGAGTTATCTCTCAAGAAATAATGGTTAATTTATATATATATGTGTGTGTGTGTGAGCATATATGTTTGTGTTTGGACAGCCAGATGGTTCTATGGATGGCATAAAGGTCAGTACCATCTTAAACTCCATTCACTGAACTCTATTTATTACAGATTAGAATTTAATTTATAGTTGTCCTGTACATTCATGGTAACAATATGGCCTGAGCAATGATGATGATCAGCATGTATCAGGATACCAGCATTTTAAAAAATATGATTGATCCTTTACCACTTAAGTGTGTATGCAGATGATTGTTCTTATATTATATCCCAAATTTGACATTGGTTAGAATATGATTAGCCTGTTTTATAATACACCTCTTTTAGATCCAGTCATAATGTATTGTCTAATGCTGGTGATTGTCACTAATTATTAGTATAACTATTTATTTTATTCTATGATGATTCTCTCTGCTTCTTTTATATTTGTTAATGACTATTCATCGACAATGTTAATTGTGAAATTTATGGAAACATTTAGTGGGGACAATGATGTATTCCCATTACCCTCTAATTTCCATTCCATTATAATACAGAGTATTAATTTTTCTTGCTATGACAAAATGGAAAATGTGAATAGTGTTCCTTGTATGTATGTCTAGTTAAATCCAAATTAATCATGATCTGATCACCTGACTTTTTAACAAAGGCTTGTTTGCATCCATAGAATTGTTTTTTCACTTAAGTTTATTTTTATCAAGAAATATTGGGTTTAGTTATTTATGAATCATGTTCTATTGGCTGCAACCATTGTAAAAAAAAAAGAATGTGCATGTAATTATAAACTTTTAAGTCTGAAAATAATTCAAAATCATGATCTGCATATTATTTTCGAATTTTAAAAGGATGAATCTATTGGGATATTTTTAACTCATACTGTTTGCTTATTGTATGACAGTATTGTGGATATCAGATAATATTTGAAGTATATGATGGTAAAGTAAAATGATCAAGTTATGATATTAGAAGTTACTCAATCTTTATACTTAAATTACCAAATTATTATAAAGATAAATATAGAAGACAAAAAGAATATAGTGGGTGAGATCTGTTTAATAGATTTGGTTGTGATATTACAATAACTGCTAATAAAATTGAAAAGTTTTGTTTTAAAAGATCCTATATTACTAGATTAATAAAAATTTCAATTAACATTTATTACTGTTACTGGGTCTAAGAATTAATGAATATTGCATAACAGAATGATTACTTTCTCAATGTAATTTGTAATAATATTAAATCACTTTATAAAATGTAAATAATTTACTGAAAACAATAAAAATGCATAAAAAAAACTTCATAAGAAGTTCATGCTTGCTACAAACAGTTTACAGTAGAATACACACATAGTAATGTCAAAACTGTAGCATTGAACTACACAGAAAAATTAATGCAACATTAAAACACATAAAATTTCAGGGCAGGCCTAACACCGTGACAAAACAGGAATTTATGGTGACAGCATTTTGCATTTTGAGATATTCTAATTTAGTAAAAAGAACAAATATTGTTGGATAAAACAAAAATTATTAAAATTACTATTAACTCTTGATATTCCTAATTTCCAGAAACACTCTGATGAATTTAAATTAGAATTTCAAAATTGTTTTTAAAATTTTAACATATTACATTTTTTATTATATGAATTGTTTTTAAAATTTTAACATATTACATTTTTTATTATATGAAGAATATGAAAATGTTTAAAATCGATACATTAAGAATAATTAAATATCTAGAGTTTTGTAAAATGGTATGAAAAAGAGTTAACAATAATATAAAAAATATACTTGTGAATTGGAAAAGAAAGGTATACTAAAAAGTAAAAATAAAAGCCTAAAAATGCAAAACATCATCTTGGTATTGGAAGGAAAATTGTGTAATAACACAACAAGATATAACTATTAATATTAAGAGAAATGACATCATAAAATGTGCAGAAGAGTTTTATAAAGAACTATATAGTAATAAAGAACAAAATACAAAGTATCCCCTATAATACTCCATTTTCTGAATTATAACATTTTAAATGATGAAGTGAGACATGCAATTAAATCTATGAAGAAGAAGAAAGTTTCAGGAAATGATTGAATTATAAACAATATTTAAAAGAAGCAAATAAAAAATATAATGTTTTTGGCAAAGTTATATATCAAATATCTCAATGTTACAGATGTACCATATGACTGGATGAATGCAATAGTATACTTAAGTAAGCTGATAAAGAAGATATTAGAAATTACAGATCTATAAGTATTATATAAAAATCTTTATCAAGATCATTACAATTCATCTCCAACAAACTTTGAATTCTAATCAATCAAAAACACGCACTAGATTTAGAAGTGATTTTAGCACAATGGATCACATCCAAATATCGAGAGAAGTTATAGAAAGATCACATGAATATGAATTGTTATTGTGCTCTGGATTTGTAGATTATGAACAGGTATTTGATCATCAAAATATAATCCCAAAATTTTGTCACATTCTAAATAATATTTATCAAAATGCAGCAACAAAGATTAGATTAAATGATTTTATTAAGAAGATTAATACACTAAAAATAATTTACTTCAAGGTGATTCTATATTTCCAGAACTTTTTACAGAATCTCTACAAGAAGTAATTTGTGGATTAAAGTGAAAAGTCAAAGAAGTAAAAAGGTATTATGATTATTTTGAAAATAATGCTTCAGAGCTTCAGGAAATATTTCAAGAGTTATCTTATGAAAGTAAGAAAGCAGATCTAATAATAAATGCTAAAAATTATAAAGTAATAATGTAGATTGAGAATCATCATCATGGATGAAATATCTATGTATTTGAAAAGAATAACAAGAGTACCAAAATAGATGTGTTTTGTCAGTTCTTAATACAGAGATTTCAGACCATTCAATAAACTAAGAAGAAATGTATGTTAGAAGTAACAAGAGCAGATTAAAAATGAAATACATATTGAGAAAAAACAGGTATCACTGGCATTATTGAAACAATAGACTGAATGAAGCTGGGATGGATGTATTTCTACATGAAATAATAATAGACAGACAGAGTTTTAAATTCAGTGCTAAGAGACTAAAAGACCTAGAAAAAAAAACGTATGTGAAATTTATGGATGGAATAAGAAAGTTTGTTTGTTGATATATTGTGGAGAAAAGAAGCTAGGGATCTGAATAATTGAATTAAATTTGGAGAGACATTCATTTGGCAGAGGATTGATAACAGTTTAAAATGATGATGATGATAGAGTGGAATTAATGTTACAATTTCAGTACAACTAAAGAGTTCCTAACTATGGAACAAAATGCATTCTCTATAGTGATTAAATAGTTGATTTCTTTGAAAACATTGATATAGATGACTAAATCTTAATTCATATATTCACTTGTATGTAGTTTGAGTCACAAACTTCGTTTCACGTATTTAAGCATATATTTACACATATCTTCCATATATTATATATATATATATCTGTATATTTGATATATATATATATATATGTGTGTGTGTGTGTCTATATAATCTGATTTTTTTTTAAATATATATTAAAACTATTGCCCATGGTCATTAACATTTCCTAATTTTTATATACTACAGATATTATTTGTTTTATTTACTTATTTTACTTTTAACATAATCTTTATTGATAAAATATGTGACTGCATGGTTTATATTATTTTGAATGTATAATACATAAATACATATTATATTTTAGTTAATATTAAAGAGGTTAATAGTGCATATTTTAATATATATATGTTGTTAAAAAACAGATTCAATATGGATTATATGCAAATAGTATTATTAGATTTAAACTAGTTTTATAGGTTATATATGAATTTTTAAATGAGAAAAATATATAATTATATAGTTAATGAAAGTATGGACTATTTACCCCAATTTTAATGACCAATGTAATGTAAATAAGGTTACTAAGCTTCACGTGGCTACATATAAATCTGGAGATGCTAGGATTTGACCTCTATATTTTAATTTTATTTATTTTGTTGTAGAAAAGTAATTGCAGTTAATTCAGGTTGTGCTGAAAACGAAATGGCATCTAAGAAACCAAAGAGTGAATAGAATAAAAACATTTGTTCTAATGCTGGGAAGAAGCTTCCCTCTATGCTGGTACTGAGTATGATAACTGAAGCCAATTGGGTCTTAGTAAGAGTTATATATATATATATATATAGCGTCTTACTCAGATCTCCTATCATATCCATATATATATATATATATATATATATATATATATATGGAATGATAGGCACTTAAAGAGACAATTTTGGACAGTTTTTCCTCTTTGTGGCAGAGTGGAAAAATTGTTTTTGTGCTGATGAAAACTTTTTCTTTTAGTTAAGAAGCTATAGATTGGTAATGCTTCCAAATGAACTCTGAAAGGAAGGCAAGGTATTTGGTCACTTTTAACAAGAAAATGTAGTTTATAAAAAGACATTCCATAAATTATTTCAGGTTTCTGAGACATTTTAGTTAAACCAAAAATCTTATGATGAAATATAGATAAGAATTACACAAAATAAGAGGAGTAACTGTAATAACATAAAAACTATTTATTCTGTGTGATGAAATTATATAACATTTTAATAGAGTCTGTGGTAATATTAAGTCAATCTTCATATAGAAAAACTAAAGTTCTCTGAAAAATTTTATTGAAATGTATTGGCATTTTATTCTTTGTTCAATAATAGTCCACAGAATCTTATTATTAAAATGGTTAAATAAAACAGGCAAAACTCTCTATACATATTGCCACTCAGTGCAAGCCAGAGTAATCAATGAATGCCAGAAGGCTTGTTCATAAAATCCCATCTAGTGACTACTCATCCAATATCGCAGACTAGTTTCTAGCTTGTGGCCTTCATCAGTCTGGAGATATTGGATGAGTAGGCAATAGATGGGGATTTTATGCACAAGCTTTCTGGCATCCATTGATTACTCTGGTTTGCATTGAGTGGCAATACATATAGAGAGTTTTGCCTGTTTTAATAACAGTTAAGAGCAAGCATTAGAAATAGTGATCTTGTGATGTTTATTGGCTTAAAATGGATCACGTAAAGACTATCAGAATTATGTAACATAATTATATAATATAAAAAAATATATTGTTAAATAAATAGAATAAATTGGAGCATTACTATATTAGAGGATGTCAATGTTATCTGCAACCTATATTTTTATTATGAGATTCCTAAAATGTTCAAATTGTCTGAAAATATAACATATCTGATCAAAAAATAATGAACTAAGAGATTATAATATAGTTGCCAAAATAATAAAAGCTTTACTATCATATTTTACATTTATTAAAAAGCAATCTAAATGATAACTTTTTTAAAGCAATTGTAGATATCACAACTTCCAGTAATTAATAAAAATATAAAATATAACTTGCCAAACAGTATATGTTTACAATTGATCATTTTTAAACATAAGATATCATTGCTTCAACACATTAAGATTTATATAATAAACCAATGGCTTTTAAAAGTAGCCTGATTATAATTGTTCTGCTTATGAAGTTGATAATGAATTACTTTAACAGTGTTGCCTCTACAATGATATGTTGCACTGATGTTTTATGTTTTTTGGTCACAAATATTTCATAATGTCTATTAGTTCTATTTAATAATCATTACTCTTCAATCATAGATAGTTCTTCCTCTCTTTTTTATTAAATACAATCATAAAAATTAAGTCCACTGATTTTAAAATATTGATGCTCCATATGTAATGTAATGTTAATAATTTGGGCCTTTTTAAGATTTGGAAAATCCAGAGTTATTTTCACACTATTATATTTATTAAGATTTGCAAAAAAATGTATAACAAACATGAATAAGGGTTAATTGAAGATCATTATATTTATTATTTAACTGTCAAAAATAAATCTAAAATGTGTCACTTTTTCTTAAAGCAATGGGTCATATTCTATTAATCAACTCATAAAACAATATACTTATAAACTCAGCTTATTTTGTTATAAAGATAATTCAGAACTCATCTAAATGGAAATACCTTTATCATCTAAAAGAACTGTTGCAATTTTGCTTTCACATTATAAGACCCTACTTTTTGTAATCATAATCTCAGATTCTGATTCAAGGCAAGAGTGTGGATTCAGTTAGTTATTAAACATGAAATTTCATATACACTTAATAACTATATATGCTTGATATATAAGAACAAAAAATGATATGGGCTCAGACTCTAAAATAGTTAATATTAAAGTTTAATAATAATTAATAACCTGAGAAAACAATAATATAGAATTCTCATATATAAAATGTAGGCATACTTATTAGGGTGGTGTGACAAATAGTGCTTGAATCATTGCTTATGCAAATTAAATTACTGAACTCTTATAATTAAATTATTATCCTACATTTTGTTACATATATCAATATAAATAAAGGTTGCTGTCTGCTAAACTTGATACTTATAATTTTCCACAACAGAAAATTCATTCAATATCACTGAAGTGAAACACCCAACTTAATCCCATATACCATATCTATGTATTGATTTTGTTTTGATATTTGATTCCAGGTTTACTTGAATGAGTTTCCTGTTGCATAATACGTCTATAGGGTCAAGTGTAACAGCAAGCAATATCTATTTGCTTAGATGTGTGTGTAATAATATATACTTTTTTTAGTTTCATTAGTATGCTTGATTATACATGTATGTATGGACACTTACTTGGTGTTTGAGCTTGTAATATTTATCTCTATAAGCAACTCGAGGAATAGTTTTCCATGCTGCACATTGAATTGATCGTTCCCAGTCAGATCCAAACTCTTGTGCTCTTTTTTCAGTATTATATTTTATGGTTCCATAATCAGTGTGATATTTTCCTGGAGCAATTTTACGTTCAAATTTAGTCTAAAATAAATTTAGATATACATTATTAAGTGAAACAATTATTAGAAATAAAAAATTTAAAATAAATAACTGAAAAAATTATACATATAAATAAATGTATATTTCTGAAAAAACACATTTAGTTCTTTGAATGATTTATAAAAAAGATAATTAGACCTAATTTTAAAAAAAATTGCAAGACATCATTTATAAATTGATATAAATCAAACAATGCAATGTAATATCATGCTTTACAGATTATGTTTCTCAATATAAAATAGTCTTACAAGATTAATATGCATTGGCTCATATAATATGATCTGAAGAATGATGTCCATATAAAAATTAAACCATACAATCTTTTCTTTTTCTTCAAAACTATTTTAAAATTTATCACTCTGCTTTTATCTGAAACACAACATTTTTAACGAGACTGTCAGCATTCAATAAGGCCGATTATTAAGTGCAGTAGCTATAATTCTTGTTTGGTTTTTATTATTTTGAGAAAATGAGTTTTATTTCTGATAAATGCTTTTATTTAAGTTACAATCTGTTTGTTTGTTTCAATTAAACATTTTTATTTAAATTATAATAAAGTTTTAAAGTATAGGGGTAGTATATTTATATACAATAGAATTTGTTCAAATTTGGTACTTTTGATATAAATCACAGATAATACAATATGATATTAAAATATTTTAGGTAGATTATCTAATTTCTTAAATATATCAAATTTTTAAAAAGTTGTTATCATTTAAATTAGCTTTTAGAAATATGCATGAGAGAGCAATATAAACACATTTTACTTGATAGTTTGATTAGAGTGACCAGATGGGTTTGATCAAAAATTGGTACATAATGACCAATCATTTTTACAGCATTGCATTCTTTTTTAAATTAAATTTCATTCCTGTGTGTATTCATCATTGTAAGTCACATTTCCCCTTTGGCATGTTGTCTATTGTTTATGTTATCAATATTCCTATTAATTTATCACTATAGAAAATTAATATCAACAAAAAACTAATAAAACTACATTGTCAATCAAAACAGGTGCAAGTGCAGTTTCAGTCTACAAAAATTCAACTGCACATGCTCCAAGGCAATGTTGAATGTGAGAATATGTTTAGCTTAAGAACTTGGCCATATAAGACAATAGTGATCTTTATTGTGGTATTGGAATTTGTCTGAAGTTTTTATAATATTACGGCAGAGATTGAAATGGACAGGGAGGTCCAGGAAACTCATTTTGCCATGAATTATTTATGTAAGACAAATAATAATTATGATTATTTGAAATTTGGGACGTACAATGGTCCAAAAAGACATTTGGGGATGCTGGGACTTTCTAATCAAAAATAGGGACAAATCCTAAAAAAATCAGGATATTTGGTCACCCTAGGTTTGATTCAATAATATTTTATTTAAATTAGAATAAAATTTTAAAATGAGGTTTAATATATTTTTATTAAATAACATTTGTTCAAATTTAGTATATATGATATAAATAACTGGCAATGCAATATGACATTAAAATATTTTAGGCAGATTATCTAATTTTTTAAATACAGAGTAGTTGTGACTGAAATCTTAAATATTTTTATAACAAATTAAAAAAAGTTGATATCACTTCAATAAGTTTTCAATAAAGAATGTGAGAGGATGCTATATATACTTTTTTTTTTTTTTAAAAAAAAAACATTCCACTTATTTTAATGATCTTTTAAAATTGAAATAAAGAAATCTTGATTAGAAAAAAGTTCCTTCAAAGTAAAAAATTCATTTTTTAAAAAAAGTATATATATATTTTGTTGCTGTAAAAATTGTTTTTTTTATTAAAAAAAGCTTAACAAAATAATATTGTAAATGCACTTGATTTAATACTTATAATTTTATTTTCAACCTTAAGAGTATTTTAGCAAGATATAATTATGACACTGGAAATATTGAAAGTGCTAAGCTAGAATAAAGATAATTAAATCAATGAAAGCCTTTTAATGTTCAAGCATTTATTAATTTATTACAACCATTTAAAATTAAAATAAAATAAATATTTGATTACAGTCTTAATGTTAAAAGTAAATAATAATAGATATAATTTTTTTTTATAATAAATGTTTTTATTTATTTACTTTATATTAAAACCACACAATATAATTGTTTCTTTAACCATAATTTATGTTTTTATATTTAATCTGAAATAAATGTATGAGGGGAGGGGGGGTCTAGAAATTAATTAGGTCAGTCTTTATTTTACATAACAAGGGATTAATTCAATTAATTTTTGGATTCCCCCTTCCCACATTTTTATATCAAGTTAAATATAAAAACATAACTGTGGTTGAAGAAAAAAAGATTTTGTATGTTTTTAGTACAAAGTAAATAAATAAAAGTGTTTATTATAAATTTTTTTTATATATCTATTATTATTGAATTGAAATTTGAAGTTTTAAAAAAGCATGTACAGTAAAATGTAAACAATGAAAAACTCAAATATTCTCTGACATTCTAAATTTTTTTGTTAAAAAATAGTATCAAATAAATATATAATTGAAAGTAAAATACTGTATAAAGTTCCCTCATAAAGGAATATTGAAAGATTAGGCATTTATTTACCATATTTATCAACTGCTGATTTAAGAGCTTTTCAGTGTTTTTCCACTTTTGTATTACAATGTCTAGCTAATAATCACTAGATATCCATTAAGAATGGCTATGGCTAGATATCTGAAAGAAAAATCCTGAACCTGATTACAATCTGAAAATAATTTCATGTTTGCTAAAATTTCCAAATAATGGCAGGATAGACCTGATATGCTTTTTTAAACAACAATCTCAACCATACAAAATTAATTATAAACATAGAAAAGTATATAATACATCACAAAAATTGTTTATAATAGTTTTAGTGACCAAATAATGCACATTAATTATCATAGGTTTTTTTTCTATGAGTTAAAAATAAAAGCTTATAATTCGAAATATTATTCTAATTTAAACCTAGTATCAAATGACAATAGCTAATTATTGAGTGTGAGAGTGTGATTATAATTGATCAAAAAATAATCAAGAGATTATTACAGCAAAATGTATAACATATTGAAGTATATTTATTTGTTTGTAGAGAAGTTAATATTTATTCTTATATAACCATTTATTTGGACAATGAGTCTTTTGATAAATAAATAAATGCATACGTTTTTGAATGTTTTTTGCATGTTTTTAATTTAATCAATCTTTATTAATGTCAGAATATATTAATTATTAGATACAAATATAACATCCATCTCTAAATATTCCATATTTTTAGCAGTCTTTATAAATAAATAATGAAATAAGAAACATTGTTCTCCAGCTCGACTGCTGCCTGTTGATGAGATATTTTCATTTTTGTTTTCATTTTAATTATGAATAAGAATATTTTTTTAATATATTGTCATCATGGAAAACTTTTGATAATGATTGTGTAATGTTTATTAGTTTTTAGTAGACTATATATATAACACTGATAAAAAATGTATTATATATAAATATTTTATGGTATAGAGGGATAAGATTCTTTCTTGCCATGATCTAGGTCTCAAATTCAGGTTAGGTAAAGTTAAAAAAGAAATTAGATTATGTGTAAGGATTATGATATGTTCAGATAAGTGATCCGTATCCAGCCAGCTACTCAATCAATTAATAATTAGTAAATAGGTATTTCTAGGTAGAGTGTAAATCAAAGACAGAAATCTACAAAACATACACTTCACAGCAATTAGAAAACTTGGTGAGTAATACTTTCATTTTTATTATTTTTACTGAGAAAAGAGTATGGAAGAAACTTTTGATCTATTTAAAAATTATTTGATCTTTTATCAGCATTCAATCATAAGTAATAATAGTCATGCTAAATTCAAAAGAAAAACATAAAACAAAAAGTTAATTTCATAATTGTACTATGTAATCCAAAACTCACAAATATATACATATAAATCATATGCTAGATTTTTTTTAAAAGTGTCATAGCATTGGCCAGGACGCGAATTCGCAACCCGGGCAACCGCCTGTAAGGCAGTCGCGCTGTCCTCTCGACCACCAATGCTAGATTTTAATATGCTTATTTTGCATCTTGTATTACATACTTTATTTACTATAGCTTTCCACTCTTTTCTATTATTCATGATACAAACAATTAATGTTGCATTTCTTTGAAATATTTTTGAAATAATCTTTAGAACATTAAAACATTTCATCTATTCCATAAAATATATTCAGGTTCACTATAAAAAACTTTTTAGGAGATATAACATTATTCATTCATTTCACTCTTCCTGTCTAATAATGTTGTATATTTAATATAATCATATAAACTGAATAATATATTAATTAGTCTTTTATCTTGGAATTATATAATCAGAATAAAATGGAGCATCCTTAAGTAAAATACATGGTAATGTAATATTAAAGGTCCATGAATAACATATTATGAAATATAGGAAACTTGATGGTATACATGTTCTTCTCTATATATTCTCATCTATTTCTATTTTATTATATAGATATAAATATAATTGATTTTTTTCAGGGCACAATAGCATAACACTGCTGATAACTTCAAATAGATAATTAACTACACATACACTATTACAATATTCCAGGCTAAAGTTCTTTGGGAAAGCATAGAACCACAATGATACAATAAAAAAATTAAAAGTATGGGTTAATGAATAGACTTTTCTAAGTGTTAACAAAAATAATATTTAATTAATGAAATAATAATATTTGATATATGAATTGATTATTTACAATAATAAAAAATACATTTGTCTAAAAGAATAAATGACCAATAATAATCAGAACTTCCTTACAATTGCATGCATGCACTCCAAATTTTAATTTTCATAAATGAAATTTATTATTATAATTCAAATATTTTATATGGGTTTAAGAGTGCTTCCAGTGACAATTATTACACTGTGTAGTTACATAATTCTTCAATAAAGTATTTTAAAAATAATAACATAAATACAGACATAATTAAATTATATAGAACAGTAAACATTTGAACAAAATATAAATCATTAACTATAAACATCCAATTAGTCAAAATAAAATTTAAAGTCTGAAAATATGTCATAACTGCAGGTTTTTGAGTTTTGTATTTCTTTTTCTTCAAACATCTAGATATATAGAAGGCTATGCATAGTTATAAATTTATTGATGGTAGCATAATTCATATAATATTAAGTTTATGGTAAAACATTTTTAGATGTGTAAGAGAAAGTTTTGATTACTATGTATGAGTTTTAAAACTTTTTAAATCTTAGAGTGGTCAAAAGAAATTTAAAGAAGGCACTAACTATTAATTCAAAGGTGGATTTTTAGGATTCAATATTCATGAAGGTTTAGCTAACAGATATTTAAACTAAATCTATTATTCTGCTTAACCAATGCTCTCTGGATTTTTACTAATACCACGTAGTAAACTCTTCAATTACTTGACTATTTAACTAATAGGCTGACTGACCATTCTCTCTACATAATCCTCATATATTCTAAGATTGCTTTCAAAATCACACATTTTTCTTACATTCTGATAATCACATCATCATCATTTTTTAACAATAATAATTTTTACTAACCACTTTTATGTTATAATTAAAATTAATTTCACTAAGTAACATATATATTTAAAGGAAATATATATTAAAAATAATTGAGATTAAAAGAAAAGAAGGCAAGTCAAAAAAGTTTAATTAATAAACCAATCTGACTCTTGGTTTTTTTAATATAACGCAATCGATGTAAATAGATTCTTTCATTTTATAATTATGATACAAAATATGTCCGTTCAAATCAATATTAAAAATGAAAAAGTATATTGCTAAATAGAGTAATTCTGTATATAGTATTGTCTTATTAGTCAACATTAAAACATAAGACTTTATTATCTTAATATATATATAAGATTGTTTTACAATTATTTGATGTGAAATTCTTTGCATATAATTTAAAACTATTTTGATTAGATTCATAAAATACACGAAAAGAAATATTAGATATATTCATTTTAAATATGTATAAAATCATATACTATAAATCAATAGATTAAAATGTGTATGGATTTTTTCTTAATAACTTTAAGAAATAAATAGTTTAAAAAAGTATTTATCAAAAAATGGTATGTATTTTTATATGTTTTAAATTGAAAATTGGATTTTATCTTGAATAAATTAGCCTGTTTATAAGTGCTAAAACTATAGCGACCATTCATTCCAATAATGTTAATGTTTTACGTCAAAGAAACTATCTTATTTTTATTCAAATAACAGATTTATAAGTTTCAAAGGGAATTTATTAAAGAAAAAAAATACAGACATTTAGATGAATAATTGAGATTACATTGTATATAAGTAAAAAAAAATACAGTAATTTGTCAAAAAGAATCAGAATGATTTAGTGATAAAGATAAAAATAAGAGATAACTCATTGCAGGATAGAAATCTGCTTATGAGAGATTAAGATGATGCATATATATCTAGTGGACTCTTATTTTAATTATTTCAAGTTTATTTTGAAATTATTTGAGTATCTATTGTTACTACTAATGGAAAAATATACACCTTGTACACCATAGTACATAGAGTATAAATGTAATAGTGAGGCCTTTTGCAAAGTTTGTATTTGGGAATGATTGTATGAACAAGTAGATATTGCTATTTTTTTCTATGCATTGTATAGTTCTAGTCTGCTGCATTGAAATAGGAAATGATTTTGAGGTGCTTGTCTTATAGCTAAAGATGCTGTTGGATGGTGCCGTTTTCACGCTAAAACTATAAAATATGAACATTCATGGGCCGTTGATTTTAATAATTTTTCTGTGCTTTTTTGTAATGCGAAAATAAAAACAAAACAAAATCATCTTTTTAAATATTATTTTTTATTAACGTATACAATTTAAATGATAATAATAAATGTAAAATAAAATCAACAAATTACAATTTGATTTGTGTTTTTTATATCGTATACTTTTTAAATTGTGTTACGGCTTTTTTTTTATCAATTTTCTATCGGATATTTTTTTACTTGTGTTACGACTTTTTTTGTTGTTGTTTAACTAATAAATAATAATCGTAATAAAAGTAAAAGTTGTTACGGTGAGATTTAGGGTTAGTTTAGGGTTAGGTTTAGGGTTAGGGTTAGTTTTAGGGTTAGTGTTCTGTTTGTTTGTAATGCTAAAATAAAAAAATTCAAAATCGTAACCGTACTCGGACAGAAGAAAGAAGCTCAAACTTTTTTAAACAACAACAAACACATACAAAAGTCTTCTTTACTTATTAAACATGTTTATAATATTTGCTTTTTATTAAATTTACAAAAAAAACCTGTATATTTGGACTTTTTTTACTGGATATTTTTTTCGTACCGCTCTTTTTTACTTCAAAAATATACAGATGGTAGAATCTTCTTTGTCTCGTGGAATGTTACTAACAGTACGTTACTTGACACGTTACCTAATTGCAACTCAATAAAAACATAGATATTTAACATTTTCACAAATAAAAGTTCAATACAGTATGTTGTAAAAAGTCTTATAATTATTGTTTTACAAAATCTGAACATTTCACTAGTTTGAAATATAAAAAAATCCAATGAAAACAACATTTCAATACAATTCAAATACAAACTCTCTCATCAAGCCGTAATTATTTTATAAATTGTGCGAATTCGGAAAATGTATTTGCTGCTATGCGACATACATGCTGTACTGCGACGCGACATAGCGGCCTAGCATTCTGTAGCACAACAAAAAAGTTGTATTATAGAAAACGCGGGTTCGAATGCGTCAGCTGCGGAAACAGCATTTTTATGTGTTTTGGCGCGAAAACCACCCATAGAGCGGCATCTTTAGCTAAAAGATGAGTACTGATTTTGATCCTCCTTTTCTTTGTGGTATAGACTACATATAACATCCATTTTGTTATAATATCTTTTATATTTTAGGAAATGTAATATTGGTAGCAATCTCATGTTAATATAAAAAAAATCAAAGTATTTGAGTTCAAGTGTCCAATGTTCAAACCTTCATCGGAGTTGTTTACTATTAATCCCTAATACTCATGAGATGCTTGTTTCATCTGTAATTAGATGCAATGTGGTGTAAGTTTTCCAATAAATACATTTTTTCTTGTGGAATTTTGTTTTAAGACTTGTGAATGTAATAGGAACAAGAATTGTTGCCTAATGTTTTGAATATGGCAGTGGATTTATATGAGAATATTTGAAACTTGAAGTACTAAAATTATTTTAATGTTTTTTTGTTACATAGATTTTTTATTTAAATTGCAAATAATTCCTGCTAAAAACCAGATTTCCTGAGTCTATCACTAATATTTAAAGCTCATGTGACTGGTTTCTTTGTAAATATATGTCAGAAGTTAACCAAACACAATAGAAGTATTTTGACATGCGAGATAAAGAATTAAAACAATGCATTCTCTTCTGACCCAGCATATTCCTATATTTTGTTTCATGCTTAAACATTTGTTGCTAAGTTAGATATATAGAACTGCCTACAGAATGAAAGAGGAAATTTATTTTGAGATTTCTTCTTCCGATAAACAATTTTGAGATTTCTTATTTGTAATTTTGCAGACGTAGGCTAAAAAAAGTTTCTTATTTTACAGTTATCTCATTTCCAATTTAAATGTAACTTGTTTCTGATTTTATTTTAGTTATCTCAATTTAAATTTAAATCCAAAATGCATCTCATTTTATTTAACTTTAATTTAAATATTTTAAAATTCATTATATTTAAAACAGAATAGTAATCAACGTTTTTAAATGAGTAAAATTCCTCTCAGAACTTTAATAATTTATAAAATATATTTTATCTCTGAAATTTGAAAAATTCTATATAGTAAATTATCTTAAAGTTTGTCATCACAAATAAGGTGGGGGGGGGGGGTATATTTATACTTGCAAAAAAAATTTAACTTTATAAACTTTAAAGTTTGTCGTTAATATTTAAAAAAGATAACTATTTTTTTAATCATTGGAAATTAATTTTAATAACTGTTATGACATTCCGTCTAAAGTGGCTCATCATTAATCAAATGATCAGGATTTATGAATTAAGCATATAAAAGAGTGAGTTTACGGAAAATTTTATACGTGCTAATTTAACGCTTTTACTAATGATTCAAATCACCATACCAATTATTGACTTTAAAATCTCGATGGAATTGTGTATACTTAATTATCACTTTGTTATAATTTATTTGCTTTTTTTGTTTTTGATAATAACTTAATAATGTTATGTAAAAGGGGGGGGGGTATGTTTATATATTTTGAAGTAAATAGAATAAATAAGTTAATTGTATTGTATTTGGATGCTCTTAAGTATTGGTATTTATATTTTGACTAGACAGTCAGTTAAAGTTTTGGTAAAAAATATAAATTAAACAAAAATAAAGCATTTTTAATCTATTCGGAATCAAACTGTATTCTGGAAGCTGAATAATTATATAATTTGTTTTAAGAAACAAACACACAAAAAAGATTAATAATAAATCCAAGAGTTTATTTTATTCTGAATAACAATAATAATAGTAGACGGGATTTGTAAATTAACTGGCTATTTGTTATTTGCAGACTGATAATTTTTTAAAAAAATTAAGACCAATCTTGATCACATAACAGTTGATATCATTGTAGATAATTAATGTATATATATATATATCTGAACTATATGTAAGCACCTTACTGCTGACACACATCATGAGTTATTCTAACTAGATCATAACTAAAGCTCTTTTACTGCTAATATTGGTTTACTATGCACTTGGCATTTTTCAGTGCACTTTCAACTCTCGTTTTTCCCCCTCTACTTTACTTTACTACTTCTCTGACCTCTCTCCAGATTTAGGTTAACTACTTCTAGCTCTGATAACATTAAAAGTTCAACAGGCATTTTATCAAATTTGCTAATTTGCATGCGGTTAAACTTTATTGAGATACAAATTAACTTAAAAAAATAAAAAAATAGTCATACATCACATGACCCGACTTTTTTTTTTTGAGCTCGTAAAATATAAACAAAGAGCTTTGCTAATTGCTCAACAAGTTTTGCGATAAATGATCAGCAAGAGAAAGCATTTAAAATAGCTCTTTGTTTATAAATTAACTTGTTGGCTTATTGTAGTAAACTAGTTTTCTTTTTCTGCATATCATTATTTCTAGAGTATTCTAAGACTGCCTATATTGTCCAGCCTGTATACATGCATACAACTTTTTTAACTAATAAAACTATATATATACACGAACAATCAGTATATAACAAATGCACTTATGAATGTTTTAATTAAGAGTTATAATAAATTTTCTAGTTGGGAAAGTCATTTTTCAGATATATTACTGTTATTAAAATGTTAATAACATTAATGTTAATTAAAATGTGCGACGATTAAGACTTTTGCTGAAGAAGTTAGTTGTATATGAATTTTTAAGAATAGTCATTTGATTTACCTATCCACTATTTCAGTGACAAGACATCAATATTTTTAGAATAAAAAAATTTGATTCAAGAAGAAGTGATCTCCAGAATACTTATTATTTTTGCAGGGAAGATTCATATTCTCCAGCATATTATATATGTGGTCATATTAGGATAGACATTGTAATACCACTTCCAATTGTAAGTTGAAATATTTTAAAAATGTAATTCAATGGCATTGTTGCTTTTTTGGCAGCAATAATAAATATTTACTGCATTAGTATATACTTTAAAATAATGTTTTTTAAAGCATTTGAATGTGCTCAGTATGTATGCTTATTACATTTTATGCTTTTGATATGGGGGAAGAAAATGTTTTAAAAATTTCATGTATAGTTTAGTTCAGGGGTCCCCAACCCTATGCCCATGGGCACCATGGTGCCTGCAGACCATTTTACGTGTACCTGTCGCTATCCAAACACGCTAAAAAATTATTTATCTGATACAAATAAATTTAATATTTAAAATTTCTTATAAATTATTGTATTATATCGTAATCAAATTGTAGGGCATACTATACTTTTACAGCGTTAATTATATGTTAAAATTTTATTTTTGATATATTTTTTTGTACCTTATGTGTATTATTAACAATATCCAACTATAAATTTACATTGAAAAAATAAATGGTGCCTGCCACCTGGCTGGTATTATAGAATGTGCTCTTAAGTGCAAAAAGGTTGGGGACCCCTGGTTTAGTTAGTCAAATATATTTTTCATTTAATATGCTTAGTAGCCGTATATGTCAGTATAAATTTTAGTTAACACTATGTTCTTTATTACATGTTGTAGGCTAGTTTTATCCATATTTGTATCACCATTTCCTATTTTTACGCAAGATGTAAAACGAGGCAAAACTCTCCTTGAACTAGTGCCACTCAATGCAAGTTAGGATAATCGATGGATGTAAGAAGCTTTGTGCATAAAATCCTTATCTAGTACCTACTCATCCAACACCCTCAGACTAATTTCTAGCTTGTGGCTTTCATCACTGAGGAGTTTTGAATCTAGGTGCAGTAAGCCACAAGCTAGAAACTAGTCTGGGAATGTTGGATGAGTAGGCACTAGATAGGGATTTTATGCACAAACCTTCTTGCATCCATGGGCTTGCACTAGCTAGGACTACTGTATGGAGAGTTTTGCCTCTATTAATATATGTTAAACACATAGGTATGTTCTTAACATTATACATGTTCAAGTATATATAAATGCACACACACTTTAACATAGTATAATAATTCGAATTCTTAGAATATTTTCGTTGTATATTGAAAAGTATACATTTCATAGTGAATATAAAAATAATAATATATATTAAATAATAGTTTCATATCCAAATATTTAGATTAAACAGGAATAATAATAGGTACTTATGTCATAGAATATAGGTTTAGAGAGAGAGAGAGAGGGAGAGGGGGAGGGGGAGGTAGAGGGGGGAGGAGAGGGAGGGGGAGGGGAGGAGAGGAGGGGGGGGGAGGGGAGGAGAGGAGGGGGAGGGAGAGAGAGAATTAAGGCAAAAAAATAGAGAAATAGAAGATCTTGATTTGAGCTTAAATAGGATTAATTATTTTATGAAATTTAGAGTCAAAGTGCAGATGAATTAGCAAAATTGTAATTTTATGAAAATACATTCAAAATAACCTTTATATGAGTGTATATGAGATCGTGTGTGTGCATGACAGATATTTTATTCCATTTCATTGATTTTTAAAAGGTAAAAAAATAAGAAATGAAAAAAGAATATATGTACATTTTATTTTATTCACTCAATATTTAAAAGAAAAGAGACTAAAAGTAATTGGTTATAGATTAAAGTTGTTTATGATTAAATAAATTATCTTGAATTATCTACAGATTTGTCTTAATTAAATTTAATTTAGTAATAAGCCGAGAAATTGATTAAATGAAGAAGTTCTTTTATACTTGCTTTTAGTTTTCATTTAATTAATTAAAACAAAAGGTTATCTAAAGGCAAAAAAATTGTTAGAAAAGCTTTGTAACTCATAAAATGAGAGCATATGACTGAAAAATATAAAAAAAGTTAATTAAGAAAAGAAAGGGAGGGAGTAGAATTGGAAGGAGAATCTCAAGTAAAAGTGTATCAGATTTCTTTTTCCTTTATAAATAATGAGTGTAAAATTGTAGACCAATTGTAGTCTATTATACATTAAAGTATGTATTAAAAAACCTTTGTTTTTTTATTTATAAAAATTCCTAAGAGTATGCTAGTTTAAGCTCTAAGGTCAATAGCCGGAGCAAAAAATCAAATTATCCATTCAATGGATGCTAAATATGAAGCCTAGCAGACTTTTTTTTATTTATTAAGAAAGCCTAGCAGACTTCAACATTACTGCAATAAGTAAAGGTTAAAAAACAAAAACAAAAAAGCTTTACTATCGGTTCAAGAACAAAAGGAATAGCTAATAAAGATACTAGCAAATCGATTACATCAACACATAAGATCCCTAATATAATGTAAAGTGTTTGTATTTTATGTTTGAACTATATTAGAAACTTTTCCTCTATAGATAGGTTATTTAAGGTTTTTTTCAACCGGTTTTTCATTTTTTTCTGTTGGCGATGGTAAACCAACAAATTTTTTTTATTCCACCAGGGTTTTTTTGTTTCTAATAAACAAATACTTTGTTTTTAGATGGTCTAGGAGTGTTGGTTTGTTTGTAAATTAATAACTAACTGTCCATAGGTTTCTTCACATAATTTTACTTTTGATAAACCAAATTTTTTTTTCACATGTTTTTTTTTTTTTTGGTTCGTTTTTTTTAAAGAAACAAACACTTTGTTTTTAGATGGTATAGGAGTGTTGGTTTGCTTTTAAATTATTGATTAATGGTTTGTTTACACAAAAATATGGTAACAAACACTTTGTTGTTTTTAGATGGTGGAGGGCAGTTGGTTGTTTGCTTTTAACTTATCTTCTGTTTTGTCGATGTTTTAATTTGCTGAAAGACTTCAACAATTCAGTACATTTGAATAAACCACATTTAGTTTTTTAGAGGATGGAGGGCAGAGGGTTTGTTTTGATTTTGAATTGTCTTTTTTTTTTTGTTATTTTATTATGAGGCTTTTTTTTTTTTTCAAATCTTTACGTTACAGAAAGTTTTATATGATAGTGACAAGTTCTTCCTTAATTTTTTGGGCCTTTAATTTTACAAAAGACATAAACAGTTCATTTTTAAAGAACATTTTTTTTAAGCCAGGGGAGGCAGGATGACGATGAAGGTTTGTTTTGAATTATCAACTTCTTTTGGGATTTTCTTTTTGAACATTTTATTATGTTACTGCACAGTTCTTTATTATTATTATTATTTTTTTTGGTGGGGCCTTTTGAATAAACTCTTAAACACTTCTTTTTTTTTGGTATAATAAAATATTACTTACTTTAACTGTTAATGAAACTTATCAAATATTATCTACCTACTTTATAATCATGTGAATAACAAAAACAACAAGTTTCCCATAAAATAATTTATTGAATCAAAAAGAAACAAAACTTTGGACAAGTTGTGCACCAAAACAAGTAAAAAGAAAAACACCATTTTGGGGGCATAAAAACAGTAGCCAAAAGTAACATGCAAATGAAATAATAGGGAAGCCTCAAAGCTGTAAGTAACAGGATTTTGGAGCCTTTGAACCAACTTCCCTTATGCAGACCTACATAGGTACACTTGCAGGAGTTTCTCTTTCTGGAAAAACAATATTGTGTTCACTTTTGTGGCTGGCTGGCAATTTATGCAGTTTTGAGAAATTTGGACAACTTGCAGATGACATTTTACAGTTCTCACATGGATTCACATGTAAACAGGCATTTGTCTGCAAAATTGGAAAAAACTCTGCAGAAAAGAAGAACCTTTTCAAGTTGTGTGCAGTTCAAACATGTAGGGAAGCATGTGTGATGACATGGCAATTCTTAATATGGAATACTAATTCCACTATGCTTTCTAAAAAATTTCCAACAATGAGTTTTTGCAGAGTTTCATCTCTTTCAAATATGACCACCATCAAATCAGCGAGAGTTCAAGAGTGCTCACTTGACAAATACTGTTGCAATGCAATGAGCATAGTATTTCATTAAATAATCGATCGTAGAATATATCACCTTCAAAGCCGCTAAAATGGTATATTGATGTGTATTTTTTGAAAAACAGTGCTATCAGATGGTAAGGTTCTGTATTCATACTATTACCTTTAATTGTTAAAACTGTAAAAAGAAAGCAGAATAATTTAGTATTTTATGGTTAAAATAAATGATGTTAGTTATACTTGTGAAACATATTTAATATCCTGCTAAATAAACATTTGAAAAAACTAATTTTTAATATAATGTTAAATAAGTTATTAAATTTATCTTTAAAGTAATAAAACTGTGTAATAATATTTATTAAAGTTCTTGATTTTTATGATATCAAATGTTTCAATTTTAGTTATTGTTATGAAAAATGTGAAAATTTGCTATTCTAAATTTTTATTATTACATTTAATGTTTTATAATATGTATTATTTTGTAATTAAATATTCCTTTAAATTTTATTTCAGACAGTTTCAAAAATTGCAGCATTTAAAGCAGATCACATGATTGGCAATATGTGTGTAATGCTTGCATGAATTTAGAGAAAGTTTTTAAATTACTTTCTAAAATTAGTGACAAAAATGGAAACATTTGAACATGATAAGGTAAATCTGAACTAAATATTATTTAATTTTTAAAGATATTATAAACTAATAAATGTAAGCTAAAATGGATACATTAAAGTAAATATTTTCTTATAATTTACTAAATTGGTTAGGAACTAATAAAATGTATTATTTTAAAATATTTTTGTTTGGTTATAAAATAAATTAGGTATTAAATATTTTTTATATTTATTATTTAAAGGTTGACTCATTATTTTATTTCCAAAAGTATTTAATTAGGAAATACATAAATGAGTTTGTAGTCTGGTTATTTTTATCCACTCAAATCTTTTTACAAATGGGTATAAATACTGTGTGCAATTAATTTGAGTGATTAGAGTAATAGTTGTTGTGTTAAAAATTGTTGTTAAAGAGTATAAAGTTATATTACTATAGGCTAGTAATATAGTAAAAACTAACAGTAAATTATCTAAATTTTTAATATATTTTTATTTTTAAAAAAAGTCAAAAGGATAAAGAAAATTAGTATTTAGTTTAACAATATGTGTGAATGAATCCACTAAACTTCCTATCAGTAAACTATTCTGAAACTTGGCTGAAATTCATTAGTAATTTATGAAACAAAAACTTATAGTCTGTTGTATGGGAGGATTGGAGATGGAAAACTGAAGAGTTTATGGATACAAAAATTATTAAGAAAAACAATATTTACAGTTGATATTCCTAATCTTCAGAAACATTCTAATGAATTTAAATTAGAACTTATAAATTGGTTTCAAGTATTAGGAGATTTTGAACATGATTCAGATTTGAATGAAATTAATTTGAAAATAATTGATACACTTGTAAAAACTGCAACAAACATAGCTGGTAGAAAAAAGCAGCAATTGAACAATAACATTTCTACTGATATTTGAGAATTTATGAAGAAAAGAAGAAATATGAAGATATACAAAAAGGATGCATTAAAACAAATTGAATATCTTGAATTTTATAAAATGGTGCAGAAAAGAGTTGAATATGATATAAAAAAGTGTAACTGTGAACTATCAAGGAAAACTGTAGAAGAGAATAAAAGTCTCAAGAGTGTAAAACAATACTTTGGTATTGGTAGGAAATTTATATCTGCAATAAGAAAAAAAAGATAGAATTATTAGTAAAAAGAGAGATGACATCATGAAATGAGTAGAAGATTTTTATCAAGAATTATATAATAATAAAGAAAAAGTATTTCCTATATCTATTATATCTTCTGAATTGCCCAGAATTTTAAATGAAGAAGTGAGACATGCAATTAAATAAATGAAGAAAGGAAAGGTTCCAGGTAATGATGAAATTATAATTGATATATTAAAAGAAGCAAGTGAAGAAATATAATTTTTTTTAGCAAAGTTATATACCAAATGTCTAAATGACAAAGATGTACCAGATGATTGGAAGAATGCAGTATTAATATTAATATTTAAAAAAAGTGATAAAGAAGATATTAGAAATTACAGAATTGTCAGTCTTTTATTAGTTTTATACAAAATTTTTACCAAGATAATTACAAACTCGTCTACAGAGAACATTGGATTTTCACCAACCAAGAGAACAAGCTGGATTTAAACGTGGTTTTAGTACAGTAGATCATATTAAGGTATTAAGAGAAGTTATAGAAAGGACAAATGAATATGAGTTGCCATTATGCTTTGGATTTGTAGATTATGAAAAGGCATTTGATTCTATAAACATTTCTTCAGTCATTAAAGCATTGGATCATCAAGGTATAGATCCAGGACATTATCATATTTTAAAGAATATTTATAAAAATGCAACAGCAACAATCAGTTTACATAATGATACTAGGAAAGTCAACATTGAGAAGGCTGTAAGACAGGGTGACTCCATATCTCCAAAACTTTTTACAGCAGTGCTGCAAGAAGTATTTTGTGGATTAGAATGGTAAGATAAAGGAGTGAAAGTAAATGGAGATTATTTAAGTCATTTAGATTTTGCAGATGATGTAGTTGTTTTTTTTACAAATAATGCTTTAGAGCTGCAGGAAATGTTGTAAGAGTTATCAGATGAAAGTAGGAAAGTAGGACTAAAGATAAATGTTAAAAATACTAAAATAATGTTTAATGGATTTTCTCAAAATATGAAAATAAAGATTGATTATGATGAGTTAGAAGAAGTTAACAGTTACAAATATCTTGTTTAGAATATTAATACAGATGGAAACAATGGATGAAATTAATCATAGAATTAAACTTGGTTGGAGTGCTTTTGGTAGAAATAACTTGATATTAAAAGGAATATGCCTATGTTTTTGAAAAAAAGGTTTTTCATAAATGTGTTTTACCAGTTCTTACTTATGGATCTGAGACTTGGACATGCGAAGAGATCGAAAATGCAACATATGCATAAGAAAACAAACAGGTGTTACTGACCACATTGAAAAAATTAAATGACTGAAGTGGAGTTGGGCTGAACATATTTCTAGAACAAATGATAATAGATGGACAATTGAAATTTTAAACTGGATTCCAAGAGATTGTAAAAGATTCAGAAAGAGACCACATGTGAGATGGATGGATGAAATAAGAAAGTGTGCATGGGTGATTTGGAGAAGAGAAGCTAAATATCAGAGAAGATGGATTGAACTTGGAGAGACCTTCATCCTGCAGTGGATTGATAATGGTTGATAATGATGATGATATGAGAATTGAAATATTTGTGGATGTGAAGTATTTCAAAATTGTATATGAATATTATCTAAAGGTATGTTACATATAATGAATATGTCTGTATTTATAAAGTTAAAAACTTTTAAAAAACTTTATTTTGATAGAAATTATTGGAAAAGATGGAAATGCAATTTACCTGTGAATATTAAAAGACATTGGAGATGAGCTATAAAACATAATGTTCTCTCCATAATATTTATAACATTATTTTGGATGATTATGGTTTAAAAAATATTTATCTTTGAAACAAATTTTATATTTGGACCTGTTAATTAAGATATTTTGAAGATAAATTCTATAAATAATATACACCTAGGTCTCTTTTTATGTGGACTTATTTAACACGATTTTGAAGTTACGTGATTCGTGTTTCACCGGAAGTCGATTTCCGATAATGCACTATTACTTTAAATAATAAATTCCGTGCACTTATGTTATATTGAAAGTAATAGCACATTATTGGAATTTGACTTTCATCTTAGTAATTTCAATATTATCAGTGCTTTATAATAGTAAGATTTTATGCAATAATGAAATTAAAATCATGATTTCTACATTTTATGTATACACATATTAAATTTTACAAGATTATAATGTAAATTTGTTCAAACATTGTGCGTGTTAATTTTGCATTTTAAATCACATTCTGTTTTTGCTTTTTAAAAAAGAACGTAATCAATTATTATTTTCTTATTAATGACACCAATCATTAACGTGCTCTTAAATTCCAACGAGAGCTAAATGGTTGTATGTCTGGATATCGCGAGCTTCGTAAACAATTAATAAAATCATCATCTCAAAGATTAATTACTAATTATGTTGTCACCAGAAAATCATAATAATTAAAACGTGTATAAAAAATGTAAATTACTGTACTGTAAATTATGCATAAAAATATATTATTTTGAATAAAATTAAATATTATAGTTAAAAAAAGTTTGTCTTGTATCAATTTTTTTCAAATTTGAAATTTTTTATTAGTCATATTTTATTTCCTTATTTTTTTTTGTGTGCAAATTTTAAAGTAATTTTACATTGGTGCTTTGCTTTTACACGAATTTTGAAAAATCACAGACCACATCTCCCCTTTTTCAATGTAAGTTATGTCTATTTTTGTGCGATTTCATTTGTGTATGTTTTCTGAGGAACCTATCTATCGCGTAAAATGAGACCCAGGTGTAATTAGTAAAAAAAATGCTATATGAAATAAGAAAACATTAAAATATAATTAACTGCTATTCTAATTGATGTATATTTTTAAAAAAAAGAAGAAAAATGTTAAGGGAAAAATATATATTTATCAGGAACAAATAATCTTTTGATATTAAAAAAAACTGAATTTATTTATTTGCTGTATTATTGTGCCTTATTGGATTAAAATGCAAAAATGTCAACATATCTGTTTATCTTAGATTATGAGCTCGATGGATATTGCCGAAGATGATGCATCTGTCCCTGAACAAATTGGAATATATGTACATGCATGGAGAAAAAAATGATTTACTTTTCCAAAAATGGATTTTAAAATACTATTGAATATTGTTGTCCTGGAAAGATATGCAGAAGCGGACTGTTTTAAATATTTTTTGGAAGCAGGACGAATAACATTTTTAAGGATTTTTACAGATTTTAAAAGTCGACAATTATTTTAATTGTTTTTTTATGTGCTGAGGGAAGAGAATTAGAAACAATGTTTGTTGCCTAGCAATGCACAACTCCCAATTCATTAGCAGAATTTTTCAAAGAACATATATGAAGAGATACATAACTTTGAATTTTATTATTAGTTTTTATATGTTATTCTTTAAAAAAGAATACTAACATTAGAATTTAAACTTATTTTTAAGTTATACTAGATAAGTTGCATTAGTAGACACTTTTGATTATTATAATCTTAATTTTAAAATAATTTAACAATTTTGGAAATTTTTTTTTTTTTAAAGTCTGATATTTTATAACGAGTGCTGTGTGAGTGGAATTTATGATTTTTTTATATTTTTACGTAATTAGATCAGAAGACATCAAAATGTGGTATTTTAATCACATAGGTAATTTTAATTATTTTAAATATCATATGGTATATATTTTAAGAATTGTTTGGAATTTAAATATTCATATCATGCTGAAAAAATGAATGCATATATGGATGTGTGAATTAATAATACATACATATTTTTTTATTAAATGATATAAGCTATAAATAAAATATGCATATATTTTTTTATAATGAAGTTTGTTATAACTTTATTAATTATCATAATTTTGTATGATTTTTGCTAAGTAAAACAATATATTTATTTTAAATATACAAATATTAGTAGTATATTTTAACAAAGTCATTTATATTTGTGGCTAAGATTAAGTATGTGAAACCATTTTTTAAAGTATTCATAGTTTGATGAATCAATATGTTAGCTTTGTTTATTATTGGGAAAATTGTTGTTTATTTTGCAATGTAGATTGTTTAAATCTATGTGGAATTTAGATGATATTGAACAGGGAAGTAGGAAATGAAACCCTGGATGTTTATATTTGTAGGATATGTCAAAAAGATAGAAATATTAACCTATGTTATATCAAAGTAGATATTGTACAGATACAGTTAACAAAGCCCTGTATTATTGTATGTTATTTCCATGGAAAGTGTTGGATACTTGTATTTTGATGATCTGTAAGTGCTAAAAGAAAGCCAAGACATTATTTTTATGGGCATTAGATTAGGTCATACCTGATGCTTTATACTGCTTTCCATGTGAATTAGTGAATTATTTTTATACTATTGAATCATTACTCTAGTTATTCCTTCATATCTTATACATTATATCACTATCTTAATTTCATTAGTAATGCATCGTGGAGTTTAGTATTCTGCAAGTAGAATAATGAATAAATTTAGAATGATGAATTGTTTTAATAGAAAGCAAGATAGGTTTTGAATTAAGTAGAAATGCAAATGATCTTAAATGTTTAATGCTGCTGATGAAAATGATAAAAGGATCATAACTATTCATAATATATTTTTAGATTTTTTATAAATCAATATTTTTGAAATAGATGCATATTTTACAAAGAAACATCAGAATGAGGAATGTGGAGTGAATTGTGAATGCTTATATATTTAATTTTTATTTTATGTTTTTTGAACATGAAACATATAATGAAACTTAGAGTGGTACCAAGCAAATTATTTCAGTACATGGACAAACATTGCTTTTGTTACTTTATATTTTATTAACCTAGAATGAACCTAAAATATATTTTGATTGATAAAAATATTATACTAAATATTTTTTTTTATATTTACTGGAAGTAAAGAAATAATATTTCTTATTCATTTAATTAGTAATAAACCTAATGTAATTTTGTAAGGTAGATGATAGAATTTGAATATTTATATATGATAAATATGCCTAAATAAAAGTTCATAAGCTGGAGTGAATGCTTACCTATTTATGATTTTTTTAGTGGTAATCTGTAGCATAATCTCTTTGTTTTGTTTTAATTTTGGAGATATATTGTTTTAACTTTAGTATTAGATTTGTTAGTTTTTTTTATAATAAACTGTAAATTTATTGTATAAAGTTAGTTTTTCAATAAAATAAATTTGTTAAAGTTGTTTTATAAAAACTTTTGTCAGTGTTATTATTGATCTATTTACTTCCACAACATCCAATTCACAGAATTTAAAATTGAACATATAACATATTTTGCATATACTAAATGAAAATGGTTTATTTAAATGATGATTATTATTCAGAATATGATATTGAAACATCACATTATTATATTATTATTTTTTAGTCATAATCTATTACTTAAATTGCTGCCATATGATTAAATATATTTCCTATTGCCACATATTTCAGATTATACCATACTTTTAATATGCCACACCATAAATAAGAGAATTGGATTATTATTATTATTATTATTATTATTATTATTATTATTATTATTATTATTATTATTATTATTATTATTATTATTATTATTATTATTATTATTATTATTATTATTATTATTATTATTATTATTATTATTATTATTATTATTATTATTATTATTATTATTATTATTATTATTATTATTATTATTATTATTATTATTATTATTATTATTATTATTATTATTATTATTATTATTATTATCTTTATTATTATTATTTTGACCTGATTATTAAATAGTAAATATAGTACAAATTATTAATTGAGGGTAAGAATATTATGTTTTATTGTTATTATTATTGTGAGGTGTAGTTGAGGATGATGTAAAATCCTTCATCATACTTGGCTACAGGATATTATAAATTAAGTTAATGATTTATTTAAAAAACCTGAAATGATTATATTTTATAACAGAGATTATAATTTATCTGGTATAATATATTAGATTATTTGTAATATTTTAAAGTCATAAGAATACTATAAATTTACATTATTATTTGGATAAAAGGGGGATGGTGTTCTTATGCCATTGAGATTATATCCTTAGAAAAATGTTCTCAATGTAGTCCAACAACTATACCTTTCACCAAATGTCATGATTATTATAAGTATATTATTTATTTATTTAATCAAACCATATATCATTAATTAATTAATTTTGAGCTAGTCTAATGATATAAATTATCTTAAGATATTGTTAATACTTAATTCTTATTATATTAAGATCAGAGTTAAGCCAGAGCATTATTTTATATTTTACTTGATCGATTGGTGAGGATACTATATAATTCTTGTTTCTAAATTATCCACATTTTCTTCACTTATGTGATGACACAGACTCCAAAAATCTTTATATGGTAACCATAGTAATATGCTAATTAAAATGTGAAAATGAAAAATATTTAAATCCACTTTTTGCTTTCTCATTCTGAAACATTATCTTTTATAATAGCCAAATGCTATGAGTTTAAAATTATTTAATTAATAACTTTTATTATTTTATATTTTAATTATGTATGATTTTCATAATTAGTTATAATTATTAACTAAATAATAAACCTTTCAGATGAATCCAATCTTGTGCTCAAACATGACTCTCACTGGATGCTGATGATGATTATAATGGTCCTGCTATTTCATTGATTGTATATAGATATATAATTAAAAATATGTTCGGTATGTCTTATTTCTGGTTATTAGTTCTACATTGTTGTACTATCATTCAGTTATTTGTCTATTTCTTTGATGTTAATATCCTTTTTTTTTTTGAAGCTAAGGTACAAGTTTAAATCTTAAAGCAAGTAGTTCTGTTTGCTATTTCTAAAATTATATTTACAAATTATAAACATTAATAAATTAAAGTTATGCAAAAAAGCTGAAATGTATCATCATCATAATTACTAATAAATATTAACAAACTTAGCTGTAAATCAAGAGAAAATCAAAAAGTAAAAGCTATATATTATTACAACTGCTGTCAGAGACAATATTAAATAACAATGGAGATACACTGCAGCAAGAGCTTAATAAATGTGAACTTCCTTATGTTGTTAGTCTTGCTTAGACTGTGAATGCACAAAGGTTAATGCTTTTCTGCCAAAAATAGATTTTTGGGGGAATAATATGTGAAACTGCTTAGTAGTTCACAGAAAGATATATTATGATGCTAAAGATCTGTCAGAGAATAATTAATAAGTTTGTAAAAAGTTTAAATCTGGCAGAATGTAAAGCAAAACCTTCTCTGTTAGCATTAAAAAGCTTCTGGAGTAGTATAATACTTGAAACTTTTTTATCTTCTCTTATATAAATATTTTTTTAAGTATTACAATACCTCTATGGGATGCTTAAGCCTTCCCATGCATGACGTTACATCACCAAATCTGAAATATATTTGTATTTGTTAGTATGACATCTATTTAATAAAATTTTTATTTTGTAACAAGATTAATTATTAAGCAAAATAATAATAAGTAACCGAATGGTTTTGCTTGTGAAATAATCTGACAAGTTGATTTTTGATCCGACTTCATTACTTTGGGCAGTAGTGCAAATTATATTACTAACAATAATACGGGTATTGTTTTTAGTTTTTACTTGCCTTTTACGTAATTAAAAAACATTTTCTTCACAAGATATTCAGACTAGTGAGTTTATAAATCGTAAGGACAAACTTTTAATAATGACTTTTGTTGATTAAATCACATTAGAATTCAAGTAATAACTATAGATTAACATAATATATTGTGAGAGTACCATATGAGCCTCACCTAAAACAATTTGTGTTTCTTTGTGAATTTAACTGTGCCTATATCGAATCAACAGATATAAATAACTTACACCTATCTTAAGCTTTTCATGTATCAGCTATATATATATAGACTAGATAGTATTAAAAGAATAATTCTAAAAATGAATAATTCTAGTTTATTTATACACACACATAAATAAAATGTTTCCAACTAATAGTATTTTTTTATTAACTAAAACTTGACATTTGACAAAGCCTTAAGTCAACATTGCATTTTTATCAGTTGAAACAAAGGAAATAAACATTTGGGGTTAATTACAAATTGTATATTTTAAACAATAGAGCGTGAGCATGATTATGTGATATCCTTGCTGAAATTAATCCAGTATAAAAATGAGCTAATATTGTTATAACAATAATCTTCTATTTAGTTATCAAGGCAAGAACTACTGTTTGTAAATTTAAATGTGTTTGAATTTAGAACACATTTAAGAAAAATTAAAAAAAAAGAAGATTCAATATTTTAAAACCTGCTTCAAGTAATTAATTTACTGCCTTTGAATATTATAAAGAACTATAAAAAAATAATCAGTGAATTTAACAAGGTTATAAAAGTTATCAACGTCTTCAAAATGAGCTTTCAAAATATAAATTTAAGATGACAAAAATTTATAAAGATGTTCTTTGGCTAGATAATTTATGCCAGAGATTTCTACTGATGTTTTAAACCTGAACATGTAAATTTATTCCTACTTAATCAATGCCTAAAATATAATTGTCGTAATTCTCATTTAAAAAGCTGCTTTAATATTGGAGTATTATATTGAAGAAGATGTTAAATATTTTACTACATAAATATTTAAAGAATGAATATTTGGATTGCCTCTTCGAAGGATGATCAATGAACTTTATGTTTCAACATTCATCATCATTTTATTTCGTCTAAGGAGGGATATAAAACCGCATTCTTTCTCGTCTTGGATTACTTCATTGTATAATTTAAGAACTTTTAAACTTTATTTCCTTTGTGGATAATTATATTTACTTAGAAAAATTACTTCATATATTAAAGTGGGGAACTGATAAGATGAACACTTTATTTTTATTTTTTTTTATTTAATAAAATTTAGATATTGATATTTTGATATGGAAATGACAGCTGACTAAGGTAAACGTTTTTAAATTATTTCAATTTGGAAGTAAGTTTTATTATATTCCAAATTGGATCTTACATGACAATTAACATAACATATTTTTAAACATACATAACTAATATCAGAATACATTCTATTATTAATCTAGTGTGAATGGATGTTATCGTATATAAACATACAACACACACTGAATCATTGTAATGACACAATAGGTAGATTTATAATGTATCATGTGTATTATTTATTATACGCATTATTTTATATTATATATATGTAAATGATTACATTATTTTTTTTTTTTAATATAAAATAATTTATTAGTGTATATAAGCACAGATTATAATTCTAAATTTTAATGTTTTTATGTGATAATATTTTGTTTTTTATTACCGATTAAAATGTGTTAAACTTGATTTCAAAATTAAACAGGTCTCGTTTGTTTATTTTATTTAGTCGTTTTATAAAACCAATATTTATAAATATACATACTCATACATATATATGTTAAATCAACTTAATATTTTAATATTATAAAGAAGTTATATACAGCTTATATTAAATTTATCATTACTATGGAATATTTGTGGAAATGCCTGAAGAGAGTCGATTGCAAATTTCTATTCTGTGCTCGAATTCCGAGAGTAACGAGGTTATTAATAGAGGAGTGAATTGGATTGTATTTTAAATCACATCATCCATGGCATTCTATAAGAAGACTCAAAGTCCGACTATAGCTAGATGCAACTTCCTCAAGTCCTGAAAAGGATCGTCCCGTTATAATATTTAGTCGTAGAAAAATATAATAAAACTTTCATTATTAAACTGAAAAAATAATCTTATTTGCAAATGTCATTTAAATAAGAAATACGTTTATTCTTTTATTTGATTAATGGCTAATTTTCTAGTAAGAAAAAACATTTTAAAGATTTAACCTATACGTATTAAATAAATATATTCTCTAAAGCTTTTACTTCAAACATATGGATGTTTTAATACCTTGACAAAAATATCATTAATATGTCTGTGTTATATCTAGAATTATATGAAATGTAATAATATGTAAAATTATAAAAATAATTAATAATTATTTTTGATATTTACTAAAAAGTTATTGATATTATATGAAAGCTAAAGAATGCATAAAACTAACATATATATATATGTGGTAACCAAGAGAAATAGCCTAATCAATGAACCAACTGCCAAGTTATAATTTAGTAATTTGTAGTTAATAATAATAAAAATATAACATAAGTCAAGTTTAGTGGGTTCAGGTTAAAATGACATATGCCACAATAAGAAGAGATATAGGGGTAAGCAATTACAATAAAATATTAAGCAATATTTTTAATAACCACTCACTCTAGTACAATTAAAAGACTCTTGGTATTGCAAGCATATGCCATTGAGATACATTTAAAATCTTTTCCTTACATCTACCATTACCATATTTCTTATCAGCATCATAAGTGTCTTTAAAGTATTTCATTGCTATAATCAGATAAAACGTTTAATTTTATAATATTTGGAGTGTTATCTTAAATCTATGCCATAAAGATTCATCTTTTGAAAATAATTTCTTAATCTGAAAAATAATTTTTAATTATATGGGTTATGAATGATTTAATCATCAAGTAAATTCTTTGACTCTTCATATCTATTCCACTTAGAATGAAATCCTAATAAATAAGATATACACTTAGCCCTAAGCTAATATCTTATCACAATTACAATAATAATTAATTTTAAATAAAATACAATATGATCTCTTAATTTGGAATAAGTTAAATAATAATCTATAATGACATTCAGATATCAAGAATGGGTAAGATATTTTATAGCCATTCTAAATACCATAGAACAAATCTACTTAAATATCTTCCAGATCTGATCTAAATCATCTCTTAATTTAAATTTATTATGGAATAATAAATATGGTCTTTCATATTTATGAAAAAGTTTTAGAATAAATAAGCACAGTGATGGCTGAAGTGATTTCAAATAATAATATGCAATTATAAATTTTATTAAGCAAAATACATCTTTCTTAGATGTAATTATTATACTTAAATACAATTCTGTAAAGTTTATTACTTTCAATGTTTATGTACTTTTATGACAAAAACATTTAAAATAATTTATGATACTCTTACAATTATTTAGATTTTTGGTTAATGAGTGGATGATGTGGATAAATGATTATAAGTGATTTTGATAAGAAAACATACTTATTTTATACAAACAAATATAAATAATTTCAAGTCATTAATAGCATATCTTTTGGGTCCACAAAGCTGAGGGCTTTTACAAATACAATTTTCTTTTTTAAAAACTATGTCAGATAGTTAAGTTTTAATTGGTATTATGTAAAACAAATTTGATTAAGCAAAAATAATCTGGTTAGTCAAAAGAAATATTCTGTTAATTTAGACTGTTAAATCATTTATACAAATGATAATATCTTTTCCATAGTATTAACCCTTGCAATGAATATTTAACATTACTTAAAATACAAGCTTACCAATTCATTGGTGAAGGGATAATAAAAGAGATGTACATTGCCTATTTATGCCTAAAATACAATTTAAAATTTTTAAGTTTAATTATTTAACATATTTAAGTCCTAGCTCAGCAAAGCTTAAATACAGAACCTATACAGCAACAATATTTTAATTCACATCTAAATAAACCAAGAATGTCAAAAGAGATAAGGATGGCATTCCTCAGAACTTTGATAAAAACAACTATAATTGCCAGGGTAAGTAATGGTAAAATATTACATATTCTTTTTAAAATATATTCCACAACAAACTATATTACTAAGAAAGGGCAAACTAAATTTATGATGGCAAAATTTAAAATAAATGCAACTACTTTTGAGGGCAATAAGAACATGATCTAGGACTTTGTCACTAGTTGCCTTAAACTAGGGAGAATTAAGCTACAATCTCCAAAATATGCATGCTAGTGCAAATCAGTTTCAAGTATTTGTAGATTTTGAATATAATTCAGATTTGAATGAAATTAATAAGAAAATAAGATACAATTTTAAAAACTGCAACAAAGATACTAGTACAAAAAACAGCAATTGACCAATAAAATTTCTATTGAGATGACAATTTATAAAGAAAAGAAGAAACATGAAAATATATAAAAATGATGCATTAAGGATTGAATATCTAGAATTTTGTAAAATAATGTGGAAAAGAATTGTTAACCATATAAGAAAATATAATTCTGAATTAGTAAATAAAAACTATAAAAGAAAATAAAAGTCTCAAGAGTGTAAAACAACATCTTAGTATAGGTAGAAAATTTAGTTCTGCAATATGAAAAAAGATAGAACTATTACTAAAAAAAGAAATGACAACATGAAATATGCGAATTCTATCACAAATTAGATAGTGATAAAGCATAAGGAAAAGTATCTCCTACAACTACTATGTCTTCTGAATTGCCCAGGATTTTAAATGAAGTGAAAAATGCAATTAAATCTATGAAGAAGAAATTATAATTGATATTTTAAAAGAAGCAGTTGAAGAAATAAAAATATTTTTGTCAAAGTTATATACCCAGTGTCTAAATGATAAAGATGGGATGATTGGAAGAATGCATTATTAATATCAATATTTAAAAAAATGATAAAAAAATATATTGGAAATTACAGAACTATCAGTTCTATAAAAAATTATCAAGATAATTACAACTTTTATTAAAACAGGCAAAACTCTTGCCACTCAGTACAACTTATCTACAGTGAAGTTCAGATTTTGATTAACCAAAAGAACAAGCTTAATTTAAAAATGGTATTAGTATTGGATCATATCCAAGTATTGAGAGAAGTTTTGGAAAGGGATAATGAATATGAGCTGCCATTATGCTTTGAATTTCTCAATTATGAAAATGCATTTGATTCTGTAAGCATTTTTTCAGTACTAAAACATTCATATCATCAAGATATAGACCCAGGATATTATCATATTTTGAAGAATATTTATAAAAATGCAACAGCAGCAATTAGATTACATGATACTAAATAGATTAAGATTGAGAAGGATATATAACAAGGTGACTTCATATGTCCAAAACATATTGCAGCAGTTTTGCAAAAAGTATTTTGTGGATTAAAATGGGAATCTAAGAGAGTAAAAGTAAATTGCAGATTATTTAAATCATCTAGATGCAGTTGATGTAATTGTTTTTGCAAATAATACTTTAGAGATTCAAGAAATGTTGCAAGAGTTATCAGATGAAAGTAAAAAAGTAGGACTAAAGGTAAATGTTAAAATAACTAAAGTAATGTTCAATGAATTTTCTCAAAAGAAAATATTAAAGATTGATAATGATGAATTAGAAAAAGTTAACACTTCAAATACCTTGGTTAGATTATTACTACAAATGGAAACATAATGGATAAAAATAATCATAGAATTAAACTTGGTTGGAATGCTTTTGCAAGAAATAACTTAATATTAAAAGGAAATATGCCTATGTGTTTGAAAAGAAAGTTTTTTTTAATAAATGTGTTATTTGACAGAATAGAAATGGTGAGATACATACTAGGAGTAACAAAAAGAGGTCAAAGTGAAATATATGGGTGAGAGAACAAACAAGTGTTACTGGTATCATTGAAAGAATTCAGAGACTGAAGTGGAATTGGGCTGGACTTATTGCTTGAGAGGTGATAATAGATGAACCACTGAATTTCTAAACTAGGTTCCAAGAGATTGTAAAAGACTTGGAAAAAGACCACGTGATGTGGATGGACAAAATTAGAAAGTGCGCTAGAATGACATGGAGAAAAGAGGCTAGAGATTGAAAAAGATAGATTGAACTTGGAGAGACCTTCATTCTGCAGTAAATTGATAATGGTTGGAAATAATGATGATGACATTCATATCAATGGTAATTTTCATAGTATCAACATATAATTTAATGATTTCTGCTGCATTTGTTAAATGTTTTTAGAATGTAACAATATCATGAATCTATATCATGATGATCCAAAGTTTTAATCATTATGAAAATATTTATAGAATCAAATATAAATTCAAAACACAATCTTCTTATATTTATTTGATATGATCCACTGTGCTAAAACTAATTTTAAATTTAACTTGTTCTTTTGCTAAGTTTGAATCCAAAGTTTTTTGTTAATGATTTGTAATTATCTTGGTAAAGATTTTATATTATATCAATAAAAGATTATTAGGTCTGTAGTTTCTAACTCTTTATATATCATCTTTCTTAAATATCAATCATACTTCTGAATTTTTTCAATCATTGGGTATATATTTATCATTTAGACATTACGTATATACTTTTGCCCACAATTTTTCTAATTTTTCACCTGTTTTTTGTAAAATATCAGCAATGAATCCATCATCTTCTGAAACTTTTTCCTTTTTCATAGATTTAATTGCACATCTGAGATCTTTATTTAAAATGCTTATAATTCAAAAGATATAGTAAAGTGGGGATTATTTATTCTCTTTATTACTATGTAATTCTTTGCAGAACTCTTTTACATATTTCATGACATCATTTTTCTTTTTAATAACAGTTTCATATTTTCTTTTTATTGCTGAAGTGATTTTCTTTTCATAAAGATGCTTTATATTTTTGAAGCTTTTATTCTCTTCTTAGATATTTAATTACTAAATGGATCATCTTTAAATATGTTTATCTTTTTTTTATATATTCTCGTCTCTCCGTTAAAACTTTACTAATGAATTGTTGTTTTTTTGTATTAACTATATTTATTGCAGTTTTTATTAGATTATCAGTTATCCTCTTATTTATTTCACTTAAGTTTGAATCATTTTTAAAATCTATCAATATTTTTAAATGACTCACAAGTTCTAATTTAAATTCATTGGATTGTTTCTGAAGATTAATTGAGATTACTGCTTTTCTTAATAGTTTTTGTCTCTCTAGTTTTGCATTAAAATGTATCTTACATTTTTTAATCAATAATCACTTCTTGTGTCACTCTAAAATCTTGGAATACATTATTTGTTATCTCAAGGTATAATCTAATTCTGCTGTATCTTCATTTGGATACTTCCATGTTCATTTTCGTTTAGCATTTTTCTCAAAAAATAATAATAATAATATACACGATTTTTTCTCTTGCAAACTCCACAAACCCATATACTCTCTTATTTTTATCATTATAACCAAATTTATCCAACAACACATTCATTTTTCAATCGTTTTACTGTTCTAGAAATAAAGTTTCCCATTAAATGTGAAAATGTTTTGTTTGGTGTGGTCAAAAGCATTTTGTATACCCATATAAAATCCTTTACTTTTCTATTAAAATGAGAACTTGTTGGATCATACATCTAAATTAAATGCATTTGATATTTTAATTAAGTTGAATAATTAATTTTGTCACTCTGATATACTATCAATCTTTATAAGATTGTTCTTACACTTTTTATTTATAATGAATCTCATTCCAATTGGGTTTCCAATATTTGTGTCTTTATAGTAAAGAATATGTCCATTATTCAAATCAATTTTCTTCACCTTTTCTTTTAATTTCACAAAGTCCAACAACATCTCTTTTAATATCAGACAGTTCTTACAATTAATGTAAACTTTTCTCACTTATAAATGATTTGCAGTTGTAAGTAGTTAAATAATAGTTTGGGTCTGCAATTAGAGGATTCTTAATGCCTTCCATCTTCAACTGCCAACCTTTGTCTTAAATGAAAACTTTACAGCCTCTTATGAACAAGGCCATATTAATACAATTCTGCCTTTAAGAAAACTCAATTGATATTGCAGTTAAGTAGTATCAGGTAACCTAGAAAAATATGATGTTTCTTGGTCTTAAACTCAGAGGTAAACAAACTTAAAAAATTAACCACATTGAAATATATTGATGAACAGCCTATCCTTGTTTGATGCTGTATGTTATATTCACATAGTAATAAACATTAATAACAAAAAACTATGGGGTGAATATTAGGAATTTAGCCTGCTTGGTCCCTTTAAGATCTGAAAGAGGAATCAAAAAGTGTCCTTTTCGTTAATAGCAAATTCTTTTCTATAGCCTATATTTAACTTTAATGTATACTTATTATATATTATTGCATATGTGAGAATCTTTAAATATACCAGTATATGCATATTATAACGTAGAGTTTTATGTTTACCTTTAATCAGCAGGTAATATCCAGGAAGTGCATAATTATAATCCTATCCAAAGCAAAACAGGTTTCTAGATAAAAGAACTGAAATCATGACAATCTATTTAATAGATTTCATGAAGTATACACTGAGATTTCAGGATATTTTCCTTTTATAAAATGGACATATAACAGTTGATAATTTTGGAGGGAATCCTTCTAGCATTTATGAGAATCAGAAATATTACATATACAATATATCAATTTATTATTACATTTTTAGCGAAGATGCTTACCTGGGTACGGTGTTTCCAAATGACGGAGCTTTCAGTTTTTCACCTACCGCCATTCTTAGTGATTAAGTAAAATAATACAAAATAGCTGATTAAATTTATATCGGTCGTGACTATAATTCGTTTCTACTATATTACAAACATTCAACCCTGGTAAAGTATTTTTGTATATACATATTTAATAAAGGATTTTTAGACCAAGCTATAAAGAAATAATTAGCCTAATGTATATCTGTTTTGAACTAAATAAATAATTGGAAGATGTTTGCTCATTGCTGCTTTAAGTAAATAAAATTCGATAAGAGAGCGAGCTTATTACAACTTCAAACTCATGCGATGTTCATTGCGTATATATAAATGAATTGTCTGCTAGATAGAAATTTTAAACTATGTTTTTTATAA
Organism: Epiperipatus broadwayi; assembly: GCA_028023455.1. Classification (NCBI taxonomy): domain Eukaryota; kingdom Metazoa; phylum Onychophora; class Udeonychophora; order Euonychophora; family Peripatidae; genus Epiperipatus; species Epiperipatus broadwayi. The sequence continues at coordinate 3,903,837 of JAQFVV010006245.1, read as the reverse complement.
GCCGTATTGAATTTCATATTTCGAGGGATGACACGTAATTAAATTTGCACAATAAAATACTAGTGAATACATAAGTAGGCATTGTGCACAATCTATATGAGTAATTAGCACATTTAGTAGTAGTAATATATTTTTTTTAAAAAATCATTTTTTAAATTTATTTTTTAAAAAAATATCTCTCCTTTTCTGATGTGATCATTGATATGAAGGAATGTGACCAGAAAAAGTTTATACAGTACAGCACAAACCGGTTAGTATTTTATTCAGTTGTATACAAGACGTTCTTTTTTTTTTTTTCTTGTACTTTAACTTCTATCTAAAAATAGCTAGAAGATATGGGCCATGTTGTTATAAGTAGAAATTACCCCCTCACCTTCTTCCACACATAACATACTATGCATAAAATTTCAGAATAACGTAGGTGGGGAAATTTAATTTTATTTGATAAAATGATTTAATTTTAATGTAGGTGGAGAAATGTTACCTTGATAATACAAAACTAAAAAAAAAAAAAAAAACTTGCCTTGTGGTTAGCGTAGCTGCCTTCCAAGCAGTCGGCCTGGGTTCGCTTCCCGGTCAACGCTTTGACATATAGAAAAAAAAAAGCTTTTCTCCCGATAATCTTTTAAAAGATTATCGACTATAAATAGTTATAAATTGACTAAACTTTATATATCTAATTTAAATGTATCAAAAGATATCGTAGAACAAATCCAAAGAATTGCAGATGCAATATCACAAATCAATGAATAGCGTTACTATTCTGAAAATGATATTTGAATGAAATTTTTATTTAAATTAAAAATATCGTTTGATTTAATATAAAAGAATAAACTGGATTTAGGGTCTTATAAGAGTTACAATTCTCTTTATATTATGATTGAGTACTATATTTGTTTACCGATTAATTATCTGACTACAAGATTATATTTGGACTTTTATCTCCCATATGGTATCTTTTATTAGCCAATTTGTATAAATAATAGGCGACTGTTTCTAAAAATATTTAAAGCAGAGAAATAATGTGCCAATTGATTTTTTAGCAAAAATAAAAAAATATATATAAAGTACAAATGTCCATCTATAAATATCAATGCACAACTTAAGTAACGAATGCATATTTGGTACATATTGACTAGTCTACTAAATCATGCAATGAAAGAAATTTAGCACTAGATGTGATAGGGTGCAGTCGCTATCCATAGATCTAGAGCTCCAGAATCTACTACTCTACCTTAGCATTAAACCAGGCAGGACATTTTTTATTTGTAATTGCCAGATAAACACCAAATTAAGTAATTAAAATGTTAGAAAAATATTTATTGTATAACCTAATTAAAGTACAATACAAGAATAATACAGTTATATAAAGTAATATCTTTATGAGTATTAGAATTTGTGAACAAGTTATTTTTACTTCATATACCAATTACGAGTTACTGGAGAAATTAATTCATTGTTAGAAGACTGATTCAAGTTTCTATAAAGCCTCATTGTTTTCTTTGGTGAATCAAAAAAAAATAGTATGATTGCCCAGGGAAATTGAAGCTATTTTGGTAAGAATTCTGAGAATGTTGCCATAGTACCTGTTCTTTAAAGATGAAAAAGTAGCATGGAATATGCTACAGATCTTACTGACTTTTTTTCAATATTTCAGTGAGCTTGCTGTCAATTGATGTACTTAGTTATAGTTTTGAAAGATTTTATAATTATAGATGTAGAAAATATTTGGATTATTGCTACAATGAACTTAATAAGATGGCTATTTTCAACTCTATCATGTATGTCATTAACATTAGCGATATCTATGATTCTTAAATAAAATACAAAAACATCATTTAGAGCTATTTTTTTTTATAGAATGTCTCAAAAAAGAAGATTAACCTCAAAAAGATTTTTATTAATTATTGAAAAAGTTAATCTTTAGGTTATTTAGTGAAAAAACAACAACAACAAAAAAACATAGTAGATATCCCCATCTTGACAAAATGTCAGCAATACTGAACTTGCCAACATTTTTAATAATAAGAATTAAGGAGGTGTTGTGGTATAGAATTTTTTTAATCAGCTATTTAATAAATAATATTTTTTGGACATTTTTCTTGCAGTAATTTGATTATACAATATAGTATTGTTATGGTAAAGATAAAATCATGGCAGATAATCTTAATAAATAATACTTCCATTAGATATCTAACATTTAAAATTATCATGCCTATATATATATATATTATCACATTTTCATTTAGCTTTGATAAAAAATGTTGAATGGGAATGATCTCACATATTATTGAGCTTAAATATAAATGATAAGACTGTCAGATGAAGAATATTACAGGCGATTTTATTAAGAAATAGGTAATGACATATTCTAGATAATATAGGCATTTTGATTCTTGAAAGATAGAAAAATGTTGTGGATACTGGCTGCATGATGTATGCTATTATATGAGTGGCTACCACATCTGCTATGTACTAAACTGACCAACTGATCACATGATGTTCCCAATATTCAATAATCTTTGATATACCAAATTCATTGTTAGTAACTGAGTTTTTTGGAACTTTATCATTTTATAAAAGTTTAAGTATTTTCTAGTGACATTATCACATTCCAAAATTTATATGTGTTTACCCTATCACAAAAGCTGATGTTAGTGATGCCATATGGATTTTAGAAATCCAGAAGTTTCTAGCTATAAGATAAGTAAGATTATTGATTGTGGAATTCTTAAAACATATCTAGTTTTGCTCTTCTTTATTGGATAAAAAGAAGCAATATTATATATGATCTAATCCATTAGAAATTATTAATTTAATTCAGGTCAAAAGGATCTGACAGAAATAAATATAGTAATGAGAGTTTATATACAAATGAAATGACTGACAATGAATAAATAAGATGCATCAAATTACAAACTATGTTAACTGGACTTAGAATGAATTGACAGTTTTTTTTATCAGTAAGACTATACCATGGTTAATATTATCTTCTATTGATTAAAATAAGTATTTGTTGGGAATGTAGACCAAGGAAAGTTAAAATCAGTATTATGAAAGCTGGAAATATCTGGAAGAGTTGAAAACAATCTAATACAGGCAGTCCTCTAGTTATGAACATTCAAGTTATAAACATTTTGCTATTACATAATCACTTTTGGACTTTAGATCTTTATCTATGCACATACTTTTTGTATAATTAGTGCTATATACTGCAGAAAGAAATGGGTATTCAAAATTGTATAGTATTTTAGTACTTTAATAATTAACAAATTCTTTTTAGAATTAACGCTGCAAATTTACAGTATCTGATAAAAAAAACTATTTACATTTGTAATTGAATTTTTGTAAAGAAAGATAAACTTTGGCAGTTAGAAAATAATTAAAAGTATATTTTAGAGAACAATAAGAATTTATATAAAATATAGTAAATCTTCCCATCTCTCTGACATTAATTACTTTTATTTTTAGCATTGTCACAGACTGTTTTTAACAGAATCGTCTTGTTTAGTGCTTGTTTTTAAAAGTAGTTTGTGCATGATTATGTTACATATATATTAGGTATATTTCTGTTTTGGTACTTTTTTTTTCATTCTCATTGATTAAAAACATGAGTGAGAAACAAAAAAACAGCAATATTGATACAACCAAAAAGAAATCAAGGTCTCTTAAACCCCATTCAGTCAAGACAAAAATGGATGTAATAGACATTCTGAAAATAGTGAATCTTTTGCTTCAATTGCACATTCATGTAATTTAAACTGATCAACAATATATTGTGAAAAGCAAGAACAAAATTAAGGAATATGTTAAAAATTGTGAAAATATTTCTTCAAAGATTGTTTCAAAAAGATGTAGCAGAGTAATAGATGAAATGGAGAAATCTTTGACCTTATGGATTGAAAATCAGCATAAAAAAAGCAGTCCAGTAAGTTTATTATTTATTCAAACCAAGGCTATTACTTTGCACAAAGATTAAAAAAATAAAATAAAAGAAGACTCTGCTGTTGAATTTATAGCAAGCAATGATTGGTTTCACAAATTTAAATGTACTGGGAAAGGTGGCAGTGAATTTCCACTTTCTCTAATATCAGTAAAGATGGAGCTTATTTTCCATGCTTAGTATTCAATGTAGATGAGACAGGATTATTTTGGAAAAAGATGACTGAACTTACATATTTAGTAAAGGAAGAATCAGTTGCATCTGGGCATAAACCTTCTAAAAACAGATTAACATTGCTTCTTGGAGGTAATTTAGCCAGTGAATTTAAATAGAAGCCAATGATAATTTATCAGGCAGAAAATCCTAGAGTATTGAAAGGAAAAAATAAAAGAATGTTTCCAATCATTTGGAAATAAAATATTAAAGCCTGGGCTACTGCACAGCTTTTTCAAGATTTGTTCTCACATCATTTTGTGCCTTTTGTTAGGCAATATTGTAGTAAGAATAATTTACCATTTAAAACACTATTGCTCTTAGACAAGTCTCTTGGACATAACAAAATCCCTGCAAAATTTATGTCCAGAAGTTAAGGTTGTGTTTAGCCCTCCCAATACTACAAGTGAAATATAACCGATGGACCAAACTGTGATAGCTACTTTTAATGGTATTATATGAGAAGATTAATGACTCAAGCAATTAAGACAATTGCCAAGGAAGGTGGACCTACATCAAGAGATTTTTGAAAAAGTTATAATATATGGAATGCAATAAATATTACTGGGGATGCATGGGATGAAATAAAAATCAACAATAAAAGGTTGTTGGGAAGAAATATATCCACAAAAGATGAATGCTTTTATGGACATTGAAGAAACTCCTGAAGATATCACAACTGAAATAATCAATACAATGAATGAATTAAATTTAGATATCACTGATGAAGATATTGATGAGTTAATGTAATCTCACTCAGAACCTCTGTCAAATGAAGACTTGATTAAACTACAAGAGATGAATGAAATACAAAATGAAGAAGAATCAGTAATACAACATCTATTGCACTACACCGTCAGATGGCGCTGTTGCTAGTGAAAAATGAATAGATATAATGTTACCAGGCTGATTTTATTATTTGGTAATGTTTTAATTTTTTTTTTTATTTTTTTTTTTTGGATTTTTTTTTTACTTTTTTGTTTGGACCGTTTTTTTTTTTTTTTTAAAATAAATAAATGTATTTTTTGAATTTTTTTTAAATAGGCTTTTTAAAACTGGTCTTTTTTTAAAAAAGTTGTTGTTAAAAAATTTTGATTCTGGTCTTTCTTTTTTTAAAAGTAACTTTTTTTTTTAAAATTATTTTTTGGGTTTTTGAATCAAACACAATTTTTCTGGGTGAGAAGAACATTTCTCTGTTGAAGAAAGGCCTCTGCATCTGCTTCTGTAGTAGGCAAATCTACAAATCAAAATGCTGGACGATCATCTGCCATTGATTTGTTGTTTTGATCTCGATAAAGTATCGACAAGTGTGAGATTTTATCGTGAACTTTGCCAAATCATGATTTACACTCCTCATTTCATGCATTTGGACACCTGAGGATGAATGTTGGGGTGTTTGATCATTAGTTACAATTTGTAGTAACTCACATCAATTACAATACACTTAACAAGCCAAAAAAACCCATTCTAATATAATTTTAGTCATTACAAACAAACACACCTTCATATCATATGGTGTCTAATAGTCAAGATTAATGTCTATACAGAAAATCCCATAATCATCACTAATAATAATGTTCACATGCTAGAGATGTTGGGGAAGGGTGCACTTCAACATCTTGAGTGTTTGAACAATTTACAGGCCATAAAATAGATGAGTGGCCTTGTAAACAGCATATTTATGTGCTTTAGTGTAGAAACAGTGCCATCGGATGGTGTGGATCAATAGATGCTGTATTATCAAAGAACCTAATAATGAACTTATTGTTAAGAGTTTGACAATCAAGAATATGAATGAAGCCATCATGCATCTTGACAAAGTTTTGACCATCATGGAAAAATGTGATCCCAATGGAGAGTGTATATCTTGTGAACGAAAGGCAATAGAAAAAGGCACAGAATGTTACAAAATTCTTTATCAAGAGAAAAAAAAGAATACAATTCAATTAACTCTTGATAAATTAGTAAAAAAACCTCCAGATACTAGTCAAGCATTGTTAGCTGAGAGATCAGCACAGCCTTTTTGCCCAGCAAGCAGTTGGTTGCAGACGGTTATTATGGGTTCGCTTGCCGGATGTTGCTGTGATATATGGGGGAAAAATTTCTAGATACTACAATAAAAAATAAATACTGTATTTTGAAAATCCTTTTTGATGTTTTTTTTTACATATCTCTACTTTCAAACAATTTCAACTTCCAAACACACATCAGGAACTGTAACTAGGGGACTGCCTATATTTATTTAAAGTTGAATAATTGGTTTTTGTAAGAACTTACAATTAAGTCATTTGAAACAATTTTCTTACAAACAGTTATTTAACTTATACAAGAATTCATACTGTATCACACAAAAATATGAATTATCTTGATTATAGAAGACTCAAAAATCCAGAGTTTTGAATCATACAAATGTAATTTTTTTTGGTTCTAGTAAACTATTCACTGTACAGCCTGTGTTGGCACTGTTTCTGTGTAAAAACACAGAATTATACCACTTTCATGGCCGAACCTATGGCTAATATACGTAGGGCTAAATCCAAAAAAAAAAAAAATCTACTGTACTAGTCGAAAATGTATGTCCATTCAACAAGATTTAGAATCTAAGCAAAAGTACCCTGAATCCAATCATGCCCAAGATACACAGGTCAGGAGCAATCATGAATTCTAACCTATTTGCCCATTCCCCAAATCTATAACACTACGGACAACACTCTAAGGTGATACCACATAAGTTAATTATTTCTGGACCCGGTGCTACATCGTTTTGCATGAGACTCAGCTGATGATGAGAGATCGAGTGAACCCAAGATATTAAGTTTAAAATACATAAATATAAATATTAAGGCGATTCGAACAACTGAATTAAGTTTAAAATATATAAATATTTATTTTGACAAAAATTCAAGATTTTATATATATTCAACTTCACGCATTTAAAACTTTAATTTTTGTTACAAATATTTGATGATCTGTTTACAATTATTTTATTTCAATAGATATCAATTTAGTGCGGCGGTTATAATACTGACGTGTATTTCAAATAGGCTTTTATTTAAAGTTACAAAAACTAAATTTATCTGGGTGATTGGTAGACGTTTATACATTTAGAAATACATGTAAAAATATAATAATAAGAGTTTCGCTGATTATAGGACTTGAATATAATGCCCTTGGCATTGGATACATATTTTCATTTATGAACTTTATTTACAACACTAAAATGAGGATACTTTGTGATCAAAATATACTTAAAAACATTTATTTATTTTACATTTTCGACATTTAAGAATAAGAATATAGCAAAACTTTGTCAATACGGGGGATAGCTTATTCAATAAAGGGGAGGGCAGCTTCATTGAGAGGTTGGATTTAAACTCCAACTAAAAATATTACAAAGAGAAAACGTTTCATTATTACATATCATTATGTTTTATTTCGTCAAACAGGCTAAAAGAAAAACGAACTATAGGAAATTGCGGTGTTAGCATAATAGCTGAATATTTGCAGATCCAATATTTCCTTGAGGTGCTTTATCATATTATGAAAGAAAAACAGTCTAGCCGACTTGGCCCAGATCGTATGTAGTGGTTATAATATGCGGCCAATTCTTTCACATTCAATAACACTACGTCTACTAACAATACTATGATCGTATAGTTTGCCATTGATTTCATTGTGGGTTGAATTCCTGTGTGTATTGACAGAATTTGTATTGTAGCTAGAATTTCAGATGAGAGTGTGAGCATTGTCATCTTTTTCAAGTGTTTATTTGTTGATGTTTATGATTTTCTGTATTTCCCAACTGAAAGATTTTTGCGTACTAATAATTTTCAGCGTATTATTGATATTTGTCAAATTTTTTTTTTTTTGGCTAATTTTGGCTTTTTTGGGGGTCAAAAAAGACAAAAATAAAATTTCTCAAGCTTTCTGGCTGACGATTAGAGTTGTTTGCGGAAAAATACCATTTCTGTCGTGACTCGGATGAGAGTTGAAAAAGAAGAACAAAATGTCTACCACGTCATTATATTTGTGAGACGTCCTAAACAGAGAAAGTGAGGCAGTTGCATTTTTGCAAGCCCAAAACATCCTGCCATACATTACAGTTGATTTAGTTCAGTCGTATGTGGTTAATAAATTTATTTTCTGGAAAGAATTTGTATTTTGTTTGCGATTATTTTTATCTGTAAATCATGTAATTAACACCCCAGAATGACAGTGTTAAAAAGGGGTGGCGTAGTTTGTTGGACATCTCTTGATTGATTGATTGACTTTTTTTTGTTAAAAAAATACTTCTTCTTTTGACATACCTATTCATTCCGTTTAGAAGCAAAAAGAGGTTTTTGGTTGTTGTTTTAAATCAATAAACAGCACGTTAAGTAGATTTTAAAAATGAACCCGAGCTAATTTTTGTTGTTAAAAAAGAATAAAAATACCAGATGTTTTATTTGTTATGAAAACAAAAAATCTTTAACAAACTTGTACGACTCTTCAAAAAGATAAATAAATAAATCCACAGAATGTAACAAAACCAGTTAACATACATATTTTATGTGTTAAAAAAAAATACCGCGATTGACTTTTTGGTTTTTGTTTTTGACATTTTCTTTATTATTATTAATAAAAAGCAAAAAAAAGCAAAACCTGCCACCAAAAAAACCCCCCATATTTATAAATCTAAGAGAAAAAAGAAGTCCTGTTTTATTTATTATTATTAAAAAGAAAACAAAAAAATCAAAACCCCGTGTTATTTGTTATTATTAACCCTTAAACCGCTAATTAAATCATTGGTTGTATGAGATAAAAATCAAATCTTTTAATTGGCCAACTCACAAACTGAAGACAAAGCCTATTGTTAAAACATATTCATCTATAATATTAAATTCAACTCAGATACGTTTATAAAAAGTATATAATTAATTTTTCAGGTCATGAAGAAAACGAAAGTTCTTTCAAAAATAAATTGCTATTTATTTATTCTAAGATATTCTATATCGGCAACATAAAAGTTATAATGTAAACAAAAAGATCGACTTTTACGTTATAGAAAAGTAAATATTTCTTTTTACTACATCTTCAATATATTTACTTAACTCTTCAATATTTTTCGAAAATAATTTTGTTTTTTTATTATTCTCTCTGAAAATTATGTTTAATTTCCATAAATATTATTTAATAATAATTTAAATCGTATTCGAAATGAAAATCTCAGCGTTTTTCTTTATTTTCTTTGATCAGGCAGTTTCTTTGTTCTTTCCAGCCAATCAGAATGTCTTTTTCGGCTGAGAGCATGCTAAGAACCAATCACAAATAATGTTCCTTCTTTGTTTAGGTTTAAAATGCGTTTTTTTTTATTTTTTACTTCTAAAATAAATCGGAAGATGTCACCATCGTACAGAACTTTTAAAAACGAATTAAATACGTATTTAACGAATTTTATCGTATAAAAATGAACTGAGTTAGAGTGATTTTAGATGTCGACGAGGAGTCTCGTCGAGCGCGGGAAAAGGGTTAAAAAAAAAATCAAAACACGCCACCCAAAAAAAACCCCCCCATATTTATAAATGTAAGATAAAATACCAAACAATTCTTTTCATTTATAAGCAAATACGGACATCTGAGGCGGAGTTTGTCGGACAGGTTTGAATTATTTTTGCTAAATCAATCAACAGCAAATCTCCTCACTTTTAACGTAATTCAAAAAGAAAGTGTCGATTCTAATTTTAAATAACAACAACAACAACAAAAAAGAAAGTCGTATGTAAAGCAAATTGTGTATATTTGAGATATTCCAAAAAAAGTTAAAACTGTCCCTTATACTTTGAAATGTATCGAATCCAAAAAAAAAAAAAAAAGACATCTGTAAAAAAAAACCCCAGTAGATTTAGAATGAAAATCCCCCCCCCCCCAATAAAGGCATATGTCAAAAATTATGTACTTTTGAGATCCAAACAAAAGGTCAAACTGTCCATTATAGTTTTAAATTTATCAAATGAAAACCAAAAAAAAAAATAATTACGTCCAAAACAAATAACAACAATATATTAAATATTCTTGTGGAATATATTCGTATTAAGCGAGCATACAATTATCTGGAACAACAAGATTGTTGGACTCCAGGTTATATCAGATGGGCCCTCGGGTCAGGAAAAAGAAATCACACACCCTCCTCTTTGTGCCTTGACGGTATTACTTACTCTGGCATCAGTATGCTTAACAAAATTAGGGATTATTATTCCACCAAACTGCAGCCCATTGGAACTGTTGCCAGACGACACAAATTTGTGAAAGACTCAAATAACTCTCACAGCATTACTGAAGCTGATATCATCTCCAAAATTAAAAGCCTGCCTGAACACACTCATCCCGGCATGCACGGAATTCCTAGATTTCTTCTGTTACACTTGGAAAAATTTACCATACATGTTACAAGGGGAATCATTGATATCTTAGCCACTGATAGCCTACATCTTCCAGGGATATATCCTATATCAGTTGTCCCTTTCATAAAAAAGAAAGATTTACCTGTAGACTTGAATAACATTAGGCCAATATCCATGGTTCCTCTCCTAATCAAAATTATCGAAAGCATTATAAAAGATAAAATTCAAGAGAAAATCATATCAAAACTTTCCAGGCATCAATATGCTAAGAGGGGTTCATCGACTGGCGATGCTGTAAGCTGATTTCGACTCCTCATTGATCATATCCGTAGAACAAAACAATCCCGGCCAGTCGCAGTCCAACTAGACTTTGCCGGGGCTTTTGACTCTGTCCGAATAGATGTACTACTTGGTGAACTAGAGGCTCTTCATGTTCCTTTGGCATACATTCAGATCATAGAGAATCTCCTAGCAAATCGAGATATTTTTTTTCTCTAAATGGGAGAATTGCCCCTGGGTTCAAACCCTGCATCTCCATTCCCTGAGGCTCCCCATTAAGTGCTCTCCTCTTCATGATCTATATAAATCCCTTGCTTTTGAGCATTGAGGATGCACTGCCTGGGATCTCCATCCCTCTTCTTAATGAAAACATCTCCCACATCTCCTACATGGATGATGTAGTGGTGTTTCTTAAATCACATGAAGAAATAGACATTCTTGAAAGCCTATTACAGCACTATGCTCAGACGCATGGGCTTACCATTAACAGGAACAAATCAGCAATTTGGAATATCAAAACAGCTAACAGGATAACAGGTTCATTACAAGCTATGCCTCAGCCTTTCTTGGGATTCAATATGTCACTATCCCCTACAGCAATGAGGATGGAAACACAACGAAGACTACTAAACAAAATAGACATCATCATAACATGCCTATCAAGAATATATATATCTACATTTGGAAAGGTTTCACTCTTAAACTCCCTCATACTCCCCAAGATTATATATTATCTTGCGGGTTTTAAACCAACAGAAGCTTTCATTAAAAAAGTAGAATCCCATTGTCTGCGACTCTGTAGAGGTGGGCTCAGATCATTTATCAGTCTGCGCACCCTTCAAAAGCCAAGAGACATGAATGGACTGGGACTGCATTCAATAAAGGTATTCGCAATACAGAGAACTTACAATATGATCCATAAACTTTATTCTGATTGCAGGACCTTCCAATGTCCACTTCCCAAAGAGCAAGTGCTTCCCACTGATAGACCGTCCCCTCAGAGGTTCACTCCCATCTGGCTTCAAATGCAGATATCATACATTTTTACGCACATAGTACCTTCCGCGACCATGTTCAATTCAAAAATAACCTATTGGGGAGCCTTCAATCTATCCAACTCAAATACCCAGAAGGCACACACTTACCTCCCCATCAACATAAACAAACTGCGCAAACTAGCCCATAGATTGAAACTAGCACCTAAACACACAGACTTCCTTCTCAAAATTAACCTTGGTAGCCTCTCCACTGCTATATTTCTTAATAGAAGAGGCTTCCGCATAGATCCCATATGTTGTCTCTGTCTTTCCAGCCCAGAAGATATGGACCATATCCTTTGCCTTTGTCCGGTCTGGCAAGGACTAAGAAAAAACTTCCAGAAACACATTGATAATAATGGTCCAGATCTAACATCTCTTGAAGGGGTTTTAAATAGAGGCATTTTCGCTGAAATCAGGCTCGCCACCTACATAAACTTTGCCATCTAGTTGACCAGATGCAAGGTGATTTTTCAAAAATTACCGCTTAACGAAATCAATAACTGCTTCCTCAACATAATTAAAAATATCCAAGAAACAGACAAGAGAGAGGCTGATCCATACCTGGCCATACTAACATGAGAATTCACAACTGGTCTAAACAGCACCTCTCCAACCAACCCCTAAATAATTTATATGAAAATATTTATTATGATTTAATATCTTATTATGATTTAATAAAACCCTCCAACCATAACTTGCCAAAACAGGGTTTACTAACAAAGGTATTTCGTTATAGACTAGATGATTAATATTCACCTTGCATATTCTACTGACTTTTGAATCATTTCTTCTTTGTATATACCACCCTGTAACCTCGTCTAGTTATTTCTTGTTATTTTTTTATTTGTATTTTTTTTGTAATCACTTATAGGTCAAATAAAATTATCTTGAAAGAGAGAAAAAAAAATTATGTCCAAAACAAACAACAAAATATTAAATATTAAAAAAAAAAATTACAGCCGTATTGACATACGATCTATTAGATAAAAAAAAATCTAGCGGCCCGGCAATGTTATAACGCTCTGTTTTTAACTAGAAACAGCGCCGCCAAAGGCTGCACAGTTAATAGTTTACTAGAACCTTTTTTAAAAAAAGTAATAATAATAATAAAAATTTCTATATAGAGGGATTTGAAACTATATTCCTTTTTATTAAGTTGATTTGATCTTCGTCTTTTATGTATATAATTTCAGGGGTTAATTTTATACCAATTGTTATTTAAATTGTCTAATTTACTAAATTAATAGTTTTGAAATAATCTTTTTAATTCATAATGTACCAGTAATTTGACTAGCTAATCCAAAAAGAAATTCTTTAGTCACTTAAAGATGTTATTTTAAGGATTTTTTCTCCCAATAATTTTAATACAATTGCTAAAAAAAAAATCAAGTCAGATGTCACATGACTTAATTTAATAAAGCTTGTATTTACAAATGTTATATATAGAGCTTGCAAAATAAGCTCTTAACAAGCTTTGAGAATATCCTCAACCCCCAACCGGTTTCTGCTTCTGACATCATCAGTTAGGTGCCATGATATTCAGCATTAGATTAAAAATACTAGAAGTCCAGCATTTTATCTAATGTATATTGAGTAGAAAATCTGAAATTGTCAGACATCCATATGTCTTCCAATTTAGCTATCCAACTCAAATAGTCATATGGAACTGAACTAAGTTCAGATACACCATATGTTAATAGCTTTAGCAATATAAAATTGCCAAAGCCTTAATAGCAAAAAATAAAATAATAAAAAAATCCAAATCACATGTCACATGACTTAATTTAATGAAGCTTATATTTACAAATGTTATATATAAAGCATGCAAAATAAGCTCTTAACAAGTTTTGAGAATATCTTCAACCCCAGACTGGTTTCTGCTTCTGGCATCATCAGTGCTAGCATTTTTAATCTAATGCCAAATATCCTGGCACCTCATTGATGATGCCAGAAGCAGAAACCAGTCTGGGGCTGAGGATATTCTCAAAGCTTGTTAAGAGCTTATTTTGCAAGCTCTATATATAACATTTGTAAATACAAGTTTATTAAATTAAGTCATGTGACATCTGACTTGGATTTTTTTATGATTTTATTTTTTGCTATTAAGGCTTTGGCAGTTTTATATTGCTAAAGCTATTAATATATGGTGTATCTGAACTTAGTTCAGTCCCATGGCTATTTGAGTTGGATAACTGGATTGGAAGACATATGGATGTCTGACAATTTTAGATTTTCTACTCAATATACATTAGATAAAATGTTGGATTTGTCCTAGTATTTTTAATCTAATGCTGAATATCCTGGCTTTTCACCAATGATGCCAGAAGCAGAAACCAGTATGGGATTGAGAATATTCTTAAAGCTTGTTAAGAGCTTATTTTGCAATCTCTCTATATAACTATTATAGTTCTAGATAATTTTGTTTAGACTTTTTTTTTAAGTAATAAGGAGGTTTTTTTTTTTTAATATTTATTATATTTATAATTAATGCTCATATTAATAGTTGACTAATAAAATAATTTACCCATGAATACACAAATAAATTTTTTTCAATTTAGTTTGATAACACTAACAAGTATGCATGCTTGCATGTATACGTTTATGTGTTCACTGAGGTGACTATCCCAAAACCATAATGAAAATGGCGTTAACATTTGAAAGTAATGTTTTATTTTGAAGAGAGCCTTGCTGGTGAACAAAAACAAACATTTTAAATGTTAAAAAGATATGTGAATTTTAATGATATTAATTGAATTGTAATAGCTAACCTTTATTTTATTGTAATATCATTGTATAATATCTTCATTATGAATAATTTTCTATTTATTTTAATTAAACTTATTATATCTATTTTTATGAATATATAACTTCTCTGATAATTATATATTATTGTTTTAATTATACAATTTTGTTAATATTCTTCTTATTTTATTTTCTGTTGATCAGTTGGGTTTGATATAGATGATATCTCTATGTGTGATAAAATGTGACCAGAATTGAGTCTTGAGTAAAATCAGTATAGAAATTGATGGGCCGCTTTGTGACTTTAACAAAATTTTAAGTTGTACCATTATCATAAGAATTTCTTTTAGCATCAATTCTTAAATGATGGACAATCTAATTTCAAAAGAAAAGATAAAAAAAAAATAATAATAAAAAATAAATGTGAGTTTTGAGATGATTATACAAACCAATTCACAAAACATAAATCTGTCCCCATATATTACATCCTGATCTTTTAATCTTTTTTGACATATTGCAACACTGTTTTTTATTTATTATAGAAATTGAAATAAAACTGCTTAAAAAATCACACAATTAGTAAAGATTCGGAAATATCATATTTGAATTAAGATTTTTCTGGTAGGAATTTAAGTACTTACATATATAAATGTAAATCATATATATATATAATAAAAATATCTTTACTAACAACAAAATGATATATAACAATAGCTGTAATATAGTCATATAATCATCACAAATAAAAATAACATAAAAAAGCTCTTTTCGGCAAATTTTAAATTTTTGCCCTTTTCAATATAGCTTAATTACAAAAATAACCTATACTGCATACATAGTGACATCTATCGGCTCTATATAAAATTAACACAAGCCTATAATTACACTTAAATATCTTTATAACAACACATATTATACAACCCTCCATTCATTTTTCATTATCCAATTATTAGTTAAATTAATTGATGTTTTATAAATGTTCATACAATTATTTCTGCTATAATTAATGTAATTGGTTTCATATATTTTACTTCTATTAATTTCTTTAATATAATTTAATGGACTTATATTCTTAACACAATCTATTCTATTCCATATTTTAAGTAGTGAACATATAATGCAGATCTGTCATCTCTTCTATTAATAGCATTATTATGTTCTTTAGCCCTTTCTTCTAATATTGAAAAGGGCAAAAATTTAAAATTTGCGGAAAAGAGCTTCTTTATATTATTTTTATTTGTGATGATTATATGACTATATAACAGCTATTGTTATAAATCATTTTGTTGTTAGTAAAGATATTTTATTATATATATGATTTATTTTTAATTTGAAAAAGCAACATAAAGGATTTATTCCTTGTATTTTAGATATATAAATGTATGTGTATATTTGCATGTTAAAACAATCTTGTTTTTTTTAAAACAACATTATAATTTTTATTATTAAATAAAAAGGCACATCTTGTTGCCCTCATTACTTTCATAATATGTAGAACAAAAGATGCCTTGACAGATTAAAACTTTTCACTATATAGTAGAGCCATGAAGTACGCTATATTTTGTTCCAAGCTTCTCTCTTGTTAATCGTATTTAATGTATAACACGTTTGGTTGATAAACAGTGATTAGAATAGAGTACTTATATTTTTCTGAAATTATTCATGATGATTTAATAAATACAAAACATATATAACTTGGGAATTATTATAACTAATACGTCAGCCATTTGCGAAGTAGTAGACCCCTGCATTACAATAAATGAAGCATTGAATGCGTGTCGATTTATATGAAAGTTAAGTTATTAACGAAAGTAAATATTAATGAAAATTTGACACGCATTCATTGTTTTAAGCGATCATAGATTTAAACTTTGAAAATTGAAATAATTATGAGCATGCAATAATTAAATAATACTTATAGATAGAAATGTAGATTATAGAAATACGCACCCAAGAAAGAGAGTGAGGTAAGCTAGATTATTAGATACATTTTACTAATTATTATTGAAATGCAAATGTACAATACTTTTCAATATGCACATATGCATATAACTCAGACACTTTTTTTTATATGTATAGTAGTAATATAAACCATGATTATAATATAGATAAATTTTAAAAATAATACCGTAATAATATAGTTTTTAATAATAAGCTGAGGATATACATTTATATATACTTTACTGAGTGCGTATTCACTCATGGATTCAGAGAAACAATAAGAATATAACAACAACAACAACAAAAACTGTCTATCATATTTAATATAGGGTATATGAGCACAGACTTTCACATGACCCACCACCCTCCACTCTATCTAATAACACTGATACACTTAAACACATATATGGTGAAAAGATAAATAATCAACAATATACGTATTTCACGCTAAGCCAGCAATCATCAGTTGGTCCAGATTACCATCTCTACACATATATACTATAAGTGCATCAGATTTTCAATTGGATGGATGGTTGAAGAGTTGGAGTGTGGAGTGGATTGAAGCCTGTCCATTAAAGTATGAAGATTGTCTATCTTAATATATATCTCAGCACTTATAATATATATGTGTAGAGATGGTAATCTGGACCAACTGATGATTGCTGGTTTAGCGTGAAATACATATATTGGTGATTATTTATCTTTTCAACATATATGTGTTTAAGGGTATCAGTGTTATTAGATAGAGTGGAGAGTGGTGGGTCATGTGAAAGTCTGTGCTCATATACCCTATATTACATATATATAGACACAGGTATATAATAAGCCTGTGTTTCTGTTATTACATTATAGAGATGTCTGCCCATCCTTGCATATGTATTAAATGGATTATGTCCTGTATGTGTGGGGTTCAGATTGACTTTAGGTCAACATGGGTGTGACAAGAATCTCGGGCTCAGGGTAGCCTTTGAGCGTTCCATCATCAGATTTTCAATTGGATGGATGGTTGAAGAGTTGGAGTGTGGAGTGGATTGAAGCCTGTCCATTAAAGTATGAAGATTGTCTATCTTAATATATACCTGAGCACTTATAGTATATATGTGTAGAGATGGTAATCTGGACCAACTGATGATTGCTGGTTTAGCGTGAAATACGTATATTGGTGATTATTTATCTTTTCAACATATATGTGTTTAAGTGTATCAGTGTTATTAAATAGAGTGGAGGGTGGTGGGTCATGTGAAAGTCTATGCTCATATACCCTATATTACATATATATAGACACAGGTATATAATAAGCCTGTGTTTCAGTTATCTATCATATTTTATTTTTAAAATAAATAGTGAAATGTCTGACTTTTGTAACTATTTAATATGCTCTAGGAAATTATTTTATTTTATTTTTCAACAAATTTTTTTTCCCTATAGAAACATAATAGTGATGTTGATATCAAAAAATTAGGATTTCAACATTTAATATATTCCAAAATTTTGCAGAAGTTTTAGCATTATACTCAGAAAATATTTTAATCCAATTATTACTAATTTTCTTCTTTTCTGAGCTAACGTAATATCTGGTAGAATGAAAATATACACAGAAAAATACTGTGCATAAGAATAAAATTTATATGCTTTTAACATAAATAAATTTTATTAATATATAATAATCACGTACAGCTCTGAGAGAGAAAAAAATGGCTACCAAATAAAAACTTTTTTGAACTTTAATTGCTTTTTCAATTGTTTATTTGCATATTTATTTGTTTGTTTACATTTTTCTTTGAATAGGATATAATTAAAGTTGTGTAGTTATATACAGTAGTGTTCATGGTTCCACTGTATTGCAATTGTATAATAGCAACTTTTTAAGGATGATGGTTTATATAATATTCATAGCTTAAAGTGTGCAAATAACACACACATCAACATCATTTTGGTGCTTATTGCAAAAAATATATTTAGAATCTTAAATAGAGAGATGAGATATTGATTAAAAGGAACAGTACCTTGAAGAAAGTTGTGGTTAAATTAGAGCTTTAATAAGGTTTGAGATATGAAAAAAATTTAAAATGTGGATAACATTTTATTCATACAAGTATACTTGGCTCATTCAGTCAACTATTAAAGAAACCTGGCAGTAAATTAATATTTAGTTTACAATGAACTGGGCATGAACAAGAATAACCTTTTATTCCAGCATATGACAATGCATTTAATAAGTTAATTGAAGCTGATATAATTTTAAAAAAGACTTTGTTAACATAAAAATACACTGAGATACAATCTAGAGAGAATATTTTTAACTTCACATGAAAATAATAATAATAAAACGGATAATATTAATAGTAATTGAATATTTAATGCATAATTATAAAATTAAGATCAACAACTGAAATCTATTATTATATATATTTCTAATTTATGTTAATTATGTGTATGTTTGAAGATATATGTATAATTGTCAACACCTGTATATACATTTATATATTAATTGTATTTAAGTCCTCCCAATATTATTGATGATTATTGTAATGATTATTTTGATATAATTTATTTATTACATAACTTTGTTTGTGCTATTTTATTACATAAATGGTTAAATAATGAAAAAATTAAAACAAAATATTTATAACTCTAATTTGGTATCAAACATGTGAAAAAAGAGATTTTGGAAGTGACAGAAAATATGCTCTTGGAACAGATGACAACATTACTTGCATTATCACTCTCATTATTTTTATTTGTATATATTTATTTGTTATTATCACTTTATCAGATGATTGTTAGTTACTTCTATAACTATTATATTTTGACAAAATATATCATCTTTATTATGAAAAGAAGGTAAAAAGAAAAGATAAAGTTAAAATTTTATCAATGTTTTGAGCTATTAATGTTAAAATAATATTTGAAATACAGGCATACTTCATATATCTGGAGTTTAATTGTAATTATAGGAGATTTGAAGCTCTCTTCAGTTATCCACTCTATCTCATACAACTGATACACATGAATACATACAAATAACCAGCAATATGTATATTAAGCCAATAAACATCACATGACCATCTCCTCTTATGCTTGTGTATAACTGTTGTGTGTGGCAATATATATAGTGAGTTTTGCCTGTTTTAATATGTATTTTATGTTGAGCCAGTACTCATCAGTTAGTCTAGATCATCATTTTCCACTCATATATATAATCAGTGCTTGATGATTATATAAATGCTAGTTCAGCACAAAATACATATATTGGTGATCATTTATATTTTTCACATGTGTGTGGTCATGCGTATCAGTGGCATGAGATAGAGTGGATAGTTGAAAAGAGCTTAACATTCTGTGTTCAAATCACCTATAGCTATAATATTAAAATAGAATATTGGAATAGTTTGAGTAAAATATACATATATTAAGGTTTTAAAGACTTTTTATGTTATAACATAATAGTACGTTAGAAAAAGAGTTTTATGTCTTTATATATATATACATAAAAGT
The DNA here is from genome assembly GCA_028023455.1 of Epiperipatus broadwayi. Classification (NCBI taxonomy): domain Eukaryota; kingdom Metazoa; phylum Onychophora; class Udeonychophora; order Euonychophora; family Peripatidae; genus Epiperipatus; species Epiperipatus broadwayi. The sequence continues at coordinate 3,883,801 of JAQFVV010006245.1, read as the reverse complement.
TATTAAAATTTTAAATGCTACAGAAAATTTATATGGAGGAATAATTATCATAAAGTTTGTGTGTGTTTTTTTTTTAAATATACACATTAACTAGAATATATCTTTCATGAATCCATATATATATAATATTTGCAATATAGGCATTCTTCATATATCTGGAGCTTAATTGTGTATATATATTTCTATTTGTTCACGAATGATTTCACTGTTTGACATGTGAGTACCTTTATACTAAAATTGCATTTTAAAATATAATATCTATTGTATGTTGTTTTATCTCAATAGAGCCTGAAATTGTATATTTTTTCTTATTGTAATGATTTTGTTAAAGATTTAAATACATAAAGTGATCTGTACTATTATAGCTTCCCCATAAATGGATACTCTTCTTGGGTGTTTTGAAGATAAGAATTCCTTCAGTGATCATTAAATTAAATATTCTGCAGGAATTCAATTATTACTTATATATATAATATAGGGGATTTGGACACAGATTTTCAAACTCCCTTCAGTGATTCACTTTATTTCATATAACTTATACACATGATCACATGCCAGCACTCATAAGTTGGTCCAGATCATCATTTTCCACACATACACACACACACATTTTCGCAGCCCCCAAACCGCCTCCGCCCAGGCTTTAAACCGAAATTTATAGGGGCGTACCCTTAAGTCCCTTTTTAAATATTCCCGTAGCCCAAGTCACTAGCCGCGAGCGGGTAAAATCATATCTTAATTTATATCTTAAATATCAATAAATAAGAGCCACCCAGAAATTAACACTAAAAATATTTATTTACGCCATATAAAATAACATTTAAATTTTGAGGAATAAGTTTAACTTTTAGTTTTTATATTAACTTTGAATTTTACATTTAACAAGTTTCAATGAGTTTAATATTTTATTTAGTAGTCAGAGAATAGCACAGTCGCTGAAAAATCTCCCGTTTAACCTAGGCAACAAATCACCAAACCCAACCCTGATACACAATCAAACGCACCACATACTCAGGAGCCGACAGGGAGAAGCCCCACCAACAACCGTTGGCAAGTAGAACAATAAACAAAAACCCAGGGGCCCCCCACTACAAACCCATCCTAGGCAAACAGGGGGGCTACACCGCCCGAGGGATCTCTACACACTACTAATTACACAAATAATCCAACCTGAGCCATCACACGAAATGAATAACCAGTTACCCCCCTTAATATAACTACAAAACTATATAGCCTTCACGCCGACTAAATTTAACATTTAAATAGTGCACAGATTTGTTTAAAAATGTTGGGTATAGATCGTTACATAGTTCCACTCAAAAACATTTCAAAATAAACATAAATGACAAAATACAAAATTATTGATACCACAATCACGGGGAAATTTATAGTAACCCAATAGTATTCACCATAAGATACTGCTTTCACCAATAACTTAAAAGACATCCGAATAAATACATTTTAGATACCGGGTATCTTTTTATCGAATGTCATATATTTTGATCAAATATAAAACCAAAATATAATTAACAACAAATCCACAAGCGTCTATAAACAACTTAAATTTCATGCTTTAAATAATCTTTACAATAAGAAAAAAAATGAAATGGTTTATCAATGGAAAACATATAAAATTAAACATTATTAATTTGATTTAAAAACTTAAAAGTCGATAAGTCCTTTAACTTTAGTTGGCTTGTTTATCAATTTATAAAACTTGGAAGTTCTTATTGTTTTAATAATTGTTCTTTCAATAGTTATGGTGAAGGTCCGTTCCTGTTTTTAATTCCCTTGGAAGATAATGTTCTGGAGTCAATAGCTTTCAAGTTCCTTTTTCCTTTTTCTTTTTAAATAGAGAGGTTATCCCCCACAACTCTCAACACACACGCTATTTTCTCTTTTATAGTAAATCTCAGATTGAATGAAAAAGATGTCACTAATCAAATTTTCATTGGTGGGCTGAGGTTGTGTTCATTGGTCAAGTAATTTTTTTTATTTTTTATCTATCTTTATAGATATTTTAATTATAAAGAGAAATATTGTTTTAAAAATTTATAAAAATATTTATTTAAGATTAAAATTAATTAATATGTTTTATTTTAAATTTATATTTTTTTTTATAAAAATAGTTCAAATATTATTTATTTGTTTTTTTTTTAAATTTTTTTTAAAGTTTGGATCTGTAATGTATATATTAAAAAATTTAATTTTAGTTAGTTTTTTTATTTTATTTAATTTAGTTTTTATTTTAAATTAATGTAACGACATATTTATATATCGTTACAATATATATATTATTTGGGTTATACCATTAATTATTTTATATTAATTTCCAATTTTTAAATGAAATAACATTCAAATTAGTCATGTAACCATGAGAATATCATGTAACATATACATATAAAAGAAACTAGTCCATTTTGTTGACAAAATATGTTTCCAGATATTGTAAATGTATAACTAAGACAAAAAATTCCTCCATTCAATTTATTCAGAGTTTTTATAATAAAGATGAAAGATTTTTCTTTTGATGAAAAATATGTGTTTTAGAGATTTTACATATAGTAGGAACATAAGATTCCTCAATTCTCTTAATCAGTTGAGAGGAATGCATTTTCAGATCTTGCATTTACAATAGAATTGATTACTATCTGTAATCATGTAACCTTATATGGCACTCTTTCTTAAAAAAGATCTTAATAATTTTTATTATTTTAAGCATATTTATTTCAACAGTTACATACATGCTATGGTGTGTAAGATAAATGAGCATAATATATAAACAAAATTAAAAATTATTAGGTGTTTTGCTTATATATACAGTTTGTTATACCATATTTATAGTTAGTTTTAAATTATCTTTGCATATGAGTATGTGTGGTTTTTAGATATCTGAACCACTTCTTTATAAACTCTTAAGCTATTATTTATTGTGAAAGTATTTTTATAGACATTATTTGCATAATAATTTCTGTCAGTTCTCAATAAAGTATTTTTATTGCTTTGCAATCATAATTGATATAGCAATAATTATTATTTACAATTATTTAATTATTATTTTTTTTCATTTTTGTTGTTGAATAAATTTTGTTATTTATAATTAAAAGTAACAGCATGTTTTTGAATTATAACTATAATTAATAATTGCCTTTTAAGTTTTCTTTCTTAAGGTGTTGGGAAAGAAGAGATGATTATGAATTTAATTATTAAAGAATTATAGTATATTGCTAGATTTAATGGAAAATACAATGATTTGAATATAATACCTATGCTTTTTTGTTGTGTTGTTAGCTTAGTAGATTAATTAGTTAAGGCTGTAGGTGATCTAGGATCTGAAGTTTATTTCTTAGGGCTGCTGATCCTTAAGATAGTATTCCAATGAATATTTCATTGTTATGATTTACAAAATAAGAATTTACTGTTATTTAAAATAAAATTTATTTAATTATCATTTATTATTATTAAATTGGAAATTATTTTTATGTGGATAATTATGTTTATTCTCAGAAAAGAATCTCAAACCCTGAACACTTCACAATAGCTCATCAAGAGTCACATTGTAGAATGCATAGGTTTATAATGGAGATGGCATCAAAATGGATCATCATTCTCAATACCATAAATTGATTTGTTTTTTAACTTGATGCCTGAGTTTGAACCACATGTAATTTGATGTGCCCAGCCCTAATTTATTACTTATAATTTAGATTAACCCAATGCATATCTTTCAATTTTCTTTAGTTACATATAATATGGTGATTCAAAATGGTAGCATATACTCCCTTTCTACTTCTTTTACATATAATTAGATGATTCAATATAGAACTATTTTCTTTGTAATATTTCATTATGTTACATTCCAGCTTTGATGAAGATGAAAGTTGCTTGGTTTGCATTAAGTTAAAATCACTTTTAAAAATGGGATAGTGAGTTATACTGATTGGTAACAGATGAGATGAAGAATCTCAAATATATTATTTTATAAGTCAATTTAACTTATTTAAAACAATATTCATTAAATACATCCAAGGTCTGTGAAAAACAGACTACAAAAGATGACATTAATGACACATACTTTCATAAGCTGTCTTTTAAACTATTTAATTATAATTTTCTATTATTATTCTATTCTCAATCATATTTTCCCAATGTAGAAAGATTCCGAATTAGTGTTTATGAAAAACAGCCTTCTCTCGCAAAATCTTACTTAAGTTCACCATAAAATGCATTTTTTAGTAAAAGTCTCTTGCTACATTTGTTTTGATTATTAATTCCATGAAATTATGCTCTTACAATAATATTTATTCTTATATCATCAAACTAAAACATATTTAATTTAGACAAAATTTTTCTTTTATATTTTCAGAATATTTTGGAGTGTTCTTAAATAAGAAAATTGTTATAGTGACTTCCTGTACATTGATACGAGGTTTTTGTCTCACTGTCATGCAATAAATCTAGTAGAAAAAGAAATCTATATGCAACTGATTTAGTTGAAATCTGTATATCATTAGAATAAAATATATTACCTTTCGATTTGTTAAATGCAAAAATAGCACATTAGAGTTTGCATTACAACATCATGAAATTCTGCTTTTCTATTAAAAATGTATACAAGGTATTTAAGTTGATTTACATTCTCAAACTGATAACTAGAATTGTTAAATATTTGTCTAGTATCATTAAACTCATAAAACACATGACTTTTATTAAAGTCCTTATAAATTGGATTCAAAATGTTAAGAATGTTCTGCAGATCATTCTTTGAATTGGGACAAAATAGTAAAATCACATCATAGTGTATAAACTAAAAAGTTTAAGTTATAATTTTTACTTTTGATAACAAATTTTGATAGTTGCTTCAATAAAATACTCCTTGAATAGTTTTATCCCAAATACCATCCTTTTCTAGAGGTTATCTTGATTACAAATAAATTTATAGAACATGTAAGATAATTTTAAAAAGAGGTTTCTCATACCCTTTTGTGAAAAACATTTAGTGCCTTTCAGATTATAGAATACTATTCAAATTGTAGTAGGTTAGAGTGATGAGTTTAATATCTGATACATACTTTTATATATTTTATTTTGTAATGCTTCAAAAAATGTTAAAACATTTTTAATAACAAAACAAATATTGCATAAAAACATGGCAAAAAAAAATATTCTAGAATTATATATTTTATAGCTAAATTTTCACATTTATATGATAAAAATAAAATCTTATTCAGGTTGTATTGGGTATTAGTTTTTTTTTAATTTGCAGAAGAGCATATGATTTAGTCAACATTTTGCTATCGCATTTTTGGAATTTCTTGACTTATTCTTAAATGAAAATTGTTTTAGTAACTTCATGTACATTGATGAAGTTTCTCATAGGCCTTTTCATGAAAAACATTGTGTCTTTCAGGTGTATACCATTCAATTTCTATGAATTAATCTAAAAATTAATTACCTCTTTTTTAAATAACATTACATATTCTACAAATTTTTAGTTTGGTCAATATGATAAAAATATCATACAGTCAATCAATCATCCATTGATCATAAATATTTTTGTAATCAAGATAACATCTAGAAAGAAATGATACTTTTGATAGAACTATTCAGATAGTATTTTACAAAAACAACTATCAAAATATGATATTCTTTTAAGAATTCACAATCTGGTTATTACTTGAGAAAAAACAGTTCTTCATTACAACATAATTATTGACAAGGATGAATGTTATTTCATTGAAATGTTGGCAAATAAAAAATTAGTATACAATATGACCCAAATAAGATTTTATTTTTATTATATAATTATAAAAATCTTCATTACAATATGATATAGAAAATCATATACCACCTTAAATATTAAACTTGTCACTCTAGACTCCTAAATATTGAATGATATATTGTGATCTGAAAGACATTAAATGTTTTCACAAAAATGCTTATTAGGAACCTCTTTTTTAAATAATATTATATGGCAATAATTAAGTCTTTAATATTAAGGCCAATGTATTCAATAACTTTTTTGTTATTCACCTTACCAGAATCCTGGCATTATTAAGTACTAAAGAAGTATTTGTTCTATTACACATTACTTTATTAATGATATTTATCAATGACAATTATATTTCAATTGAAAAAAGGGTATTTTTATAGCATTATCTAATATTATTTTTATGTAATATATTAATCTAATATTTTCAAATTATGAGACATTTTCATTCTAATTTTCATGTTAAGGATGTGATCATTTGCTAGATTAAACATAATTTGCAGCAGATTGTGATCCATAAAATTATGAAAAAAAGCAATACTATGATTAATCAGTGAAGTTGAATTTGAGTTTACATATTAGTCTAAATTATTAGGTAAAGAAGTCACAGTTATTCAGTTATACATAATAAAAAAGGGCTAATGAAATTTTGCAGTGCGTGTGCAAATTTATTTTGTATATCTACAATGGTCAAATATTCAGTATAACAATTATTTGTCCACAAAGTTGTTATATACATATACTTAATATAATAATCAACCTAAATAAGATTGCAGTAAATAACTAATTATATTTACAATTATTTAATTATCAGCCTGGCTTTTATCCCTTATTGAGACATTTTCAAGATATAAAGCTATTTATGCATCACATTACCTATTAATTACATTAACTCCAGATTTTAGGTCAGGACCATATAAATATTATTTAGATACTGGGCATAAAATGGAATATGAGAAGAATATTAGTTATAATGTATGTTAAAGATTATCGAAAAAATATATTATGAGACTTTATACATTCAGACAATTTTGAATAGATATTTAAATATAGTTAAAAGTCCATTAAAATTAGGTGGAAAGTACATTATTAGGTAAAAATGGCCAAGAAAGAAATCATGATGAAGGAGGGAAATGTGAAAATTTGGAATCAAAGCAAGGTTTTAAAATTAACGTTATTAGAATGATAAAACATTTAAAAATGTAGAAACATTAAAAGCAAATTACTGTACATTTTTGCTTTTGTTTATTCATCAATTTCTAAAACACTTTCAATAATGCAGAATATATACATCATATAAATTTCATTGAGATTTCTATCTATGATTTTCATTTCTATGACATTATTTACATTTCAAAACTATTAAATAAAAAATAAAAAGATTAAAAATGAATTTTAAAAAAATATTTTACTTTTAGTTTTTTAGGTAGCATTATAAACATTAGGCTTTGCAATAACATCCCAAGCAAATAATAGGACTTTTTTTTTTCAATAAACTTTTTCATTTCATCTCAAGAATTTTAAAAGAATGTTTGTCTTTTAAAATGAAATTGCCAATACTAGTTTATCTGTTTTCTATTATTTATTTTGTTGATGATTCTTTTTTATACTGAAGTAATTGTATTATATATGAGTATATATTATATACATGTTGAAAAAATTTCTATTATAAATATGTCTGTTAGTCATATACTGTATATATGATGTGCTACTATTTTCAAAATTCAGTATCAGCAATAAGAGTTGAAACTAAGGGTCATGGAAATGGGTTAATCACTGAAGAATATAATTGATAAATCTTTCCTATTGGTTAATCAAAATATTTCAAATATTATTTTCTTATCCTCTTTAAATAAATAACAACTTCAACTCTATTTTATCTTTGTATCTGAATTTTGCAATTTTGCGTAATGATTATTATCTTAAATTTTGGAAGGACTTCTTATAAACTCATTTTCTCTTACGGAATTATTTTTACAAAATTATAAGTCATTATAATTCACTTTTAATGTTATTTTTTGATCAACTTAGGATTTTGGTCATTGACTAGAATATATATATATAATTGAATGTCTTGCTGCCCAAAAATATATCTGAAAATTCATATGAAGTTTGAGCTTCCTAGAAGTGACAAAATTAAGCTGTAATTCATGGACCTTAACCTCTACAATCTGTCACTTTATCATTTCTGTAAATCATGTGAGCCACTGATAAAAATTTAAAAGACCTTTGAAAGATATTTTACAAGAAACTATGACATGATAAAATATAGAAGCAGAAAAAAATATTGGATAAAGTTTATAGATAAATTACTTACACTTATATGCTTAAATTTGTTTAACTCTCATAAGGTTGTTACTTAAATAAGTTTTTTGAAAATGTTGGATTAATTAGCCTTCTGAATCACCTTAAATAAGTACTGAAATAAAAAAATAATATTTCCTGAAGTGGTTTGTTATTGTACCTGCAAGACATGATGACTCAGGAAAGCTATATAATTTTTTTGTGAGATTTTATGACTGTTCCACACATTTATAATAATCTATAAAGTTTTTTAGATCATTAGATAATTGTTGCTACTGCATATAATGTCCATCTGAGCCATTCCTAACATTTGTAACTCCATATATTAATTTTTCTATATGTTAAAATATTCTTCTTGTTTCAAGATTACTTGACTTAAAATAATACAAATGATGTTTTGCAACAGAAGCATTTATATCTATTTATATTAAAATATAAATGTGAAAGTTTGTTTATTTGTTACTGTATAATTTAACAAATATTATACCAATCTTGATGAATCATGCATGATTTAATTTTTTTTGTGGACAATTTTATAGTCTATGAATTTTTGCTTTATGATACTTGTTTTAAAAACTTTGGCAATCTATATCTATTCTATATTAATATTGTAGCTATAACAGATATAATGTGGCTCTGACTAGTTATAGTACAATGCTGTAGAGAAAAAAAATTATGTTTAACAAAAACACATGGAAACTGACTAATAAATAAACAAACTGCTATTTGAGTATGTGCATGTAAATATGTGTAACTTGATAAATAAAAATGTAAACTGTCTAAATGTTAAGAAAAAAATTAATTTATGTATATGTGAGGAAGTGAATGATAAATTACACTATAAAGAAAGAAGGAAAGATGCTTTTGATATGGGAAAGAATTTTGAATTGTGTAGTTTCTAAAAATCTAAATTTGAACCTTTTCTAGTTTGCCTTTTCTGAACTGAGTTTTAAATAAAATTTCACATGCTTTGTAATAAAATGGAATTAAAAAATTTGGGAATTAAAAAAGTAAGTAAATTATTGAACTGTAATTAAAAGTTGGCAATAAATTTTCCTTCTTCTGTTATGAAATATAAATAAAGAGAGAGAGAGAGAAGAGAAAAACTAATTTTTTCTTATTCTTTTATGTCACTTGTTTATATATAAAATCATGATATAATGTATGTAAAATTTGTATTCACAATGAAGAGAGTAAAGAAGATGTTTTTCAAAAAATATAATGTTGTAATAATGCAAAAGTCATAGTTTTCCTAGCTGGTGACATATGTTGTTAAAAATATGCTATTTGGACATATGATTCTACTTCTGATTCCATATTGCATTTCATCCCAATGCAGTCTACATTTGAAGCCCTGTTACAATGATTCACACTGAAAAAAGAAACAACTGCTGTTAAAAGTGTTTTCCACTGTCACTTGTTTAGCTATATTTTGCTGACTGGTTTTTTTAGTATTTTTCAATACTTGTTATAACAGCAAGTATGATGACTTTATCTAACAGGAGACATTCTACAATGTATGGCAAAGAACCAGAAAACCACACCATTCAAAATGCCTGGAAAATGCAGTGGGATCCAGAAATTGACACTGAAGCTTGCAAAACCAGCCTGTGAAATGTCTCTATAATGCTGGGAAGGAAAAAATGGACAGTGCTATATAAATTACCCAAGACCTACTGTTATCATACCTCACCAGAGCTGCTGTATTTCTATCTCCAACATCACCAGTGTTCAAGGAAAAGAACTACCATTACCATCATAAGAGGAACTAAACAGTAAAATATAAAAGAATATTTACAAAACAATGGTTTGTGACTATTTAACGATAGTAATATCTTATCATTATAAATACTATAAAGCCTTAAACTTAAAATATTATTCTTACTATGATATTTAATATTTTGTGTATGTGTTAATAGTTGTAAGTATATACACAGCAGACTTATTTATTCATTTTTAATAAATTGTTAAAATTTTATTTTATTAATCCATTTAGTTTGTGTTAGTAACTCAATCCAAATATATGCTTTTTACATTAATATCCACAGCCCTGAGAAATCATGCAATGCATTGAGGAACATGCTGGAATGATGGTAATAATTGATGATGATCATTCTTTTAAAAGTTTTCCAAAAGTAAACTTTTTTTTTAGGTTTGGCATCTTTGACTTTCAACTTTATTGAAAGTGAAAAACAAATAAAATACTTATAGGAATACTTGTACTTTTAAATTATAAATCATCATCATCAACACCCTGATTAATATTATTATATATTTGAATTAAATCATTTTTTAAATTGAATTTTAGTAACCATTTAACTTATATATTTATTTGAAACAAAATTTAGGCATATATTAAGATATTATTATATATCTATGATTGCAAATTTGTTTTAGGTTCAAACCCATCTTCCATGTACTGTGGTATATTTACTGATGAAAATTTACCATTACAATATATAAATGTGAAAATTTGTTTTTTTTTTTTGTTTGTTTGTTTATTACATTATAATTTAACAATAATTGTATCACTTTTGATGTATCTTGCATAGTTTTTTTTTGTGTGTGTGGAGAATTTTATAGGCTATAAAGTTCTGCTTTGTGATAATTAATTATTTTAAAAATATTAGTAATTGCAATATAAAAATGTATCAGAACTTATAATCATGTCATAAAAATGCAAAAGAAAGGGCAACACAGATTGATCTTGTGGCCATGTATTTAACTTCTCGCTTGTAAGTGGAGGATGAAAAAAATATCACCATGTTAAAATTGCCTAATAATATATATATATATATATATATATTTGTAGTACAGCTATTGGTAGCATATGGATTATTATTTGTAATATAAAAATGCATCAAAATCATAAATATTTGCAGTGAAATATGTAAATATATAAACCATCCAACAGCATTGTCATTTATGATCAACTTTATTAGTCCACTAAGTTTGATCAACTTTTAGGATTTCATTTGAAATAGATTTTTAACATGATAAACTAAATTTTGAAATGTTCAGAAATTTTAATATGCAGATATGGTACAAACAAAATTTAATTAATTTATCTATTTTCCAAAGAATAAAAAATGTTAAAATTTAAACTATTCAAATTAAAAGCATTTTATTTAACATATAAAATAGCTTATAAAAATGCACTTCAATAGTCATGTTTAACTGCTGTTGATAATTCATATATTAATTCATATATTATTAATTTATATAGATATTATTTAAGTATCAACTACATTATATTCTTTTAATATTTGAAGTTAACAACCAGAATAAATACTAGAGCTCTATAACAAAGGATTCAGAAATGTTATGCCTTTGTCATTTATATTTTATTTGATCTATTTGATCTAATATATTTATATATTGCAATCAATAAAATCAATGAAACAATTTAAATATACCAAATTGCAACGTATGAGAAACAATAAATATTTACAGAAGAAATCGACTTCGCTAAATGATAATAAGGTCTATAAACCAAAAATAATGATGTTAGCTAAGCTCGGTGGGTTTATAACATATAAATGTCATATGCCACAATAAGAAAAGATACAGCAATAAACAATTACAATAAAATATAAAGCAATATCAATAACTTATGAGGAAGAGAATTCTCAACTCACTCTAATACAAATACAAGACTTTGTATTTCAAGCATATGCCATTGAGGTTACATTTAAAAATTCTTCTCTTACAAACATATACTGCCACAAACATCTTTTTTATACATCTCTTAAGTATCTCATTACTATGATCAAATGAAACAATTTATTAAATTTTATAAAATCTTAAAGTCTTATTTTACAACTTTGCCACAAAAGATTATCTTTTAAAAATAATTTCTTCTTTATTAAAATAATTTTAAATAATATGATTCATAAAATAAATTAAGATATCTCAGGGTAATATGATTGATTTTTATCATAAAATAAATTCTCTTTGACTTTTAGAATGAAATCCTAGTCAATAAAATTAAGACATATACTTATACCTAAGTTAATGTTTTATCACAACAACAACAACAACAACGACAACGACAACTTAAAACATAACGTGATTTCGTAATTTAGAATAATATAAATAATAAACTAGGATGACATTCAGATATTAAGGATGGGTAAAGGATTTTATAACCATTCTAAATATCACAGCATAAATCTTATGAAATATCTTTTAAATTTGAATTAAATTCTTTTATAATCTAAATTTTTTATGGAATAATAAATGTGGTCTTTCATATTTGTAGAAAATAATTTTTAAAATAGTAAGCATAGTAATCTTTCAATAAATAAAAGTAAATTGGCTGAAATAATCTCAAATAATAATATGCAATTATAATTTTTATAAAGCAAAATATATCTTTCTTAGATGTAATTTTAATACTTAAATATAATTCTATAAAATGATTTATATTGACTTCAATGCTCATGTACTCTTACAATAAATCATTTAAGATAATTTATTATACTCTTATGATTATTTAGATTTCTGGTTAATAAGTAGATGATGTGCACAAATGACTATAAGAAATTTTTTAATAATAAAAAAATATATCACAGAAAAACAAATGACAACAAATCATATATATCTTTTAAGTTCACAAAGCCAAGGGCTTTCACAAACATTACTTTCTTTTAAAAATATCCATCAGAAAGTTAAAATTATAAATAGATTTATAAAAAATAAATTTGGTTAAGCAAAAATAATCTGGTTGGTCAACAAAAACTTTCTGTTAATTTAGATTCTAATAAGTTCTCACATATTAAAGCTTTCACATAGTGATAACATCCTTTTTATGAATAGAGTCCCTTTTATGAATATTTAACATTATTTAAAATTCAAGTTTACTAATGAAGGAGTAATAAGAGAGATGTATATTGTCTAGTTATGCCTAAGATATAATTTAAAATTCTGAAGTTAATTATTTATCATATTTATGTCTTAACTCATCAAAGTTTAAATACAAGACCTATACATCAACAGTATATAATTCACATGTAAATAAACCAAGAATACTAAAGAGATAAGGTTGATATTCCTCAATACCTTGATAAAAGCAACTATTAGGGAAAGTCATGGTAAAATATTACACATGCTTTACAAAATACATTTTCAATAAACAAACAAAATCCCTATTGAGATAACAGAATAAAGGCAAAGTAAAAGTATGATGAAATAGCTAATAAATAAGTGCACCACTTTTGAGGGCAATAAGAAAATGTTCTAGGACTTTGTCACTAGTCAAGGAATGATGAGAATGCAAATCAGGAACAATAATATTAAATAGGGTTATTTTAAACTAGAAAGAGTCTAAACCACAATCTCCAATATGTATGCTAGTGAGACAATAAATATAAAAGACTAAGACTACTATCTTTTGAAATAAGCTAGCGAAATGATATGAAAGACACATATGCTATAATCTAAAAATACTGGCAAACTAAGCATCCCCAAATGAAGAGAGAATATAAAGCAACAATTTCTAAGCAAAATACTATAACTAATGGATGTAAAAGACAATAAATAATAATTAATTAATGCTAAACCTAGGTTAGTTAAAATTAGACAATAAACAAGCAATAAAAATAATAGAAATATTCATCTACTTATACTGTATTCACATAATAATATACCTTTTATAAATAAATAATTCATATGAAAAAAGAAAACACATACTATTTAAAATATGCAAATATTATACACTGATATTCTGAGAATTTTGACTTAAAAAGCCAAATCACATATAAAATTACATAAAACAATTAAAATAATGCTCTTGTAAGCAAAAATTGTAAACATAAATAAAATGTGAACTCTTTATCATTTCAAAAATAAAATAAATATAAAATCCTTGTTTTTTTCTGTTTTCCCACCATTTAACCATTAAATGGAAACAGAAACAGTCTATTAAGCAACAAAATTCTGTGCTCAGCAAAGATATCCAGTACACAAATATAACAATTAAAATGTATAAGTGCTCATATTTAAATAAAATTCAATAAATTACACTAGAAAACTAAATAAGTAGGGCCATTCATTGAGCAGGTTTTCATGGATTAAACACCAAAATTTATTAAATTGCATGAAATGTTTTTCATATTTTAATTATTTAAATTTTAATTCTTTAAAATATTCAACAGGAGAAATATTTTTTTAAATATCACATTTAAAACTATAGTGATGGTTTCCATAACAATGAGAAGAGAGCATGCAGGCTTTTATAAAATAATTTAATATAAGCAAAGATCATTAAAGTTTATTTTAAAGCATAATATTACTTTTAGGAATATTTATATTTCCATTTATAAAGTATTTTCTTAAAATACTTCAAATCATTTGTTAAACATTATTAAATTATGCCCATTGTTTTTCTCTTCCCTGGATCCAAGCTATTATAAAGCAAATAATGTTTCATCAAAATAACAGCACAAATAATTGTTCAATTAAGCAATGAAATATAATAAATTTACTCAATATTTTATTTCATTCTTGTAGAAGATAATATAAACTAGTAATATACTCATCACAATAAAATAGGATTTATTAAATTAAATTTAAAGTTGTTTATGCAAGGCAAATTAATTTAAGATATTTTACATAAAATGAGTATTCTCAAAAAAGCTAGGATAAAGTTATTCAATACTTTTAAAAACATTATTGTTATTGTTGTGAAGAATTTTAAATATTTTACAGCAAACTTAAATATAAAATAGATGTTGAAATTAATAAATCTATATGTTGTTATAAGTAACAATAATAACGTTTTTCAGAATTTCCTAGCATACAAAGTTTAAATATTAAAATTTTAAACATTGTAATAATTAATTAATTTTATGAATAAAGCTGGCTGCAATGAATATTTCTTGTTCCTTGAAGTTTAAATTCAGACACTGTGTCAAGATAATTTAACTATTAGCTTAACATTATTTTAAACTAAGAAAATAAAAATTTTAAATAAAATTATACTTTTAAATTAAAACTAAAGTTTAAAAATACAAACACAATAAAAATGATTTCAAAAGAGTGAAAATAAATAAATTTAAAGTTTAGAGAATTATGTAGGTGTCAGTTTCATCTAATTATAGCTTGTACCAGGTGGCTATGTTAAAACACTGATTGTTAACATTTAAATCTATACCCACTTCCCTTTATTGGTTCAAATCTGTTCTACTGGAACTAAGGAAGGTTTCTAATCAAACATTTAATTAATATTTAGCTTTTAAAATAAATTAATTTCCCTGTCTAGACAATAAAAAAAATTTTAAAATATTTTTTCTTGCAATAATTATTTAAAAATGTAAACATTAGAACAAAAATAAAATATATTACATAATTGAAATTTATATTGTTTTAAAATAAAGATATTACCTATAATATTTAATACATTCATTTATTATTAGTTTAAGGTATAAAAAGTTGCTTAGAATATATTTTAAATTGTCTTTTAAAATTAGAGATTTAATAAATACTTTAAAATAAACAAATGTTAAAATTCAACACTGCATTTATTCATGCATCCAAACATTCATTTAGTTATTATTTAAAATCTGATTTTTAATTATTATTAGCTTTTTTATAACTTTTTGTAAATAAATAAATCTAAATATTTAATTATAATACTCTGTGCTGAAATTAAGATTATATTAATACAATGTAAATTTAATTTAATTATTAGTAAACCTAATTATAGGGTTTGAATGTGGGTATTAAGCTTAAGATTAACATTAGCTTTTTGAAACATTTTAGTGATTAAATTTTAACTACATTAACATTGTTAACTTAAAAATACATTACTTATTACTTTAGGCTATCAACTATTAAATATTTTAATACTTTGGCATGATAAGCAGTATTTAAAACTAAAAATATTATAAGCCAGGTTATTAAAATTAATTTACAGTTATAAAATTATAAGTGTACCTGATATAATAACTTTTTATATGCGGAATCATTTGTCAGGTCTTTTTTGGCAAATGATATCTTTTTATGTGCAGAAAAAAGATAAGATATGGAAGTTATACTGAGACATGTGTGAGGGTGGGTAAAGAGATGAGGATTAAATTTAGTGAAGAAAAATCAAATATAATGATGGTTAATACTGGGGAAAGAAAAGATGTAGAATTTTTATTGGGGGATATTAAGGTAAGTGTGGTGAATAGATATAGTTATTTTGGAATTATCTTAAGTAATCAGAAAAATTGTTTGAATGAATGGGAGAAAAAATTGAGAAATGAAGCAAAGAAAAGAAAGGGATTGATAGAGAAATTAACAGTGTTTTTGAATAATAAAAAATGATGTAGCTAGAATTATATGGAAGAGAGTTGTAGTCACAGGGTTAACATATGGTAATGATGCATTATGTGTTAGTAAAGGGTATTAGATTACTTAAAAAAAGTACAAAGGGAAGTAGGAAGATATGCATTGGATGCAGATGTATGGACAGCAAGGGAGGCAATTCAAAAAGAAATGGGATGGTCAAGTTTTTATATGAAAGATGCAAAAAGTAAAATGAAAATGTTTGGTAGATTGCAATTTATGGATAATAAAAGAATAGCCAAAATAGTATTTAATTGGGTTACGAGTAAAAGGCAGGCAACAAGATGGGTGAGAATGGTAATGCAAAAGATTTGGATAAACAATTTATATCAGCATATTTGTACAAAAGATGAGATGATTGTGTTAGGACACTTTGTGGAAGTGAAGGTTAGTGGAGGGCCACACCTTTTTTTCATGACACAAATAAAACACACTGTTTTATTTACTGTATTACCAAAAAATATTTATTTGTCTATGCTTCATTAAACACACAACATTCATCACCAATTTTTAAGTTTTTTTGGAGGGTTTATGGTTTCACTAAAGTTTGAAATGTATATATTTGCTAATGCAAAAACAATATTGAAATTAACCAGATCAACTGGAAAAGCACTGCACATCATATTAACACTGCACATGTGTATTGATATGGCCATCCTAGTGGAAAATATGAGACAAATCTTCGGTTGTGCATGGGAAGGAAATTTCAGTTCAAGGCGGATTTTTCTGATTATTTTGGTGGGTTGCATAAAAATTCTTAGTGGGCTGCATGTGGCCCTTGGGCTTCTATTTTTCCACTCCTGTGTTAGGAGGATTGTTGGGTGTTATAGTGGTAAGGTATGGGATAAAAGAATAGATTCATTAATAAAGAACGGAGTTAAAGAAATGGAGAATTAGTATGAAAAGTAAAAAGATTTTAAATATATTTAGAAATAAACAGGACATTCAGTGTGAGTTAATGAATGATAATAGTAAGGAAAGTAGTTTATTGTTTAAGACTCAAATTGGATTTTTAGCAACAAGAAAATATGCATATAAATGGAATAATATGGGTGATTTAGTCTGAAAATTATGTATGGAAGGAATAGAAAATATTAGGCATTTGTTAATTGAATGTAAATGCTTGAAAACAGAAAGGGTACAAATAATGAAGTTATGGAAGAATAAATATGAAAAAAGTGATTATACAGAAAGTGGATTATTGGTTTTTATGCTGGGTTTGAGAAAAGGTAAGGGAGATTTAGATTATAAAGGCCATAGAGTTGACAAAGATTATGTTGTGAATGAAATGAAGCAGAATATGGGAAAACTTAGAGTGGGGAATGGAAGGTCAAGTGGCTAATAGGTTTCTCTGGGTATAGTTGATGAGAGATTCCTGACTCCATTTAAGAAGAAGTCACAGTACATCACATCACATACAATGCAACATTACCGGGCCGCAATTTTTAACAACTTTCATTTTCTTTTTTAAAAAAATACAGCGACTTTTTTTTCCGGCTATATGGACGATTTTTTTTTTTTGGGGGGGGGGGGGATTTATTTGTATACTGCTGATATAGTAAAACTTTTAGTTTTAAATCAATTTTTATTACCTTTTTTAAAAAATAAAAACAAACCAAAAATAACTTTTTTTGTCTCTAACTTTTGTCTCAGTGAAGAGAAAGTATTTCTCACCCCTCCCCCCAAATTAAAAGAAGATCAAGAGTTTTGTTTTTTTCAACATTCGTTTTCTTTTTTTGTTTTTACAAAAAATGCACGACTTTTTTTTTTTGGCTATACGGAAGATTTTTTTTTTTGGCTTTATTTGTATACCACTGATATAGTAAAATTTTTAGTTTTAAAACCAATTTCTATGATCTTTTTTAAAAATAAAAACAAACAAAAAAAAAACTTTTGTCTCAGTGATGACAAAGTTTTTCTCAAAACCCCCCCCCCCAATAATTAAAATAAGATCAAAACTTTTGACTTTTTCAACTTTCGTTTTCTTTTTTTTTTTCAAAAAAATATTTTTTTCCTGTACTGCGAGTTTTTTTTTTTTTGGCTTGATTTGTATTACGTGATATCCATTTTGCCATTTTAACAAACAACTTTTACTATTAATTCATCTTTGGATCTTTTTAACACACCACCAACCCCAAAATAATTCCAATAAGATCAAAACCTCATTTTAAAATATGGTGACTTTTTTTTTGTTTGGCTATATGGCGATTTATATTACGCAATTTCTATTTTGCTCTTTTTAAAATTAGAACTTTGACTATTAATTACTTTTTTTGATACTTTTATTTTTTTCTACTATGTCTTCAATATTTTATTTTTAGGAATCGAATACAGGAGCCTGACTGACATCGGTAACTGTCACAATTTGAAAATCGGCTTGCCACATTGCGGCCATATATATATATATATCAAATTTAATAATATAAAAATCATTTAGGGATAATAATTTCTATAAAATTAAATTTTTAAGCCAGATTAGAATGTTTTCAAAAGTAACCCATGATTATTAATTAATAGGTATCTATTTTTCAAACACTGTAGTTAAGGAGAATTTTTTTTAATATTTGCTACCTGTTTTTTTTTTGCATTTTCAAAATATCAGAAATCAAGTAAAGAACTCTGACTAATATAGTGCTATAATATTCATTCATTGTGAATAAATTTTCATAAATCATATGATACATCGAAAGTCATTCATTATTTACTGACTTTCACTGGTAATCTTTACAGAAAACGATTCCTCAGGTTGTTTCTAGAAGTAATTAATTTTAAAATAATTAATATTGCAATAATTAAATTAGTTGGCCTCAATCACTGTCAACTCCTCTGTAAAGGAAATAATCAATATTGATTCGTATTTGAGAAATATTCAGAAAATCTGCAATGGGCTCAAACATAATTATTTCATTAAAAAAACAAACAGACAATTTGCATTTTGCCATGATAAAATTATTAATGGATTTTCCATAGCTATTATTATCTTTATAAACATATAAAATGGATGTAATTTGTTTAAAATCTACTGATTTCATTAACTTACATGCTATTTTTTTTAATGTCATTAAATTTACTAATACACCTGGGTCTCGTTTTATGCGGATTATTTTAATCCAATTTTGAAGTTATGCAATTCGTGTTTCTTCTTAATATCTTTCATATTTCACTATATTTATTAGATATCAAGAAATTTAAATTATTAATAACTTATTTTAACTTGAAATACTTTTTTTTTTCTCAAAAATTTAACATTATATTAGCAGTTAACGTGAATATGGCCTGAAGCTGCATTTAGAATATTAGCTTCTATGTAATAACCTACTTACACTAATGAGTAAATAATAATAATAGATTTATATTTATATATAAAAATATCACAATAAATAGTCAAAAATTTTAAACTTTTAAAACGTATTTTGTTAATTATAACAGAAATAATTTTTTTAGATTTTTAAAATAAATAATAACAAAGATTTTATTGATTTTATAAACTGAAAATAATCTTTCTAATGATAATCTATAATTTTTTTGTTTTGATTACAATCTCATTTTTTTAATATAGAAACAAAAAAATCATTAACATAGCTCAAGACTGAAAGTGGTGCTAGTTGTATGTCACATGACGAATCTGATTTCTTAACATTTTCCAAATGAACGCATATTGTCATATAGTCAAACAATCACTAATGATTAAAATATGTATGAAAAAATGTAAAATTAAATACTGTAGTTAATAAAAAAAGTAAAAAAAGTTTGTCTTGTATTTTTTTTTTCAAATATTTGAAATTTTTTATTAGTCATATTTTGTTTCCTTACTTTTTTTAATGCGAATTTTAAAGTAATTTTTCCTACTTGCTTTGCTTTTATGTGATTTCTGAAAATTACAACCCCTATCCCCATTTTTCAAGGTAAGTTAAGTCTATTTTTGTGCGATTTCTTTTGTGCGCGTTTTCTGAGGAACCTATCTACCGCATAAAACGAGACCCAGGTATACTATAAAATTGGTCAAATTTGATTTTTATTGCCATTCATAATTTCATCATTCACATTTTTAATCATTATCAATCCAATGAAGTTTCTCCTAGTGTTTCCCACCTGTTCTTGGGAATTTTAGCCCTTTTCCAGTTCCCAAATCATAAGAAAAGTTGGTCAGGAAATAAAAAAAATTGCCTCTGAAACCCTAGTAATACCTACAAGAAAAAATAAATGTATTATTCACAATGTATATCTTTACACATTTTTCCTATTTATCACTATCTAAAGTTACATTATGTTATAATATTACACAACACCATGCAATACCAGAATCAGATAACACATGTCCAGCTAATTTTAGCTCTAATAAGGTGAGCACATTTGATTATGGAGAACAAAAACAGTTTGTACAGAAAAATATTTATTTTAATGTGATGTGATGTACTGTGATTTCTCCTTAATTAAACAACCCAGAATTTGAACTACAGAGCCATCTTCAGATAAACTAACTAACAAAATGTAAGATAGCTTACATTAATATGACATTGTAGTCAAATCTTGAATTGTAAAAATAAATATTTTTCTGTGTAAACACCAACTGCTTCTGTTCTTCATGAGGAATCATTTCTAAAAAATAAAAGCCAGTACTACTAACCACATTTGATCAGTTTGTTTATGGCTGATGATTATGATGTATGTGAGTGTTCTTGGCTCTCTCAGCTGCTATGGGTAAATCAGTCTATATAAAAACAAATTGCACTGTTAATATTTTATTCCAATAATTTCCAACCTCATCATAATGTGTGATGACACTTTTTAGCTATAAATAGTTGCTGCACAATATAGGTTTTTCTTAATTTTCTTAATTATTATTTTCAATAAACAGATATTTTAATATTTTTTATAGACAGCTGCCACAATGAATGAAGAGTATAAATAAAGCTGGGAATATTTGAGAACAAATAAGGCCAATGAATCAGATACTTGTCAGATATGTGGCAAAACATTGTAATGTTAAGCATCATCAAGCAACAGTCTACATAGACATCTAGTGTGTATTCATAGAATGAAAAAGAAACAAGCAATATGAATTGAAAAATGATGAACCAATACATTCATCTTCTAAGAGACAAATAACAATTTTACATTATGTCAAGGGATTGGATTTATAAAAAACCACAAGCAAACTAGCAGTCTTAGATGGGATATCAGTTAACATCATAAAAAAAAAGTGAGTTTATTAGAGAAAGCTTCACAAGTAAAAGAAGGAAGTTGTCAGAAAGTTCATCTTCAGTCATGACACTAATACATAATTATTATAGTAAAGTGAAACAAATGTACATCCAGAAATTGGACATATTCAAATGTGATAATAAAAACTGAGTACAGCAGATACATGAATGCTCATGTATACTGCAACAAGACCTCTATAAATCTTGGATTAATAAGAATACATTGAAACTGTTTTGTGAAAAAAGTGTTATTCTTGTTTTAGAAAAGATTAGAAAACTTTCAGTTAAAACTTCAAAGGGATGTGGTAGCAATTACAAATGACAGTGCAGCAGTTGTGAAAAAATTCGGAAAATTATCGTCAACTATTTAATAGTTCTGATACAATCATTTGCAACAGCTAGCTGTAATAAAAGTATTTTATGTTAAAAAGTTGAAAGGTAAAAACATCAGTGACTTGTGATGAATGCAATACAGATTCTGAATATGATAAAGATGATGACAGTAGTTCTAAGTTAAATGATATGGCCCAAGCTGATCAGTATGATTTATGAAATGATTTATCTTTGGCAATTAGCAGCATATGAAGAATTTTAGAAATATTTAAAATTTCTTCAATAAAAAAATTTATTTGCAGCCAGAAATAACACAGAATGAAAAGAGGGAATTAGAAATCATTTTGGACTGTAAAATATGCTGAAAGAGATTGATGAAAATGATAGACTTTTGAAGATAGTAAATTAGATGACTATTTTATGAGGGCTGAAGCTCAATCACTCGTGGAAAAAAAATATTATGAAATATTGAGAGGTATGTTGAATTGCTTACCATCTGTAAGATTAGTAATTGAAGTCTTAAGCAAAAGAGAAGCTAATATTCTTACAAGGGAAGGAATTTTCAAATTCCTGTTCAGTAATTTAGAAAAACAGAATTTTTCAAAGAGCCAAATGCTTCTAAAAGAAATAAAATTTGAATTGGTTAAATGTAAAAATAGATATCTTGTAATACTTGAGCAGTGAAAATTGTTTATGTGATATAGAAGAGAATGAACTTTTTCTCTTGTAAAGTAAGAATGAAAATTGCAGGATTGGTGAAATCATCAATGGAAAGACTTTTTAAAGGAACATTTGCAGCAGCAGAAGTTCCAATAAAAGAAATAAAGAATGTTCTTAGAGAGAGTTCTGATATAAAATCAGAATTTGATCTGAAGAGTAAATTGGATAAAGCAATATCAATTTCAACATCAAAGCCTAGCCCTCCATGTGCAGACAAAATACTTGCTTCTCCATGGAAAAAATGAGTTTATATGAAGCAATGTGTTCTCTCACTCCCAACGTGAAATGCTTTTAGATACACTCTTAACAATTCAACCAGAATCTATAAAAAATGAAAGAAAATTTTCCACATCAAGTACATTTGTTACTAAGTTAAGATCACAATTATCTGATTAGAAAATTAATGCTCTATGTTTCTTAAAGTTGATTTTAAAAATGACAATTCGTATTTTTTAATTTCAAACGAATAATATTTGCATTTGTTTTTTATTAATGTTTAGTTTAATAAATAAAATATTTAAATGAGATTGGGAATGTTAATACATTTTGTTATATATATAAAACTCATTGTATACTATAAGGTTTGGTTAAATTAAGTTTGCATTATATATTTTGAAAAAGCTGAAATATAACAGAAACCTCGCCAAAATGATACTGTAATAACCCCTGTTTAGTGCCCAGGGAAAAAGCTACACTAGTCATGAAATTCAGATTGATCTCCAATTGAGAAATTTTATTTACTCATGTTTGCATCAAACTTTTACATATAGGAATGTCTTGAAACTTCTGAAAGACTGCACCAGGGTCATCAACCCCAGTTGCTTCACCTTCTCTATGGTTTTTCTGTTTATTAACATTTACTATAATAACCATTAATACAGATGATCAATGGAAATTAAATAAAAAAGATTATTTCTGGAATTCTTAAAAAATACAATTTCCCATTCGTGATTCCCAAAGGTTCTAAAGTGTCAGGAATTTGGAAACACTAATTTCTACAAGTTTAACTTACTTCATCTGATCAAAATATCAGGAAATTTTCTTATTTGTCAATCTATCTTACATGAGAACTTTTAATTTTTTACAATAATATCAGTGATACCTGTTTAATCTCACCCTTTCTTGTTATTCACAATGTACATCTCTTCATGCTTCAATGAATGGTCTAATGTATTCAAAATGCTTTTCTATTAAGTGTCAAGTCTCATAACCAAAAGCAATAAGTAACAAAATATATCTATTAAAAACTTCTTTACCAAAAAGATCCCTTTCTAATTTTGTGATTAATTTCATTTATTATGTTTCCATCTTTATTTTCTTCTGTAAAAACTATTGAATATTATTTTAGTTTTTATAGCATTTATCTTTAATCCTACTTTTTTACTTTCATCTAATAATCCTAGCAACATTTCCTGAAGCTCTGAAGCATTATTTATCAAATAAGTTGCACCACTTATAAATTATGAGAATGAGTCAAAAATTATTAAAATTCTGATTAAAGTAAAACTATTGGCCACATTATCTTATCGCTGCTTTCTACACCAGATTGTTGTCACTCATTACTGCTTTGTAGTTTTGACTGTTATGTCAGCTTAAATGTAACCCAGAACAAAAAACAAGAAAATCAGTTATGAAGTGATTAGTTTTTTGTGGGATAAGGATGTATTGGTTGCCAATATATATTGAAGACTTTGTGTACTGTAAGAAAAAAGGTATTTTGTCATGAAGAAGTATGTATAAATGGATAGGAGAAGTTCAAGTAAGGCTACACAAGTGTTAACCACCAGCTGAAAAATTGATACCTAGTTTTCTGAGATTCTCAAGGGACAGTACTGGAACATCATCAGAAGAAAAAGTTCAACAATCAGCAGTGCTCATTATAGTGAGATGGTCATCAGAGAACTAAAGATAAAATCTGGACAAAATATAAAGGACTTCTACCTAAGGACATTATATTGTTGCATGACAATGGATGATGCTCACATCTGCACACATTCTTGACATTGTGATTTTTCCTAATTAGACTGTCACCTGTTTCATTCCTTGAAAAAATGATGAGGATAAAGGTTTAGGTCTGCTGAAGAAGTGAAGACAGCAGTATATTTGTGCTTGCAACTAAAACATTTTTAATGAGAGAATATGAAATAAATGGACAAAGTATATTGAAAAGCAGGGAGATTATGCTGAAAATGGTATTTTGTTTTCCCTGAAAGTTGGTTAAAATAATGTTAGTCATAATGTGGATAATTTTTGACTCACTTTGAATTTTTATTTCCCTATTCCTCCATTTTAATCCACAAAATAATTCTTGTAAAACTGCTATAAAATATTTTGGTGTACATCATTTTGTTATAACATCCTTATCAATATTTACTAATCTAATTACTGCTGTTGCTGTTACATTTTGATAAATAGTGTTCAGAATATGACAATATCCTGAAACTATATTTTGATGATTCAAAGCTTTAATTGCTGTGGAAATACTTATGGAATTATGTTTTTTTAATAATTTACAAATCCTAAACAAAATGGCATTAGTATTTTCTAGAAGTCCTTTCAGTGCTAGAAACTGATTCAAGATATTAAAATCACATTTAAATTCCAACTTATTCTTTTACCTGATTTGAAAATTCAGTGTAGCAAAGTTGTAATTACTTTAACAAATATTTTATCAAAAACTGATAGAAGACTGATAAATGTGTAATTCTAACATCTCCCCCCCCATATGTCATAGCATTGTCCGGGAGGCGAACCCACAACCTTATGCAACCAACTACTTGCTTGCAAGGTGGCTGTGATGACTTCTCGGCTAACAATGCTTGACTAATTCTAACATCTTTTTATCATATTTTTAAAGTATTAATATCACGATTGCACTCTTACCTTCATTTGTTACATCTTTATCATTTAGACCTTTGATGTATAGTTTTATCAATATTTTTCCTATTTTTTACCTGCTTTTTAAAATATCAATAACAATTTCATCATTTTCTGGAGTATTTTCCTTCTTCAGAGACATAATTGCATTTCTCACCTCTTTATTTAAAATATTTGCCAATTGAGAAAATTTAGTAATTGTGGAGGCCATTTTGTAGATATGTTCTATATTACTATGTAAGTCTTTGTAGCCTCTTATCACATTTCATGAGAGATCAATTAACATGCTTTTTTGTATTGAAGAATGTAAATTTAAATTGCCAAAAGAAATGTTATCAAGAAAAAAAAAAAAGTAAACAAGTTCAGAAATATGATTGCATTTTTTTCAATTATGCTAAAGTGAGATATAAGGGGAGGCAACGGAATAGCCTTTTTGTAAAGGGACAAAAATCTGACACTTTAATAAAAACATTAAATAAAAAAAAAAAACATTTTTAAATCAACTCTATTTAGTCAAGCATTGGAGGTCGAGAGCAGTTGTTCCGGGTTAGCGGTTCACTTCCCAGCTGATGCTATAATACATGGGAATAAAAATCAACTTTATTTAGCATGAAATACGTATATTAGTGATTATTTATCTTTTCGACATATATATGTTTAAGTGTATCAGTGATATGAGATAGAGTGGTGGGTCGTGTGAAAGTCTGTGCTCATATACTCTACATATTACATATATTGATACAGGTATATAATAAACATGTATTTCAGTTGCCCATCCCTTGTATATGTATTAAATGGATTATACCCTGTACATGATACAGATTGACTTTAGCTAAACATAGTTGTGACATGAATCTTGGCCTCAGGGTGGCCTTTGAGCCTTCCATCATCAGATTTTCAATTAGATGGATGGTTGAAGAGTTGGAGTGTGGAGTGGATTGAAGCCTGTTCGTTAAAGTGTGAAGATTGGCTATCTTAATATATATCTGAGCACTTATTGCATATATGTATAGAGATGATAATCTGGACCAACTGATGATTGCTGGTTTAGCATGAAATACGTATATTGGTGATTATTTATCTTTTCGACATATATGTATTCAAGTGTATCAGTGATATGAGATAGAGTGGTGAGTGGCGGGTCATGTGAAAGTCTGTGCTCATATATCCTATACAGTATATTTATATAGAATGATAGATAACATATTGCACCAAAAAGATGTAGGTGGTGCATTTTATTTAAAATTTTCTTTCACTATAAGAAAATATTATATAGGCTATGTATATATGCGATGGTAATAAAAAAATAACTTGCGTTAATTCTAGTTCAAAATTTGGCTATGAAGAATAAATTTTTTGACTGTACAATAAAACGAGCAATTATCAATGCAGATAGTCACAAAAATAATTTTTAAACAATAATTCTAATAAGAAAACCACATTGTAAAAAACAAATATAAATATAAAAACTATAAATATAAACTGAGGCACTACCTAAGTAATAAATAATATAAATATTTGTAATGTACAACAACTATTAAAAATGGAATTAAAAATTTGATAAATAAAACATCTGCTGATAACAGAATGGACATCTCAGTAAAGTAACAATGGCTTATGCTAAAATTTAAAACTATATTTTATATTTATAAAAGCATATTGATTTATATTAAAAGTTAAAATTATATTTTATATTCCTAAAAAAGGTATTCTGGATTATGGTGGATTTAGTTCAATGTTCTTGGCATTAAAATTTATATATTGGCATGGTTTTAAATGATAAATTTATCAAAATCTTTCCTAAGTTGATTGAAAATAAAAACATCAAAATAACACAAGCCAACTGCCAAGCTACATACTATGGGGAGATCTGGACTAACATCTCCAATAGAGTAGCACAACACAAATATATCTACAATAAAACTAAAACCAAGAAAAAGTAATTCCATCTTCTGTCAACAGAGATGTGTTTCATATAGTTAGTGACCCCAAGTCCATCAATAGAAGAGAAGCATGCTTTGCACTGTCTCGGAAATGGCAGTTATAACTCATTTGCATCAATTTGCATAAATTTCCATTTCCACAACGCAGTTATAACAAAAACTGCTATGAGTATGAGAGCAAATAGTCTTTTGAAAGTGTTAAGCTCTATAATTTAATAGTTTTATATTTTAGTAAAATTTCGCTTTTAAACATATATGTTCTAACTTCATTATCTGTGCATGCAGCACACACACACACACACACACACATATATATATATATTTGTTTAGCACTTTTAAAAGATTTCCAATACAATTTTATGCTTGAAAAAAAGCAACTTGAATTACACTCTGAGAGAAGTGCAATTTGCTTTAAAAAAAAATAATGGCAGAAGAATTGTCTGTTTAGTGAAGATATAATGAAATTCACAAAAGGTTCACAGCAAGCCACCTTAATTATATTCATGCAGAAATAGATGTCTGCAGTAATATAATATATAGTAGTCTGCTTAATGGCAGTTATCATATATTAAACATGAGAAAAACATTGGTGAATTGACAAGGCAATTATATTAAATTAGATTTATGTTCATCTTACCATTAAATATCAATGGAAGAGAAATTGATTTAGATATTTAAACGAACTATTTTATAGCATTGATTAAAAGTAAAATATTAACTTGTGTAACTTCAGATAAGATGGAACATTTGAATCATAGAAAATGTATTTAAAATTGCAATGTCTGACAAAAATAGCTGTGTCACTTATTATAGTAGATTATAAAAATGACAGCTAATTTGTCATTAAAATTAAAAAACAAGCATATATATAATTGCTGTTCTATTTTTACTAAATCCATTAAACATCATATGATCACTATTTCCTAAGCTTACACAAGCTGTTAAAACAGAGATGTGATGTGATGTGATGTATTATGGCTTCTCCTTAAACGAAGTCAAGAATATCTCAGCAATTATGCCCAGATAAACCTGTTAGCCACTTTATTTTACAGAGGTAAAATCTCCATATAGTAGTGCCATCTAGTGCAAATGAGAATAATTAATTGATGCAAGAAGGTTTGTACATAAAATCCCTACAAAGTGCCTACTAATCCAATATCCCCAGCCTAGTTTCTAACTTGTGGCTTTCATCAGTGAGGAACCTTGAATCTGAGAGAATTGCACCTAGATCTTAGGATCTAATACAACCCTCCAGCAGCTACCTTTTACTTTCTTAGCTAACTATAAAGCTATGAGTCCAAAATAAAAATACAGTAATGTTTTCAATCCAAGCTCATGATTTGTATAGTCATATAGATCTGAACCAGTTCAGAATCTCTATATTTTAGTGTCTTTGGTTTTTTGATAACCATAGCCTATGGGTAGGATTGGTATTAAACCACTAAACATTCCATAGGTTAATAAAGTTTCAAAATATCATTTGAATCCATGAACAGGGCTGATATCAGATTATTTTGTTCCTTAAGAAAAGCCAATCATTTGCACCCCCCCCCCACATATCAAAATTGACTATTACAATTTTTAAGAATAAATATTTTATAGAAAAAATAAAAAGCACAGAATTATTTTTCGCAACATCTCTACCTTTTTTTTTTTAAAATTGTGATCTTTAATTTTTGCTCTTCCCAGTTTACGTCTTAGACAGTTACTAGTTTGCCTAATGGTCAGTGAAGTAGCATATGTCATATCTGATTATTTTAGGATTTTTGATAAGCCATAATTAGAAAATATTTGTATCTTCAGTATGGCTTAACGATTTAAGTTTATAGAAATTAATCGCCTTAATTGATTTTCATTTTATTTTATTTAAAAACACTGAACTATGTTCTGAAAATTTAATTTCTCCCGTAGTAGCTCCGACACCTTTCTCAATTGCTTTCCGGTGTCAAATTTTCTTGATTTTTGTATAAAAAGTTTACTCGTTATCTTAAAATATTTACAAAAAAAACAACAAAACCCTAGCATTAAAAATTATAAGTTTAAATAAATATCGCTTTGTTTGTATTTTAGTACACTTTTAGTGAAAGGAAATATCTTTTTCTTTAATTTACTATTTAACAGTTAGGTGTATGAACCGTAAATCTGGAATTGAATTAAATATATATTATCCAAAACAAATCGGATTATTTCCTAAAATTTTCTTCTTACAGAAATAGAAAAAGTTAACGAATAATTAAAAGAATTTATCTTCTTTTTTTATATCTAGATATTTAATATTGAACAATTATCACGTGGTCCGGAAGCATTTGTTTATCTATTGTTTTTTCTTCTTTCCTTTCAAAACTATCCTGAAAAAATATATTTTATTACAAAGTTTGTTGCATGTAAATTAATATTTATCTTTTCTAAGATGCCACTGTTAAGTCAAGATATTCCAGACATTGAGGTGAGAAAAATAGAGTGTTCGTTTATTTGTATGGGCGTTTTTCTTATCGTAGTGTTTAATTTTATTAGTGTTGATAAATCCAATTACTTTCTAGTAAATATATTTTTTTGAATCGTAGCTGTAAACCTTTTTATTCCATTCAATAAAACTTTGATGTTGTTCATTTTTTTATAGATTACTTATTAGGTGTCGTAAATTGTTACATTTGGGTATTGGATTATGAGAAAAGATAATTGGCATTTTAATTTTCATAAATGTAATATTTTGCCGTAAGTTTTCATTATTCAGTTTTTAAGGAAGTAATACAAATTATTAATATCTCTGCAA
The DNA here is from genome assembly GCA_028023455.1 of Epiperipatus broadwayi. Taxonomy (NCBI): domain Eukaryota; kingdom Metazoa; phylum Onychophora; class Udeonychophora; order Euonychophora; family Peripatidae; genus Epiperipatus; species Epiperipatus broadwayi. Next base: position 3,853,546 of record JAQFVV010006245.1, on the reverse strand, counting down.
AAAAAAAAAAAGAGAGAGAGAGATTTATTTCCTCACTAAGAAAAAAAAAGTTTTAATTTCTGAATCCTATATTGAATTATTTATTTGGTTAATATTTTATTATTTTAACTATTTGTAAGAACTGACAAAAATATATTTTAGTAAAAATCGGCCAGCTTTTAATGCCTCCCTTATCATTTATTTCGAAAATAAAAATTTCATTATTATTGTAAGATAATTTAGTTTATGATTTGTACATATTGGTTTCTAATATTTTTAATTTATCAAATTTAAATAATTCTTATGCTTATGTTAAATATATAGTTTTGATCACAAGGTCGGAGTTCATATCGAGATATTTCAGCTTTAGGGAGAGAAATATATATATATATCCATATGCTTATTTGCCTGCTTAATAGAATATATTAGATATAGATGTTATTTTTTTACGGATATAGATGAAATATTTAGGATAGTAAAATTTGAAATGAATAAAATAGAATACTTCGAAAGAATAAAAACAAAAAATCATCATTGTGCAATATGCTTTATAAAATACCGTATAAACATTATGTATTTTATTCCAGGATATTTAAAATTCCTCATTTTTTAAATTTTTTATGGAATGTCAACTTTAAGAAAGAATTTTATAATATAACTGTAATGTATAAATTTAAATTATAATGACATAAAATACAGAGTAAACAAGAGATTAAATTAATCTCAGTATAAAAGAAATTTAGTAATTAAAAGGTGAGTACAGTAGTTTTTTTTTTTTAAAGTATTATTATTGTGAAATCCCTGTCTTAATTAATTGCTTTTTACAGATGTTTGGAAAAGTATAAATAAAGCCAAAAGTAATTATAGATTAATAAGTAAGTCCAGGAAAAATACACTGTTTAGATCTTTAGTATTATTTGTGTGAGCCTTTAATTTATTAATTTGATAGAATAATATTTTATGTCGAATTTAAATAAATTTATATATTTTTGTGGTTTTGGAAGATTGTTATTAAAGTTACAATTAAAAGGATAGACTTTACACCTTGTTGATTAGTTTTTTAATGAGTTAAATCCTTTAGAATTAAACCTCAACCACATATGAAGATCAGACTGGCACAGATTAACATTCTTTAGCTTAATCAACAAGAAAGGAAACTGAAACAATTGTCATTCTTTCTTTGTCTCAGGCGTAATGAAAAGTATAATACTGACACATATTGAGAAAAAATTGTCCATCAACAGACAATGTTGAATAAATTTCATTTGCTAATTGTATGATTCAAGTAAGATATTTAAATGATTAAATTTAGAATAAATTAATTTGCCTATATACAGTATGGTGCTCTGTATTACACTGTATTTACCTACATGATTTTGAACAAGCAAATAAAAATGTAAATAAAGAAACAACAACAAAAAAAGAAACAAACATTAAAATTCATAAATTTTACAATATTCGACAATCATTTTTTCTTCTCTGAACACTGTCATTTAGAAAAGATAAATAAAATTTGTAAATAAATTTTACAATACACCAGTAGCCATTTTTTAAAATCTCAGAGCACCATACACGAATATATATATATATATATTAATAAAATGTCTTTGGTTTATGTTGAACACACACATATTTTATTTTTCCATTATTATCCTTCCTGAATTTAATATGAAATATTTTGTGGTTATAAAATATTTTTTTGAGCATAATGCTAAAAGTTATACAAAATTTTAGACTTATTTAAATTTATTACATTTATGGGGGGGGGGGGTGTTGATAATGAAAAAAACATTTGTTGCAATTTTAATATAAATAGTACCACTGAATTGCCATTGTTTAAGGCAACAGTAGAAATTTTTTTCTATCAAGTAAGATTGGTGACGATAAATCAAAAATAGCTAGCTACATTATGTTTTTCAGAGGAGTGATTGATTGAAATAACTAATAGAATAATGAAAACAAATAATGCCCATTTGGATGACTATGTATCAGGTTTTTTTTAGGTATTTCCAGGATCAAATTATATACATTTCTTTTAAGTAAAAGATAGTAGAGAACATGTTGATTAATGTAAATGCATATATACACATGTACAAAAAAAAGTTGTATTTATACATTAAATTATTTCCATCATTAATATAAGTACTGTCTTTAGAAAAAAATTAACTTTATTTAAATATTTCAAATGCATTCAACTATTAGTAATAATACACAGGTTAGTATATGCACAACATTTTGAGAGATATTATTCTCATCTCTTTATTGTTGACCTGACCAGTAATAATAGTAGCATGGGAATGAGTCTGGACCTTTAGATTTTTGATTATTGAATTTTAAGGTAACCCTCTAACCAATTGAGCCATCCTGCCAAAGACAACAGTCACTAAAAATTTCATATACTTATCTATCAGGTTTTTCCTGATTTCTTCACTTTTTCCTAAGAGCAAAGTTGATTAGTGGTTTCCATACATTATATATAGTCACACTAGATTGACTTGTTCACCATTGTCATGTGAGAATTTTTTAAAATTTCCTTTTGTATCTTTTCTTCTCCATCCAATATTTTTGTATTTTCCCAATTGAACATATTCACTGGCACATATATATTAGATACATCTGTTTTCTCGCTTCTAATCTCCAATTTGTGTTCTTGCAAGTCTTTTTCAATGGGACAACAGGTCTCACCAATATAGATTCTTCCACATTTACATGGTACTTTATAGATGCAGTTTTTTCTTTTCAGCACTTCAAGTTTAGACTTTGTAGATGTTAGAATTCCATATAGTGAGTTATGGCTTGGGAAATCTGTTCTGATATTATACTGATTGCAGATTTTCCTTAATTTGCTATTTTTTTGCATATACGGTTATACTACAATAGCAGTAATTGTTTTTTTTTTTTCCATGGTTCTTTTTGTTGTCTATTTAAGGTTTTATTAATAACAACTGATGGATAATCATTTTCATAAGAGTTTGTTCTATATAGATATTTTTTTTTCAAGCCACAGGTTTCTGGATAAATTTCTTTTGCTCTGTTCCATAGTGATAGTATAACTCCATGTTTTGTGTGTGTGGTGCAACTAGATGTATAGGCTAAATATTTTCATGTATGTAAGAGTTTTATGTAAACTGTAATTTTGATTTTGACATGATGGAGTCTTGTCACAAGAAGATCTAAGAATGCTAATTATTGTTCTTGTTTTGATTCTATTGTAAATTTAATTGAAGGCGATATATTGCTGATGTGTTTCCAGAAAGTTTGTAGTAGTGCTTTACCATGTAGCTATACAACAAATGTATCAGCCACATAGCAAAGCCAAACTTTAGGTATATATGGAGTAGTCTTTATGGCTGTGGTTTCAAGTTCTTCGATGTAAATATTGCTTATCAAATGTGACAATGGTAAGCCCATAACCATTCCTTGATTTTATTGGAAGAATTCTGTGTTATATTTAAATAGATTGTTTTTATGCAGAATGTTAATAGTTTCATTGTACTATCAATAGGGAAAATTGTTTTGGTTTGTAAGCTATTATCACCATTTAATCTTCTCTTTACAATAGATACTACTTCTTCATGTAGTACATTTCCACATCAAAGCTTACCGTCATTTCTTTCAATTTTCATGTTCATGAGCATTATCTTAAAATTCAATATTCAAGAATCTAAGGGCCCAGGTTCAGTATTGTCACTGGTCAGGCCAGCAACACATGAAGAAGAGAGGAGAATAATGCCTCTCAAAACATTATGTGTATTCTAATGTGTGTGCTGTTACTAACAGTTGAGTGTATTTGGAATATTTAAATAAAGTTAACTTTTTTAAAGACATTTAGTCATTATATTAGATAATGGAAATAGTCCAATATATAAATACAACTAAAATACCATCATCACAAACCTTCAGGAAATCACTAAGTATTCAGTATGGACCTGATACTATATTGAACTTTAGACGTTATGAATCATTATGTTTAAAGCTGGCCAAAGTAGATCATTTAACTTTTCTATGTAAATGTAAATCTGATTGGATAATTGCTAACAGTTTGCAAGTCAAACATCTAATTCACTCCCAAAGAGCTGAGAAAATTACTCAGAGAGGAAGTGAAGCTCGGTAAAGAGAAATAATAAATGCTCAAAGTTTTTCCAAATATCAAACCTTGTATTCCATTGATAATGCAGAATGTTTTCTAAAAAATAAACTTACTGATGAAGAAACTTTACAAGAGTTTTTCAAGCAGTGAGGAAATCATATTCTACATAACATGGAAAAATAAAAGAATGCCAAAAGAAAATACTTGCAAACATACATGGGCATATCAAAAATCATAATGTTCCAAGCATTATGCCAGCTTCATATGTTAAAAATCTCATTTCTAAATATCTAACAGATGCTGAAATTTCTGTTCTTGAAAAAGGTTAAACTTTGCATAACACCATCTAATAACCCTTATTAGATATAATGGCAGCTACTGAGAAAGTCACTCCAAAATTGCAGAATTATGTTGGAGACTAAAAAGAACACTTGACTAGCAATGAAACTTGAAGTCAAACATATCCTATTGTTTTCCTGAAGGTTTGTGATGATGGTGGTTTAGTTGTATTTTTATATTGGACTATTTCCATCATCTAATATGTGTATTGATTGTCTTTAGAAAAAATTAACTTTATTTAAATATTCCAAATACATTCAACTGTTAGTAATACTACATCAAACAGATTAGTATATACTCAATGTTTTGAGAGGTATTATTCTCCTGTCTTCTTCAGGTATTTCTGGCCTGACCAGTGACAGTACTAGCATGGAATTCAAACCTGGACTCTTATTCTTAAATTTTAAGGTAATTCTCTAACCAACTGAGCCATCCTGCCAAAGGTTCAGTTGGTTAAAGCATTGAATTTTAATGTAACACTTTAACCAACTGAGCCTTTGGCAGGATGGCTCAGTTGGTTAAAACATTACCTTAAAATTCAAAAATCTAAGAATCTAGGTTCGAATTCCATCCTAGTACTGTCACTGGTCAGGTCAGAAACACCTGAAGAAGAGGGGGGAATAATAATACCCCTCGAAACATTGTGTATATACTAACCTGTTTGCTGTGCTATTATTAACAGTAGAATGTATTTGGAATGTTTAAATAAAGTTAAATTTTTCTAAAGACATTCAATACACATATTAGATGGTGGAAATAGTCCAATATAAAAATACAAACATATCCTATGATGAGAGGAAAACAATTAAATCTCTCAAAGTAGATAAATCTAAAATTATTTTCCTTGCTGACAAAGGCAATGCAACAGTTGTAATGGAATACAACTGATTATGACAACAAAATGCAAGAACTCCTCACAGCAGGTCATTACAGAAAAGTGGCAAAAAAATCCAATACCGAATACAGAAACAAAGTTAAAGCATTACTCAGAAAGCATTGCAGGTACTTCATTGACAGAGAAAAAAGTAAAATAACATCATATTTCAACAAAATCCTTATCTTTATGATCTATCTAAAATCCATAAGGATCATGCTCCATTGAGATCTATTGTTAGTTCTAAAAATTCACCTTGCCAAAATTTGTCAAGATTTCTTTTTAAAGTTCTTAGTCCTTTGGCATATAAAATCCAGCCCTTTGTTAGGAATTGTAGACACTTTGTAGAATTAATCAAGAACTTGAAAATTAAAAGAACTGACTTGCTGGTAAGCTTTGATGTGGAAAGTTTATTCTCAAATGTACCTTGGGAAGAAGCATTGTCTATTTTAAGGCAAAGATTAAATGGTGATAACTTACAAAGCAGAACAAATCTCCCTATTGATAGTAAAATGGAACTATTAATATTCTATAACACACAATTCTTCCAACAAATTAAGGAATGGCTATGGTCTCACCATTGTCACTCATGATTAGCAGCATTTACAGTGAAAAACTTGAAACCACAGCAATAAATACTATATCATATACAACTAAAGTTTGGCTTTGCTATGACAACTTGGTGAAACACTAGTACAGACTTTCTGAAAATGCATCAGCAGCATATCTCCTTCAATTAAATTCATAATAGAATCTGAACAAGAACTAAAGTTGGTATTCTTAGATCTTCTTGTGACAAGACTCTCACAGCAAAATCAAAACAACAATTTATAGAAAACCCACACATACAGGAAAATACTTAGCCTATACATCCAATCACAATCATACCACAAATACAAAACATGGAGTTATACTATCATTATGGAACAGAGCTAAAGAAGTTTGTTCAAAAACTAGTGGTTTGAAAAAAGAAAATATATAAATCAAACTCTTATGAAAAACAGTTATCCATCAACAAAAAGAACCATCAGCAGAAAAAAACAATTATTGGTTCTGTAGTGTACCTATACATGCCAAAAAGCAGATAAATTAAGGAAAATGTGCAATTAGTATAGGGTCAGAACAGCTTTCCAGAGCCATATTATGCTATGCAGAATTCTAACATTTACAAAGTTTAAACTTGAAATGCTGAAAAGAAAAAAACTGCATCTATGAAATGCCATGTGAAAATGGGAGAATGCATATTGGTGAGACCTATTATCCCATTGAAAAATACTTGCAAGGACACAAACTGATGAAGTAGAAGTGTAAACATCATATCATTATATCTAAGATAATTCTTGCATAAATGTAAATAATTAGATTTTAAATTTTATTCTTAATAACCTACCAAACATTCAATGTATCTATAATTGCTTTGCTCTTTTCAAGTAATAGTTATCATTCACCATTAACATTTATTATTAATATAAAGTATTATAAGTCTTCATCTTTGCATATTATTAAAAATTATAAAAATTTCAGGGTATGAGCATAGAACTTTCTAATTTTATTGGAATCTTCTTTATTCTTCTAATATTGCAATGAATTTTTTTAATGTAGTTTTTAATCATATAATCAATTCATTTATATCTAAAAAGCTTACTATTAATAATCATTTTCCTTTTGCATTTTCTAAATCACAAGTATTACGAGGCGACCATCCTATCATCATAAATAATATTTGAAAACCAAAAATTTGATTTTTTTTAACAACTTTATTAATTACAAAAGTTTATCTAAGGCAGGGGTGAGAAAACTTTCTTAGGACAATGACTATTTATAATTTCCTCCAATTGTCACATCCACCGTTTATAAAGTACAGTACACTGTAATAATAATAATTACAAATAATATCAACTATTAAAAATAATAATAATTTATTATCAAAAAATTTATAATATAACAAAAATTCAGTATAAAATACAAATTCCAAATAGAAGCGTGAATATAATGTTATCGAAGATATGCTCTGTATGTTGTCGGCTAATCTTGAATATCTGGGTATATAATTACTTAGTGCTATCGTTTCACAGCATCTTCAGTAAAACAGGAACAGAGTGAAAGTTCTATGTAAAAGTTGTACATCTCTCATTATAAAATTTTATTTTTGTTCCTGAATGAATCAAATAATAAATCATCGATTTATAGAAATAATTGTTTTTATCATTTTTCTATCAATGAAATGTTTTATTAACATGTAATTTATATGAAATGATTAATCAGTTGCAGCTTTCGATTTAATAAAAATAGATTTAAATGAAATATGATAATTTGCTGGTTAGTTGTGATTGAAAAAAAATTAACTTTCATTGGCTTAATTCACTTTTTAATGGAAATTTTTTAACAAACTTCTATGTACAGTTTTAAAATATCTCTCCACGAAGTGACACACTTGCATGATGTATATTGTCACCTTCTGGTTTGGCACCAGAAATATTAATTGGAATTGTGTAATGCTATATCAGTAAGATCTGATATTATCTTATTTAAAAAAAAATGAAAAAATGTGAAATTTTTAAATTTTTTTTATTTATGGTTTAAAACTATGATTAGAAGTATTTGTAGATGTAATTTAAAAATTATTGGATGTTTAGTATCTTACTTTAGGGTATAATTAATGATAGAATAGGGGGGGGTGGCTTGTCCCAAAAATAGTCAGTTTAGTTTGAGTTAATGCTAATTTGTTTTATTTGTCTACAGAACAGTATTAAGATTTGTTTGAATGATTCTCTAGTTCGTTTGCTTTTCATATTTTAATTTATAGCATAAACAATGAAATATGTTTACCTCATCATCATTAAAACAGTCATTTAGTCATATCAGTTTGGTATCTGTAATACATTATTTGTAAATACTCATGTATGTCAGTATTATTATTCAATTCATATGTTTCATTAAACCATTAAGTATCATATCTCATATCCAAATATTTAATTTCATAACTAATAGTGTTAAAAACCAGCTTAATTACATTTTAAGTGAATTAATGGATTATTGGACTGATCAATTATTGAACAATAATTATACTAGAAAATATTTTATTTGTTAAAATATTTGTCATTAATTTTATTTTGTTACTTTAAAAAGACAGAATATTCAATTCCTAATTTAATTTAATATTTAACAATTTTTTTTTATTTGCTAGACAAAATGATTTTTTTTCCCGCTTTCTTTTTTTCAAGACAAGATAGTTTCTTGCATAAATTAAAAAGTTCAGTGCAATGGGAGGGGTAAGTCTCTGTCTGGTGACCTTTGAACTTTCAAATAACATTGGACTATTGGAAGAATAAATGTTAGGTCATGTTTTAAAATCTATAAAAAGAGTTAATTACAATTCTATAGGAGACTGCAAACTGCTAATTGCTGACTGGAGACTGCTGACAAATTTCCTACTACTGATTCATCTTCAAATTCATTTTATTACCAAAGTTTAATAGTATAATTTTGTTTATTATAAGCCAATTCTTCCAAAGTTAAAGTAGAAAGTATAAAAAGTATTATTGGTTCCCAAACATGACAGAGTGAACAACCCTACAAGGTATATCAATTCTTATTCTTAAGGTAACTATTTAGATTCTCCAACCATTGTTTAAAATGCATGTAAGTGTCTTTACTATATATTATTTAAATTTAATTGCCAATAACAAAGAAAGAATGGGACTGTGTAATAGTATTGTAATTTTGCTTTATTTAAACTTTAAACCTAATTGGAAAGAAGAATGTTTGTTTATTTTTCAAAATTATTTTTCTTAAAATTTAAGTATAGTATTAATGGAGCAGCTGTATACATTTATTATCTTGAAAAATGTGCGAACTCTTTATTAAATATATCAAGAACTCTAAATAATAAATCTGTGCTAGTTATCAAAGGAGAAGGTTGAGAAGGATGCATATGAATCATTTATTTTTATTGTCATTATTAGTGGAACATTTGCCATTTATTTGTACTTTTGCCTATTAAAAAAAAGACTAAATCTGCAATTGAATGCATTGTTAATATTTATCTATTTTTTCTAATTAATGTGAGAAATGAATTTATAAAATGGATAAAACTGAATATGACTTTATTTTATTAATTGCTCTCCTTATTTGCTGTGGAATTTCCCTATCTAGAATATTGCCAACAAACTCATGTAAATCTAAATAAATATTATCAGTTAAATAATTATATACATTCATGAATGGCTCTAAAAATATAAAATAAATGCTTGAATATATCCCATAAATCAAATATTTGCGTCATGATAAAAAAATGTTTATTGCTTAATTAATAAAAATTTATCCTATATGATATTACTAGCAATTCATTAGCCTTGCTAAAAAACATTGAATATGCTATTCTGGATCCCAAATAATGTTATTAGTTTTCCTGCAGGAACGTGTTATGTTCACCAATATTTATCTTTGTGTTAATAGTTTTTGTTATTTGAGATATGATCAAGGGATGTCATTTATGAACTGTAATAAACTTTTCGTTTTACAACCAAGGAAAAAAAAGAACTTTAGTTATTATTATTATTATTTAAGAGTATTTAACAGATAGATAGATTAAAGTTTGTTTATTATATTTATTATTATTCTTCAAGAACGTCTCATTAGAAGCAAAATATGAAGAAAATATTATGCTAGGTATTTTTTTATTATTATTAGTTTAATATAAGTTTTATCGTGTGTTCATATTATAAACATACATGCATGGTAAAAAAGGGAGATGTCTATTTGATACTGAAGGGGTAATAGCTTTTCTAAAAAAGCTCGTTATATAAATTTTTATGGTATATCTTTGCACTTTTCAATAGATTACAAAATAATTATTTTCAATAATTATTTAACCTAGAATATAAAGATTTATTATTTATCTAAGCCAAACTTTTGCTTTAGATTTGTGCTAATGTAAATGCACTATAAAATAGATCATTTTGTCTTACCTTGCCAATAGAAATTATTGCCTTGTTTTTCAACCATCATTAGTATGTTACCAAGTCATAAATATTATATTATCAGATATGAAATATTTATCCATTATTGCTTTTACAGTTAGTAATTGATATTTTTACAGTAGTTCTTTGCTTACTGGGATTTGGATTGTCTGTGCATTATTATGCTTGTATATGTGTGTCTATTATTAAATTCAACTATAATAATGTGTAAATTGCAAGTAAAAATGATATAAAGTCTATCGGCTTTGGCAGAAGAGAATGAGTCAATTGATTTGGAAAGATTAGAAATTTATTTAAGTATGAATTTATTGTTCATTATTATGCTTGAATAGAAAAGTATTTAGTGGCTATAATAGAGTAAAGTTATTGATGTTTTATAGTATCTTATGGGATTGAGTAATCTTCCCCTCTTCTGTATTTGAATATTTGACATGGGTAGATTGCCTAGTGTATTGTATGGGATTGAATAATCTCTCCCCTTTTGTTATTTGAATATTTGATATGGTAGATTGCCTAGTGTATTGTATGGGATCGAGTAATCTCTCCCTTTTTGTGTATTGAAGTATTTGATAGGAATAGATTGAATCCTCCAGTTTTGATATTTGGTATTATGAATTAGAATATATGAAGCCAAGTATATTATCTCCCTGATTATTTGGTGATGAGATTTATTCCCACCAGTTTATTTAGTCTCAGAAGTTAGACTTGAAAATCATTGTATTGGTATTTATATGATTAGAATTGTGAAAATCTTTTATCTCCATGTGCTTATTGAATGTTTTTCCATCTTATACTTATAGCCAAGTGCCAGATAATTTATTGATAAAAAGAAGAATAAAAGCAGAATTGATTTTCTTACAAAACAGCTGTAGTAAAGTTAGTGATTAAAGCTTGATTGTCCTTATTACGATTTATTACAACTTCATAAGTAAACCGATTGGATTGATTAGTGTTAATTATTTTATTTCAAGACACACAGCTTAATACAGACCCATGCATAAATTATCAATTTAAAAGATATGGAAAAATCCATCAATAATATATAACTTTAATTATCATTTAAAATCATTTTGTATTTATCATTTAAGTTTCATAACATCAATTTTTATAATATTCAATTATCATTGAGTAAGCAAGCAAAAGAGATAAAACATAATTATTTATTTCTATTTTGGCAAAATAAAACATAGTTAATTAATAGAATTCTTTACTTCATTTTTGCAAAGACAGAATATATTTAATTAATGGAGTTATTTATTTCCATTTGCAAAATATAGTTTGTCATTATTCTTATTTTATACTTATTCTTAGGTTTCAAACCCTTTTTACTTTATTTTTAGTTAATGTGCATTTGAAGTAAAATGCTGAAATTTTAGTTTTCTGTTATAATTTAATATAAATATTTAATCATATGTTAGTTATCATAGACTTATTAACTAATTGATAATTGGAGAGTACTAAAAAAATAAAATGTCGAATGTAAAGGAAATTTTGTAGTTTATTGTTTGAAGTTTAGGGCTACCTTACTTCAGTCCCATATACTTATCAGAAGTGACTGATAACTGAAAACCATTTTGCAATAAAATGTAAAGATTTTATTTTGGTTCATTATTTAGTGTTAAAAATATAATGTGTTTCATAGATCTATCAGGATGTTTTGATAGACGAAATGTGTCAGATTTGAAATTAGAAAATTATATTGTGTTATCTATTCTTATGTAAATTTCAACCATTGATGCTAAATACATCCAGAACTTGTACTTGTACCAATTAGAAAGAAATTAAGTGTTTGCTTAAGTATTTTTTTTGTTAATAAATGTTTTATTATTCAAAATTGCAATCAGAATTCTTCTTTAACATACATTTGTATTTCATATTTCCACACATGCTTACACATTTACTTTACCTAGTATGATATGATTGTATCTTATTTAATTTAGTGATGAACATATTCATACATGATGATATTGATATTCTTGATCCAAACACTGTATGAGATGTCATTTGAAATTAAGCTATGCAATAAATTAATTCCTGAAATGTTCAATTATTGATTTAGATTAAATATTAAATTCAGTTAACTATTTTAGATTTGTATATAATTAAAAGTTCAACAAGGTTAGGGTTATTTTATATTTAGTTACAATTTACTACACAATAAAGTGATTAAACATTACATTTTAGTTATTAATTTAACTTTCTAATATGGTAGAGGTTGTTCAATGCATGTGGATGTTGGGAGGAGGTGAAGTATAGACTATAATTAGTTAATTTTAGATGGTAGAATTTTACCAATTCTTATTTAGTTTAGAATTTTATAGATGTTTTATTTCCTATTAATTATAATATTTCCTCCCATCTCTTCCACTTTTATTAATATCATCCAATAATTTACTATTTAGTTTCATTCTCTCTCTCTATAATTATCTATTTTAGCTAACTTCTTCTTTTCTAAGTACTTTTCCCATTTAGCATTAATATCTTTTTCACTTTCTTTGTTCTTAATAGCACACTTATATTCTCTGCATGCTTTTTCCCTCTCTTTTACACTTTTACTAATTCTAATTTTTCTATTACTTTTATTCTTCTGAATATTCTCACCTAAAACCCTATTTGCCACTTTTTCTATTTCATCACACCATTGTTCATACTCATTTCCAATCAACTCTTCCAAGGTTTCTTCAACTTGTATTTTATACTCTTCTAACTTATTCTTATTATTCACTCTCCATCTACATCTTTCATTATTGTTTCTACTTTTATTCCTATTTTCCATCACATTACTAACCATTTCAATTACAACAAAATTATGATCACTATTACATACTCTCTCTTCATTATCAAACACCTTAATTTTCCATACTTTATTCATTCCCTCTTTCTCTACCAATATATAATCTATTGTGTGGGATATATTATTCCTAGACCATGTATATTGTCCCTCATAAATATTAGATAAGTTTCCAATGCTCAAATTTACTCTCTGTCAAAATTTCTTCAAAAGCTGTCCATTCTTATTGTCTACATCATTAATTTCTTCAATATGCCCATTCATATTTTCTATAACCATTATTCTCTTCCTCTTTTCTTTAAAACTCTGTATATCCTTAACTAGGCACTCATATATGCTATTGTTCCATTCCATTATAGTTTGACTATCTCCAGTAGCTATATAAACTATAGCCACCATCCATTCTTGTTTTCCCAACCTTATTTCAAACCACAAATGTTCTTGGAATTTAACAGTATTTAAATATTTTTTTGATATAACACCTATACCACCACCCTTTTTTTCTTTCTCTTTTCTATTTATACCCTGCCATACCAAATCTTCCAAAACAGGTTCTTCTTCTTCTCTTAGATGTGTTTCCACTACTGCTAATACCTCAAGCTCTTCATTTTCAATTGCTTTGTTTAATTCCTGCCACTTTTCTGGTCTTTTACCACCTTGCATATTCAAATACCCAATTTTAACAATTTTTTCTTTCCTAACTACTCTGAATATTACTAAAGTCTTCAGAAATATAAATAAAATATGCTCAGATTCATATAGGATTAGTCTTCTTAATCCATCCTTTAAAAGCAGGTTGAACAATAACCCCAAATATAAACTTCCCACTCAACATAATCACCACTGTTTACAAGATTTCTTGCACTTAAACTGGCTGGAATGTGGTCTACTTTGGAGATTACACACCTGACTCACAATAAGGTTGTCCAAACATCAATATCTCTACAGAAGAACTAAAAGAAATCCTGACCACATATCAATACTTTTGAAGCACCAAAATAAATTCAACCATACATTTGAACCTACATCAATCAACCTCATGTGCATTGAAAGAAATGATTCTAAGTGCAATATAAAGGAGGCATGACACATCTCTAATAATTCAAACTTTATAAACAAAAAAAAATTCTACTTCTCCCTCTCCAAAAAGTAGACTATTTAACTCATTTTTATAAATTTATATAAATTTACATTATATTTATACTTACCACTCTCTTGTCCACCAGTCTGGGCTATGAATCTGATATCAATCTGAAATATCTAAATCAACCTAGCATAATATTACAATAAAATTTTACACTTAAACTTATCTGATTTAGCATTTCTAACATGTTTAATTTATAGTTGAATTTCAAAAATATCTATTTGAAGTTTGTAAAAAAAAAATTTTGCCTAATAATTTTTTAAAAAAAAATATTCCACAAAATGATATCATAATAAAAATAATATAAACATTAATATTATTAAAAAGATCAAAGTTTGTTTCTCTTTCAGATGCAAATAAATAAAATTTGCACAAGAAGTAACGTTATGATTCTATATAGGAATAAAAGTGTAACAGTTTTGAAAACTAAATATAATACTAATATGGATTTTAAAATACTGAAATCTGTGAAAAGGATAAAACTGGAAAGTTTATATTAGTTATTCCAAAAAAATAAGAAATGTAAATTATTACATTACAGGAAATTATCCCAGATAAACTAGATTCAAAACTCACTATACATATTGCCACACACAGCAAGCTAGAGTAATCAATGGATGCCCGAAGGCTTGCACATAAAATCCCTCATCTAGTGCCCACTCATCCAATATCCCCAGACTAGTTTCTGGCTTATGGCCTTCTGGCATCCATTGATTACTCTAGCTTGCTGTGTGTGGCAATATACATAATGAGTTTTGCCTGTTTTAACAACAGTTATACACAAGCATAAGAGGTGGTGGTCATGTGCTGTTTATTGACTTATAAACTAGATTCATTCCAGATCATTCTGGACACTATGGTTGAATTGATTATAAATTCCTGTTAACTTTATGAAATAGCAATAAATGTATTATAAATTCCATTCACATGTAATTAGTTTTTTTTTTTTTTTACATATTGTATAATGTCTAAATGCTAACAGGTTGACATTATTTTTACAATCAGATTACTTGAAATTCAGTGTGATCGATTTTTTTTTCCAAATCATTCCCCAAAATTATTACAATTTGGAATCTTCCATTACCAGAAGACCAGGGAATTCAGTATCTGCTCTCCCAAAAAGTATGTAATTACGTTCATGATATGAGACTTTATTTTCAACAAACCACACAATTACTATGCAATGTGAAAGCTGATCATTAAAGAATATCCCTGTGGAAACGAACAGGGTTAGAGGAACATTTCTGATTCTAGTCATATTTATTTATAGCTGGAATTAATAATTAATGACCATACAATGGGGCAAATGAACAGTTACATTTGTTCAAAAAAATGGTTATGGATTGGAACAACTATCTATGAGAAATTTGCACCTATAGCCTTTTATCTAGATCATCATGCAAAATTGGAGGTCCTAACAAAAGAATATAAATTGATGAAAGCCTTCTAAGAAAACAGAAAAACCATCAGGGGAGAATACTTTCACAATCGTGATTATTCAGTGGCTTGTGCAGACAGACCAATGAGTGATTTATAATAACTGTCCCAGGCAGAACAGCTACTATTCTTATGGATACCATTAAAGAAAATGTGGTCATTGCATCTGTAATTTATTCAGATTGCTGAAATATAAAATTACAGTGGTTTTGAACATTTGAAGGTCAATCATTGATATAACTTTGTGGATCCACATACAGGTGTGCTTATACAAAATATTGAAAGACTATGGATCTAGCAAATGGTGGAACAAGAAGCATTATGGAATCGTGTGACAACACATCCAATCCTATTTATTGGAATTTATGTGGCAATGCATGCGTAAATTTGTGGCAATTTTGCAGGCCATTAAGGATTTCAGATTACTGACATAAATAACCCACATTTGTAGCTTTTTTTAAAAAAATAAAAATCCCTGTAGCTTACGTTTATTTTTTATTTAAAATTTATTATCATACTTAACCCACATTAGTCACTTTTTGTTTTTTTAAAAAATCGCCATACCTTGAATTATTAAATTTATAGTCATAATTTTTGTTATTTTTTTGAATGGAATTTATAATACATTTATTGATACTTTTTAAAGTTAATAGGAATTTGTAATCAATTTATTGATATTTTTAAATAGTAACAAGTAAAACATATTTGTTAATTTCAAAAAAAAAAAAAAAACATGTTTGTTAAGGTTGTGGGATAACTATGCCCCTGAAAATGTATAATAAAAAAACATATCTTCCAACCTTAGTATTTATAATTATCCATAATCAATCTTGCTGTTTGGGGTAATTCTTAAGTAACCAATGTAAATCTAAAAATCTAATAATAGGGACCAATTGCTGTAATGATTTAAAAGCTATTAAACAAACAAAAAATTAAAAGGATTTTTTTTATTTTTTATGAATGCATGTAGATACTTTGATAAATAATATTGAAATTTATATAAGTAACAAAACCAATGATACAATTATGTTTTAGGCAAGATTATGCTAATGGATTATAGAAATGTGAGTTCTATGTTAAAAGTACT
Organism: Epiperipatus broadwayi; assembly: GCA_028023455.1. NCBI lineage: Eukaryota > Metazoa > Onychophora > Udeonychophora > Euonychophora > Peripatidae > Epiperipatus > Epiperipatus broadwayi. The sequence goes on along the minus strand of JAQFVV010006245.1, from coordinate 3,836,823 downwards.
TTTTTATCTTCGTTCTATTGACCGTTTAGTAGAGATTTATACTTTTTAAGATCAATTAAACAAACAAAGACATTGAACAGCATTCTAATGTTGTACAATGCCATTAATTATAGATGTAACTATATGTGTATTAGAATACCAGAAGACTTATACCAAATTCACATATCTTTATACAATATTTGCGTATCTTTATTATACAATGCTGTTTGAAAATTATGATTTAATTTTATTAACAGAAAGTGACTAAATAACTCTTATTGAAATGGCAATATCTAATGGTGACATCAGAATTTTAGAAAAGATCCCTCATATATTCTTATAAGCTCTAAAAAATAAATACTTTATGAAATTGTTCTATTTAGAGTGAGGTGTCTCTGCCATAGAAAAATAAATTATTAATTAATAATTTATATATTCCTGCAGAAAGGAGTTTGTCGTTAACTGAAAGATTTTTTGATTCCTCTTGAAATCCTTAAAGGAACAAATCAGGACAAATTCCTAATGTTCAATCCATGCTGCTCACCAACATGCATTAGGCAGCATAGTGAGTTTATTGGTTTTTTTACTTCTGAGTTTAAGATCAAGAAACACCATGGTCTTTCTTCTCAATTGCTTGATAAGGCAGAATAAATGTGTATGTGAATAAAATAATTTTTCTAATAGATATACACAATCATGACAGACAAAAGTAAATCATAGCTACCACCCAAGGCTGCAGTTGGTAGCCAAAAGTGGAGAGTACTAAGAATCCCTTTATTGCAGACCCAGGCTTCCCTTTGTTGATGACTTTTTATTTAGGTAATTACAATTGCAGATCACTTTCAAGTGAAGGAAGACTGCAAGAATTGGAAGAAGATCTGTCTCATACTGAATGGAACATTATTGGACTTTGTGAAGTTAGAAAAAAAGATGAAAAGACAATTGATTTAAAAAGTGGACATGTACTCTATTATAAAGCACAAATTTAAGTGGAGTAGGATTCATTATAAATAAAAGGTGGAAGAACAACATTGTGGAGATTGATGATGTATCAGATAGAGTGACGAAATTAATTATTCAACTTAATTACAGATATCAAATGTGGATAATTCAGGTTTATGCTCCAACAAGTTTTCATAGTGATGAAGTAATAGAAGATTTTTATATGGATGTACAAAAGTCTTTTGATCAGAATAAACAACCTTTTAAAATTGTTATGGGAGTCTTTAATACTAGAATTGGTAAACAAATGAAAGTTGATAGCTCTGTAGGCAAATTGGGTTGTGGTAATAGAAATGGGAGATAATATAGATTTGCGGAGTTTGCAGAAAAAGAAAAAAATTATATTATGAATTATTTATTTGAGAAAAATATTAAAAGGGAATGGATATGGAAGTATCCAAATGAAGGTACAGCAGAATTGGATTATGTTTTGACTAACAGAAAATACATATTTCAAGATTGTAATGTGTTTAATAAATTCAGTACAGGAAGTGATCATTAATTAGTAAGATGTAAGATACACGTTAATGCAAAACTAGAGAGGCAAAAATTATTAAGAAAAACAATATTTACAATTGATATTCCTAATATTCAGAAACATTTTAATGAATTTAAATTAGAACTTGCAAATCAGTTTCAAGTATTAGTGGATTTTGAATATGATTCAGATTTGAATAAAATTAATAGGAAAATAACTGATACTTTTTTAAAAACTGCAGCAAAGATAGCTGGTAGGAAAAAGCAGCAATTGATGAATAAAAATTTTACTGAGACTAGAGAATTTATGAAGTAAAGAGTGAATATAAAGATATATAAAAATGATGCATTAAAAAGGATTGAATCTCAAATTTTATAAAATGGTGTGAAAAAGAGTTGGATAATAATATAAGAAAGTACAATTATGAACTAGCAAGGAAAGAGGTAGAAGAGAATAAAAATCTCAACAGTATAAACCAACATTTTGGTATTAATAGAAAACTTATATCTGCAATAAAAAAAGATGGAACTATTACTAAAAAGAGAGATGCTATCACGAAAGGGTTAAAAGAATTTCTATCAAAATTATATAGCAATAAAGAGCAAACGTCCTACATTTATTATATCTTCTGAATTGTCCAGGATTTTAAAAGAAGAAGTGAGACATGCAATTAAAGTTATGAAGAAGGGAAAATATTCAGGTAATAGTAAAATTATAATCAATATATTAAAGGAAGCTGGTGAAGAAATAGAAAAAAAATTTCCAGTTATATACCAAATGTTTAAATTATAAAGATGTATCAGATGATTGGAAGAATGCAGTATTAATATTAATATTTAAAAGTTGATAAAGAAGATATTATAAATTATTGGTTTTATTCAAATTTTTTATCAAGATAATTACAACTTATCTACAGAGAACATTGGATGTCAATCAGCCAAGAACAAGCTGGATTTAAAAGTGATTTCAGCACAGTAGATCATATCCAAATATTGAGAAAAGTTATTGAAAGAACCAATGAATATGAGTTACCATTATGCTTTGGATTTGTAGATTGCGAAAGGGCATTTGATTCTAAAAACATTGCTTCAGTAATTAAAGCAGTGGATCATCAAGGTATAGACTCATGATATTGTCATATTCTGAAGAATATTTATGAAAATGCAACAATTAGATTACATAATGATACTATGAAGGTTAACATTGAGAAGAGTTTAAGATAGCAAAACTTTTTATCAGTGTTGCAAAAATTAAATGGAATCATTTAGATTTTGTAGATAATGTAGTTTTTTTTGCAAATAATACTTCAGAGCTTCAGAAACAGTTGAAAAAGTTATTAGATGCAAATAAAAAAGTAGAACTAAAGGTAAATCTTAAAAAGACTAAAGTAATATTCAATGGATTTATTCAAAGTTGAAAATACAGATTTATTATGATGAGGTAGAAGTTAACAACTACAAATAAATATCTTGGTCAGATTATTACTAAAGATGGAAATATAATGGATGAAATTAATCATAGAATTAAACTTGATTTCAGTGCTTTTGGTAAAAATAATTTAATATTAAAAGGGAATATGTCTATGTGTTTGAAAAGAAGATTTTTAATAATTGGTTTTACCAGATCTTATTTACAGATCTAAGACTTGTACTCTTAATAGAAGAGGAATACAGAGACTTCATACCACTCAAATAAGTATGGAAAAATGCATGTTAGGAATAACAAGAAGAGATTAAAAATGCAATACATGGCAAGAGAACTAACATATGTTACTGATATTGTTGAAAGAATTAAAAGACTGTGGAGTTGGGTTGGGTATATTGCTAGAAAAGATAATAATAGATGGGCTATTGAAATCTTAAACTGGTTACCAAGAGATTGTAAAAGACTGAGAAAGAAATCACATATGAGATGAATGGATGAAATAAGAAAGTGTGCAGGGGTGATGTGAAGAAGAGAGGCTAAAGATCAGAGAAGTTGGATTGAACTCAGAGAGACCTTCATCCTGCAGTGGATTGATAATAGTTGACATATTCATCCAAATGTTATTTTAAATCAATTGCATTTAGCATTGGAAATATTGGGTAATAAATTAGTCAACAAAAAATTATTAGTGGGAGATTTTAACATTCCAACCATGGTTTCAACAGATAAGAATGATTATTCATAATATTAAAAATAAAATAATTCAGTCTTAGAGTTTTAATATCTCATATTTGATGAAATTATTATTTCAGTTATTTAGATTGTAAGAAAAGATTGTCATCAGTCACTGAATAGTTACATCATCCATGCTTACAATTTTCTATAGATTTACATTTTGTTAAAGCTAAAATTAGATTAACAAGCAAAAATTCTTAAAAAGGAGATTGAGTGATATTTTGCTAAGATTAGTGGGCTTTATTGACATTGGGATAAATATTATAAAGCAGACTGCACCCAGGCTATACAAAATCCAATATATATATATTTTTGAGATTTATTGTAAATTAAACAAAAGATTTTAATATATATATATTAAATGAGAGAAATGTAGCTAGCCAGAAAGCCTTTTGACTTCAATTATATGCTAGCCAAAACTTTTAAAGATTTAATGTAAATTAAATAAAAAAACTTAATATTATATATTAAACATGAGAAATATAACCACCTAAAAGGTTGACATTTTAACTTCAATTATATGCTAACAAAAACTAAATGTAAATACAGTACTAAAGTATCTTTTTTCTCCCTTACTATATATTACATTTCAAACATAAATTTATGTACTGCAATCACATTTTCTTCATAATTTAAATATTATATATCTGTAGTTCAAAGTCCTTGTACAAATTTTTTTGAGTACTTTTTATTAATTCTACCTCTATAATTAAAAGCATGTTTTTTCTGAATGTTTTTTTTAATAGTGGAGGCCATTGATACTGCAGAATGATTGCTTTATCTATTTTTTTAAGATTTAATGTAAAGTAGACAAAACATTTTAATATTATATAAATAAATTTCTAAATTTTAATAAAGCTAAATTAAAATTTATAGTTTTAAATACATACATTATATTTGCTAACTTTACGACTTCAAACATATATTTACTGGAGCGCTCTCTGAATAAAAAAATTAATAATTTTTTTTTATAATTGGTCAATCATTTTTAAAACTTTATTAATAATTATACCATTTATAACCTGGTCTTGTAAAGACCCATGACTTTTTTTAATTGGTTGCTCTAACAAGTTTTTTTAAAGATTTAATGTAGATTAAAAAAGATTTTAAATGTGAGAATTGAAAAACAATTGTTACATTAGAATATAAAAGCCCAAGACTTTCAGCTCATTATTTTTATATTAATTGGTTGCTTTATCAATTTTTTTAAAGAATTAATATTAATTAAACAAAACATTTTAATATTATATAAATTAATTTCTGAATTTTATTAAAGCTAAATTAAAATTTAGTTTTAAATAAATATGTTATACTTGCTAGCTTTACGACTTCTAATATATATTTATTGGAACATCTGAATAAAATTTTTTTTTTCCCAATAGTCAGTCGATCATAAGTTTTTTAAAGCTTTATTAATATTTATACCATTTATTAAAGTCATAATCCAGCCTTGAAAAGGCTCATAATTTTTTTTAATTGGTTGCTCTAACAATTTTTTTTAAGATTTAATGTAAATTAAACAAAACGTTTTAATATTATATAAATAAATTTCTGAATTTTAATAAAGTTAAGTTAAAATTTACATTTTTAAATATGTTATATTTGATAGCTTTACAGCTTTAAATATATATTTACAGGAAAACCCTCTGAATTAATAATTACTGTTTATTAATTGCTAAGTATGGCATTCATCTGAACTATAATAGGGGATTGACATACCATAAAAGCACCGAGCTTTAACATCAAATTATGAATCAGCATTTGTGATTGTTTCTGCAACTGGCTAGGATGGAATACAAAAATGCTAGTTGTTTTTGTAATTTTTTTTATTAAATATAATATTTATAATATTTTTTTTAATCAGTTGTTTTAACAATTTGTTTTAAAGATTATGTACATATGTTTTTTTATTAAATATTGCTAATTTATAAGTTTGTTAACATTTCTAGATATATCATTCATTCAAACTATATTAGGGGATTGACAAATCTTGAAAGCATGGAACACCTTAACGTCTAATTATGAATTGGTATTTGTGATTGTTTCTGCAGCTGGATGGGAACTTTTACTGTGAAATATTTATTATATCTCCATAGTTACAATCACTCATACTCATTTTTTGTCTCAGCATTTTTTTAATGGTGGAATTATTTCCTTTGCATAAATGTAGTGTTATGATATTATTGGATAAACATTCATTCACCAATCAGACAACAGAGAAAATATAGATTTTATATATAAGATAGACGGTTACTATTGGTTCAATCTAAACAAAATATGAATAAATATCCTGTTCGATTTTCTAGCAAACATATATTAATTATGAATAAAAATAGATATCTCAAAGTATAAAAAACAAAATCATTATTTTATAGAAATAATTTTATTAAAAATTTTAGAAAAGTAATTAGATATAAAGAAAAAATCTGGTGATCATTTTTATATTAGTGGTTTGTAGAGAAATATTAGGCATGATTAAAGCATTTTTCTAATATATTAGGGGATTTACTAGCATTAAAATTAAATCAATGAGTAATGCTTATTTTTTTTGTAGTCAATCTAATAATTTTATAGCTACAAATAATGAAACAGCTACATCTATTGTTAGTCATTATACATTTACATATAGTTGGAATATCAAATGATAAAATAATCATTGCTATGAAAGATAGAGAAAGTAATAAATCTATTTCTAATGATGTTCCTCTTTACTTTATTAAAGATTGTATAGAGTTTACTTCTCTTGTATTCACATTGTCTTTACAAAAATTCGCTTTTACTAAAATATATAAAATATCTAGTTATTTTAATTTGCAAGAAGGGTAATAAGAACATTCCAGAAAATTACAGGCTGATATTGCTTTTATGCAATATTTTCAAAATTTTTTGAAAGTTGTTGTTTATTTCAAATTAAAAAAAAAAAAAATCCAATTTTCAACATGGACTTTTTCCAAGATTAGTAGGAACAAATCTTATATAATAAATTATAATATATTATTATTAAAATTGCATTATCTTAACTTTTATTCTTCTCTTTAAGTGAGCATCCAAATTATAATTTTTAGTTTCAAGGAATCTGAGTTCTCTTCAATAACACATTTTTGGATTTCTTTTCTTTTTATACTTAAAATATTAATCACATTATTAATAATTATAATTGTTGATAATATAAAGTTTAAGATTGATCATTTATCTGATCACCTAAGATTGCAAAACTTGATAAATGACTTTATGATTTGATATACAAAAAAATCAGATAATTATTAATAATGAGAAAACTTTTAATGTCTCTCAAAGCAATAAGACTTTAGCAGTTTCTTTCATTACTCTGTTAATGTTTAATGCTACTATTATTCCTAGAAAAGTTTGGATAAATGATTTATAGGTCTTTATTTTAAGTGACATCATTAAAGTTATTCTTAAATGCAATAAAATTATTCAGATCATTGCTATATTAAAAAGATCTTAGCATTTATTTATTTTACATAATATTTGTTCCAACAATTAGTTTATTATTTGTTGTTTGGAATTTTGATATAAAATATTATGAAAATAGAATGCAGAATATACAATTATCTATGGGTAGTGAAACTTATCTTGTGGGGAATAAAAGATGTTGAATAATATAGCTTATCTAAGAAAAATTATATTAGATAAATAGATAAACCAGAACTTATATATGATATAATTAATAAAATTCATAATCTAACAAGAAATAATGATTTATTTTAAATTAAAAAGTATAATCATAATTGTTATAAAAATTCACCTGATATTTTTGTGTAATAAATTATTTTTAGATGTTATATTCTCAATTTGAATTTCATAATTTTTCAAGACAATGTAAGGTAATTTCTATTTATAAAAGTTATACTGGAAATAGATTATTAGTTGTTATATGATTATTATTATTATTAATAAAAGTAATAATTATTATTTTTTTGAATGGGCATATTTATTTGTGAGTGATAATAATGATTAAAAAAGAATTTCTGTTATTTTCACTTACAATATATTAGGCAATTTATAATAATTTAATACTATTTATATGTTGTGTTTATTAGCAAGGGCAATGGTGGAAATATCTTTGCCCTAGCCATTTGTTAACATTTTTTTTGTCTATCTTTAGAATCATCTCAATATTGGGTTATATTATAATTAGTTCTAAGGTGAGGAAAATTTATCTTATTTTTTACATGGCTGTGAATCCTGGTTAGTGCACAATACAATTCTGTTAAGATTATTATAACAATTCATATTATATGATTCAGTATTTTAAACAAGTGAAAAGATATCAAAATGTTTATGAACACATTTATGAATTTTTTGCCATAGATATATTTATTACAATATGACCAATAATTAAAAAATTATATATATATTAAAAAAGAACTATATAAAAATTATTTTAATTTTATTTAAACAATTTTATATTTTCCAGATCAAAGAGAAAAATAATGAAATGAACAATTTATTTTTATAAATATTATTTTAAATAAAATTATGATTGCCAAACTATATGAAAAATAGACAAAATTTTAAGAATAACTTCATATAATTTGTAATCATATTAAAAATACATTGTGCATAATGATTGGGGCTGGCAAATCTTCAGTTTTATTTACATCTAATTTTTAGATGCATTAATCGATTTATTAAATATCATTTAGAGAATACTATTTACTCTGTTTGATTTATAATCTGAAAATTAACAAAAATAATAATTTTCTTGTCTTTAATTAATTTAAAACAAATATTACATGATCAGTGGATTATATAGAATTTATGTGGCCTCAGAAAAAATCAAAAAGTTGAAAAATAATAATAAAACTTAATTTTTTTTAAGGATATAAACATAAAATAGTTTGTAAAATGTTATATTTTTACAATGTTCACATTAAACTAAATGCACTTTTTTTTAATGATGTATTTATTTAAGCTTCGTGGAGAAAATCATTTTCTAGTGCGTATTAAACTGTTTTTTTCATTAATTTGAAGTACACATTCCTAGATTATTAATATTGCCTTTACTACTTCATCAGAATAACAATTTTTATAAGTGATATTTCATTTATAAAAAATGTTCAATTTTTTTTTACTTTCGTTTGCAAATGATTTATAGTCTAATTAATTAGAATTTTATGACTGAAATCATTTAAAATTTTAAAGGCTATGTTTTACTATTAAGTTTGTAGACAAGTTAACTCTATTTACATATTTTGCCATTTATATTGTCATTAACATTTATTAGAAGAATTTATGATTATAAAATATTATTTATTAAGACATAACTAAGTATTATAAATATATATCTACAACTGATAGTATTCCACTCAAAAATAAGAAATATAGTAGTTAAAAATAATTAATTTTATAATTCAAATTTTAGTTATTTGAATTTAATTAAAGTATTTTTTCACTTTGATGTATTAATAAATATATTTAATTAGTTTTATATATTTACTGTCTAAAAATGATAAGTATTTTATTTTTTAATTTACTAGAATCTTTTAGCTTTAAATCCTAAAATTCATCCATTTGCAAACCTAGTGGGAAGTGCTGAAACTAAAGCAAATAAAAAACATTGGAAAAGAAATTCTGATAAAAACTGTTCTGTAAGTGATAATTTTTTGTAACTTTTTAAAAAATAAAATTGCTTATATTGCCATTCATTGATTTTTATTTTCTAGAGTTGTAAAACATTAGTGAATAATTTTGATGATGTTAAACATACAACTCTTAGCGAAAGAGCAGCTTTAAAGGAATCTTCTAGGTGAGTATATTATTTGCCTGCATATAATCTTAATTAAATTTATGCAATAACTTTAAGTTGTAGGATAATAAATAAATTTAAAAAAAATTAGAAGTAATATTTTTTATACAAATGAGACAATATATAGGCTATATGAGCACAGACTTTTCACACGACCGACCACTCTCCACACTATCTCATAACACTGATACACTTAAACACATATACGTAGAAAAGATAAATAATCACCAATATACGTATTTCATGCTAAACCAGAATTCATCTGTTGGTCCAGATTACCATCTCTACACATATATGCTATAAGTGCTCAAATATATATTAAGATAGCCAAACCTCACACCTTAATGGACAGGCCTCAATCTACTCCATACTCCAACTCTTCACCGACCATCCAAATGAAAATCTGATGATGGAATGCTCACAGGCCACCCTGAGGCCAAGATTCTTGTCACACCCATGTTGACCTAAAGTCAATCTGACCACTCATGTACAGGACATAATCCATTAAACACAGGCTTATTATATACCTATGTTTATATATGTAATATATAGGGTATATGACCACAGACTTTCACATGACCCACCATTCTCCACACTATCTCATAACACTGATACACTTAAACACATATATGTTGAAAAGATAAATAATCACCAATATATGTATTTCATGCTAAACCAGGTCCAGATTACGATCTCTACACATATATGCTATAAGTGCTCATCATCAGATTTTCATTTGGATGGATGGTTGAAGAGTTGGAGGGTGGAGTAGATTGAGGCCTGCCCATTAAGTTGTGAGGTTTGGCTATCTTAATATATATTTGAGCACTTATAGCATATATGTATAGAGATGGTAATCTGGACCAACTGATGATTGCTGGTTTAGCATGAAATACGTATATTGGTGATTATTTATCTTTTCAACATATATGTGTTTAAGTGTATCAGTGTAATGAGATAATGTGGAGAGTGGTGGGTCATGTGAAAGTCTATGCTCATATACCCTATATATTACATATATAAACATAGGTATATAATAAGCCTGTGTATTTCAGTTATTACAAATGAGACAAGTAAATATCTTTTTCTAAATCATTAAAAAAATTATCTTTTTTGCTCACTCTTATTGAAATAGGAAGTTTAACTTAAGAACATGCGAGAAATAAAAGAAATATTTATTCAAAAATTAAAGTAAATTTTTTAAGAGCAATTTAGATGGCAGCTTCATAGATAATAATAATATGATTATCACTTTTAAAACACAAAATAATTGACCAATGTTCTATTGGATATTTAGGCCTTTTAAATATCTTGAAATATTTTGAAGACATTGAAAAGATAATTAAGGTATTTCAGATTGTTATTTTCTGAAATTTGTAAAAAAATTAGAAAAGCATGGAGATAGAACTTTAATGATAAGATAATTATTGTATCAAAATTGTTTGTAAAAAACGTTAGGTCTAGTAAAATGTTCAATAAAATCGAAAGATGACAAAGAGAAAATTAGTTTTGAAAAACTTATAAAAAGTTGACAACTTTTTAGATACATAAGGGGTTTGTGACTTTTTTTTAATAGCTCTAATAAGAGTTTTAGCTTTTGAAAAACAAGTGCAGAATATGATTAAACCATTTTGATTTTTTTGTCAACTGGTGACAGTTGAGTACTTATAAATTGATAATTTTTTTTTTGTGTGTTTGCTGGCAATTTATTTATATAGGAGTCTTATGTTCCATGGAAAACTGTTTTTATAAAAGAATTAAATAATCTCTAATGCTAATTAATCCTGATTATTCTTAATTACTAAGCACTGAGAAGTATTTTAGTTTTATAAATCTGAAATCATTGATTGATTACTCAAATTGATTATAGCTGAGCTATGAATTAAAAATGAGTTTGGTTGGTTCTGACATATCAAAATAATTATCTTAAAACTGCCAAAATGGTCATCTTCATTTAATATTATTACTGGTATAATAGATGAATCATAACCTACCTGCTCATATTTTAATTTATATTTAATTAACGAAATACTTTGAATTCACTTTTCTATTTCATATTAAAAATGCACATTGTTTAGCCATTGTATATTATGGTATCAATTACAATGTTTAATTTGGTTTATTTCTATCTTTTTTCTTAAATATAGTATAAATAATATTTGTCTAAATCGCATGTTGTTTAAAAAAATCTGATTGGTTGTCTTTGAAATAACTGTTTACGCATGTGAAAGATTAGCAAACTTTCATTTAAATATAGTATAAATAAATTATAAATTCAATTTAAATATAATTTTATGGCAAATGCTTTCATTTTTAATTATGAGATATATCCAAGGATGATGAAGTCTGAATCTGTATGTATATATATAAGTTAATATTCATTGTTATTCTTTTTGTTCGTGTTTGTAATAAATTGGCCGAAACATTTTGAACATTGGTTAAAGAAATGTTTATTACATGTATTTATTTTTATTAAATTTAGCTGTCACACTTTTGGTTTAAAAAACCAGATTCATAGCACTCCTGGATTGGCTAGGTATGCTGCAGTATTTATCGATGAAATATTAATTATTTAAATTAGCTATTTAAATATCTCATTTGTTTAAGAGTTGGGTACTGCTTTTCTATTTATTAATGGCCTCTTTCACTTTTCTTTTCCTGTTATCTTGCTTCATGCAAACAATATTGATGTGCGTTGGGTTGAAAGGACCAAATTTTTGTTCATGCTCCCAAAGAACTGATTTATATTCAGAATTATTTTTTGCTCATAATAAATTTAGTTTTAGTTAAAACAGACGAATTGTAACTACACTACATATTGATATAGTTAGTTTAAAGATTGAGTTTTATATGTGTGTGTGCATTTAATGCCTCCTGCATTCAATGATATAATATAATTGATAATAGAAATGACACACTGTGAAGGTGTTTTGCAGTGATTTGCTTAAAATTTTATATATGTTTATATAGTTAAATCTCAGAGGATGGATTAGTAATCTAATCAGATAGTTCACATTTATCCTGCAAGACCTGTTTCTGATGCATTATGGAATATATTTATAGCTTGTTTTTGCACTGTTTTAACAGCAAAAATAAATAAATAATAATAATCATTTTAGATCCTCTCTTTAGCTTATTTTTTATTTTATATATTTGATCGCTGCTAATCTTGCTTTCTCTTGAAAACCATTAATATCATACTGAAATATTTAATAGCTTAAAAATTAACATAAACATAATTAATTTTCACACTGCCTTTTTTTTTTAACTTTTCATTATCACTGACTTTTTTTTTTGACCAACTTTTAACTATGTACGTATTTCACCATTGTAGAAAATAATTTAATTTTTTTTATTTTTTAACAAGGTAGATAAATTTGACTATTTTTTTAGTCATAATTTCTAGTCAATCTTCTCAAAAGATATATATAAGAATGCATGTTGATTTTATTGAAACTATATTATTGAAATTTTACTGTGAATGAACTAATTTCGAACATATCTATTGAAAAATAAATGAATTTTTTTTTAAACAGGTGCTTAAAATGTGCTGATGCTCCATGCCAGAAAAGTTGTCCTACTCAGCTTGATATCAAATATTTTATAACATGCATCTCTAACAAGGTAAATCTCAAAAATATGCATTATAAAATTAATTAGGTTAATAAATGACAGGAAGTAATTAAGGACAATTACATTCATTTACTTTTTTTTTTTTTTTTGATAGCCTAGTAAAATTTAGCATAGTATATGAAAAAATAATATCAGGACGTAGCAAATGAAATTTAGCCTAATTCAATAATTAAAGAATTGTGTTAATGTTATTATTTATATTAGCTATTAAGAAAAAAAAAAGAGAAATACAATAAAACATTTATTTCAAAATAAACCCATAGTATGATCATAATTGGAGAGATGTCAAAGTTTTTTGTTTCATGTGACCGGAGCGCATACCAAAAAAAAAGAAAGAAGATAAATTGCTACATGTGTTTTTATTACTTAAACTAAGTAGATTGTCTTGTTTTTAAAACAGATTATTGTCTTAATTTTTTTAAATTTTGGATAGCATTTTTAAATATTTTTGCATGAAACTTAACATTGCCATGGTGCAAAAAGTGGTTTTTGAAAATAGCATTGATGCCAATTATATTTTTTCACTTGTCTTTATGCAAAAATAAATATAATCTAATATTAGTAATGAGACTATGTTTATGATTATATTACATATAAGTCTATGCACATTTAATAAAAATGTTATCATGATTTTTCTGGCAGTGAACTTCAAATTATAGTTATTATTATATTTTTTATTTTTGAATTTCATTAAATTTGACATCTGTTCAATCATACTGTTTAATAATACTGCAATTATAGAACACTTTCATATTTATATATTCAGTATTAGAAAGATCAATAGTAACAAATTGTGTATAAAGATTTAAATTTGTCACATTCTTGCCAATGTGACTCAAATTTCTACTTGCAGTTAGCATTGTTTTTTAAATTCTTATTGTGCAATATAAAATAGATTCTTTGTTATAACATCTTAAAAATACAATGCAATCTTAATTTAGATATAAAATCCATTGCTTATATTCTTAATTTGGCAAATTGTTACTTATCATAACTGAAGTCAAAAACTACAATTTCATATCACCTAAAATATTAATTTTATTATGAAAATGTAACCTGTGAATGTCTATCATAAGAAATATTTCAAATTTTATTCAGTAATGGATTTATAGATCTATGCTTTTGATTTAAATCAACATAATTATTTTTATTTATTATCAATCACTTCAGGAAGAACATTTCTTTAAGTTTAATCCAGTTACTCTCATTTTAACTTCTCCACATCACACCAACAAACTTAATTATTTTATCCATCCATATTACATGTGAATTGTTTCTAAGTTTTTTTACAATCCTTTTAGATCTAGTTTGAAACTTCAACTATCCATCTATTGTATCTTTTCTATAAATGTACCCTACTCAATTCTGTTTCAATCTATTAAATGATTCCAGTGGATACCTGTTTGTTTTTTAGCCCACACTTTACATTTTTAGTCTCTTTTTGTTATTGCCAATATAAATTTTCTAATTTTTTGTATTCTAAAGTCTCAGTTTCATAAGGAAGAACTAGTAAAATGCATATATTAGAACTTTTTAAAAATATAAGCATATTTTTAAAAATATTATTTCTAAAAAACACTTCATCAAAGTTTAATTCTACAATTAATTTCATTATATTTCAATTTTTAGTAGTAATCTGACCAAAGTATTTATAGTTGTTAACTTTTTCTAATTCACAATTATCAATCTTTATTTTATTTTGGAAAAATGCATTGAACATTCCTTTGGCTCTTTAGCATTTATCTTTTATCCTATTTTTTTTATTTTCATCTGATAATTCTTGCAACCATTTCCTGAAGTTATGAAACATTATTTGAAAAAACCACATCATCTGCAAAATCTAAATGACTTAAATAATTTCCATTTACTTTTACTTTCTTAGTTTCCCATTTTAATCCACAAAATATTTCTTGCTAAATTGCTGTAAACCTTTTTGGTGTTAATCTTCACAGTGTCACAAATAAATTTAATCATTAACCATTACATTTTGAAAAAAATATTCTTCAGAATTTGGCAATATCATGGGTATATATCATCATGTGTTTTCATAATATATAAATCCGAAGCATAATGTTAACTCATATCTTTAATTTCTCTCAATACTTGGATGGGATTCACTGTGCTAAAACTATTTTTAAATTCAGCTTATTCTTTTGGTTGGTTAGAATTCAGACTCTGGTATGGAAAAGATTTTGAGTGAAGAATGATAGGTCTGTAATCTTTAATATTGTCTTATCATTTTTCTTAAATATCAACATTACTACTGTGTTCTTCCAATCATTTGGTATATATTTATCATGTAGATTTTTCTATTTCTTCATTTATTTTTTTAAAAATATTTTCCTCATTTCATAGAGCTTCTCTATGCCCATAGATTTAATTGCATATCTGACTTTTCTTCAAGTACCAAAATGCTGTTTTTTTTTTTCAATTTTGAGACTTTTATTCTTTTCTATAGCTTTATTTACCAATTCACAGATATATTTTCTTATATTAAAGTTTTGGATATTTAATGTTTTTTAATGGATTATTTAAATTTTTTTTATATTCTTTCTTCTCTTGTCTCAATATAAAATATACTGGTAAATTGCTGATTTTGGTATCACCTATCTTTATAGTACTTCTTAACAATGTGTCAGTTATATTATTATTGATTTCAAGTCTGAACCATTTTCAAATCTGTTAATATTTAAAAATAATTTGGAAAGTTCTTATTTAAATTTACTGGAATGTTTCTGAAAGTTAAGAATATCAACTGTTAATACTGACTTTTTAATAGATTTTGTTTCTCTAGTTTTGCATCATCTTACATTTCATTAATCAATAATTACTTTCTGTGTTTAATATATTAAGAATATAATCTTGTATTGCATATTTTCTGTTAATCAAAATATAATCCAATTTTTCTGTATTAAAAATGCTCATTTTTGTTTACATTTTTTTCAAAGTCAAATTTATAATATACATTTTTTTATTTTCTGTTAAATCCACATATCTTTATTCTTGCTCATTTTATCAAATTTACCAATAGCTCTTTCATATTTCAATAATTGTCAAGTTTTAGAATTAAAGATGCCTATATTAATTTTAAAATGTTGTAGTCCTGTTCAAAAGCATTTCGTACTCCCATATAAAAATTTTCTACTTCTTCACCATCATAAGAACTTATTGAAGCATAAATCTGAATTATCTGCATTTGGTATCTTCCATTAAGTTGAATAATTAAATTTGTCACTCTGTCCAATATATTATCAATTTTCACAGTGTTGTTTTTTCACTTTATATTTGTAATGAATCTCATTTCACTTGCGTCTGTAATATTTGTGCCTTTGTAATAAAGTATATGTCTAATTTTCAAATCAATTGTCTCCTCACTCTTTCTTCTAACTTCACAAAGTGCAGCAATATCCCATTTAATGTTAGATATTTTTTTCCCAATATTTTCTTTTACTAGAAAGTAATTTGTAAAATTCATCACTGAAATAAAAACTTGAATCCACAATCAGGAGGATTCTTAGCATATATTTGCTTTTGCCTGCCAACTGTTGTCTTACTTGGTGATATTATAGTCTTCTGGAAATAAGGGTCATAATTTCATTTGTTTTCCAATGATTGTAAATGTCTATTAAGAAAAAAAAGATATCATCCACATACACATTCATTCTGCCTTCACAAAATTCTTGTGATGTTTCAGTTAAGAATTATTGGGCAACTGAAGAAAAAGACCCCCATGTATATTCATCTTCAATTCAAAAGCAAAAAGGCAATATTATTACACTTGCCAATGTGCATTGGTGGAAAATTCATTCATATTCATTTATTATATGAATAATCACATGGTGATAACAACTGTGATAACAAAAATGTATGATGTGAACATTAAGAATTTTTCTTGTTCAGTAGGCCTCAAAGAGAAATCAAAAATTCTCTTTTCATTTAGCCACACATTCCTTTCTACAGATTTTCTTTTTAATAAGATACAAAATTATTAAATAATATTTTTAAATACCATGTATTTACATTTATATTCCTATTATCACAATTTATTTCTCTATGAAGATTTAAAATTATCCAATCTATTATCTTTGTAAAATACCCAAAAATGAATTTCACTATTAAATCAGTTGTTTCACACTCTTAACACTAGAAAAAACACATTTCCAAGGTTAATAAAACAAAATCAGAGCACATACAAAACTTTCCAAATCAAAACCTGATAACTCCACTACTATTACTATTATTTAATATGATGATAAAATAAGCCTATGTAACCATTCCTATTGAGAAATGTTAATACTTCACAATTACCTGTTCTTTGTATAATAAATCTGAGAAAGATCTCTTACTTTTTACTAATTAATTTACACATTTAGTATTTTAAAATCAAGTATAAATTATGAGTTTTTAACACTGTGCCATGAATGTCTTTATTTTGAAACATGGTATTAAACAAATGGAACTGATCAATATATATATATTTTTCACATTGTTTTCAATTTCTCCCCAACTTCACCAAGATATTAATAAATATTATATTTCAAGACTGCACAGGTAGTTTTAAAAATCTGCTTTGTATTCTGACCATTGAATACTTATATCTAATGATTTTAAATGCAAATATCTAATAAAATCAATCCTATAGGAAAAACAAGTCTTTAATACTTTCATTTTTCTCCATCTTTATAGTTATTTAAGTCACCTATTATAATTTTTTTTATAATCAACTGTTTTAAATAGTTACACAAACAAGTATTATTATTTAGAAATGATATTATTATTAATGTTACTATTATTATTCTTATTTAGAATTATTATGGAGCAGCTAAAGCTATTTTATCAGACAATCCATTAGGTTTGACCTGTGGTATGGTTTGTCCAACCAGTGATTTGTGCGTAGGTGGCTGCAATTTATATGCTTCAGAAGAAGGACCAATCAATATCGGTGGCTTGCAACAGTTTGCTGTAGATGTAAGTAAATGAAGAATTGTTGTTTCACTTTTGCAAGATAAAAACTGTTTTCCCAATAAAGTGTGAGAATATTTTTATTATATATACATTACATACAAGTATGATAGAATGAGGTACTCTATAAGAAATTTATTGTAATTTTATTTATCCCAATTATTTTACCCCCCAGTGTTTTACAAACTTATTGGTATGTTGCTAGCTTCTTTAAAATAGTATGAGAAGTATTTATATTTGGTTATCAATATGAAGTTGAAAAGAAGGTAATTTAGGACTGAAACATCTGTATAGGTCAGTATACATTTGAAGAATTATAGGAATAAATGTTTCAGTGATTTCCATTAAACATATTGATCTATATAAAAGTTACACATTAGCTAAGTTTATTTTTAGAAATAAATATCAACCAATTTAAGTTTACAATTTTATTCATATATAATAACTTATGTTACCTAATTTTGACACACCACATTTATATGTATATTATATATCGAAAAAGTTTATTAAATTTGCATAGCATATGTACATCCATAAAACCATAATTTTTCATTTTTAATTATAAGTTCATCAGAAAATGAAATTCAGTCTAGTTCCAAGAAAAGACATTTGTGTCCTATGCTAATGATTACTACTTCAGCTTGAAGGGGATTCTTTTCACATTGTTCCACTAATCTCATCTTGAACTTTAGCTGCATAGTCTGAGCACTATGAATTTGACCAACATAGCTGAAAGCATGCTTATATATCGATATATTTTTTATGAGTAGGTAAGTAAACCACAATATTTTTCTTTGAATTCATTGGCTTGTTTCATATTCCAGAAGTCAGGAAGGTCACTATCTACATTTATTTTATATGCATCTTTTGTACGTTTGGAACTGGACAGCTTATTTGGGTTGTCAACTTTATTTTCTGTTGTATCAGAAGAAACAGAACAAAACTTGATTCGAAATATCCTTTACTATCGTTTTCGATTCTTTATCAGTTTTTGGCTCTTTTATGAAAAAATCCAATATTGTTTGGCATTTTCGTTTCATTCTCATGTTAAATTTGCCCTAAAAAAAATAATCTAATTAATTCATTTTTAATACAAATAAGTAGTAACAAATCATAAAACTGAAATAAAATAGTAAAAT
Organism: Epiperipatus broadwayi; assembly: GCA_028023455.1. Taxonomy (NCBI): domain Eukaryota; kingdom Metazoa; phylum Onychophora; class Udeonychophora; order Euonychophora; family Peripatidae; genus Epiperipatus; species Epiperipatus broadwayi. Next base: position 3,817,697 of record JAQFVV010006245.1, on the reverse strand, counting down.
TTAAAAAAGAAAAAGTAAAAAATTATTTGAAAACGAGTCATGCTATTTGACGAGACAAAGTTATTGTTATATTTATCATCTTGTCAAGTTATTTTAGAAAAAATATGTTGAACTCATTGTTAAAAAAAGACACACTGTTACATCAGATATAGCAAATAAATGAAAATAATGTACTATAAACTTACTACAGCTGGTAATCCATTAAACTTAGTAATCAAATAAAAATAAATCTTGCATAATAAATATGTAAGTGAAGAACTAAAATATTTAAATAAAAAATAAAAGTTAAATAAATATTTAAAACAACGTCGGCATAACAAAATAATTGGTAACAGTGATTTTATGTTACTGTTTATTTTCACAATGATAGGTCCTTTTGAATGAAATTATTTTATCTTTAAAAGAAAATAATTTCAGCAAGAGTAAATTTCTTTAAAAAATTATGCTAATACATAAATACATTTGTGCCGAATTTATTTCTAATTTTAATAATGCCTCTGTAAAATGTAAGTAAACTAATAGTTAATTAATTTCTTACTTACCTTGTTGTGTAAAAATTAAATATGGATTCTTTTATCACTAATAAAATAACACTTTTTATTTGTATACTTTTAAATAAACTAATTTGAAACGTGATAAATAATGGATTTAATTACTTAAAACAAAACTTGTGAATTATTTCTTGCAGTATAATTCTTAATCACTCAAATATCATCATGCATATCACACGTTCCAAGTGCAATACGCATGCTATCAAATGATATGTTTTCTATCGTATTGTCGAATTATTCTGGGAAAAGCATTTTGAACCCAGCCTGTTCAAAAAAAAATCATTGTTACGTTAGATATAATAAAATAAATACAAATAATGTTCTAGATTATTGTTGAAAACAATTAAATAATTTGTTAAGTCAACTCTTTTTTAGGAGAATAATAAATAAAATTTATTTTCCGATAATTTAACTACCGGTTCGCTAATTTTTTTAAATTTTAATAACCGGTTCGCGCGAACGGGTTAGATATCATCACTGGTTAGATTGGATTATTAAAGTTAGTGTTGATTTGAATTGATAACAGATCAGCAACAAAGAATGCTTAATGGTAGATTAATAGATTAACTAGCAGTGGAAAAGTCTAAAATAGAACAGTGGCAAACAAGAAGCAGTTACTTGTTTGTGCATTGAAAAGTTTATTATCATATTACCAGCAAAGAGTAATTAACTGAAGCTTAACTAAACCGCTAGAATCAAGTTAAAAACGGAGATTGTTAATGTATAACATATAAATTGTGTGCGCTGATGTAAGCACTAATATTTTAAACTTTAATAGATTTATTCTATATGTGAAATTATATGTGTTTATTTGTATTTCAAGAGACATTTGACTTGAAAGTATAAATATAATAAATGTATTACTTTCTGGTGGAAAGAAGAATATTTTCACTGAAGAAAATAAATAGCATGTGAATATTAATGTCTACTTTGTTATTTTTACCACATTATTATTTGTTATTAAATAAATCTTATTATATATACATTACAAAGTATATTATTTATTTATTTAGCTCCCTGACTGATCTTTAGAGATCCGCAGAACACAGTGATATTAGATTTGCCAGATTATTTTACCAAAAGCTCTTTGGAGTTATACTTCTGAATAAATTTAGAATATTGGATAAGAGAATTCCAAAACCTCTATTTCAGTCTTTTTTAAATTTTTTTATAATTTTTTTTTTTTGAACTTGATGTAATAAATTATTATTTATATTGGTGAATTCGTTATTTTAAATAATGATTTGTTATGCTAATTTTATTATTGATTCACGTTCACAATTAATTTGCCATTATTTTACAGATTTAATATATTATTAAAATTTATTTTTTGTAAAACGTTCTTGTACTTTGTAGAATTAATTTTTCCATTTGTAACACTTATATCAATACCTTGAATGAAGAAATATGGATGATAATAAAATGTATGGCATATCTAATGAGTTTACTTAGATGTACAGATAAATTGGCTCAAGGTACAGACCATTCCAAGCACATATTTATTTTTATAAATTATATATATATAATACTAAATATTGACTTTTTACTTTGAATTCTGTGCAAACTTTTTTGATTTAAAAGTAACAAATTCATCATCACTTTCTAAAATATTAATTTCAATATCTGTTTATAGAAAATTTTTCTGAACATTCATTGTTAGATGAAATCAGTTTTGAATAGCTAAACTTATTTTTAATTGAAAAAGATTTTCTTCATAATATGGGAATAGTAAATATTATATTACTATGTAAGATGAAACATACAAAAATAACTTTTTACTGATTAAAGAAAGTAAAATAAAAATGAATAATTACAGATGACAGTATTAGTATCTCTTCACTAAAGAGATTTTTGTTTTACTTAAGGAGATTATCTATTAGGGGTATAAAAAGAATGAGAATATTTCAATAAAAATATGTCAAGCATCCTTCAGGGATTCTTTCCCCCTCATACTATGCTATTATTTGTCTTAAGGATTCCATTTTATTTAGATTCTACTTACTCATGCTATTTTTTATTAATGTGTGTTTTGAATGATTAGGCATTGTGCTTCTTCTATGTCAAGATCAATAATCATCAATTTAATCTGTCTTGTTGTTTTAAGAAAAAGTGAGGGAATTCCAATGGTGAATATATATCTGAAGTGTTTTATATATCATTGGAAAGCTAAATGCATGAATCTTAGTCATGTCTTTATTAATAATTATTTTAAGGAAAAAGTAGACTGGGTAATGATTTTTATTTTTTTTATATATTATTCAAAAATCAAAATGGTCATTCTATTTTTAAAACAAATTAAATATTTTTTAAAATAGATTTATAAAAAGAATTAAAATAATAAAAGGAAATTTTCGTTTTTAGAGAAATTTTATCTACTTTTCTATATTCAAATATTTTGCCTTAGATTTTCAAAATATAGATTTATTTTGAGATATAGACATTTCTAAATTTGGTACTGAAAATTTTGCTTTACTTATTACTTATCAATATTTTTATAAATGTTTTTTAAGTTTACTAGCTTGAATTAGTAATATTGTATAAGTCTATACAAAAATTAAAAGTTTTTTTTTTTTTTAGGTAAAGTTTGCTCTCAAATTTTGTTTCGATGACTATATTAAGATTTCATTTATTTTTATTAAGATACACTCCCTAAATACAATGACAAAGGAAAAAAAAAACAATTCTTAGGTAATATTTTTATATCATATTCCAGGTGTCATGAGAATAATAAAAAACTTACTATTTTTAATTATTACTAGTAAAATCATATTAATTTTTGTGTCACATAATGAATTGTCAAGTTTAAATGTTTTTAGTACATAATATTAAAAATATATAATGTCTGTTGTTTAATAGTTTGTTATTAAAGCATCTATCTTCTTTGACTAAAAAATTCCAATCAGAAAATATTAATACTTTACTCTTATGAATTAATTTCACAGATCTTAGTTCTATCCTTGTATTTAATATGTACATTTGAATTTAGCTTTCCTTTCCCTTTAGTAACATTATTATATGATAATTGCCCTGTTAACAAATGGTACTAATTGATAATTGATCAAAATAACAAATAAATAACAATATTTGCAAATTAAATTTAGTCAAGAGGAATTATAAACATCTAATGGGTGACCATATACATAGTGAAGTGATTATATAATTGTCATTTTTAATTGACTAATTTATGATGATAACAATCAGACTGAACACATATGAAAAAACAAGCCTTTATTCAGATTCAGCCATGTTTCCTGACTGTTACCCATTTCATAGTAATAATATTATTAAACGACAAATAAATAATCTACTTAGGATTCAGATGAGAAATAAACAATAACAATAATTTTAATTAACAAATAGAATGGAAATAATATTAAAAAAAATGTATTTACAAATTTATATCTTAAGATTATGTGAAGAGCACAAATAATAGAAATTTTTTTTTGCTAATTCATAATAATTTATAAACAAAAGTTTATATTAAGTTCATTCAATTATCTATTGATATTTCCATTAGCTCACATTTCATTAGTTTGTGAATATAGATATATGGTCATCAAAATCATTATTTAAAATATCTCCAAACAATTATCTAACATTAGTAAACAGGCAAAAACTCTCCATATAGTAGTGCCACCTTGTGCTAACCAGAGTAATCAACAGTTATGTGCTAGCATGAGATGGTGATCCAGTGATGTTTAGTGGTTTAAATTATCTAACATGTTAACTTTTCTTGGTTTGTTTTAATAGTAATTTATTCCAATGTAGTTTTTCTTGTTATTAAGAGCATTGAAATTACCTAGATTTATTAATCAATTCATAGAAAAAATATTTCCATTTGATAATTGATTAGAGGGCCAAACTGGCAGAATCAAAGTTAATCCTTTGTTTTCATTCCATAATCAGCTACATTACTGGAAAGTTCAGAAAACGAGGCACTCTGAAGTTGTTTTTGCCACATAAATGGCATTATATACTTAAACAACCATCACAATTTTCTTGACTTCCATCCTGTTCACTTAACATGTGAAGAAAGTGATGATTCCCTTTCTTTTGTTTAAAGCAGATAATACAGGACTTTCTAATTGGTTCCCATAGCAATATTTTAAAATAAAGAAACTTAATAAAATTTTATTTTTTATAATTATTATTAGATAAATTACTTTATAATTTATTTACACACATGTCTTTTATCCATTCTAGAATATATAATAAAAAAAATGCACACATATTTATCAAAAAACCATGCAGGTAAACTCAGCCATGGAGGTTATATTAGATAACTAACTTTATACTGCGTCATTCACCAGCATTATCTTCATTATTCTATTTACTGTAAGTTTTAGATGTGATGAAGAAAAAAAGGAAGCTGCTGAAACAACATTGATTAAGCTGAAGTGATATGACAGAGTCAAGTGATATGCTATTGTTAAAATTCAAAAATATATATATTTGAGTTAAAATATTTCATAATTTTTTTTGTTTTTTATAAGTTTCAAAAATTATCATTATTAATACATATATAAATTTATTTTTAATGACAGTTGTTTGGTATTTTAAAATGAAATTTTATGTTCTTACATTAAAATTGATATTTAAGTTTGAATATTTTTCCCTAGGGCAATAATTTTTTTATTTTTATTTTTTTCTAATTGTTTCAGATTAAAAAAAAATCAAATTATATAATAAATAATAATAAAAATCATTATTTTATAAAAATAATTATTTGTGGAACTGATAATAAGCTAAATATTGTTTTTTTTCCTACCAAATATTATTTTCATTAATAAACCACTTTCAAATAATGTTAGCATTCACTCAGCTCATTTAATTGAAAGTGATTCTGGATAATTGATAAGATGATTTTTAATCTGGCAGTAGAAACAAGATTAAACAAAGAACTGCATTTTAAATTATTTTTTTGTCATTCTCTTATTGATTCGTTTTTTGTTCTTTTTAAATCTAGGTTTGTCAAACAATTAGCTTTTAAATGTTGATAATTTTTTATGTGTTGTGATATCTAGAAATTTGTGTCATATAATGGAAAGAGATAGAGATGTGTGCAACTTAAACAAGAAACATAAGATAATAATAGAAAATGATATATTTAATAAACAAAATCAATTTTTATTTCAAGAAATCAGAATAAAAAAATATCAAAGAGATATATTGCTTTATTTTATAAATGTACATATATCAAATCATTAAAAAGATTTATTTGCCAAATATATTTATAATGTATTTATATGACTTACGATATATTGAATTGATAATAGTACAAATACAATTTATAGAATAATTATAATATGGAATTGATAATATTATGACTGATAGTATAATATTAAATTGATAAAAATATTCTTTTTAATCTATTGAGTCTAGAGTTTGCACTTTAATTGTTACAAGATTCAGGTTGCTGCTATATATAATAGTCAAAGCTTTGTTTTAAAGTGTCTGGTGATTTTTTAAAATTTATTGGACAAATTGAATATTGATAATGGTTTTTGAGTCTGTAGGATTTGTGGTTATATATCTTCACAAGTAAAGTTAAATTTCATACAAAAATCAGCATATGGAACATCTAGTGAGGTTTGATTCTGGTGGATAACAAATAAAAAATACTAGATGGTAAATCAAGTGGCATTCTCTGGTGAATGGTGTTGACTATACTTACAGGTTTAGTAAATATTATTTTTGACACCCAATATGGAGCCAATATTATACCACCCATATGACAGAATAGGAATAGAAAATGTTGGTCTGATTATTCTAAAAGAATTTTTTTTTAAGATTTGGCATGGCTATACACTGAGAGCAAAATATATTCTAGTTTTGACATAGCTATACTATCTCTAAAATATTTGTTATGGCAATTTAAATGAAAAGTCATATCTGAGAGACAAGGTAAATGTTAGTTTAATAGTTGGCACAAAGTAACAACATTGTAAAATAGTGAGGATGCTATAAGAAAGAATAGTGGAGGTTGAAGATGATATGCCTAGGGAAGACTTATTCATAAAATCATAATAGAACCAATAAAAAAATAAGTGGAAGCTCAGAGCCTGAGACTATATCATGAGAAGAAAACAGTCTTGTGGTAACATTTAAAATAACTGAGATAGTAATAAGAAAGGATGTGTATTCAAAAAAGAAATAGACTGCAGAGATTTTATATAACAAATTGTGCAAAAATTTGAGCAATTTCAGCAAGAGATGAAGCAGGAGTTTCAGAAAATCCAACTGAATGTAATAGAGGAGAAAATTTACTGAAAAATGATAGAAAATATTAAAATATGAAAAAATAGGATAAAGTCAAAAATAAAAATGATACAGACCCCATTGAAGAACAAAAACAAAACAAGAAAATAATTGATGTAAAACAGAAAATGTAAGTCAAATATTAACAGGGAAAGTAACAAGTGAGAATTTGAGTGTAACTGAAGAGACAAAAGTAGATGTATCAGATAAAATTGTGATGTTATACAAGGGAAAAGTCAGTACAGATGTTCATGAAACCACATACAGATGAAGAGATTTTGGAGAATGTGATGGAAGATTTTATATTAGAAACTATATTAAAGCCTGAAGATGAGAGTCAACATAATGGAAATGACAAAGACAACAATCAAAAGCATAAAGAACAAAAGTTGGAAGATATTAATTAATAAATGAAAAGTTTCAGAAAGATCACTTTAATGCAATACTGTTATCATAGGAGGAAAGAACAAACACTAATATGGAGGATATTGATAATATTGCAATCAAGTGCCTAAGAAGTTTGTAAAAAAATAAAGACACCAATGTAGAAAAAGATGGCAGGGTAATGATCTTGGTAGAGATGATAAAAACATTAATTTGAAAATAGTAATTAACACTTAGTGTGGTTTTGATGCTCATTCATGTCAGTGACTTTAGGTCGCTTGAAATTGGTCATTTTTTGAGCTACAGTGATGATTTTATGCTTGTTTGAAAGCTTAGAAAAAGTCACATAAGGTGCTGCCCTCACTTGAATTATTTTACAAGTAAAAAATCTATAATAGGGATGTTTTAAGTCTAACAAAAGAAGGCTGTCCGTTCTCAATGCTGATTGGCGGATAATTATTTGGTCAAAAAAGACTGCTGATAAATAATTTCATCACTGAAAATGAAAATATATGTTTTAGAGTGTTTTTTTTTATTATTTTTCATACATATAAATTATTTTCATAAAATCTGCTGAAAATATAGTTATTTTACAAAAGTAGTAAGGTTTTATTAAAAAATTGTATATTTTACATGAACGTAAATTGAAAAAGAAACCAGTGGTAGCAATAATTTTGATATGCCTGTCAAGAGTTTAGATTGCCCCAAGCTGTTTATTTGATTTTCAAACAAAAATTAATGTATTAGAATATTTTTTCTGGCATTTATTTACATATTATAATTTATTTTGGTAAAATATGCTGAAAATATAATTGTTTTTAGAAAAATGCTAAGATTTTACTAAAAAATTCTTAACTTTTATAATAATGTAAATTGAGGAGGGACACCAATGACATTTACATGACTTGTAATTTGCTATGATCTTTTTTTTTATTTTTTCCACTATTGAATATTTTTATAATTATAAATAAAAATATATTTTTGAAAAAACTTGCGTTTACTTTCATAATCTGACAAATTATTAATATACTTTTTGTAAATGAAACTAAAATGAATATAATATTAAAAGATGAATATATTTTTATCACTGAGTTTGTGAATTGACCAATTAAAAGTTCAGAGTTTTATCTCACTCGGCCAATAAACAAACTGATCAGTTTAAGAGTTAAAGAAATAACAAATGAGTCAGCCTAGAGTAATGATGAAAAAGATCTGAATAAATATAATAGAGATGATGAATTTATATTAATAATTAAAGATTCATATAAGAGCAATGATGATCATGTTCTTGGTGGACATAGTACAGATGTGAATTCTGATCTATTAGTGAAAGAACAAGGATTAATAAAAAATATTAGTGGTGAATTTAATAGACAAATCATCAACAAAAACGTCAAGATAGATTTTACAAAAATAGTCCAAGAAAGCTCAACTATGATAGAATAATCAATTAAAAAAAAAAAATCTGCTGCCACTATAAAATAGGTAATTGAAGCAGAAAATAAAAATATAGATAAAAGTGAAGATTGCAAAAAGAGGATATATAGTAAAGTCTTATTGAAACTTAGAAATATTCACAAAAAGGAAATGATTGTTGGAACCAATAATATAGAAAATTAATATGATAAAAAGTTATAAAAATAATGATAAAAAGAAATGGTCAAATAAATATAGAAAGAGAAAAAATCCCTGTAAAAGTTTAGCAAAGGGAGGAAGGACATATCATTCTAATCTAACATATTAAGATAATGTTTAAAATAATTATAAGGCAGGGGATAGGACAATTAGTAAAAACATTCCTCTACCATCCAAAGGAGTAAGTCAGAGACCTGATAAATTTAAGTATGTATGACAATAAAGAGGACTTTTATTGGAGGCTGTCCAACAAAGTATAATGAAATGGGATGGAAAGTATGGGATGACTAAAGATATAGGGTTTTTGATTGTAACAGGAAACAAAATGGGGAAAGAAATTTATAAAAAATATTTACAATATTAGTTTAGACTTTTTCTGTTGCTACAATTAAAGGATATTGAAATAGATATTTCCATTTCAAATGATAATTAATGGATTAATTTAAAGTTATTATATAGGTCAAAGTTTTTTCATTTTAATTAAAGTAATATATAATTAAAATCAAAAGTTATATTGTATTAACGGTAAAAGCCTGAAATCCAGGCATGGCTGCTTGGGGCATTGTTTACGTGTCAAAACACATAAAAATGCCATTTCAGCAGCTGCGGCCTTACAGGCTAATACAACATTTACGTATTGTCTTAACCCATTGAGCTAGGCCACTTTACATGACATCGCACAAAAATATTACGGCCTGTTTTGTGCTTCGAAGCTATTTACATGTATTCATTCTTTTCATAGCTGATTACCGTATCGCTTGAGGGTGTTTAAATTTCAAGGCGGTACGACTTTTTCAAATCTCCGTAATAGAGTAATGTCATTTCGATTTAAAAAATGTTGTTAATTATTAAGAATTGTCATATGGTCCCCACCCTTCCCAAAAAAAAGGTTAATATGTAAAAAAATTGGCAAAGTGTATGTTTGAACAGGCTTCGACAAAGCTCACGCGCTAAGTCACGTTTCAGCGTGGTGGGGAAAATATTCGAGACCACTAAAAGATCTGAGACGAACGTGCAATTTTGAAACTTTTCTTCAGATAAATTGCCGAGTACAGAAAGTGTGTGAGATTTGTGTTTTTTTTTATTTTGTCAGGCACACATAATGTCCACTTTTTATTACAGCAATAAAATCGAATAAATAATTTTAAAAAGTCCAAAGTTTGTGTCCTTTTTTTTTTTTTTTGTTTTTTATTTCATTAGAAATTGACAAGTATTTGGATTCAATTTTTTGCAGCGGGGTTAAAATAAATGATGACTTTGGTTGACTTTTTGTTAAGAATAACAAATTACGAAATACACCCCACCCCCACCCCCAAAAGCAGTTTATTGTAGAAGGCTAAAAAAAAAAAAGGTAATTCGAACGAAATAGAAATCAAAGTAAAAAGTGAGAAAAAGTTGTTTCAAAAAAAGAAAAAAAAGGTTAAATTCTTGACTTTTTGGTTACAATTCTTTTTCCGAGTGTGGGTGGGGGTGGGTGTTTGAAAACAATTTTTGAATCAGCAAAAACACAAAAGTAAATTTTGATTTAATATTAAGAAAAACAATTACGTCAACCAAAAAGAAATCAAAATTCGAAACAAGTCCCAAAGTTGATTCTTCTCTTTTTTCAGCGCTGTTAAAATAATTGACTATTTTTGTTGCCTTTTTGTTAATAATAAACAGTACAAATTCCCCCCCTCCCCCGCTCAAAAAGCTGTTTCTTGTAGTAGCCAAAAAAAAAAGGCTAATTCAAACATAATCTAAATCAAAGTGATAACAAGTTGTGTTTAAAAAAAAAAGTAAAATTAATAATAATAATAATAAGAAAAACCATTTAGTCAAGACAAAAAAAAAAAAATAAAAGAAAGGTAGAATTAAGTTCTAAACAAGTCGCAAATAATTGTATTCTATTTTTTCGGTGGTGGGATTCAAACAAATTTTTTTGACATGGTGAAACGGTCCCAAGTTTTCAAATGATAAAAAGAAAAAAATACAATTAGCAAAATTTGTTGAAAAAATATCAGGTTCCAACAAAAAACCCACAAAAAGTAACGAAAATGAATATCAAAATTTGTTTAATAATAAAGAAATCATGTTCTAAATGAAATAAAAATTATTTGTTTAATCAATATTAGAAAAAAACAAAACCTTGTTGTATAAAAAAAGAAAAAAGTTGTGGCGGCCCGGTAACATTATATTTCATTGATTTTGTCTAGCATCAATGCTCCAAGCGGCGTTGCCTGGATTTCAGGCTTTTACCATATTAACTATTTATTATCAAAGGAAAGCTAAGAAATTTAGTATTTTATTCTGTAAATTAGAATTTTAAAATATAGATTATCTCTTTTAATTAGTTTGAAAAATAAAATTTATCATAGTTTTTTTTCTTGAAAATTAAAATTTACAAGAGATAAGAATTGTACATACATAGTCCTGAAAAAAATAAATCTCTCTCTCTTGCTTTCGTATTTCTTCAAGTTTGGGTGCTGGTATTGTCTTTGTCAAAGTAAAATTGCAGTCTGATGTGAAAAGATTAAAACCTCTCTAGAGTATTTGGAAAGATTTCATATAACCAGATAATTTGCCCCAAACCCTTTCTGAGTAGATCTCTGAAGAATGGTTTAATAGTGTCTAGTAGACATAATGGTTGCTGAGTCTGTAGGGTTTCTGGTTAAATTTACATTTGCTATAGGGATCAATGTATTGAATATCTAGTGAGGCCTGATTCTATTCGGTAACAGGATAATATAATTTACTAACATAAATAGGAAATTCTAGGTAAATCTAGTGGCATCCTTTAGTGATTGATGTTGACCATACCTACAGGATCTATGATGGCCATTACAATATATATTGCAGCATTTATTGAAAAAAGCTTTTTTAGAGCTATTAGCATGCTCGTTATATTACATTTGAAAATACAAGCTAATTTAGTCATGTTATATGTGACTTGGTTTTCTTATTATATAACTCAATATATATATTAATTCTTTAACTGCCTCTTACGAGGCATCTCGTCGACATCTGATGTCACTCTAATTCTGCTAGTTTTAATGGTAGAATATTCATTTGACAGTTATTGATTAGGTTTTTAAAAGTTCTGTAAGATGGTGCCCTCTTCTGAATTATTTTACAAGTAAAAAATCAAAAAAACCGCATTTAAAACTAAACAAAGAAGAACCTTGTCAGTGATTGGCTGTCAGCCGGCTCTCAGCCGAAAAAGACATTCTGATTGGCTGGAAAGAACAAAGAAACCGCCTGATCAAAGAAAATAAAGAAAAACGCTGAGATTTTCATTTCGAATGTAATTTAAGTATTAAAAAAATATAAAATGAGAAATTAAAATAGTTTTTAAAAAAATATACTAAAAAAACAAAATTATTTTCGAAAAATATTGAAGATTTTAATAAAAATATTTAAGATTTAGCAAAAAGAAATTTTTACTTTTCCATAACGTAAAATTGAAAAAAAGCGTTTGCGTCAGCACTTTTTTGTTTAGACATTCGCTTTATATTTGCCGAAATTGAATATATTTTATAATAAATAAATAGCAATTTATTTTTGAAAGAACTTTCGTTCTCTTTCATAACCTGAAAAATTAGTAATATACTTTTTATAAACGTATCTGAGTTGAATTTAATATTATAGGCGAATATGTTTTAACAATAGGCTTTGTCTTCAGTTTGTGAGTTGGCCAATTAAAAGATTTGATTTTTACCTCATACAACCAATAATATAATTAGCGGTTAAAGGGTTAAATAATATTTTGTAAGTAAATCAAAACATAATTATAAATATATTGTAATGTAATAATGAATTAAGATTTAATTTTCAGATTTAATGATGGTTGTGAAATAATAAATTTAAAATTTATAAGCTAAACAGGCTTAATCAGTAATTTTTTAATTTATTATACTACAACTGCTATTAAGTCTAAAATTCAATCAGTCAATTAATATGAATACATTAATATTTTCTCTATCTATATCTCCAATTCAAATATAGCTTTTATATTTGATTATTTTTTATTTTTAAAATTAAGCTCAAATTTAATTTAAATTCAAGTCTAAAATAAATATAATATTAATGATACTTTTAATGTTTTTCTTTCACTATAAAAAGCTTATATTCTCTGGAAACATCATATAAATCTTTGCTCATTGGAAATATTGCTTAATAAAAATGACTATTATGCTCCAACTTTATAATGCTGTTATCATGTATACACTAACAATACTCTTTAAAAAAAAAAACACCCATCAATCTGACAATTTTGACTCTTCTTTAGCACTAAAATGTGTGTATATACATATAATTTGGAAAGAAATTAAATCCATTACACTGTTTTCATATATTTAAATAAATCATACAATATAATGTAAAATAAATTAACTTTAAATAATATCAATAGTTGTGTGTGTATATATATTGTAAAGATAATACAAAAAAATTTTTTTCAGGAAATATGTAAATATTTTGCATTTATCAATATGATGAAAACTATTTAAAGCTTCATGTGATGTGGCTTCTCCTTTATCTCAGGAATCTCTCAGCCACTATGCCCAGAAAAACCTGTTTGTCTTCTCTTTTCATTTTTCACTCTTAAATTTTTCCCATAGTCTTCATGTGATGAGATGTGATGTACTGTGACTTCTCCTTAAATGGAGTCAGGAATCTCTCAGCAGCTATGCCCAGAGAAACCTGTTAGCCACTTTACCTTTTCCATTGTCCACCCTAAGTTTTCCCATAATCTGCTCCATCCCATTTTGACAACATAACCTTTGTCAACTCAACGATCTTCATTTCTAAATCCCCCTTATTTTTTCCCAAACCTAGCATAAAAACCAATAACTCACTTTCTGTATAATCATTTTGTTCATATTTAACCTTCCATAACTTCATTATTTGTACCCTTTCTGCTTCCAAACATTTACATTGAAGTAACAGATGCCTAATATTTTCTATGCCTTCCTTACACAACTTGCAGACTAAATCACCCATATTTTTCCATTTACGTGTATATTCCCTTGTTGTTCAATTTACATTACATACTTAGTGACATCTATCCTTTTTTACATGAAAAATTAACTAGAACCCATTATAATAATAATACTTTGTATACAAAGGAAAAAATACCCTTGCATAAATGAATACAGTATACTTTTTCATTCATTTTTAATTAGCTAATATAATCAATATAAACAATACACAACAAACATCTCATTATAAATTGAATTTTTTTAAATATCCTATCATATATATATATATATATTTCAAAGTCTATATTATATTTGTATCACAATAAAGTTAAAGATAGCAAGTTCTTATCATTTTTATATAATTTTTTAATATTAATATTAGAATATAAAATATAGTTAACTTAAAAACTTTAATCATTCATTAACATTTTTTATTGCTTATTTTAAATTTACTTATTACATTTCTATTATTAATGTAAACATTAATGTATACACTTTCGATTCTACAAGCTTTAAATTTAGATTTAATATTTATTATTAAACTTTTTATTAAAGAATCTTATAAAGTATTATTATTACAAACCGTTTTTATAAATATTTTTTGAATTCTGTTCTAATTAATATTAAGACCTATCTTTTTTTCCTATCTACTTTCTTAATTGCCAAAATTTGAATTTTAAATACTTTATTTTATATTGTATAGTAGCTCCTTTTTATTTTTTTTATAACTTACTTTACATTTATTGTAGTTTTATTGTTTGAAATTATTTCAATTCTATTTACATTAACCCACAATTTCTACAATGTGGGCTTATCATATAAATGCCTCTCCTAAAAAGAATATTTGTTTTATAATAAATATCATTTCAAATTTGCTTTTTTAATATAATATTATTTACAATATGCATTAAAATGTTTGTATAAAAAATACAGCTACAAAATTGCAAAATGTTGAAATAAAATTACTTTAACTGGATTCAGTTGATTTCTTTCTTATAAACAATTGATATAATAAAATTAATTTGCTGTTTATTATTGTTGCCATTAATTACAGTAAGTTTTATAATATTTGTTTTAAAAAGTAGAAAAAAAAGTGATCCTTTAAAAAAGATGGAAAAAATTACAGGTGTTTAAACTACAAATGGTATAAAATATGAATAAATCACAAAAGGTAAGCATAAAATTTATACTTTACAAGCTAAATTTAAACTAATTTGATTTTTGAAAAATAGATAAACACTTAGGAAGGTATGATACGGACATCTTTTCAATTAAAACAAAACAAGAATTAAGGCATTTGAAAAATGATAACAGTATCACACATTGCTTGTATCGATTGAAGTTTAAGATAGTTTTTAAACCAGAATCATTATTTAATGTAAATGTAATACTATTTAAATGAATAGTTTCTTTGCTCTTTTTTGTTATTTTTATATTGAATCATTTTACTATTATAATAAAAAAAATCAAAGACACTAACCTTATAAATAGTATTGAACCTACATCAAATAAAGATTTTGGGTTAAAAACTGTCTTAATATAAATAAGATAATTTCAAACAATAGAATTATGAGGAATGTAAAATAAGTTATAGAAAAATCAAAAAGAGAAAACTATTATACAATTTAAAAAAAATTAAAATTCAAATTTTGGCAATTACGAAAGTCGGTAGGAAAAAGAAGATAGATGTTAATAAATTATCTAGAAAAGAATTCAAGAAATATTTACAATAAATACTTTATAATTATAATTTATAAGATTAGTTAATATTAAGTTCGATAATAAATACTAAACCTAAATTAAATAGTTATATAATCAAAAGTTTATACATTAATATTTAGATTAATAATAGAAATTTAATATTCAAATTTAAAATAAATAAAAAAAGTTGATAAATGTTAAAGTATAAATTTTTTTAACCAAAAAAAATTATATTAAAATTGTAAAGGTTTACTATCTTTAACTTTATTGTGATACAAGTGTAGTATAGACTTTGAGGTTATATATTTAGGATATATATTGTAACGGGCACATATGTACGTTACATTATTTTTTATTAGTAAACATAAAAAAAAAGTTCACCAATAAAAATTTCTTTTTTAAGAATTAAAAACTGAAAATTAAAAAATCATCTTAAACTCGCATATATATAAAATCACACAGATAAATAATTATTAAAGTAAAACTTTATTAAAATAAGAGTAGTTTAAAACTAAATTTTCAGAAAAGATTTAGAGATAAAAATATATGTTTAAGTTTGAAAACAAATTAATTAATCTTTTGTAAAATGGAAATGATTATTTTAATTAGTAAACTAGCCTTTGGGCATTTAAATGTATAAGCATCGGTCAGATAGGAAAACAATAGAAACTTTTAGCAAATGAAAGAAATCCATCGGAAAATTGGACCTCAACAAAAAGGTTTTCACCATCATGATGTAATGTTGAGTTAATCCACAAAATTATTATAAAAGGAAAGATTTGAAAATAAAAGAGTTAATTAGTTATTACGATGTGACTATATGTGTTAGTGTGGAGTTGAAAGGAGAAGGGATTGAAAAGACGCACTCTTCAATCCCTTCAGTTTTGTTAAAAAAAAAAAGAAAGAAATGACATTGTTTTTTCTACATTAAGGACCAACTAAACTAAAAGACCTCCGGATAAATAAAAAAAACAATGGCTAACTCAACCAATCTTTTTAGGACAGCATGGGAATTCACATTCAAATGGCAAGCAACAGATAAAGATGAACTGTTTAAAACTGTAAGAATTTTATAATTAATGAACATTAAATTAAAAACTTTCCGTATTTAAAATAATTAAGAAATAGAATCCTATCTGGCCAACATTATTTTTTAATTAGTTATAATTTTATTTAATGTATTTCTTTTGTAAAATCATTTCCATATATTTATTTATTTGTTCTTTAAGTTTTATTATGATTTCTGTTTTTCATTAAACTAGTTATATAAATATTAAACTTAAGTTGGGCATGAATGGCTATATAGATTTGTGAAGTTATATTAGGGGAGGGTAATCTTAGGTTATTCATTTTGTAGTTGAATTAGGTCAATGGATTGGATATATTGGTGTAATTAGTAGATGTAGTACGAGATTCGCTATGGGCAGAATTGCTATTATATGCCGCACACTTCCATTTTGCCTATGGAAGGGATTATAAGATGTAGAACGCAGTTCCTTCCTATGAAGTTTTTTTTTTATTGCTCTCATTGTCAGATAGATGTAATATTCCTATCTGATGAGAAGCAGTTTCTTCTCTTAACCTAATTGTGCTGCCGTATTTGTATTACATTGAACACATTGATATATCCGATGGATAGAAGTTTGGTTTGACTGCGAACCTTTGGCCTAAGGTTAAACAAGGATTGAATATGTTCTTTTCAAATGCAAATCTATGTAGTCTATTCATACTCGACACTCTAAATAAAGATGCATTAAATTTAAGTTGGGTATAGATGCTTGCATGGGTTCATTACCAGTTGATTATGTTTTTGGTTTTCATATTCGATCAAAATATATATAGACATTCGGTAAATACTGATATCTTATGGTGAGTATCTAAAATGTATTTATTTGGATGTCTTTTAAGTTATTGGTGTTAATGCAAGCATCTTATGGTGAATGCTATTGGGTTACTTATAAATTTCCCTCTGCAATTGACGGTATCAATGATTTTATATTTTGATCATTTATGTTTATTTTGAAATGTTTTTGACCATGAATCTATGTAACCGATCTATACTCAACATTTTAAAACAAATCTGTGCGAACTAATAATAGTATAAAATTTAAAATGTAAATTAAAAATCTAAAATAAAAGTAAAAATAATGTTAAATGTTAAAGTAAATATATTAAAATAATAATGTTAAATCTATATATATATATGTGCGTACATAAATTTTTGTATGTTAATTACTGGCAGTGGCTTATTTTATTTATTTTTTAATATTGAAATATAATTAGATAAGATATTATATTATTAAATCTCTGCTACTCCCTGAGCTAGTGACATGGGCTAATGACCGGATATCAAAATATATTTATAAAATAAAATAAAAAAAAAAAGTTTTTTTTTTGACTTACGTATCTGTCTACTTTATAAATTTTTCTAGGTTCAAATGCCTAGATGGCGCCCTGTAGTGCAGATCATGTAAAGCTCTATATTCTCCGGATTGTTACAATATATTTAAGTCTTTCTTATATAAAGTATGCAAATATTCTGAATAAGATACTGTAGGTAACAGATGATTCTATGTGTTGGATCAGTATCTTTCATTTAAGCAAATTTAGTGTTACCAAACAAATCTGGTATTATGAAGTACTGATTATCAATATCCATTAAGTTTTACAAAAGCTGATGAATTAACTTTTGTGAATATTTCTTTACAAATTTCTACATTGTGGGATGTAGTACTTTCCAGAGTTTTCATAATTAAGGATTTGATTATTTTTTCTTATGAAGAAATACCCAGTAATATACCAATATTTATCTTTTGTGCATATCCTTATATGTTTTTGTCTGTTTTTTGTAACTCTTTGTGAGATTTCTAACTTACTATTGAAAAACATCAATCTGATTATGAGGACATTATTGGACAATGCAAGGCCCAAATTATTACAAGACAATTTACTATTCTATTTAAATGGAGAAGCGTATGTGGTTTGAATATCTAAACATTAATAATTTACTTTCCCCATTTACTGAAACAGGTGTAAACAAAACTAAACTTATTATTTATCTTCTGAGAATTTCTAATGATTTTCTTCATAGAAAAACTTCTGACCTATTTGACATTTAAAAGGTTTTTTTCTTTATATTGTCTAATTACTTTATTTTCTTGGAATAAATTTATCAACTTTTATTTTAAGAATCACCTGCAAACTCATTATCAATATTAGCCATATTAAATAATTTTCAGTGTATTATAATTAAACGTGGACTCAAACATTTTGATAAATTTATTTAATAAATCAACTTCTTTTATGACTTATTTTTTGCACTGTTCAAATTTTATTAAATAATATAACATTACAATTGTTCAACAATTTTCTTCAAAAATCTAAACAAAAAAAAAACAACTTTGTTATTTATGAAATATTATTTAATTTTAAATTTTATATAAGTTCAACTGTATATATCAATATAAAACTAATATTTTATTTATATATAAATATATCTTTTAATTATTATATTTGTAAATATGCATATATATATAACATATTGTCTCATTTGAAAAAGATTGTTGAATAATCTAAATATCAAATTAAGCAATACAATTTGAACATTGCAAAAAATAATTTGTAAATGAAGTTGATTTACAAAATGTTGAATAGTAATTATAGGGGATTTGAACCCAGACTTTCAAGCTCCCTTCAGCTCTCCACTCCATCTCATACAACCAATATACATGATTCACATGCATGTAAATAAGACATATGATCACCAATATGCACATTTCATGCTGAACAACAAATAATGTTAATAGAAAGTAAAATATTATTTAAATAAAATTTTTTGATGAAATGATACGATAAGACAAAAGTGCATATAGATGCTATCAAGTGATTATATAAAAGTTGTAATTTTGATTTTAAGTATAAAGAAATTTTTTATTAAATTTTTGAAGTACATTATTTTATCATGTAATTTCAATAAAAATAGATAATATCGGAAGTTTGTGTGAACAACTTTTGAAAAAAAAATTAAAACCTTGTCTTATAATAATAATAATGATGGTGATGATGATGATGATATATTAATTTAATATAATGCAGTCTTCAGTCACTGAAAATATTAAAAGCAAGCATTGCTAGCTGAGAGGTCATCGCACCCGCCTTGCAAGCAAGTAGTTGGTTGCAGACGGGTGTGGGTTCACGTCCCGGCTGATGCTATGACATATGGAAATATTATATATTAAAATCATTAACATATTCTCCCCCATTGCTTGTCCTAATCTTCAGTGGAAATTATTTTTACTCTTTTGTATTAGTTCATAATTAAGATTTTTATCAAACAAAACTTCAAGATGATTTAAACAATATAATTTTCTAAAGAGTTGTGAATAGAAAGTTGTCACTTTTATGACAGGAACAATAATAACCCATTGTTTAAATACTAAACACCTTAAAACATTAAAACCACAATATTTTTGATTATTGTATCTTTATACATTTATATTAACTTATAAAAAGTTTTGCAAATATACTAATAATGTCATGATTTAAAATTAAGATCTAAAGTTAAATGAAAATATTTGAAATTTCTGTTAATAATCTTTTTTAGATATTTAAACAAATGAAAATTCCTCAAATCAAGCCACCTTATTTAAGTAAGGATTTGCCAAAAAGCTATCATCAGAAAATTGCTTTATTGGGATGTGGGCCAGCCAGCATTAGTTGTGCCACTTTTCTTGCAAGATTAGGATATTCAAATTTGACAATTTTTGAAAAAGAAGATTATATTGGAGGTTTGAGTTCATCAGAAATACCGCAGTACCGTTTACCGTATGATGTTGTTGACTTTGAAATAAGGCTTTTAAAAGATTTAGGAGTTAAAGTAAGTTTACTTATATCATAATTCAGATGTGTGACTGTTTGAATGTTCAATATAAACTCTCACATACAAATGTGTACACATATTTATTAATGGAATTTTGATTACTCAACATAAATAAAAAATAAATGGTCAAATAAGAAACTAGTCTTCCTGATAAAAAAAAGAAAGAAAGAATGATATTCTAGTATAAGTCTGATTTTTTATTAGTATTGCTTAGTAACAATTACAAAAATACAGAGCAAGTAACACATTAGATAGTAGGTCTGAAAATTACAACTTTACTGTTTAATATTCATTAAGGCTGTAGCCTCGAGCACATGCGTATAAAATGCGATAGTAGGGACTTCTACAGGTCTTAAAACCACAAGCTTACTCATTGGAAGAAAAGAGGGGATAAGAGTAAGCTTGTGGTTTTAAGACCTGTAGAGGTCCCTACTATCACATTTTATATGCATGTGCTTGAGGCTACAGCCTTAATGAATATTATTTATGTAATCAATGTGCGTTTAAATAAATTTATAATTACAACTTTACTGTTTGTAACATTCTGATTATTTATTAAGCACACAGAAAGCCTGTAATTAGAAAGAGAATGGTCTTAACCTTTTTCACATGATGAATGTGAAAAAGGTTAAAATAGTAATTGTTAATATAGGGGGGGGGGGTCAATCAAGAGATGGGGAAATCAATAATTAACATAATTTGTTTATTTATGCTAGTAATTGTGTAAAGTTTTATTTGATCAAATATCCCTAAGTTATTAAAATAACTCTATGTTATGAGCTAGTAAATTACACACACAAAAAGAGTAAAGAAAGATAGAAGAAGAAAAAAAAAGGGGAGAGGGTATCTGTATTCCAGTATAATATTAAATAACAAGTGATGATATTTAAAATTTGATATGATGTTGAATTATTAATCCGGGATTTAGCATTAGAATATAGTTAGAGAATTGTAATTGATAAGTTTTCATGAGGATTGTTTATAATACAGTTATAAGACAAATAGAAATTTGAAGTCAGAAAGGATGACTTAAAGTATTAGAGAAGATTAAGATAAATATTTTTATTCAATACAGTTAGCACTAGAGAGTGGCTTATATACATTCAGAAAATATTCTGAATGGTAATTAAAGATTAGGCAAGAAGATAAATATCTAGATTGGATATGACAAAGGAAAAAAAAAAGATTTATTGTAGTTTTATGATATCGTTAAGCCAATAAACATCTCAAGGCTTCTCACTGACGACAGCCACAAGACTGAAACTAGTCTGGGGATATTGGATGAGTAGGCGCTGGATGGGAATTTTAAGAACAAGACTTCTGGCATCCATTGATTACTCTGGCTTGCACTGAGTGACAATACATATGGAGAGTTTTGCCTGTTTTAATGATATCATTAAGTGATAAACCTATAAGAAAATTAAGAATAAGGTAAAAGGAGGGATCAAATGGTTATTATCACAAAACAAACACAGATAAAATATAATCGGTCATAATATTATAATAAAATTATTTTACTTGAGACTAAAATATCATTCCAGATTTTTTATTTTCTTGTTTCATCGCAATCCATGAAGTGTAATTAATAAAAAAGGGGATTATTATTTAAAAAAAAGGGATTGATTGTGTAAGACACACATTATTTGATGATACAAGTAATAAAATTCAATATCCATAATATTTGATTGTATTATCAAGAAATTTTATTGGGAAGAACTCATTGCAAGTAAGATGAATATAAATGTTTAATTCTTTTAAGTATCTTATTCTATTATTGTTGTATAAAATTTTTATTGTTTTATGTTAATTTAACTGCATTATTAAACTTTCTATATAAGATGTCATTAAAATTAATGTTTACTAAGTGTCAAAAGTTGCATTTCTTTTTAGGAAATCATCATCACCCTACCATCATCAGGGAGTATTAATTATCATATGCATATTAACCAAAAATATAATTTGAAATGTTGATGAAAAATTAATCCAGTATAAGATATGGTATCATAATTATCTGAGTAAATATTTATTAAATTGAATCTTAAAGTATTGCAAATTGCCTTGATCACATCATTCATCACCCAAATACATGGCAAATGTAGTAAAGTATATTTATTGTTAAGAAATTAAAGTTCAATATGATGATTACAATTTAAATAAAAATAATGATTTAGTTTTAATTATAGATAAATGTTATGATTCATCTCTAAAATAACACTACCTATAGAGTTAAGTAAAATCTCTCTTGATATTTTATAGGTAGTATAAAGAGTTAATTAAAATCAATGATGATCCTAAGATCTTCTTAGGAGAATATTGTTATTATGGTTATTCCTAATGATAGCATTATAAAAATAAAATAATAAAAGATTACCATACAATAAAATATCAATACAACGTATTGAGTAGGTTAATTTAAATATCCCCATTATTGATGTTTTATTCTATTTATTTGAGCATTATTGTTAGTCATGAAAGTATTTAGATACTGAGTAAGGAGGAGTGTCTAAGTATTCTTATGCCATTGGGTAAATACTTTACTATTTATTTAATGCTAAAGGATATGTATGTAATCTTGTTAATAGAATAGGTGAGTCTCACAATTGTTTCAATTGATTAAATAGAGTTGAAAAAATGGTAAGACTATTAAATGGCACCTAGATATGTTCTAGTATAACCTAATGAAGAGATTTGGCATATCTTTTAGGGGTTGTCTTCCTATTGGCAGGGTGCAATATATATATCTTAGTTAAACTTAAAAGAAAATATTTAACATTTCCATTAAAATTAAGAATAGATTTTCTTGACTGCAATGTTGATAATACTAAACATCACATGATCCCCACTCTTTATGCTTACACAAGCTGTTTACACAGAACCAAAACTCTCCATACAATAGTACCATTCAATGCAAGCCAGAACAATCAATGGTTTCAGGAAGATTTGTACATAAAATTCCTATCTAGTGCTTACTTATCCCATATCCCCAGGCCAGTTTCTAGGTTGTGGCTTTCATCAGTGAGGACCATGGATCTGAGAGCAGTGCACCTAGATCTTAGGATCTAATGCAATCATCCAGCAGCCACCTTTTACCTTATTAGCTAACTATAAAGCTTTGAGTCGAAAATAAAAACACAATAATGTTTCAATTCAACCTCATTAGTTTGTATAGTCATATATATCTAAATTCAGTTCAGAATTCATACTTTTTGGTGCCTTTGGTTCTTTAATAACCACAGTTCCCATAATCTTATAGGGTAGGATTGGTATTAAACCATTAAATATCACATGATCACCATTCTTTATGCTTACTCAAGCTGTTTACACAGAGGCAAAACTCTCCATACAGTAGCACCACTCAGTGCAAGCCAGAGTAGTCAATGGATGTAGGAAGGTTTGTGCATAAAATACCTATCTAGTGCCTAGCTTGTCTGGTGATATTGAATGAGTAGGCACTAGATAGGGACTTTATGCACAAACCTTCCTGCATCCATTAATTACTCTGGCTTGTACTAAATGGCACTACTGTATGGAGAGTTTTGTCTCTGTGCAATGTTGATGACATTTTGATCAGTATTAAAGCCATTGATTTAGATTTCATTTATCTGAAAAGTAGGAGACAAATTTCTTTTATCCAGCCATGCAGTAAGATTCTTTTACATAACTTTTGATAAAAGCATCCATCATTTCCATAAGGAAAGCAAGGTTTGTTGGGACTACGACTTTTAAAAAAAAAGAAAACTACTTTTCATGAAGAAAACAAAAACACCAGGTTTTTGTTTTTAAGACAGGAGCTTTTCTTTTCAAAATAATGACATGAATATCATTAGCATTGTTATAATTTAATTCTATTGCGCTTGCCTTTTCAAGTTCATCAAATGATTACTATTATTAACAAATAAATACGTTTCAATATGTCAATCATATGCATTTATATGAACATATTCATGCACACAAAATATCATTTGTTATATATTTACTAATGTACTTATCAAAATGTGACTTTAAAGATAAAGGAGAAAGATAATAAATTTTGTCTATTCTAAAATGTTGACAGTAAATCTTTTAAATAAAATATATAGAACGTCAACTCTAAATCTATTCATAGACAATGTGTGCATATAATGAGACCTGGGAAGATGATCTAGTGGTTAATAATCCTAGCGTAAATAATGAGTTGCATTTAGTATATATATAAAAATGTATAATTATATATATGATTATATTTGTTTGGAACATGCCTTGATTGCACAATATATATATATATTTACTGGGTAACATATATGTAAAATAAAGAATTTTTGGACTATTGATGTAAATAGTAAAATACAAAACATTTTTTATATAGTTATTGAGATTAAAGTTTTAGCTAAAAATGAATAAATACTATATTGCATATGTGAATATATATACTGATGGTAGATTCTCGTGTGTTTTAATATATTTATGTATTTTTTAAAAGATTGAATGTGGCAAAGGATTAGGCAAAAATGGATTTACATTAGAGAAACTAAGATCTCAAGGATATGCAGCAGTTTTTCTTGGCATAGGTAAGATTTATAATTCAAAGCAAAAATTATATATAAAAAAGTCTATCTAGCGTATTATCTTAGAAAAATCTAAAATGCATTATTGTACATAAATACCTTAAAATTAAAAAGTTTGTATACATGGTCTCCTACATTCTCTAAATTTTGTTCCAAAGCTCATTAAACAGATATAGCTCAAGCTTTAAATAAATTTACATTAATAAAAATATTTAAAACATAGTTTTATAAAAATACAGATATCTTAACATATACATATATGTGTTCACACACCTATATGTTATAGTTTAAAAAATAGCATAGTATAAAGCAAGGGGGGCAACTTTTGTGTTCATAAGATCTACTTTTTATTTTTAAAAGGATTGCGATGACTTGTTGGCATAGGCATAGTCTAAGTGGAGGGATATATGAAATACATACTATTTTTATATAGTAATATTATGGCTTTTACTTTTTATCTATGTTTCTACTTTGATCAAGCAAGTTTTGGAATTGCTGCAGTGGATACAGTACCAAGGGTGACCTTCTTTAAACTATTCTCCTTTCCAGGCTGTACTTAATGTTTGTTTCAACTATGATCAGACCCTAGATAGGATGTCAAGAATGACATGATAAAATAACTAACCAATGATCATGCCTATTTCCAATGGGCTACCTCTTGACTTACATATTAAATTCAGACACCATTTAAACTAGTTTATCCATCTACCTAGTAAAAAATAACAATTATTTAGCATATCTTCAAGAATCAAAGCAACATGAGTAATTATTAATAATATTTATTAATTCAAATTAGCTATATTAAGTTAAGATTAAAAATATTATTTTCAAGAATAATACTACTTAGTTGACTTCATCTATCTAGAATTGAAAAAAAAAAACAAAAAAAAACAACTTGAAAATCTTGACTTAATTTGTTTCACTCATTACAGTGATCGACCAAAATTGGCTTTACGATCAACCAGTCAACATGTTGGCCACCCTTGATATAAAGCATACATTTTTTAAAATTAATAAAAATAATGAATGCTTTTATTTTTAAAATCAAAACAAAAATGTTTTAGAAATATTTTTTTTGTATGTGTGTATGAAAGTTTTTTATTAATTGGTTTATTTATGAATGACTGAATTAATAGGATCTTTTTTCTTTAAAGAACAGTAATCTTTTCCTCTCTCATCCCCAGCTTTATCTGAAATTTAAATATAAAGCAAAATAAATTTCATTGAGAACTTTTTAATAGAACATGAAATATATATATATACACACACAATTTTTATAAATAATTAAAGTGATAAAAACTTATAATGACAAAAAGGAAAATAATTCAATATCTAAGTAATATTATATTGATAAAGCAAACGGTTTGCACCATCAAACAGTTTAAATGTAAATTAAAATATTAATTTCTTTTACTAGTTTTTTTTTGTTTAATACTTTTATGAATAACATGATTTAATAGATATTGTGGTCCACTATATATGCATTGAAACCATACAAGAAAACCGGTTGAGACGGAAAAAGAAGTGCGTCTACTATTCCTCTCGACTTGCAATTGCTATACATACAAATTTTATCTTTTTTCACAGAAGCTAAAACTATTCTGTACTTTGGTAATATATTCACATTTTATAAAATAAATAAATTTCTCAGGGTTATTCAATAATGTGTACTCTTAGTCTTATGCTATTTTAGTATTAAAATCTTTGGCAAATATATAGTTTTATTATAAGCATTAATCAAGAGTAATGCAAACTGTGTTTTAAAACTAGACTAAAAATTTAAATATAAAGTTGATTAATGATTTACCCCAGGGTTGCATAAAATAAGAAAATAAATGCATGGATATCAAGTGCGTTTATGCATTCTATGAAAGAATAATGTAAAAGGGATTTTATGTATACTATCCTAGCATTAATGCAGTAATGATGTATTTAATCCAGATAGATTTATGTGTAATCTAATATCTTAAATATGAACTTTATGTCGTGAATATGCAGGGAAGAAGTTTTTTTTTTTAATAACGACAAAAGAGAAATATTAAAAATTAACAATTACTTTATTACACAATTGAAATTAAATTGAAAGGCTGCGAACCTCTCAGAACCTCTCGGCACTTATTATAATACTTATCTGACAGCCAATCAGATGTTATGATGGCTGTCTGAATAGTGATCAAACCATAAACACGAGACAGAGAATTTTACAAGAAAAGGGTGGTCCACCCTTTTCTTTACTTGTCTTTCTATATAAAATAAAAATAAATATTATTTATTACACAATATAAAATCATTGATAAAAAAATGAATAATAACAGTAAAAAAAATATATAAAATATCTAATAAATATTACTATTTGTTTTCTAAATCTAATTTTAACTTGGGATATATAAAATGTGTTATCAGACAGTGATGTGAAGACACTAACATTAAATAGGAATAGGTTGTTTATTATTTCAAAATAAATAATCTTGAACTCAAATACTGGAAAATAATCATTATAATTATAAAAATAAATGTTTTAGTCATGTTTCATTAACTAATCAATTATTATTCAATCACACTTAATAATGTTGAAGTTTTCCCCTTTTTTAAGAGAAACAAGTATAAATCATTTCTTAACATACCTAGATGATATTTACCTTTATTTATTTTTACCTCAAGATCCTTTACTAGATTCATTTGCAGGCTTAAATGTTAGGAGTGATACTCCATTAACAAAATATAACTAGACCATTGGGCTACCTTGTTATGTGTTATATAATAGTGAAAAATACTAACATGTAAGAGTGATGTATAAAATATTCTTTACAGATTTATTCATCTACATAAAGATAATTAACTCCATTGAGGTTGAATCTTAATAACTCATAAAACATATAATATTTTTAAAATAGCACAGTTTTATATAAGTTTAATAATTACTTACATTTATTCAACCTAAACCTAAGGTAAATCACATTTAATCTCATTCAATATCACTAATAATAATATTAAATAAAATGTTACCTATATATGGCATAGTAATATCTGAGAAAACTTTATTACATTAATAACATCTATAATATTAACCAAATAAGAAACAATTTTATAAATAAAAAAAAGTGTATTAAATCTGTCGTTCTATTACACAGTTAATTTCATTTCTGTAATATAATCCTTTCTGGACACAGCATGAAGATTAATAAATTCCATTTGTCATATTTGTTGATTCAAGGTAAGTTACATTTAACACATTAATCCATTTTGAGATTGCATATATCTAGGAAATGTATATTTGCTTTGATAATCCACAATTCAGGGAGTGGCATTTAAGTATTTAGCTTCATAATCCATTATCCATTGAATGGTATTTAAATATTTAGTGTTGATAATCTGTAATGCAATTCTTTGAACACTGGATATAAATTTGTAGTTTTATTCCAGTTTATTCCATGTTGTGATTTAATTTATTTGAACAGATGCTATAATTTTATCCAGAAAATTAGTGTTCATTATTTCTTTAATTTGAGATATAAAATTAATCTATTCATTTATAGATTCTGATTATATCTCTGATAAAGCAAATAGCTTATTATTCATACTGAAGTGATTTTCATTACTTTTGAACCAAAATTCATTTTTCTAAGCAACAAGTTTATATGGAGCTATTCAGAATAACATTGTCATTATATATAAGTGTTATTGTTAAATTTAATAGGATTATGATACCATTTTTAAAATCCATAAATTACTTTCAGTACTTCAAAAAAATCTTGACTATAATTAGCAAGTGTTTATATTTCTTTTGCAATTTTAACTCACCAATCATTTTTTAAGCCTTCTTGTTAGCTATTGAACTTCGGCCATACTATGAAGTTCCACAATCAATTTATTATTCTGCCAAACAAAAAATGCTGTTTATTTTTTAATGAAGTCTGTAAAAATAAGATTATTGTCAGAAAATCAATCACAATTTTCTTTTTAGTGAATCCAAGAATATATTTATTTGTATCCATTATGCACTCCTTAAGAAAATTCCATGTTAATATGAAAATCCTAAAAGTCCAAATAGCTGTTGAAATTTTGATGAATAGTAAATGCTTCTATTGAATGAACATTACTTTTTTGTGAATATGAGAGGAAATTTTTAATGCATTTATTATAGATTAGTATTCTTCAAAGTTAAAATAAATCTATGATTCTTTCCAAGAATATGTACTTATAAGTGCTCATTAATATGAACTTGTCTTGTATTCTGACTAAAATGTAATCTATTAAATTACCATTGTTATAAGTCTTTATGCATCCACATACCTTTATAGGGATTTTTCTGTCATATTATGCAAAAAATTCAGTATTAGCAGTCCATGTGAATTTACAGTGTCTACATCATTATATCCAACAACTTTTAGCCAATGTCTATTGTTTAAACTGCATGTGCATTAAAGACTTCAAGAGACAAAAAATTGAATGGTATTGCTGTAAATAAAAAAAGCTTTTATTCTCAGATGTCATACAACTATATGCACATTCATCTCTCTGGATATTGCAAATCTATGTTTAGTTCCATTTTTTAACAAATGATATCATTTGTGCCTTATGCTATTATTTATTTCTTTGAGAACTAGATATTGAAAAAAAAAACTGTAAAGAGGTATGGGATTAACATAATATAATAAGTTTTTTTAAAAAAGCACTTTAATACAATATTTATTTGAAAATAATGTTGCTAGATAAACAAGCAAAGATAAAAAGAAATATGAAAATTAGATTCAGTCAAGAGGAAAGTTTAAAATGTTTACAGGGTAAAACTAAATGATGAAAAATGAGAAAAACTTGTTTTGAAAAAGTGATAGGATATAAATAACTCCTAGTAAATGGAAACAGAAAATTAGAATGAAAACTAAAAGCAAAAAATAAAAACAATGTATTTTTATATAACAGATGTGAGATCTTTAGAATAATTTTGAAAAAGTTGATAGTATCTGCATTAACATTTTGGAATGAGACTCAAATTTTTTTATTTAGAACTGAAAAACAAATAGATAAATGTGGATTGAGTGATAAATTGTAGATAGCAGAATACATTATTTAATGAGAAATAGGATGGATTTTTTTTTTAAATTAAGAAAATGAAAAAGCAAATTTAAAAACATGTAGAAAGCTGCAGTTTATGAATGGAAATATATTAGCAGTATTAATGTTTAATTGGATTATATAAAGATATCAGTAAACACATGTCACATTATGTAAAGGTAATAGTGAATTTATTTCTATGCATTTACATAAAAAATGAGTTAAATATATAGATAATATATTGCAGATTTATAATAGAAGTGGGAAAGGATAAGAAAATGAAATAATTATTAAAAATGAATATGGATAAAAACATATTTAGTTATACAAAAGTAAAAGTATATATAAAGTATGAAAGGAGTATAATAGCACTAGAAAAAACATGTTGATATTTAGTGCAAGATCAGGAGCTTTGGATACCAAAAGAAGAGTCATAAATGTGATAAAATTTGATCTGTAATTATAATTTATGTTAAACAGGAAGACATTATTATATCATTTGTACAGTTTCTGTTTCTTGAGAAGCTCATAAGTTGTAGATATCATTGATTTTTTTCAGTAAGTGTCTCACCTGAAAATACTTTTTACATTTAATATTAACTAATATCAAGTTTTATTTATATATACACTGTGCTGTAATTTAGAAAGTAACACAATTCTTTTACAAAGCAAATAATTTTGAAGCCCTACTAGTAAATCAAAACTAACTGAAATAGATAGCTATTATATTATTTTGATTGTTTCTACCCAAGCATAACATATAGTAATTTAATAGCATTTAAAAGAATATATTTACAATTCTTACTCATTAATATATCATGTATATACATCCATAGTACTATTTTTTAATAATGCAAAAAAGAGATCAATATATGTTTGCAAAGTGAGGCCAAGTTTAGAATGATAATTAAAATTTAAAAAAAATATATACCTGTATCAAATAATTTGCATAAATTAATTTATTCAAATAATTTGAATAAATTAATATTTATAGTTTCATAAATATCAAATCAGTAGACATAAGATCATTTAAATGATGTATTAACACTTTAAAACTTTTTTCTTCTAATTTCTAGCTGTTAATCAAAATACTATCAATTTTTCTAAAGATTAATTTTAATTCTAATCCAAATTAACCAATTTCAAAAAAGAATTTGCTTAAATTAAAGTTCTAGATGATTACTTTTCATGACAAGTATTGATGCTATGAAATATCAATTTCTTAACAAATGCAGTAAAATGTTAACACTATGTCATGAAGTATAGTAAGTAAATCAACTTCAAGAAAGAAAGAAATTTGCATTACTTAATGAAAATTCATATCTTGTTTATTATATAATGTAAAAAGTGTCATATGGGACATTTTAAAAAAGATTTATATTCAGATTACATTTTATACAAATATAGGATTAATATAAAACAAATTTGAAATCTTCATTTTATATAGTTTATATTTATAATCACTGCTTTTATCAATCTGATAACATGAATGTTTGATATTATAACATTAAAAGAAGTTATACATTAAAAAAAATAATTAACTTGGCTAATTGCAAATATAGAGTAATAAAAAAGTTTAAACTAATTTCAAGCAGATGAAGAACCTATAATAATAAATATTACAGCAATTAAACAGAAATCAGAACAGAGATATCTTTAAGAAAATATGATCTCTCCGCAAAATTATTTTGAAATACTAGTGTTTGTTTACCTGTATATAATTATTGATCAGAATGTCTTATAATTTACAAATCAGAAATATTTCAAGAAATTTTTCCTGATTGACAAAATGTTGGAAATATATTTCTGTGATTCAGTTCAACATGATAATTAGTTGGAAGGGAATAATATGAGATAATATAAAATAACTTCTTAGACAAAATCAAAAATTTCTGTACATAGATCATATATTCGGAGAATCTATCAATCAAATTAAATATTCCTCATTCTAAAGTCTTTATATATCTTTGTAAATTTATCTGTTTTTTTTTTTTTTTACTTTATTATCTTCTTTCAATTTAGAATTATCAGATTACTCTCCAGCATTGGTATATATATATAATTTCCTATTCCATTTTAATAAAAGCTATTCTAACCTCATATTTCTTATTTTCATTATAAAGTTCTAAGAAAAAAAAAAATGTTTCTTTCTTTTACTTCTTTCACCTTTTTGTTTCTCCCATTCTTTAAATAATTTATTCTGATTCTTTTTCAACATCCAATATTTTAAAAAAATAAATGTTCCATACTATCCATCTTCTCTTATACAAATCACATTTACTATCTAAATTTTTATCTTGTTTCACTTTCCAAAACTCCTGTCTTTGCACCAAATAACAAGAAGATTATTCTAGAGTCATTTGTTTACCCTTATATATATATATTCATAATAATAAAAATAGAAGAGAAAAAAATATTATTAATTTCTATTGCCATCTTTAGGGCTTTTTAAAAACTAATATTTAAGTTTTAAAATAATAATTCTATCACTATATATATATATATCCCTTTTAAAATGATGGATCACATTCTGAATTTTTTTGGAGAATTCAAAGATTTCTTTATATAGAAAGTAGATAATTTCCTGAACATATTATAGACTCATTAAGATCACAGACTACAAGATTCTTGAGTGTTTTTTCCAATGAACATTATTGACTCAACTTGAATATATGATAAAGGCTATCAATAATTGAGCTTAAGAATAGATTAGAAGAATGCTTGTGATGATGTCTTCATAAATTTGGGGATTTGACTTTGCATAACAATTTTGACAGTTGATTAAAACAATTTATTCTCAAATATTTTTTCTCTTTATTTATATGCATTTGAGTTTCATTGAATGTTTGTGTTAACTTGTTGAAATTAACAGATTGTTGTGTTTTTGATGGGTCAAGGTTTGTTTTAATTTTTGAAATTCATCAGAAATTTAACATTTGTTTTCTTTTGCTTACTGACAAGCATGGTGTTCTATACTGAGCATAAAATAATTTAACAAGTGTATTATCAGTGATTGCCTGTGAAAATTTTAAGCAGAGGTGCTTTATTGCTACAATAAGTGAGGAAAATAGAACATTCATTTTATTTTCCCATACCAATCATTTTAAAATATCTAATGTATTTTTTGTTTTATTAACTGCTGCTTAATAAATAATAATATCCAAATTAGATTGACTTTTACTTTTTATTTTAATTTTCATGTAATGTCAATTGGGAATATGTAATTTTTTTAATATATTCATCAGGATAAATATTTGAAATAATATTTCTTTTATTATTTTGTTATATTTTTCTGTAATGAATATTTTATCTTAATTTACATTAATCACACAAAAAAATACAGAATATTTTATGTCTCATCCTAAATGAAAACAAAAAATTATTTGCTCTGACAAGAAACCAGATAATCATATCACTCTCAATTAGTTACTGATGCTGCTGCAGTGAGCAGTTCCAATGACACTAGTTTTGCACATTGATAAGAAGAAATTAATCTCAGTGGAACTTGCTGAAATTCCCTGAATATAATGTTTCTGACACTGCTATAGTTAGCAGCTTCTTTAAATAGAATCTCAAATATCAGTTAAAATTATTCTTTTTTAAAATAATTTAATTAGTTATATTTATATAATAAATATGCAAAATATTGAATGATTATTATATTAATGATAATTTTAAGCACAAATTTAATAATTACTTTTCATATTTGCTTTTATATATCAGCCACTGCTGTACATTATTTTTGGTACTGCTAAATACGGGTATATAAAAAAATCTGATCAAATGTGTATTTTTATTGAAACAGAAAAAGATGTAAAAATGTTAAATTAAGTATGTGCATGTATAAATGCAATTGACATATAAAAATGCTATGAACTATTTAGGTGAAATTAATTTAAGGATCAGCAACTCTGATTAAATATTAAATAGCCCTATAGCAAATTTAATTAAATGCCATTGTAAAATATGGATTGGATTCCTGGTAAAAATTATCAGAATAAAGAAAACTTTAATTAATTAAAAACATAAGAACTTGTATTATATATTAAAGGTGCAGGTTGGAGTATAATAACAGGGGTACTACCACTTGGTACCGTGGACTCCAACAAATTAGATTTATTAAAATGGGAACTTGAGCCGTGATCTTCACCAGGAAGGGGAAGAGAAAATTATTAGCTAGTTGAAGACCTCTGGCATTTACTGTCAACCTTGCCAATCTGGCCTCCCTGAGAACTATTCTCCAGACTTTAATTAATATTCCAGAACTGCAGTACCAGGTCACAAGACCCATACAAATTAACTGCCTTCAACCCATTGTAAAACAATATTAGCCTGATCATTTGAACTTTAAATAATAATTTAGATCTATTCTGATTAATTTTCCAAACAGGAGAAGAATACAACCATACTGAAAGTTTAGATTAGTTGATTATATTTAACATTTTTCCAGTTACATATAACTATGTAGAAAATAATAAAATATTTATCTATTGTTAATTTCACTATCTTTTTATTCATTTACTTATTTAACAATATTAATATATTTACATATATATTTAATGTCTTAATAGGTTTACCTCAAGCAAAGAGATCTCCTGTGTTTGAAAATTTAACACCAGAACAAGGCTTTTATACTTCTAAAGAATTTCTTCCATTAGTATCCCGGAGTAGTAAAGCAGGTTATTTTACTATTTACAGAATTTCACTTATTTTATATTGTTAATATATGTATGTTTTTAACATTCTGACTTAAAATATCATGTTTAGCTTTAAAACTTTTACTAATACATTTTAAAAATTATTTTTTCTAATATTTTATGTGTTTATGTGTTCAGTAATTGTAATTAAATCAAAAAGTATTGATTAAAAATGTTAATGGATACATGCGTGCGTGAGAGTGTATGCATATATATATATATATATTTAAGTACATTATTTGTAAGATCAGTTGATGAAATCTATTTATTCAATATGCCTGTAATTGGCATACAGTATAATGCCCTTTGGACTGTAAGATATATTTAATTATCAATAAGCAGTGCTTGGTTAAGAGTATCTTCTGTTGATTTGTATAGTCATATGGTTCATAAAAAAGCAGGTCTTGCTTCCAACATTTATTGTCTTTTCTGTATCCTCTTTTTTTATTTAACATATTAATTTGTCTTCAATAATTCAGTAATTCAGGTTGGTATATGGCCCAGTTTTTATAAGCATCTGCCATTAGACACGTTTATGCACTAATTGTGGAAATAGAATTGTACATTTCTTCAACCATATTTCCATTCTTTAGATGCAACAATTACAATTCTGACTCATCTTTTTATTGTTTACAAATATGTGTAACTATATAAACCAAGGCAATACTTCAAGATAGAAAAAATAGTGTCAGATTTAATAGTTACAATTTTGTATAAGGTGGTACAATAGAAAATGAATTGCTTGGAAATGGGTTTGGATGAGATCTTTTATTCAGCAAATGATTGTATGCTTTGACAATGGATTTACTGATATTCTACCCGAGGTCTTATGAAACATATTTCCTAGTTTTTAAATTTTTTAGCAGACTTTACTATCCCATATACTTATTATATTGTAATTATCCACATTTGAAAAATTTCAAACTTTATTCATCAGAAGAGTTTAATATATTAAACACCTGCATCTTGACAATATTTTTTATTGCATTACTCTCTCACTCTTCACCTATAAAAGATTATATAAAAATACCATATCTTACAAACTCAGACTAGATTGTCATGTCTGATAGATTGCTCATCTAAGTTGTAAATATAATTGTAAAATTAGTAATGCTAATAATGTCTAAATAGATAGTAATTGGGATAAAGATCTTTTATTTTCCCCTAAATATGGATGCATGGGACATTCAAACTTCTCCGATTGCCAAATATTAGGATGGATATAACTGCTATTAGTGAACTTATCTTTAAGAGAAATTAAGTTTAATTGAACAAGTAAAGAGAAACTATATAGTATTAAATTTATTGTAAGATAATGATATTAAAAATTGATTTTAACAGTGGTAGTTGCTTACATTTTAGCAGTCCTTATCTTTTAACATTTTAACATTCTTTATCCTGTTGTAGTAAGATAGGTTTTATTTTTTGTTAATATGTTATTGACTCAAAGTCAATAAAAGATTGATTGGAGTGAAGGGGGGTGGGTAGTGATGGGAGACTTTTATGCTCATATTGTTAAGAAGAGCAAACTATTTTCCAGAGTTATTGTTCATAATGAATTTTTATAAACACATGGATTGACTATTTTAAACACTTTGCTCCAAGAGAAAAATCTTTAGAAAAGAATTTGTATACATCTATGCTAAAAACAATGGTATTTTATGCATTATGTTATAGTTTGAAGTCATAATATAAAAGAAATCATTTCAATTGATTTGAACTCAATTCATGGATGTGGAAAATCTAACTACTACACTATAAGACCATTCATATCTTATAAAATTTTTCACAAGATCATTTTTATTTTCAGTTTACATTAGCATAATAACTGACATCTACCTCTATTTTATGTTATCATTTCATTTATAATTCTATCTTCATCGCACAAAACATCTAAAAAAAACCTGCTTTCCAATGAGATTTTTTAATTTATGCATTAAAATCCACTTGTGGCATATTTATGTATATATATCAAAACTATTTGCTAAAATAAATACTTGTTTCAAAAGAAAGATAAAGACAAATGGATAAATGCATTTGATGAGGTTATTATTTCTCTTTTCTTTAACATATATAAAACAAATAAATGTCCAACATCTAGAAAATAAAGGAATTATGAAGATAGAAAGATTAAGTCCATTAGATTAATAAATGACATAATATTACTTAGAAATAATAAGTTCTGAATAGCATTCATGAAGTATTGATTAGATATAAATAAATAAATGCAAAGATACATTTTCTGAAACTAAATACACCTGGGTCTCGTTTTACGCGATAGATAGGTTCCTCAGAAAACACATGCAAAAGAAATTGCACAAAAATAGACGTAACTTACCTTGAAAAAGGGGGGATATGGACTGTGATTTTTCAAAAATCGCATAAAAGCAAAGCACCAACGTAAAATTACTTTAAAATTCGCACAAAAAAAAATAAGGAAATAAAATATGACTAATAAAAAATTTCAAATTTGAAAAAAATTGATACAAGACAAACTTTCTTTAACTATAATATTTAATTTTATTCAAAACAATATATTTTTATGCATAATTTACAGTAATTTACATTTTTTTATACACGTTTTAATTATTATCGCTATTTGCCGATAAACAGGTTCGTTTGCAAACTGGTAAAAAATCAGATTCTTTACAAGAGGAAATACAACTAGTGCCAACTTCACTTTCATGTTGTATTAATGGTTTTTTGGTAAAAAACGTAATTAGTAATTAATCTAACAACTAAAAATTAAATTCTTATTTTTGCCTTTAATTTTCAATTCCGTTTAAAAATCAAATTTCGTTTCATATCACATTAATTTCAGGTCGCCTTAAGTAATTTTTAAATTGTTAATTACAATTAAAAATCAGATTTTAATTTTTAATTATCAAATTTAATTGTGCCCACTGCTATTACTCACCTTTTAAAAATAAACTTGCGGACACTAAATGATTAATAATTGATTACGTTCTTTTTTAAAAAGCAAAAACAGAATGTGATTTAAAATGCAAAATTAACACGCGCAATGTTTGAACAAATTTACATTATAATCTTGTAAAATTTAATGTGGGTATACATAAAATGTGGAAATCATGATTTTAATTTCATTATTGCATAAAATCTTACTATTATAAAGCACTGAAAATATTGAAATTACTAAGATGAAAGTCGAATTCCAATAATGTGCTATTACTTTCAATATGACGTAAGTGCATGAAATTTATTATTTAAAGTAATAGCGCATTATCGGAGTTCGACTTCTGAAGAAACATGAATCGCGTAACTTCAAAATCGCGTTAAATAAATCCGTGTAAAACGAGACACAGGAGTATATCAATTGGAAATAAAATAGTGGAACAGGTGAATGTATTTAAGCAAGTATGAAATTTTTATAAATTAAAAAAAAAATAAAAAAAATATTAAAATTACAATAGTAATAAATAGATTTTAAGAAAAAAAATTAAAATTAAATCATTATATGTGAAAAGTAATATGATATAGATACAAAACATAAATAATAAAAACTAGATCATTTGGAAGATTTAATTTTGGAAAAAAATGGAAAGACAAGCTAAGTTGATAAAGTTATGAATATAAAAGTATTGGAAAGAAATAGAAAACTTTTTATTGAAGTAAAAAAGGAGAAAATAAATTGAATTGGCTATGTTGTTAGAGATGTTTATATTTTGCAAGATATGTTAGAAAGTGATGAAATGGGATAAGAAAAAAAAAATATTAGAAAACATTAAAAAGAGAAATAGTTTTATTATTTGAAAATATGAACAAGTTGGATTCATTATAGTTTACAAAAATATTGTTCATTTTTAGTCTAAAAATGTCTAAGACTTTTTTCTTTTTTATAGGAATGTGTGCGTGTAAATCTCAACTTCCTAAATTACATGGAAGTGTTATAGTTCTTGGTGCTGGTGATACTGCTTTTGATTGTGCAACTTCCGCCTGGAGATGTGGAGCACAAAAAGTCTATGTAATATTTCGAAAAGGTTTTACTGGTATCAAAGCTGTACCTGAAGAAGTAATCAAAAACTTTTTA
Organism: Epiperipatus broadwayi; assembly: GCA_028023455.1. NCBI lineage: Eukaryota > Metazoa > Onychophora > Udeonychophora > Euonychophora > Peripatidae > Epiperipatus > Epiperipatus broadwayi. The sequence goes on along the minus strand of JAQFVV010006245.1, from coordinate 3,778,987 downwards.
TATGCATATATAATATATTGCTAATGATATAGTATTTCCTGTGTTTGAATTAATGTTAATGCTCTTCAGTTTTGAATAACTTATTTGGTATTTCACTTTATGTTCTTTTTATATTAATATATATTTTTTAAAAAATTATAATCTTTACAATTTAGCTAATTAGTAGCTTATAAAAAATATAATATTGTTAATTGTTACGTAAACAACTTTTCATTTTTATTTATGACTGTTTATAGTACATGAAGGATGATTTATATGCTAAGAGGCATAGAATAGATTGGCCTTACTTTTTCAAATTCCATGATTAAAAAGATGTTCATAAATTATAAAATATTTAATTCTTTGATTTATTTTTAATTTGCATTTTTATTTAAACAAAATACAACTTTATTTTTGGTACAATTACTGCCTGTGTGGCAGTAATCAAAATATATTTAAATTATCTTTGCTAACCTGAGACATGTTTCTATTGAAGCCCCAATCATTAATACAAATAGACTTTTGCCTTGAATTATAATGTAACATTCAAATAGAATTATATTTTATGAAATGAGACTTCACAATTTAAGATCAGTATAAAAACAAGTCTTTCACTTTTAATAAATCTACCATTTAACATATGAGGTCAGCCATTTGTTGATTCTCAAATTTTCTGAGTGTTCACTTCTAAGTGAATATATAAGACAAAGGTACTAATTAAGATGCATGTTGAGATTTAGATGAAAGAAAAAGAAAGATAGATAAAGACTGTAATTTAACTTCTCCTTTTTGTAATATATGTAAAAAATAATAAACATATATTGTCAGAAAATTAAAAAAAAATACTGGAAAATAAAAAAGTCAATATAGGTGTAAGATATGATTTTACTAACAAATATTCAGTTTATATCTCACACTATGGTAAAGAACATTAATAAAGTATTGAGTAGAAATGTATAGAAACAGTGAAGAATAAGACAATAATGGCCAAACTGACCAGATATGGGTAGTGAGGGTTCATAGTTTAAACACACTTATTTAACCTACTATTATAAGATCTAAACAATTTGATTAGAAAAAGTAGGTTATTTGTTTGATAAGGATATTCTTTAGTTTCATAGCCTATAATAATACTTATTGATTGACAAATTTAAATTATTTTGCCGGATATAAATAGAAGATTGGCGGACATGTGGGTTACACAAAAAGAATGTAAACTCCCTTTTTTTGCCTTATATGGATAGAAGATCGGCAGACATATATGATAATGCACAAAAAGAATATAAACTCCCTTTTTAAAAAAAAAAAAAAAAAAACTTTTATGAGAATAATTAAAATTGTAATATTTTATTTTATTTTTTTTATTTGAAGGATAAAAAAAAGGATTTCTGTTTGTAAGAAAAAAAAAAAGTACAGTACATATTTAATTAAAAAAAAACCCAGTCTCCCTCAGGCTATGCATAAGTAACATCCTAAATATTGAACAAAGGACCACACACATTTATATATATATATTAATTCAAATATTCTCACAGATAAATGATGAATACATAGTATTATTTCTGGAGCTTCCGTATAATAAAAATATAATAGCTAAATAGTTGATGTTTCAGTGCAATAACAAGTACTTTCCTCTGAGCTTTTTCTCTGTCAAATCATAAGAATGAGGATGGTGAATGATTTGAAAAAGAAGAAGCTCTGTTATATTTTTATTATACGGAAACTCCCAGAAGTAATACTATATATATATATAACATTTCATTTCAATTTAATTATAATTTATCGATTGATTAAGACATATATATATATTTCCATTCTTTTAAATTTAACTTTGATTTGAAATCTACAAATAGATTTTATTTTAATAAGGTCAGTTCCAAAACTTTTGTTCATTAGAAATCTCCCCCCCCCCCACCATGATTTAGTGTAGTAGTAGAGCACCAAAATTTGGAATATGAGGTCCTTGGATTGATTCCAATGCCTCAGCATCCAAACTTCCTATGAACTTATGAGCAATAAAACGATTCTGTTATTTATTTATTAGAAAATCTTATGATAAAGTGTTAATTAGTTGTTCAGAGGATGACTTAAGATTTATTCTTTTCAAAATTAGACACTATAATAAAGCATTTTTAGATTAAATAGTTAGTTGTTTTACAGAGAGAGAGTTTTTAATTTAGTAGTTTTAAGAATATCAGAATTTTCTACCTACTTATAATTTACATTTTGTAGCTTTCAGACTAGTGAGCAAGGCTTCTCAGTAAAGTAATGAGCTAAAATATTTTGAATTATTGCTGATATTAAAGGATTTGAAAGAAGCCATTAAAAAGCCTACTTAAAACTACTGTTTTAAGAAAATCTGGTGAAGATTGGAATCTACAACTTTGAGCATAGAGATGACTGTTTGACAAGTAAAATGTATAGATTTACCTATACTATTAGCCTTAAATTAAAATGGATGTATATTGTATTAATTTAATAAACCTGTCTTATATCTTTATGAAAGAATTGATCTGCAAGTGTGAGTTGAAATTTCAAAATTTTATGTAATGCAAACAACCTATACATTCTTAAAAACGCTGAGTTTTTTTTATCATTTTTGTTAATTTAAATCATCATAAAATAATTTTAATTTTCTGAAATATGTGTTTCAAATTTCTAAACTATTTGAATAAAATTCTTCTATATATCCAACTTTTGCCATCATAGTTTTTTTAAAAAAATAATAAAAAGGAAATCCAGAATATCCTGCAGTGGTTTCAAACAGAACATTATACTGCTATTAATTTTAATTCATATTATTTGTTAAATTAAACAAATGTCCATCTCAGTACTTTCCTAAATATGATTCTATTTTGCAAAAATCAAATTACTTTGAATTTAGCTTGCATAGTTTAAATTGTATGCTTCCTTTTTTGATTTAGTGGTATCCCATAAAGTATGTAGTCTAATTGGCTGTAAATTTTTTCACCTTTTTTTAAATGACTACTTTTTCTCCTTCTTTTTATGATAAATATTATAAAACTTAGTGTAACTAATGGCAACAATTATAAAATTTATTGTAACTATTGGCAATAATAATAAAAAGTACATTTATTTTATTATAATAACTGTTATTAAAACAGGCAAAACTCTCCATACAGTAATTCCACTCAGTGCAAGCCAGAGTAATCTACTGTAAGGAGAATTTTGCTTGTTTTAATAACAGTTATGAGCAAGCATAAGAAATGGTAATCATGTGATGTTTAGTGTTATAATAACTGTATATAAGAAAGCATTCAACTGAATTCAGTTAAGCAAAAATAATTTTATTTCTCCATTTCTGCAATATTATGGCTAATACTTTTTAATTTTTTTATACATTTTAAAAATCTATATTGCAAATCATGCTTATAATTAAAAAAATCACATTTAAAATAATATTTATATAAAATGAATATTCCTCTCAGGAATGGCTTTAGAAACCACTAATAGTCTGAATGTTGGTAAAGTGTGTTGTAGCCATTGCAAAATATTATTATTTCTGGTTTAATTGTCATTTGAGCATAAATATCTATAAGATCCTTACTAATCATATCTGCAAGTTTCAGTTTATCCAATTATATTCTATTGATTTATGAACAAGTTACTGAAAAACAATCGAAAACATTTCAACAATTCTTTATTTATATCATGCATAAGTAATCTAGATTAAAATCCTTGCCATAATACTTTGCCATTTTCTAATGCTACACAACTCAATTACAAAAAAATAATAAGTAAATAATATAAATTTCTAAGATAAGCTTATTTTTGAAATAAGTCACAGTTGATTTCACTTAGTTAATTATGGAATAATCTCCATGTTATTACAGTTATTTTCAGTTATAAAGTTCTCTATATGCTTGATTACTTATATCAATATAGTTACAAATGTTCTGAAGTTGAGTTTTTATTTATTATCAATCTGAAACTTCAATATAAAATTGAATCAAAATTCTTTTCTTTTGATTAAACACTAATATTATTGATTTTTTCTTTTCAGCTAACAATAAGTAAATTTGTTTTTAGGTTCTGTAATAGGCTGAAACTAAACTAGGTCAATTGATATTATATATAATTTGAGAAAACTAATTTGAGTCCACCACAATATATAGGCAAGTTGTAATGTTGAGCTGTCAGATACAGTATCCTCATTTTTGGACTTAAACAGGAAAACTTTTATTTTTCTTTCGATCTTGTCTACTAGTACTTAATTAAGTTGATGATGATTCACATTAATTTTTGGAATATTAAGATGAAGTCTGAAAATGAGAGGGACTTTTTCTGTTGGTAATAAGTTGCCAGAAAGATGATTTTGAATACTGAATAATGCTTTTCTTAGCAACAATACAATCTATATCAACAAATACTATTAAAACTTCACTCTTCACGTTTAAACACTAACACCAAATTGGCATTAGTGATCTCAAACTTTCCATATTTGCATGAATTATGCTCAAAAATGTATGCAGAAAAAAGACTGAAGTCTCAAATTTATCTCATGCTAGACAAAGCAATAAAATGATACAAATAGTTCCATAAATCAAAAATTATACACTACATGTAAGAAATAAGCTCATTGTTTTTTTGTTTATATAGTTTTTAAATAAGCATATGATCTTCTTATTGGGAAGTATTCTTTTTTTCTGTATTTCTTATTATCTCATTACTCTCTTCTCATTCCATCAAAAAATTGTATGTGCTAATCTACTTTCATTTCATTGGGTAAGGAATCCCACAGGATTTGTGCCCTAGATCCTCTTTGCTGTGATATTTACATAGATTTTCATTATGGAATAACAATACATGAAATAGCACATATTTTTTTCAAAACTTTATAACTCTTCAAGTATATTAGGATGTAATTAAGATTTACCATGAAGTTAAGATTTGCAAAAAATTGGACTGTAGATATGGTTTATGTAGGAAAGAAGCAATATTGTTTTTATCACATGACTCTCATTCTTGGTCCTGTACTTTAGGAATATTATGCTTGCAAAAATTAAATAAATTAAGTATGATATTAAATTTTTGAATATGTTTGTTACAACTATATTACTCTTATAGAAAATTTATGATAGAAATTAAGTCCACAGTATTTCAAAGTGTTGCAAAAATGTAGTTTTCTGAAAAATAAAGATTTTGAAAATGGTAGCATTTTTACAATTTTATGATGATAAAATATCATCATATAATATGTAATTATCAAATAAATCTCATATTTACTAGTTACAAATTTTAATATTTTGAAGCTATTCCACTTTATGCTAAATTTAACATTAAATTTTATAATAAATAACAAATATAAAATATATGTAATATGCTGATTGTTTGAAGATTTGTGGTGATGGTATTTTATTTGCAGTTATATGCTGGAATATTTTCATTATCTAAATGAATTATTAATGGCTTTGAGAGAAATTAGAACTTAGCTTATAAATTTTCTAAATATATTCAACTGTTAGTCATACAGAGTAGTAGTAAACACATTTCAAGTGGTCCTACTCTTCTCTTTTCTTTGGGTAATGTTAATCTGATCAATGACAGCAAGCATAGGAATTAAATCATTGATATTTGGGTTTATGGATACTGATTTTCAAAATGTGTATAACTAACTAGGCTATTTTATCAAAATTAATAATTAGTAGATTGAAAGAGAGTAATGGATAGAAATAAATGGTACCTACAAGTTTCTCAGGGAATGAATGTTTAAGTTGGTTAATAGTTTGTGTGTGTTTGTGTTATTGAAGTGACGGTGACTGTATCTCCCACTGAGTTATTTAAATGTCAACCAACTATGAAAAGATAGAATGACAACTCAATGGAATGTACAGTTACTTGCTGTTTCAATTATATATGTATATAATTCAATTATGTAATACAAAGACCATACCAATAGCTCAAACAAGCACTTAATTGATAAGTGCGGTAAGAGAAAATATGTAAAATCTCTATCCTGAACATACTTATCCTCAGACCAATTGGTTTTGAGCTTATGGCTCACCTCAGCAAGGAGCTAAAATATTCAGACACTAGATCCAAAATATCAACTCAAAACCCAGCACTTATTTCATACATAATATTTAAATAGAAACTCTGAAGTTTTTGGACATGAAAATGTCTTTTACTCCAGCTATCTAACTTAAATAACTATATGGGACTGAACCAAATTCAAGTCTACCACTATTAATAGCCTCAGCATAGCCAAAGCCATAAAGGTAAAATTATAATAATCAATAAATAAAATAAAATAAGTGCTGGGTTTTGAGTTGATATTTTGGATCTAGTGTCTGAATATTCTAGCTCATCACTGAGATTAGCCATATGCTTGAAACCAATCGGTCTGGGGATAAGAATGTTCTATAGAGATTTTAAATATTTTCTCTTACCACACTTATCAATTAAGAGCTTGTTTGAGCTATTGGTATGCTCTCTGTATTACATTTTTGTAAATACAAGCTTATAAAAGCAATGCCACTTTCTATATGACTCGCTTTATTGATCATTATAATTCAATTATGTACATTTGTATGGCCTTCTATTCATAAAAAGTTCTCACTTTGTCTAAAAAGAAATTATTTTATATCTCATCATATTTAGTCATCTTTTATAGTGTTTTTGTTAGGATATAATCTATATAATAACTCAATTAAACTATTTTTTTCTCTTATGTAAACTAATTAGAATTTTTTTTTTTTTTTACAAAATTACTTTAAATAAATTATCAAATGTATGTACAGTCATAATCACACAATGCTAAAATACTTTTAAAATTGAAAGAATTATTACTTTTGATTATTACTCATGGTTTCTTGTTGACTATAGCATAAGTATTTGAAAAGTGAGTCTTAAAATCATTACTAAACCTATAAGAATCAATTTGTGTGTCAAAATTAAAATTATTTTTTTGTTTAATTAAGGTAATCCAAAATGGAGTTTATTAGTACAATCATAACAAACATTGTCTCTATCTTATGTCAACAAATTTAATTTTTTTGCAGATTGGTTTTAAATATTTTCTAATAATATTTTAAAGAAAGTTTCAGCAGAAATTAGTTCCAGATTTTAAGACAGAAAGCAAAATTTATGTTCTTTTGCCATAATTATCTTCATTAAAAGCTAATCAAATATCTAGGTTTTCACTCTTACTTACGCTGGAGTAGAAGCATCAAACTTTCAATTCTATTATCCTGGTAGATTGGTTCAGCTATTTTGATATTTGAATTGAGAATTTCTTTTTTATATTTGTAGATGTATTAATTTAATCTTAATGCATACTAGGTATAATATTTTTATAATTTTTGTATATAATTTCTGATTGTTTTTCAAAAATTAGACTTGAAATTAGCATATGTCTCATTCTTAGAGCAGAAGTAAATAATAATAGTAGTTGTAATAATAGTAGTAGTAGTGGTAGTAATAATGTTATTTATTTATGAAATTAGATGGAATTGGCTAAAGAAGAAAAATGTGAATTTATGCCATTCTTGTCACTTCGTAAAGTTATTCTTAAAAACAACAAAGTTGCAGCTTTGGAGCTTTGTCGTACTGAAATTGATTTGGAGGGAAACTGGAAAGAAGATGAAGAGCAAATGGTCACAATTAAAGCAACTTTTATTATCTCAGCATTTGGTTCAAGCCTTGTTGATCAGGATGGTAAAATCTTTTTTAAATATTTATTTAATTAATAATAAAAAATAGTAAACATCTTAAAATAATGTTTTTTTCCTCCAGTTATAAATGCTATGGCTCCAATAAAATTTAATAAACGTGGACTACCAGAAGTAAACCAAAATACGATGCAAACAAGTGAAAAATGGGTATTTTGTGGTGGAGATTTGGCAGGGGTTGCTGAAACGACAGTCGAAGCTACAAATGACGGAAAACAGGCTTCATGGTATATACATGAATTTTTACAGGTTTGATGATGTTTAAAATTTTATTAGTTTAAGCAATGAATTATATTACCATTAAACCACAAAAGAATTGTAATGATAATTCGGTTGTCATGATAATTTCAGTTTTGCTGCGATTTTCCATTTTCCTATGAATAATATATAAAATAACTACTACTTTTATGTATATATAAAGCAACGAACAAAGCATTTAAATAAATCTTATACTATAAATAACTTATTTAACAGTATAGAGATAATTATTCATAGATTAAATTCTACAAAATAGTTTATTGGAATTTAATAATTTTAAATTTTTTTTATTTTTTTTATTAATAGTTCTAAATATAAGCTATAGTGAAACTCTAAAATCAAACACACAAAAAAGCCCATAAAGAAATGAAATTTGTAATTATCTCCAAGCTGCGTTAATATTCCTCTCCTGGAGAGAAAACGAATATTTCTAATACTATTGAAGTTATTTGCATCTATTAAATTATAAACATCGTTTTTTTTTCCCAATAACAAATATTATATAATTTATATATTAATATAATTGGCAAAGAAAACTTCAGTAATGATACGTAAGCTTGATATGCAACGTTAATTTTTTTAAAAAGTTTAAATATTCGATATTTTACTCATGCAAATTCTTTATCGCAGGCAGTACTTTGAACTTTTTTTTAACATCTCCAACGATGTTTATTTGAGAACTTTTTTTTCCCAAGAATATTGGAAAACATAAGGTTACTTCAAATAAAAAGTGCTTGAAGATTTTATTTAACATTAATATAGAAGATATTAATTGATACAGCAGATTTACAAAAAGGTTATTAAAACTAAATATACCATTATTGGTTAATAACGTACTCTTTATTCTCTTAATTAAGTTTAAATTATTGTTGCTTGGATGAAATAGAAGGCAACGAAATAAGATGTTGGATTAAGATTTCTTTAGATAATAAAAATCATAACAGTCATGTTTGATGATACTATTAGCAATCTATTGTACAAATTTCCTTATAAATGAAGAAAATAAAACTACTATTACTAGTGGTGTGAAAAATGAGCAATTGGAAAATCTTCAAAGAAAGCAATGAAATTTTAATATTTGATAAATTGAATCAAGTTTCCCTGACAGGTGGTAAAGACAGAAAACATTGGTTTTAAAAATTGAAACAAATTAACTTTTAATTCATAGGGACTGATTTATATAAATTGCTATTACTTCCAAACATTTTATTGACTATTGCTTTGAAAATATTATTTTAAAAAGACTTTTTTTGCTGTTGTTTATAAAAGTTTTATTATAATTTTAAAATGTTAGAAAGTTATACAGCTTTCTTGGAAATCATATAGTTATATGTTAAATGCTTTACTTAGAAACAGTAGATAGAGCCATATCATGAGATCTAATGTGGGAAGATGAAATTAAATTCATCAGCATATTCACATTAAAATATATGTTTTGTTTTTTTTTATCAAATTTATGTATGAGAATCTGCTGAAATAAGCAATTAAATAAAGTTAGCCCATTCAAGTATTTATTGATTGTTAAGATCATATTAGGTACTGAATATTTGATAGGATTCAGTTTATCATCCTTAATATGTAATGACTCAAATAATAATTTCATATCAGTCTAATTGAATCTTGCATATTACATTAATATAACTGTAATTATTATTATGAAATTAATTAGACAGTTCTTGCTGAAATATAATTATTAACATTATGTAGATTTTTCATAAGAGTTGATTTTCAGTAAGCCATTTTTAATTTTTTACTGTTATCAACTGGTTACTGATATTATGAAATGTCTTTGTTCATTAGTTTCAGACATTTTATTATTTTCTTCCCTTACTTACACTTCAATTTATTGTATTTTTTTTTTCTGGAAAAGTTAAGTAATATTCAGTTAATTATGAAACACAATTAAGTCTTCTGATGGGATTTGTCTTTTTTGAAACATATTTAACAATATTGTAGAATAAGAAGATAAAGAACTTAAAAGAGAATCTGCTTAGATTATACCATTTCAAAACTTCTCCATGCCAACTTGCAAGCAGGATAGTATTTTGAACATTTCTTCTCTCTATAATCTAGTAATTAAATGTCACATTCCAGAATCTTGGAGTTCTTGTATTATATAATTATAAAAAAATAATAAAGCATTTCCTGTTGTTTGATAATTAAAAACAACCAGTAGGATGGAGTGATTCCTGACAATATTCACACCCACTCTTTTAATATAAAAGCAATTAAGATATTGAAATTGATTCTCATTCTCAAAATGATATCTACCCAAACTAAAGATTGTTGAAGACTTTTTTCTATCAGTAAATGTTAAAGCACTCAATTTTTTTTTATAATTAATTACTAAACTAAAAATTAACTTTTTTTCCTCTTTTTAATTATCTATCCATGAAAATAAACTTCCGTGAAAACTCTGCCTGAACTGATATTGTATTTTGGCCTTTGCTTAGAAACTATTCTAATAATAATTGTCATAAAAAGGAAAAACAAATTTGGAGCCCAATAACACTTTTGACTTTTACCATAATTTTAAAAGTGTCTAATACGAATAAATTTTATTGGTCAGCTTGCTAGGTTCAAACCTAGTCATACACTTTTTCTATTCTGGGAGTCAAATGTCTCGATCAAATAGATAAAAGCAACATATAAATGGCATATTTGTATATGACCATGCACAAAACAGAATTCCCCTTTTTAAAATCTATTTTTTTAGGTTTTTTTTAAAAAAAGTCTTTATTAACTAAAAAAAAAAATTTACTATATATCATCGTCATTTTCTCCAAGTTCAATCTATCTTCTCTTCTTTACATCACCCAGCACACTTCTTTATTCCATCTACCATCTCACATGTGGTCTGCTTTTAGGTCTTTTACAATCTCTTGGACCATATTTAAGATCTTAATTGTGCATCTATCATCATCTCTTCTAGAAATATGTCCAACCCACCTCCATTTCAATCTCTTAATTAATATAATATATACTGTAATATAAATATTGTGATTTATCAATTATTTATTTTACAAATGTAAATTAGAATGAAAGCATCTTTTCTATACATCATTAAAGGGTTTTAATATTTTGTATACAGATTACAAACTGTTAGTTTGGATTCCTTGATTCTTGATTTTTTTATAGACCCACAAAATTCATGCAAATGAATGGAATCATTAAGTATATACTTGTAATTATATTATTACAATGGTGAAATCCTTAACGATTAAACATAACAAATATTAGGGTCATTCAAGCATAATTTATTAGAGAATATTCTTGTAAAAATATGAATTAAATAAAAACAAAAGTTATTTTATTACATAAATACAATTCCTAGATTACAGAGAAATTCTGCATTATATGACAGAAGATTCATAATAAAAGTGACACCTTACTGTAGATTAATATAAAAGTTATGACTTTACTGCCATTTTTCTGATCACATTTTGAGAATAACAGAAAGCATAGAATGGGAAACTTTTTGTTTTTATACTTTATGTAGATTTGAAATCAATAGCAGAAAATCTGAGATGGTTTTTAACAATTTAATCTTTTTTAAAAGTGAAACATATATTGCTACACTAAACTTTCACAATTTTTTCCTGCTCCTGTTTGTTTTAAAAGGAACTTTAGCATAAAATGGCAACTTTTTGCTTTTGGTAATTATTTAAATTTTGAGTCAATACACATTTTTTAACTACTTATGGATAAATTAAATGTTTTTGGATTGTAATTAATATTCTTTAACATATTTTCCTGCATCAAGTTTTCTTGTATAAAACTATTTTGACATTTTTTTTTTCCATTTGTTTTGAAAATGAAATTTTAACATTGAATGACATTTTTTTTTTACTTTCAGATATATGTAGTTGTGAGTAAGTATGCAGGTATTCTTACAATTATGGATATATTAAACTTCTTCATAAAAATGTCTTACTGATATTATATTCTTAAACTGCATATTTTTGTTTTCATCTTATAAATTAATGTAATAGTGCCCTGACATTAGTAATTAACATCATAGTTCTTTTCTATTTTCATTTGTTTGAAAATGAACATTTAGCATTGAATTGTAGATTTTTAGATTTCATGTCATGCAGTTAAGAGTCAATATGTATTACAAACATCTATTAAGATAAAAAACCTTTAGACCTGATTTTTTAACATTTCAATTTTTTCATTGATATATGCTACAAGAATTTTATTATTATTATTAATTTGGTTTACTTTTGTGAGATCACTTATTGATCTACAAGTGCTAAAAAATTAGAAAGTTTTAAATACACACAGTTCTGAATAATGATAGTGTAACTGTATATATTTTAAATCCTATTTTTCACTTTCTGAAACTAAAGTATCATAGTGTTATTTAATTTATTGATTTCTTTATTATTCAATTCACACAGTTAAAATTTGTTAAAAGCTTTTCTTTTTTCAAAAATAAAATATATTAGAAAGCTTATAAATGCATCCAAAGCTGTTTTTATATATTCACTTAACATTTATTGTTTTAAAAAATAAGATTATTTTTATAATTAATCTCCTTTATTTAATAAAATGATTGTATGTAAAACAAATCTATTAAACAGGATTTTGGCTCCTCAAATATTTTTAAGCTTAGTCATCTTATATTATTTTTAACTGTGACCTATAGCATAATATTGCAAAAATAGAAATATAGTCTGCAAACTGTAGATTAACTCATAATACAATGGATTGTGTGTATTTGAAAGTATGGTGCAAATATAAGAATTGGAGCCTCGCCATTTATTTTAAAGGATTATTAATAATAAATTTTATTGAAATTTTACTTGCATTGATTTTTATATTTTTAATTATTGATGAATTATATATAAAATAATTATTTTTATAAAGTTACTTTTTGTCTTTTGATAAACTGATTAATGAACTTTTCATAATCCATTTTCAATAAATAGTAGATTATTTTAAACATATTTACTACAACTAATTCTTGGGCTGGACATATTGCTAAAAAAGGTGATAATAGGTGGACAAATGAAATCTTAAACTGAACTTCAAGAGCTTGTAAAAGATCTAGAAAGAGACCACATGTGATTTAGAAGAATGAAATAAGGAAATATTTGGAGGTGATGTAGAGAAGAGATGCTAGAGATTGGAGAAGATGCTTTAAATTTGGAGAGATCTTCATCCTGCAGTGGATTGATATGAAAATGATGATGATAATGATATCTATTTCTTAAACGATGCTTAATACCTTGCCTTTGAATGAATAATTATAGCATGGTGCCTTATAATATGGGTCAGATTTCCATTTTTCAAAATCATTGAATCAATAGATTAGTTTTCTATCACATGAATTAAAACTTTGAATGAACTTTACCACTTTAAAACACTACTTTCTACATTTATTCAGAAACCCAGTTCTAATAATAATCATTTTTTTATTTGAAAGGATCTGCAGAGTAGTAATAATACATTTATTTATTTGTCATACATGTGATTTAAGTTCAAACTCAGGCTGAAAAAACAATTTTTTTTTTCAGCAGGAGTTTATACTTTTTTTTAGGAATTAGCTAATCCATAGCAAATTTATCTAAACACCCATTATTAGTTAGTAAATGAGTATCTATTCTTAATTAGAGAATAAACCACACATGGAAAAAGGTCTCAAATTTTTTTATTTGCCAATTGGCAATGACTTCCCTTTCATTAATCCTTTAGGAGAGGCTATTGGAGAAACCTTTGTAATAGTGAGCTGTTTAAAGACTGTTTTACCTACATTTGTTTTAATTCTATAAGGAGTAGAAAAATATTTGTAAAAATAAGTTATTCTTAATCACTTTAAATGTATTTCCTCCACCCCCTATATTTTCTATCTTATTTTTGACAATTTTGAAATAAATTTAATTTATGTAATTTTACATTTGCTAATGAAATTTCATTTAAAGAATGTAGGTATATAGATATGTTTATATACGTATCATTACAAAATTATTTTATATTTGATTTTTAATATTTACTATATGTGTTTTTTTTAGACATCTTGTAGTTTATCAATTCCCAAGGAGCCACAGTTACCAAAATTTTATACACCTATTGATTTAGTGGACATTAGTGTTGAAATGTGTGGTCTCAAATTTTCCAGTCCATTTGGTTTAGCTAGTGCTACACCAACAACTTCTAGTAGTATGATTCGACGAGGGTTCGAAGCAGGTTGGGCATTTGCTCTTACTAAAACATTTTCGCTTGATAAGGTAATTAATAACTAGTTAAATGTTAAATTCTCTGTTGGAAGGAGTGTGTGGGCATTAGAATTCCGTAATCAAACTATATAGTGCTTGGTCCATTATCAATAATAGTTTGCTATATTTTTAACGATTCATTTGCGCATTTGAATATTTAGAACTACAACATAAATATACGTAATATACCTAACTAGATTTCTTAAAGATTTTTAATTTCAGGGTTTAATCTAATGCAAAAATTGTTTTCAAGGATTTTTCTCGATCATCCTTTTTTTAAAACTTGAGAACCTTGAGAATATAGAGTTAAATAAAATATTGTATTTTAATAGCTAGTGACATCTATTGGTCTTTTTTTCAGTTATTATTAATATTTAATTCTGTTTAATAAAGCAGTTTAGATAAATTGATAAATAAAATTGATATACATATATATATATTAACAAAAAAAAAATTTTAAAGGGCTATCAAATAGTAATTTCATATACATTAAAAAGTAATTTGTATTTAAATATAAAATTATAATGATGTCAAACATAGACATTCATTCATACCCACTACAGTTCATATAAATATAGTACATATAAATAGTCTATATAAAATCTATATTCTACTATATGATGCTTTTAAATGAAATAGTTTAACACTATGTCTATATATTTTTTAAGGTTTAAAATATATCTCATCTTTATTATTATTATTAACTAAAAAAATAAGAAAAACAAGAAAGGGAATTTAGCCCAGAATATATTAATATATGAAGTGGAAGGGTAGAGAGTAAGTAGAAACAAGGTGTGTTAAAATTGAAAACATATCTATAAAATATATTACAAGAGTAGAAAAATGTTTTGTGTAGTTAATGCTTAGCTATGTATAAATAAGATAGAAGTAGAAAATTGTTTTAAAACTTTTTAAATGAATATATCAATAAAATGAAAAAGCAATAGTCATGGAAGTAGAATTGTAAAGTTGGTAATATTAGTGAGTTAGGTAATGTGAAGAAAAAGGTTACTATGACTAAAACTTTAGAAAATGTTTGAAGAAAAGTATAATGCTTTTGTTATTTGAGTAATGACATTGTTTTTATAGAAATTTGTGCTATCAGAAAATGCATTTCTTAGAAGTCACTGGCAAACAATTCTGTATCACTTTATGTTATAGATGTCCCTAAAAGTTTAACATTCGGGCCACAGTTTTAAAATACATCTTATAAATTACCATTATTAATTATTGTTTTAACTTGTTATATATATTTTAATTTATATCTATTGATATTTGCATTTAAATTTATTTATTTGATAGATTTTTGATAGATAAAAGATTTTTGTGTGCATTTAAAACTGTTTCCAATTTATGAAAGAAGATGAAATATACATTATATTAAATTAATAACAAATTGAAAATATAATTCTTCTCCAACTTCCATTCCAAAGAAACTTCTCCTTCAACTTTTGAATCTATAATGTAAATTGTGAATAAAATAAGCAATTGTGAAACTCTAGCTGCACTCATTGCTTTTGGAATTGGAAATATTCTATTTGTTCAACAATAGTGTTCAAAAACTAAATAATATTTAAATCAAGTGATTGTGGAAATCATGGAAAGAGTAAAAAAAAAATCTCATTTTCCTCACTAAATGGCTGCATGAATCAGAATATTATATATTGGAAGAAGATAGCTAATGTCTTAAAACAGTATTTGCATTATTAGGCGAATTTGCTTTTCTTATCATTTTTAAACAATCAGCAGTTCAAATAATATGTATCAATAATAAATCTGCTTAAATAATGACAGTTTAAACATTTTTCATAGCATCAATTTTATACTAAATACTCTTTGCCACCTATTGACCGATACATCTGTAAATGTTGCATTGTGTATATATTTACATTTCTGGATTATATGCTATCATATGCTAATTTAATAGAAATTATTTTATCTAACTTGTATTTATAGATAATTCATTTTCACTGAAATAAAAAATTAATTATTACTATTTTTTTCGTATTAAATCTTTGCAAAAAATAAACTTCTCATAAACTGTTTTAATGATATTTTTGAATGGTTAGCATTCATTTTTATATTTTTCAAATATCTGAGGAAGACTATTAACCAGTTGAAACTGTCAATAAAGCATTGTGTAAAATCCATTTATGAGATGAGTGGTTTTAGTTTCGTAAAAATTTAATAAAGGCAGGGCAGTAAGAGTAAAAAGATTTATGGATGTCTTGAAAGAATAATGTATCATTGTTTTTCATATTGTCAAAGAATTCATTAAAGTTTGGCTGTATCAATATTCTAGAGTAAATTGTTATAAGAATTATAATGTATTGATGACCACGTTTTATCACTTAGTTAAGAATTACCTCTTAAGTAATCTTATCCTGCTTTTGTTTTTTAATATTGTTTTGAATAAGATATAACTTATTGTTAAGATAATTCATATAAATGGGTGTTGTTAATGTAGGCTCATAAAAAGTGGATTAAAATAAAAATGAAACCTGACATGACCAAATTTTAATAAATTCTCTTCTCCATGTTTAGAAAACTAAAGAGTAGAACAAAACATATATTCTTTATGATTTTTAATGTAAATAAAGCTAAATTTGCCAAATATGTTGAGATTTTGAAATGGAATTAATAATGACACCATATGTAAAAATGGCATAATTAATTTTGAAATCATATTTAATTAGGTAAAGGATAAAGACAGTATTTATTTTTAATAAGCTCTGCATTAAAAACAAATATAAGTTGTATATTAAATATTATGTAATAACTTTATATAACATTTAAATTATATGGAAATAAAAAGAATGACCTTTCTCTATCTAACCATGGTGTAGTTAAACCCATTACAATACATTTAAAAAACTATCCATTCTTTATGCTTTTCTTTGTAAATAAAGCTAAATTTTCCAAATGTGCTGAAATTTTAGAGTGAAATTAATACTGACATCGGATATAAACATGGCACAATCACTTGTGAAATCATATCTACTTAGGCAGAGATTAAAGAAGTGTCTTATTTTTAATAATTCCTGCATTAATATATCAATTATATGTCAAATGATAAATATTAAATAATATTTTCATAACGCAATTAAATGTATATGAAAATAGAAGAGAGATGACCAAACTGTTGGAATTTCAAAATTGATTGTTCTATATAATTTCAAAATTGATTGTTCTATATTTATATCTGATATTAATATTAATCCCACTCCAAAATTTCAACATATTTGTCAAATTTAGTTTATCTACATTTAAGAGTATAAAAGATAAATTGTCTAATTTAATCTTTAGTTTGCTAAATGTAATATGGTGGATTTGTTTAATTATTTCAGGGCTAAATAAAATCACCTTTATTCTATTTTCATATACATTTCATTGCCATATGAAGTTATTTTTTAATATATTTGTACACACACACACACAAAACAAAGACTAAAAGTAAATGAGTCTTTCTCATTTACATTTTATTGTTTTACTGCAAATGTTTAAATGGCCCTATGTAAATTAATAATAAGTGATTAGAATAAAATGTTATGAACAAAAAAATTGATTCATTGAAACTACATTGAACTAAGAAAAATATATGTCTAAATAAATACACACATAATATATGTCCGTATATATAAATAAATACCAAGAGACTTTTGTATGGTTGAAAATGAAAATGCTAAATACTGCACAAAAATGAATAGTGATGTCTTCAGTCACTGATTTATGTATAATGCTAATAATAATTTTAGCCATAGACTAATTGCGTATCAATTCAAGTTCAGAAAAGTTATTATCGTAAGTGTACTTGTAATAAATATATTAATGATTTTTTAAATTTTTATTTTCAGAATTTAATATATATATATATATATTATCATCATCATCATATAATTATCATTGTTATATACTTTTAGTATTATTATCATATACATATTATTCCTACTTTTATCATCATCTGTAGACTATACCTATCTATCTCATTTTCATATGAGACAAATATTATAAATATATCATCATAATCATCAACCATTATCAATCCACAGCAGGATGAAGGTTTCTCCAAGTTCAATCCATCTCCTCCGATCTTTAACTTCTCTTCTCCACATCACCCTGCACACTTTCTTATTTCATCCATCCATCTCACATGTGGTCTCTTTCTGGGTCTTTTACAATCTCTTGGAATCCGATTTCAGTTGTCAATCTATTATTATCTCTTCTAGCAATATGTCCATCCCAACTCCACTTCAGTCTTTTAATTTTTTCAATGAGGTCAGTAACACCTGTTTGTTCTCTTACCCATATATTGTGTTTTCGATCTCTTCTTGTTACTCCCAACATGCATCTCTCCATACTTCTTTGATTGGTCTGAAGTCATTGTATTGCTCTTCTATTAAGTGTCCAAGTCTCAGATCCATAAGTAAGAACTGGTAAAACACATTTATTAAAAACTTTCCTCTTCAAACACATAGCCATATTTCCTTTTAGTATCAAGTTATTTCTACCAAAAGCACTCCAACTAAGTTTAATTATATGATTAATTTCATCCATTATGTTTCCATCTGTAGTAATAATCTGACCAAGGTATTTGTAACTGTTAACTTCTTCTATCTCATCATAATCAATCTTTATTTTCATACTTTGAGCAAATCCATTAAACATTACTTTAGTCTTTTTAACATTTATCTTTAGTCCTACTTTCCTACTTTCATCTGATAATTCCTGCAACATTTCCTGCAGTTCTAAAGCATTATTTGCAAAAACAACTACATCATCTGCAAAATCTAAATGACTTAAATAATCTTCATTTACTTTCACTCCCTTAGCTTCCCATTTTAATCCACAAAATACTTCTTACAGCATTGCTGTAAAAAGTGTTGGAGATATAGTGTCATCCTGTCTTACACCCTTCTCAGTGTTGACTTTCCCAGTAGCATTATGTAATCTAAGTGTTGCTGTTGCATTTTTATAAATATTCTTTAAAATATGACAATATCCTGGATCTATACCTTGATGATCCAATGCTTTAATCACTGAAGAAATGTTTATAGAATCAAATGCCTTTTCATAATCTATAAATCCAAAATGTAATGGCAACTCATATTCATTTGTCCTTTCTATACCTTCTCTCAATACCTGGATATGATCTATTGCACTAAAACCACTTTTAAATCCAGCTTGTTCTCTTGGTTGGTGGAAATCCAAAGTTCTCTGTAGACGAGTTGTAATTATCTTGGTAAAATTTTTATATAAAACTGATAAAAGGCTGATAGGTCTGTAATTTCTAATATCTTCTTCATCACCTTTTTTAAATATTAATATTAATACTGCATTCTTACAATCATCTGGTACATCTTTATCATTTAGACATTTGGTATATAACTTTGCTAAAGAATTTTCTGTTTCTTCATCTGCTTCTTTTAATATATCAATTATAATTCCATCATTACCTGGAACCTTTCCTGTCTTTATACATTTAATTGCATGTCTCACTTCTTCATTTAAAATTCTGGGCAATTCGGAAGATGTAATAGATATAAGAGACACTTATCCTTTATTACTATATAATTCTTGATAAAAGTCTTCTGTTCATTTCATGATGTCATCTCTCGTTTTAATAATAATTCCATCTTTTTTTCTTATTGCGGATATAAATTTCCTACTAATACCAAAATGTTGTTTTACATTCTTGAGACTTTTATTCTCTTCTACAGCTTTCCTTGCTATTTCACAGTTATACTTTCTTATATCATTTTCAATTCTTTTCTGCACCATTTTACAAAATTCGAGATATTCAATCCTTTTTAATGCATCATTTTTATATATCTTCATATTCCTTCTTTTCTTCATAAATTCTCTAGTCTCAGTAGAAATTTTATTGTTCAATTGCTGCTTTTTCTACCAGCTATCTTTGTTGCAGTTTTTAAAAGTGTATCAGTTATTTTCATATTAATTTCATTTAAATCTGAATCATGTTCAAAATCTACTAATGCTTGAAACCAATTTGTAAGTTCTAATTTAAATTCATTAGAATGTTTCTGAAGATTAGGAATATCAACTGTAAATATTGTTTTTCATAATAATTTTTGTCTCTCTAGCTTTGCATTAACACGTATCTTACATCTTGCTAATCGATGATCACTTCCTGTGTTAAATTTATTAAGAACATTACAATCTTGAAATATGTATTTTCTGTTAGTCAAAATATAATCCAATTCTGCTGTACCTTCATTTGGATGCTTCCATGTCCATTTTCTTTTAGCATTTTTCTCAAGAAAAGAATTCATAATATAAAGCTTTTATTTTTCTTCAAACTCCACAAGTCTATGTCCCCTCTCATTTCTATTACCATAACCAAAATTACCTACAGCACTTTCATCTTTCATTTGTTTACCAATTCTAGCATTAAAGTCTCCTATAAAAATTTTAAAATGTTGTTTACTCTGATCAAAAGCCTTTTGTACATCCATATAAAAATCTTCTACTACTTCATCACTATGAGAACTTGTTGGGGCATAAACCTGAATTATCTGCTATTAAGTTGCATAACTAATCTTGCCACTCTGTCCGATACACCATCAATCTCAACAATGTTATTCTCCCACTTTTTATTTATAATAAATCCTACTTCACTTGTACTTCCAATATTTGTGCCTTTATAATAGAATATATGTCCACTTTTTAAATCAATTGTCTCTTCATCTTTTCTTCTAACTTCACAAAGTCCAATAATGTCCCATTTAATAAGACAGATCTAATTCTTGCAATCTTCAATTACTTGAAAGTGATCTGCAGATGTAAGTACCTAAATAAAAAGTTGTCAACAAATGGCAGCCTGGGTTCACAATCAGGAGATTCTTAGCACCCTCCACCTTCGGTCCCCAACTGCTGCCTTGGTTGGTGACTTTACAGCCTCCTGGGAATAAGGACCATGATTTATTTTTGTCTGTCATAATTGTATAATTATTGGAAAATATTAATCATTTACACATACATTCATTCTGCCTTATCAGGCAACTGAGAAGAAAGATCATGGTGTTTCTTGATCTTAAACTCAGAGGTATAAAGCCAATAAACTCACCACGCTGGCCAATGCATGTTGGTGAGCAGTTCATCCATGTTCTTATACTATATGAATAATCACATAGTAATAACAGCTGCAACGACAAGAACGTATGGAGTGGACATTAGGAATTTGCCCTGCTCAGTTCCTTTAAGGCCTCCAAGAGGAATCAAAGGGTCTCCTTTCAGTTAATAGCAAACTCCTATATATGAATATATATATATTCTTGATGAGATATACTAGAAAAAAAGAAGTTTTTAAGATTCAAATTTTAACAAAAATTGAACAAAATTAATAAATAAAAATGCATATAATATGCAAGATTTAATCTACTCATAGAAATCATATACATAATTATTGATATATATATATATATATATGTACACTTAATATTGGCTCAGCATATAACAAACTATACTGAATTCTTCAATACTGAGTCTGGTACCAAAAAATAAATGAATCATATTTGTGATATTTCATTCATTAAATCTCAATCTTTAGCTGCCATTATTATTCTCAATATCTGTATTAGTGCACACATTTATGTATTCATGCAACATTTCTGACAATGATAAAATAATAAAAAAAAATACAATACTACTATTTAATATTATCATAAAAATCATTTTAAATAAAAGAAGAATATTGAATTTTTTTAAAAATATTATTAACTTAAGCAACAATTATAAGAAAAATATAAAGCTATTAACCACCTTTAAAAAATACATATACTATCTAAGAAAATAATAAAAAATAATTATTATTATTTAAAACTTAATCTTATATATAAAATATATTATTGAATAGGAATTATATTTCTAAATAAGACATTTAAAATTATGTATGACGTAATATATTAGATTTTTACGTATAAATTCATCTCCTTCAATTTCTTAAGTGACTGACATGTCATATCATTTATATTTTTGCTGTTAATGCGTTTTGGACTAACTTTAATTTTTTTTTTTGTTATCCTTTTTTGTTTTGTATATATATTTCTGACATTTTCTTATTTTTTGTTCATGAAACATTATACAGTAATAAATTAGTTTGGAATTTATAGATTCTTGAGATTTAGACTATGTCTGAATCAGTCCTTTGTGTAACTCAGAAAAAGGAGGCATTTTTATAGAATTCCATGATTTTACATTCTTCTACTGGTCGTCCATCACAAAGATGGTAACTCGTCTATGCTTGTAAGAATTGTGCCAAAGGATAAGGAATTTCTAGCTATCATCTAGATAATAACTAAATTGCTACATATATGTATCACTTTGATACTCTGCCATTCTACCCATCAATGCACAAAATACTAAAACAGAGTTTAAATATAAAATTTAGTAAGATTTATTCATTTTTGATGTTTTCATGTCATATTCATTAATGTTCTAATGCAGACTAACCATGAATATGATGCGAAGGCATCAAAAGTATACTTTGTACAATAAATCTTACTAAATTTTATAGTTAAACTGTGTTTTAGTATTTTTTTACATATATATTTCATAATTTTGAAAGATTTTTATCATTTTCTTCTAAATATTACAGCCTACTTTAATTATAGTTATGGTTTTCAACTTTCTAATGGTCATTTTTTATTGTCTTCTTTCTCAGATTTTATCTTCTTCATTTTCAAATAGTCATGATTCCAAGCAATATGGATTTGATCAGTCACTGATTTTAATCTTTTCTATTGTTTTTCCTTGTCTGAAAATTATTTGTACTTATAGTCCTTTTTCTTGTGACATAATACAAATCAAAATGCTTTCTCCCTTTCAAATCTCTTGTTTTCCAAATTAAATCATAATTAAATAATCTTTTAATTACATCATTAATTTGATATATCTTTAGATTTTAATCACTTTTTTAATTAATGAAAAAATCATTTTGATCAAATTTAAAAAAAAAATAAATTTCTACTTTTTTTATAATGTTCAAAATTATTTTTTCCTAGAAATATTGCACAATTTTCAAGAAATATAATTTCATTGCTAACAAAATATTCTTATTCGAAGGCATTACAAATCTATTACTAATAAATTTTAACTTTATTAAAATTTATATTTTTATAATACTTCAATAGTGATTTTAATTTTTGTTTCAGATTATATGTACAATGATACAATTGATAACAGTTTGTCTAACTAATCTTTTAAGTTATTGATTTGGTTTTTGTAAAATTACTCTGCCTTTTGGCATATCAATTAATTCACAGATTCTTTTCCAACTTTTTAACATAATTCACAATTGAACTATTTGGAGTCTGAAATATATAATATTCTAATAACAAAGCATTGGTGGTTGAGAGGTCAGTGACAGCTGCTTTATAAGCAGTTGTCCTGGGTTAGCGGGTTCGCTTCTCGGCTGATGCTATGACACATGAGGAAAAAAAAGTATTTAGAATTATTTCTATAAAAGCTACAAAAATAATTGAAAATGAATTCTTTTGTATATAAAATGTTATTACATAAAAATTAAAACAAAAGAAGATATTTGAACTTTTTATTGTAGTCTTTCAAGTGAAACGTACTCAAGGAAGGAAATTTAAAAGAAAACTATAATAACTTATTTCCTCACTTATTAATTGAATTATTTTATTTTGCTTTTCTCATTAATAAATTATTCTTTATTTATAAAATTTATCAATGATTATTTCACACATGCTTGCAGTCTCATGAAATAGAAATGTTTTATTAATTCCTAAAACACACATTAAGTTGATTAAGTTAGTATATCTCTAAATTAATCTAGCTTACATATAACACTTGTTAATAAAATGAAGCTTAATTACTCACATGACCCATACAATATACCTTCCCATACCTCTGAGAACATGCTTTCCCTGTTGTTATGACTGAAGAATGCAGTACCTAAGTACATAAATATTTAGAGGATGAATGAATGCTAGATAAATAAGTCCTATTATTATTATTCAATAATTCTAGTGCTCTATTAACTCAAGTGAGCATTTATTACCATTACAACATATATTACTATTTTCATTTTTTGCTCAGTAAACTTTATGGATTAAAAACTTATTTAAGAGATTCAAATGGTTTGGGCAGTTTCTGACTCAGTTCGATAATATTATCTCAGACATTTGGAAGAATTTCAATAATTCATTGTCTTTTACTTATTAGAAATATTGTCCATTGTATTGTTGAAACATGCAGCAATGCACAAGAGGTGTCAAATCATGCATCTTGGCATTAATTAAATTACAGCATATGCATTCCATAATTTTGGTCTTCTTAAGATTGCAGCTTATGATTATATTTAAAGTACTAACATTTCCAGCAGCTATTCTTTGCCTGCTTCCTCTTCAATTTTTGTTTTCTTCATCACCAAATAATCATGAGATATTTAACTATTGCTCTTAACAGAAATATAAATAATAAAAAATCTTCCCCTCCAAATATTTTGCTTTTCAAATTACAACTTTTTATTATATTCTTATTTTCTCTGTTTTGAATTAAAACATGTTTTTTGAATCTATATTTAGATTTAAATCACTTCCTTAATTAATGTAATAAGTCATTTTGGTCAAATTTTAGCAACATAATTTTATTTTTTATTGCAAATTTCAATGTTATTTTTGTACCTAGAAATATCTGACTACATAATTTTCAAGAGTACAGTTTATTCTATATTTTTTTTAATGCTGTATAAAAATGAAAAGCAATTTTATTACTAATAAATTATTCTTATTCAAAGATATTATTATTTTATTACTAACCAATTTTATCTTTATTTAAAAAAATCATAATAATTTTAATAACATTCTATTATTACAATAATAAGCAAGTATTTTGTGATGTATCTTTCAGACTTGTATAATCTTTTTAACTTATAATATTTAAATTTATTTAAACTGGAAAATATTAATATGCTTGTTCATTATATTTTTACTTAATACCCTAATATTTCTTACCCATATACATACTTTTACATATATTCTTGCTTATTAATTAGTATTTGAACTAAAGATCCATCTTGCTTTACAATTATTTTATACATGTGTACACATACATATTGTCACAATGTACTGTACATGCATGTGACAACATTATTAGAGTATATATATTGAAATAAAGAATTGTATCCATATATATATATTATGCCCTTAGGATATTGAAAGAGTATTCTAAAACCAGCCTTGTGTTTCACCATTTGTAACTATGCATGTATATAACAACAACAACAACAACAACAAAAAAATGGATTTTCAAACTTCAATTTTTAATTATAATAAAAGGGTTTATAAGGGAAAATAAGAATTCATTAATTCCTCAGAGCATCCATGAGTATTATGATGATTTGAATTTATTAAAGGTATCAGCTATAACTTTGATATTATAGCATCATAGAACTAATTTCTTTATCATTATCAGATACTCATCTGTCCTATAGCTTTAGCTATTCTTCATGTGATATTTATATATAACATATATAATGAATAAATAGATATTTATTTTTCACCCACCCAAACAAAATATTGAATATAAACTCAGTGTAAAAGAGAAGAAAAGTTGTCCAAGCACTTTAAATTTTAATAAACAAAATTATTTTAATAAAGTAAAAATAATAGTAAATATTTTTAAAAAAGAGGTTGAACATGGCATAAACGAGATTCTACTACATACAAAAAATATGTATATAAGTATGAAATATATAATAAGCAAATATATACGATGTAAAATATTTACAATTATTTAAAAGTGTAATACAAATAAAGTAATATAATAATAATGGGATGCTATAAAATCTAATAATTAAAGAAAACTTGATTAATGAATTAAATGATAATAAAATGCTCATTTAGCTACCTTTGTTTTTGACTTTTCTGAACTCAGACAAAGAATAATAAATGTGTATAAAGTTTTACCACAATACTCTGAATAGTAATGTAAATGTCCCATAATTAGTTCTTATTCTGTTATTATTATTTTATAATCTTCTTGATGACATATATAATATTTTGAAATTAATTTATTGCAACTATTTTTTAAATATAATTGAATAGCCTATCAGTTACAGAAAATGACAATACCTTTTTTTTCCCTGTGTCAAAGCATCAGCCGGGAAGCAAAGCGAACATGGGACAACTGCTTGTAAGGCAGCCATGCTAACCACTCGGCCACCAATGCTTGATAGTACCTTTTTAATGTTAAAAAGATACTTCTTTAATTTTATCCTTCTTCATATATCAGGAAGATTGTTTACAATGCTTTTGCTAAAAAGGATAAATTCTTTTAATCAATCAGAAATTTCTAAGTATTTTAAACCTGATTAACATTGCATATAAATTTTTAGCAATGTAAATTATTATTTATTACATAAATATTAAAATTTAAAACAATTATTTATTAAGATTAACATTTTCCAAATCCTAACCAGTCATTCTCATAAGTTGCACCCCTAACCCGTATTGTATGTTTTGATGTTTTCATTGACAATATTCAGCATTATTTTATGTAAACTTGTAAATTTTGATTTCAGCACATGTATATAGTATTTAGATATTAGCTTGTGAAATTTGATATAGGTCGCAGTGTTAATTAATGAGATATTAAATTTTTCCTGGGCTTTCTCTGTCTTTCAATTTATACATTGACAGAGAACACATGGAAACGTAGTTTTATCCATTTTTATCAGCATTTTTAAAATTCATCATGACAAGTAAGTTATATAATAGTTATTTATGATTTTTTTAAAAAAATCAATAGAAATAAGTTTTTTTTTTTTGTAGATTTTTGAAAAGAAATTTGACATTTTCTATTGTAGATCTTCAAAGACACATGAGATCTAAGTCATTGTAAAATATTAGAATTCAAATATTTAATTCTTATATCTGTTATATTTTCATATAGTATTTTATAAATTGTAATGTATGTGCATATGATTCAAAACTGTTGATTTATATGAAAGTCTGTGCTCATATATTCTATATTACATATATAGACACTGGTATGTAATATGCCTGTGTTTCAGTTATTATAGTACGTTTTGAAATCGTATATATGAAAAGGTAATTAGAAAGACCTTTTTGGAAGGAAAATATATATTTATAATCTTATTGAAAAACACTTTTTTCATTCTTTAACATTGTAACAGTCAGAAAACGTGTGACTCGCAAACATAGTGCAGAATTCGACCACCACACAGAACAGCAGCACCATCGAGGTAGCGAAGCCACCCGTGTTACTGAGTTTGAATATAGTTTATCGGTTCCACAATACAATCCACAAAACAATGCATCTGATGCAACATTAGTAAATATTTCCTTAGGCACGGTGGTCAGGGATATGCAAGAGATTCATGATTTTATTTTCAAGTTAGCCAATAGTCAAACTAATATTAATTAAACATTCATATTTACATAATCGAGGAAATATTATATAGAATGGGTATCGAATAAATGAAACATAACTGCAGACGTATAGTTTAAAATTATTTATTAATACATTTTAATAAAACAATCATTTACTAATAATATTTTGTGGATTCAAAGCTTCAGTAGCGGGATTTGCGACATGATTATATTTTAAAGAATACATTTATTTATTTAGACATTATTTTATATTGAGGACTTCAGTAGCGGTATTTCCGATACAGTAATGTTTAAAAAAGGAATTCACTTATTTGAAGGCGTAATCTAGCTACCTAAAATTCTCGAGTAAATATTTCTAATGCATGCCTTGGGGAATTTATACCTTTGCAATGCAAGAGTCTAAAAGTAAGATTTAAGAGTGGCGGCAGACATATATTTATTTAATTAAACTATTTATTTTATGACTAAGGGAAAACATTTATTTGAGAGTGAATTATGAAGATAATGCAGAGGCGTAGTGATATATAGAATAATAAAACTAAGTAAAGGAACACGTGGTATGCTTTAGAAAGGCGATATGGAATGGCAGTATATTGAAACTGTAATGCCGCGAATGGGTTTATAAGAATGCCGGGCTGGTCTCTGCCTCAGCCCAACGAAGTAAGGTGTCACATAAGCATAACCAGGGACAAGCGGTCCGTGTCACAGTTTGCCGGCTGGCAGCATGACGTGGTTAAGTCCTACAGGAGCACCCATTATGCCTGCTTGTGTAGAATGACTGGGGTTAATTTCAACCCTGAAGAATCCGGAAATTTCATGGTGGAATGGGTCATTGCGTCTCTAAAACATAACACATGTATAAATGATTATGATGAGATTTAAATAGATTTTTAACTCGGCCCTACATTATCAACATTTACTAAAGAACGTTGGTGACTCTCAAAGAAATGTAATTTTCTGGAATTATTCATGATGATTTAATAAATACAAAACATATATAAATTGGGAATTATTATAATTAATATGCCAGCCATTTGCGAAGTAGTAGACCCTGCATTACAATAAATGATGCACTGAACATGTGTCAATTTATATGAAAGTTAAGTTATTTAGGAAAGTAAATATTAATGAAAATTTGACACGCATTCATTGTTTTAAGCGATCATAGATTTAAACTTTGAAAATTGAGACTATTATGAGCATGCAATAATTAAATAATAACTAGATAAAAATGTAGATTTGAGAAATACGCACCCAAGAAAGATAGAGTGAGGCAAGCTAGAATATTAGAGAAATTTACATATTAAATTAATTATTCAATTTTAGTTATACAAATGATAGTTTTTACATTTTATAATTTAGATAAGTAATATAAAGAATAGCTATAGCATGTTATTAGAGTACTCTAGAGTTTGAACACAGACAGGTACCTGTTTTATAAGAAGTTTTCTGATTCCATTAGTTTATCAGCAAAAAGTTCACTAGTGGCAATTTTTTCTTGTATTTAGATATTTCATTTACTTTCACAGCAGCAGCAGATTTCTCATTCATTTCAGACAGCAGATCTTCATGGTGAATTTATGATGGGCAATGGAAAGTTCAGCATCCGATAGGCCATCTTCCAATGGAGAATAATCTAGGTGCTTTACTCGGTCATACCTTGGCAGGAACAAATTATTTTTATATTTTTGGAGACTCTCAGTGATCGAGAGCAAAGCTAAAGTTTAAGTGAATGTCTCCAGCAAGTCTAAGATGGCCTCTTTTTTTATCTTGATCTTTCACATTTTTGTTAAGGTATTTTTAGGTTCTACTTAATCTGCCCTGAGGATAATCAATGCATTTTGTTGGTTTTTAATTAAAGAAAGCTGCCGTTCTATTGTTTACATTTTACATTTACTAATTACATTTTGGGGAATTTTTCTTTAATTAATCTATTATCTATCACTGACCGATGCTTTTAAATTTCAAAGACAAAAAGGGAACATAAGATTATTTTAACTTTTAATTAAATATTACATCAGATTTTTTTAGAATTATTATTAAACGAAATTTAAACAAAGCAATAAATACGAACTTTATAATCCAAAATAAATGATTAAAATTATACAAAATCATATAACTAAAAGAAATCTAAATTATATGATTTTATCCCTATTTATTGCCTTTAATTTGAGATCGAAATGTGTGCGTGTTTATGCTGAATTCTACATATATTTATACATTTTTAATATTGCTACACACACACAATTCGATATCAAAAAGTTTAAATTTGGGCGGGATAGACCGGTCAGTGAGAGACGACAGAAAAAGGTGAATCTTAAGATTCGAATACGAATCTTACTGTTTCAACATGTATACAAAAAATTACATAAAAAGCATATTTCTAATGTTTGAAAAAAATATCAAACAGTTTAAAGATTAAAAGAATTCATCACTTCTAGAAAAAGCATTGTATACAATCCCCGTGATGTATGAAAGAGGACAAAATTAAAGAGCTATCCTTTTAACTTTAAAATTATATTGTCATTTACTGTTGCTGGAGGGCTATTCAGTTATATTTAAAAAACAGTTGCAATGAGTTAATCTCAAAATATTACTTATAAATATTTAATACTGTAAATTTATTATTTACTACAGTAATGTTAGAATTTAAAATCATCATTAGTAAGATTAAAGGTGAAAGAAATTTCATACTTGCTAAATGCATATGTCAGTCAGATTAAAAATAAATTAGTAATAAATTTCTGATTGATTAAAATGGTTCATCTGTTTTAGGAAGAGCATTTTAGACAATCCTGATGATATACGAATGAGGACAAATTTATAGAGTGTTTTTTTTAAACTTAAAAGTGTATCATTATTTGTTATAGCTGGAGGCCTACACAATTATATTTAAAAACAATTGCAGTAAATAAATGTCAAAACATTACATATAAATATTTATCACTGCATATATATATATATTATAACAATAAATAAATACCGAGTGGGCTATATTGCAAATAAGTTACTAATAATGTAATACTGACTACCAGAATATATTATTAAGCCACATATTGGGCAAACCAAATACAATAGCTTGCATGTTAAGAAGTCAAATATTTTAAAGATGACAATATTCCAAAGTCATGAGATGTAATAAATATGGAAACATATCTAAATATGTGGAAAACAATCATTAATGTAATTTCGAGTCAAAGAATATTTTATTGGATCCAAACTACATTCTATAACTAAATATTATAAATCATAACTTAAATTTAAACTTAACTATAATAAACTGTAAGGAAATCTATGTTTATATTTTGTGCACTCTTTATAAATGTTTTCCAAATTGCATAATAATATGTAATATTAATTTTTCCAAAGACTATGGATAAAAATATACTCTAATCAGTCTGCAAAATAATTAAATGTTTATTCAAATATCGCAGAATAAGTATAAAGAGTATGTATTATTGAAAATATAATTACTATGTGATCCAAATAAGTGATATAATTTTAAATAAAAAGTAAATTAGTTTAATTAATAAATAAATTCAAATTTTATTTACATTTAATAAAACAAGCAAACAAAAATATAAATTATTAATTTAGAATATGACTGATGTTTGAATGTAATATGACTGATTATTATCTTTAACTTCTTATAAATAATAATTTTATATATGGAGGCAGCATTTCTTTGTATGACCTTTAGCCACTATATTTGATTCTACATAAATAATAACAAAGGTTATATTTTATTAAGCATAAAATTATGTAGTATTGAAAATAATTCAAATAAATCATGAATATGATTTCTCAGGTTGGTGATTCAACTAACTTAAATTTAACTCCATTAAATATTACTTATTATGACTAAACATCAAATATATTTCTACAAATATCATCTTCACAATACTGTGGCTGCAATTCCATATACTATGCTGATTTATTAAGTGGATTAACTACAAAAGTATACTTATAAATATGCAGATATTTTTTTATCTATGATAAATAAAAGGAATGTTTTATCTGTTATAAATATTTATACATATGATACGAATAATAGCCACATTTATAAACATAAAATATCTATTTTATGTTCAGAGGTACATCTTCTCTAATATTTTAGTAAGGAACAAATATTTTATCACTAAAATTTACTTCACCATTGAAAACATAAGTAAACAAAAAAAAAAATCAGAAAATGAAATGTTTTTAATTGATATAACTTTTGTTAAATTAAATCTCACTCATATACCTGTTCTTCATATTTGTATGCCACTAGAGAAAATACTGAAACATACTTTCATAATAAAAATGATAGTAAAAAATATATAAATTATATAAGTTTAGCTTTTTTTTTAAAAAAAAAGAATAATACATAAATTTTACAGTTTTATTTTTAAAAATAAATTTCATAGGTGTTTTGTCGTGTGGCAGTTTTGTATAGCATTTGGAAAAATGGAGATTGTAAAAAGGATGCATTAACACTTAGATATGAATCTTTTAAAGTTGTTTTGGTCTATTTATAAAAATTGTTTGCCAGTAATTACCATGATCTGGTGAAATAAGTTAGCAGTTTCTTGAAATTTTTAAATAAATTTTGTAGCAGTTGATTTTAAGTATTTCATCTCAAGATATTGAAGTAGATTGTTTTTAAATATACAATATGAAGTTATTTTTCATCCCAGATGAAAATTAGCAAGGAAGTTGAAAGGTTAGTGAACTTCTAAATAAATTTGGATTAACTGCTCATGTTTATTAATTGCTTATGCATCATGAAAGTTTATAAAGATATCGTAGAAGCAAGTAGTAGCAGTAAGTAGTAATCAGTCATAGCAGTAAATAAGCAGTGGCCATTTTCCAAACACTTTTATATATATTTATCATTTCTGGTTGACATAGGCATTTATATGGGATATTTTGAACACAGTTTGATCTCCAGGCTTCCCATACATGCTGCATTGTTTTAATTCAAAGAGAAACACCCATCTGAATGTTAACCGTTTCAAACATTGACATAAAATACAAAACATTATATTTTAATAAAAATAAAATAAATAATAAATAAAAAAATTATATAAAAGTTGATTCACACATGCATCACTTATGACCATTATTATAAAATAAATGCCTATTAATATTACATATCACTAAAATTTAAATCAATTATATATTTTATTATATTTTAGCTGCTCATGTAAAAATATTTGAATGAAAAATAAAGTATTAACTTTAAATAAACCAATTACAAATATTTTAAAATAATCTTGCCTGCTAGTAAGTAAAAATTGATATACTAGATTTCTAACTATAAATAATATAGTATCATGTTATCAATAACATATGATTAAGTTCTTTTTGTTTATAGGTTAGTCTTATATTTAATTAATTAAAATTCATGTATATTTTGAAGATTGCACTGGATCTAGCCATCACAATATATATATATTATACCGGACAAAAGCTTTAGACTTGCATAAACTGACCGCCAGGGCGCCACTAGTCTGAAATTTGGAACTAGACATTTATTTTTAAGGGGTTACAGGATATGCGAATCGAATGCGCCGGACTAGCTCAATCAAGCAAATGAGAACTTATACGTTTTGTTCGGAAAATTGAAAAGATAGCAACAGAAAACAAAATCAACTAAGTAAATAAATAAATAATTTTATTAGTAGCATGGTTAAGTAAACAGAAATCTAAATAATAATCTTTAAAGCCCACCTAAAGTATGTACTACACGTACATTCGTCAAAATTGAATTTAAATATTTATATGGCTTTGAGAGCGATTTTCTGTGCGTGAAAGAGTGCAAAATACTGACTGTAGCAGAAGTATTAGCAAGTATTCAGTGATCTTACATAATAAGGGGGGTAGCTTCCTGCTTATAACCCATAGTTAGAAAAAGGCTGGATCTCCGTATTTGAGATTTATGCAAACTTATGTCGAAACAGAAGAAATGCGAAGGTAGCTTCCAAAACATTAATAATAAAAAGAGTGTTGAAAGTTATTACTTTCAATTGATTGACCTCCCTCTGAGTGAGACAGGCTAGGAGCTCATGATCTACCTATAGAAAGGGTTAAAATGATTGTATGTGCCCCTAATAAATGAATTGGAAGCTTTAAGAAATAAAACTAAAGACTATTATATTTTGTGATCGTCTATTACTAATAATTAAGGTCGCGACATAAGTACGGCTAATAAAAAAATGGGTCACAAGCCAAAAGCCAATCAAATTAGTCTGTAATATCCAGACTGCGCTCTGTAACGACAAGGAATGTGAGATTAAAATAAACTACTATCTTACTTACTAAGACTTAAATAAGATGGACAGTAATAGGTAACTAGCACTCGTTAAAAAGAAAAAAATATCAAGCACTCAGAAATCGAATTACATAAGATATAATTTGAAAAATATTTATATTTAAAAAAGAAAATAAATCTAAGACAACAAATTTATTTAAACTGTGGAAGATAAGGTACCTTAATAATTTAGTTAAATGCTAGTGCACTAGACTTCTTTAAGTGTAGTCCATTACTCAGGAGTCACTGACGGTAGGCTTGGGCGAGTTGGTTAGTGGTTTCTTTGGAGCCAGTTCTTATGGCATTATAGGCAGTTAATGGAGACACAGGATGTCCGAACCTGTCCTAGCGAGAAGCTTAGCACATCATGGTAAAGAAAATATTCTTGTTGTCGGTTTAATGTTCATTCTAGGTAGAATAATTGTTGGGTCAGCTTTCAGAATATGCAGGAATTGTTTTTTCCAAGTATTTTTGGCAGGAATAGTTGAGCAATTCTCCTGTCAGAGTTGGTGTCTGTCCTTTGCGCTGGTGCAAGTATTCTAGCTCATGCAAGTATTGAAAGCTAGTCAAAGATAATCCAATGGCCTGATTCAGCCTGTTATAGCTGAATCATATCTCTAAATCAATTACCCAACTTTTTTTTTTTAATTAAAATTTAAAAATTCTCTATCTAGATAACAATAGTTATCTAATTAACAAAATAAATTGCCCTTTACAGATCTAGGAATTACCTAATGAAAAATTCTTTTCTTTTTGTTTTCTTTCTTTTTAATTAGCCTTATCAATCTAAATCCCCAAATCTGAAAAGCAATTTATTTGTACACTTTACTTTTACATAAATTTAACAAAAAAAATAATCTTAGTTTTTTTTTTTTTCAAAATTAAAATTAAAAACCAAATATAACTGTGGTATTAAAATATAATTCCCATGCACATACATATATATTTGTACAAGCATTAAAAAAACAACTTTTAATCAAGTTTTACAAACGAAATCTTATATAAAAATTTATTTTATTTTCTTCACCCCTATAAAACTATAATTTTTGTAATGGTGTCTTAAACATCCATTACAATATATTAAATGTAAAATACAGTACCCATTATAAAATATTATACATATATAAAAAAAAAATGTAATGGTAAATACAATATTATAGTTTAAATTCTTTTGTAGCGCTTTCAATTATGTGGTAATCCTCATCAGCTTTAACTGAATTTCAAATTTTTAAACTTAATGTTATGTATATTTCCATAAGCTGTGTATGGTCATATTCGCAACTTGCCTATTAATAACATCATTCTTATATTTATCAATTAATATTGCCTCCTTAATTTTCCTCTTTTTATGATTTCTTTCTTTCATTAATATTTTTATTTCATTACTATTAAATGTAAACTTATAATTACAAGTTTTTTTATGGTCAAAGATTCTGAAGCTGTATTACATCGACTATTTACATTATTTTTAATTCAATTATATAATAATTGATGCACCTTCAATCTTTTTTCCACAGAACATCTCAATTCACCGATGTAAAATTTCTGACATCCACATGAAATCTGATAAATTATATTACTTCTTTGCAATTTAGGAATTATACTCTTAGAATTATTAATCAATCGATTAACATTCATAGGAACACAAAATGAAATATTATACTTTTCTTTAAATATATTCTTAAATATATTTCATTTTGTATTCCTCCAAATGTTAATCGATTGATTAATAATTCTAAGAGTATAATTCCTAAATTGCAAAGAAGTAATATAATTTATCAGATTTCATGTGGATGTCAGAAATTTTACATCAGTGAATCGAGATGTTCTGCGGAAAAAAGATTGAAGGAGCATCAATTATTATATAATCGAATTAAAAATAATGTAAATAGTCAATTTAATACAGCTTCAGTAGTCTTTGAGCACAGAAAAACTTGTAATTATAAGTTTACATTTAATAGTAATGAAATAAAAATATTAATGGAAGAAAGAAATCATAAAAAGAGGAAAATTAAAGAGGCAATATTATTTGTTAAATATAAGAATGATGTTAATAGCCAAGTAGCTTATGGAAATATACATAACATTAAGTTTAAAAATTTGAAATTCATTTAAAGCTGATGAGGATTACCACATAATCAAAAGCACTACAAAAGAATTTAAACTATAATATTGTATTTATCATTAAAATTTATATATATATGGATATTTATGCTTTTAGTTATATTTAGTCCTGTAACATGGATTATGTATTAGATCTACTGCATCTGTTTTACACATTCATATCAAACCCCCCATACTTTGTAAATATTGCCAAAAAAGTTATATACAAGATCTGTGTACATGTTATTTTGGTAAGATCCAAAGATTATGAAATTATCAGCAGATTTATATGAATGTGAACAGGCATAGCAGGTCTAATACATGCTTCATGTTGCAGCTCTACTACCAAAGTACCATTTTTTTTATTTGCCCCAAAACAATATAATCCTATAATTACACATTGATTTTAAAATGCATTACATTTTCTTTTAGGGATAAATAAAGAGAAAATAAAAAAAATCAACTTTAGTTCAATTAAAAAACAGCATTTTTTAAATCAAAAATGTTAAAACCTTATTTTTCTTCTCTTTTAAAAACTGATAAGCATTAATTAAAACTTTACCTATTTATCTCTCATTGTTTTTTAAAAAAAATTAAAAATGAATAAATAAATAAAATTATTTAACAGTTACATCTTGATTTAAAAAATACATGATATTTTGTTTTAGATAACTAAAGAAAAACAAACAAACAAAAAACTTAATTAAAAAACAGCATTCCTTATCAAAAATGTTAAAATCTCATTTTTTGTCCTCTTTTAAAAGTTGATAAGCATTATTTCTCACTACATTTTAAAAAACTAGTAAATAAATAAAATTATTTGAGAGAGTAAAAAAAAATCATTTATTCTTTTCTTATATTTTTCTCTCTATAAACTACCCACAACAAATTATAAGTATTCATATTATTATTTAAATTGTTTGGAACTTATATTATCATTTATTGAGTGTAACTTTAACCAACTTAATAATGGCCGTTCTGAGAAAAAATAAATATTTTTTTTTCATTTCCCTCATCTAAATGGAAATGAAATGATTAATTCAGATGAAAACAATATTTTATTTTGATTATATGCTTATTCATCATTTTTTTGTTTACTTATTAAGTATAAAAATGAATTGATTACTATCCTGAGTAGAATTAAAATTGAGTTGGGTTGGGGGTGAACTTATTTTCAATTTGTCTCCACTCTTTAAATATCTTTTAATCTTTTGTTTTCCATGCTTCCTTTTGTGGATTATATCTTTTATTAGCTATATTATTTATGTTGCCCTTATGTCATTCTCTGTAACCCTATATTTTGAAAGATGGAGGTGGCAACATCTTTTTTCTAAAACTCCTTCGATTTGTTGACTCAGCAATCCTACTATCTGTTTAATACTTCTTTTCTCATTACACATAATTATTTGATTTACTTTAGATGGTAGTTTATACTTAATGGTTTTTGTTTGTTTGACTGTGTAACAGAGAACCAACAGTCAATGCTTTCAATTCATTGATCAGGCTTTGAAAAAACTCAATGTAGGTCTTTTTGTTACCTACTATGCATATCTCTTGTGATATTTGATTCTGCCTATTTTCTATTTATATACTTTTTGGACTGTTTTATCAATTTTTTTCTTCCATTCTTCATTCTTTTAATTCATTATTTTTATATACTTTTATTTTTTTTATATTATTTTCTTCAGTTGTTTTGGTCTCTTTATGCTTTGTTCAATTTCTTCTGGTTTGTATAATCTGATCTATTATTTCATTTTGCTTTTGCCTTACATCCTGCACAGAATAGATAACATCTTCAGTTTTCTTATCCTGTTTCTTATTATTCATCTCCATTATCTGGGTTATTTTCTGGTTATCTTCCTGAACCCTTTTTTTCATTTGATGGTCTCTATTTTGCCGATTGCTTTTCTCTCTCTATTTTGTTTAGTAGCTTTTTTTCTCTTTAATGATAGCTTTTTTAGAAATTTTTCAGCAGCATCTGATGTTTCTGACTGCTTTCTTTTATTTTCTTTAGCACCATTTTACTTTCTGCTCACTTTTTATTATACTTTGCTTTTTGTTCTGTTATCTTTTCAATGTCTTCCATTTTTTTAAAATTTTTTCTTTCACTTCTCTGAACATCTATTCTAATCTCTTTCTATTTTCCTCTTTCTTTGTTAATTATTCTTAAACTTTTGCAATAACTGTGTTGACATGGTCATTCCCTCTTTTTTGGGGATCCTTCAGTTGATTGTGAATCTTTTTCATGATCACATTCTCCACTTTATTTTCAATTTTGCTCTTGTCAGAAAAAGAATGTATATTTGACTACTTTTAATCTTATAGAAAAACCGTATTGAATTATTCTTACAAAACAAACAAATATGAACTTTTAAAAAAATCATAAAATAAACGTCACATCACTTCTCCATGCAGCCTTTTATTATTACTTAATACCCTTAACATTCCTCTCTTTGAACCTGACTGTCTCAATACTCAAGTTTGCTTTTTTACTTTACTTCTCCATTATTCTCCATTTCTATTCTGCGCATGCATATGTAACTATTTTCATTATTTACCATTATTATTATTATTTTTAAGTATGATGTACATACACAAAATGAAATTTATATAAACCATCATTTGCTCAAAATCTTTATCTAGAGATCTGATTGACATCTGACAGCAAAAGAATGATTAGTGACCTGTAATCCTGGGATAGATATAGAATTCCACAATACAGCATGAACACCAAAATGGCTATCTCAATTTAAATACTATAAGCTACTTAAATCCTAAGTAGAAATAACATCATAATTTTTTTTGTAAAGCTTTGCTCCTTTAATTTTTTTGGAATGGTAATATAAAACTTTAAAATTATGCCTTCCTACTTTTGTTTGAGACTAGGGGTTGAGATTCATAACACTAAACTATGTTAACTGTCCATGATATACAACTGGAAATATCAAAAAATTTGATTGATATATTGTGATAAAACACTCCATGGAGTTGATAAAAAACATTATATTCTCAAGTGAAGAACAAAACCTCCCATCCATCACCAGTACTGAAAATACAGCTAAACAAGCTCCACAGTCAAAAGCTCAATCCAGTCTTTGCAAATCCTATTTTGCTTTTATGTTCTACCTTAAATATGAACTTTCTCTAAATATCCATTAACATCACTATTTTTATAATTTATAATCATAATTTAATCAACAAATCATCATATATACTCTTGTCATAGAATAAACATTTTTTGGTATTAATTCTACATCAAAAATGAATTTTCTATCTTAGGTGTATTTATATTTAAACTTGAAATTATATGGCCATTTTATATGGTGGCCACTAGAACTCAATCATTATTATGTCATAATTTAAATGGATTAAAAGAAGGGGTAAATATGGACTGATGGCAAATAGCCCATGTTCATTAAAATGAATATCAGCAGAGAAAAACAGCACATAAGTTGGAAATAAATAGTAAGCAAGTTATAAACAATATCACCAGCATTAAACAAATCACCAACTGTCAGCCCATATGATGATCTAAACAAAATTTATTATAAAAAGATTAATTATCTTCTGTCCAATCCCAAACTCAAAGCATAATATTAAACAGTCATATGAATGAAAATAAAATTCTGAAACATGCTAGTCATTGAGCTCTTCCATCTGATGAGTATACATACCAACAAAAGTAATTTCTAATTTGTATAAAAATAAAGTGCAGTGAATGAACTTTAAAGATGATATTGAATTTCATGTCACCCAGAGTACTATCTAGATGTTCAAATACAAGTGTAAACTCTCACCTACATATAAATTAACTGTTATTGCTCTAGATCTAGTCCAGGATCAATTGACACTAGGGTCTATCACTGTGAACAAAAAAACATATAATTGTATACACTTAATTTACTTTATGTTAAATAATTTATTGAGATAAGCTACATGTTAAATAATATTACTGGGATAAAGTACCAATCTTTTAAAGCATTATGCTATGTTGAAATCAAGTCACACACAACACCAATCGTAGAACCAATACCTGAAGGAATAAAGACATTAATACATTTTTAACAATTATTTAATAAAGTTAACTACTCAATAATAAATAAGAAAATTTAAGAAATATGATAATATGACAATTTTAAATCTATTATATTTCCACATAAGAAATATAATTTCATTATACAAAATTGTTTCCCGTTGATGCCTATTAAATTATTTAATATTTACTTTAACAATATTATTTTCTTTTTTTATTTAAAATTAAAATTTAAACAAAACCTCCCCCTTTTTATGCAAATTTTGGAGAGAAAATAAATAAGTAAAAATGTTTCAACAAAAAATTTAAAAAGTATTTATTATTACTTATACTAAAAATTATTTGCAAATGTAGATGTGCACACCACAATATTTTCTTATCATGGATTTTTTTAGTCCTATTAAATTGATAATTTTTAATTCTTTTCAGGTCAACTTTTTTTTCTTGTTTTGAATGTTCACATTAAAATTAGAATAATAATTTCCAGGATAAATTATCACAAATTGAATTTATATATATGGTTTCTTATTGTAGAGTCAAGTTTTTAGTTGCTGCTTATTATATTAATTTCCAAATTAATTATATCTTTTGGGTAGATAAAAACAGTTAAATTTATCCATTTTACAATATACATTTTTCAATTTCCAATTATAACTCACAGTCAGGTTAATCCAGACTGAGACAGTCATGCTTTTGTATGGAACAGAAGATTAGTTGCATATTTCTCAGGGATATTCTCCTACATCTTAATTTTTGGTGAACAGGCTACAGGTTGGTTTGATAATTTTCAGCTTTTCACTAAAATTTAGCACAATTTTTCTTTCAAATCCATTTCAAAAAACCTTTAAATTAATAGTGAGATTAGTTTTACTTCAGACTTTAAGATAATTTCTCACTATTCTCTTCACAGCTGAACTACTACTAGTATTTTCTTCAACAACTGGATCAAGAATGATTGTTCCTCAACCTCACAAGACATTGTAATGCTTTAACTGACTCCCTATTTTTTGAAATATGGTTCCATTTAATCACATATTAGTTTAGGCATG
Organism: Epiperipatus broadwayi; assembly: GCA_028023455.1. Taxonomy (NCBI): domain Eukaryota; kingdom Metazoa; phylum Onychophora; class Udeonychophora; order Euonychophora; family Peripatidae; genus Epiperipatus; species Epiperipatus broadwayi. The sequence continues at coordinate 3,737,961 of JAQFVV010006245.1, read as the reverse complement.
ACAATATTAAACCCTGACCAATAGATTTTATTTTTCCAAACATTGTTTTTTTTTCATTTTTTAATCAATTAATTTAAAAAAAATTCAATCATATCCCATTTATTGAAAAATATTTTTCCAAGTTACTTTTTTTATTGATTGTTCAAATACAGTATAATCCTTTAGTTATATTTTGATTTGAAAAATATATTACATTTTGTATTTTCCTGAAGATTTCTGATGATGCCATTCTAGTTTCTTTATCTAATATTAAGTAGAAAATTTTAACTTGATTTCAATTTTTCAATTACTTTCAACTATTAATAATAGCATACAGGTTAGTATATACATATACTAACTAACCTGTGTGCTATTACTAACATTTGAAGGTAATTGGAAAATTTAAATAAAGTTAAATCTTTCTAAAGACATTCAATATTTAATATTAGAGGATGGAAATAATTCAATATATAAACACAAGTACATTATTGTTTTTCTGAAGGTTTGTGATGATGGTGTTCTAGCTGTATTTTTATATTGGACTATTTCCATCATCTAATATGTGTGTTGAATGTCTTTAGAAAAGTTTAATTTTTTTTAGTTAAATATTCCAAATGCATTCAACTGTTAGTAATATCACAGCAAACAGGTTAGTATATGCACCAACTGTTAGTAATATCACAGCAAACAAATGTTAATAATATCACAGCAAACAGGTTAGTATATGCACTAACTGTTAGTAATATCACAGCAAACAGGTTATGCATATACTAACCTGTTTGCTGTGATATTACTAACAGTTAGTGCATATACTAACCTGTTTGCTGTGATATTATTAACATTTGTTTGCTGTGATATTACTAACAGTTGGTGCATATACTAACCTGTTTGCTGTGATATTACTAACAGTTGAATGCATTTGGAATATTTAACTAAAAAAAATTAAACTTTTCTAAAGACATTCAACACACATATTAGATGATGGAAATAGTCCAATATAAAAATACAACAAGTACATTATATTTTGTTTTAGTGAGAGATAAAGAGAAAATAAAAAAAAACTTGAATTAATTAAAAGACAGTATTAATTATCAAAAATATTAAAACCTTATTTTTTTTCTATTATTTATTTGAAAAACTGATAAGCATTAATTAAAATTTTACCTATTTATCTCTCATTACTTCTTTTTAAAATTAAAAACCAAGAGGAAAAAAAAATTCCTTTTCTTTTCTTTTTTTTATACTTTTCTCTCTTTTACAACTATCCATAACAAATTATAAATATTCATATTCTTATTATTTTCATTGTTTAGAACTTGTTATATTATAATTTATTGAGTGTATCTTAATAAGCTGAATAATGGCTATTCTGAGCAAAAAACATGAGAAGAAATAATTCTTTTCAATATATACTACTAAACTAAGATATTTTTTGTGATGCTTTCTTTCATTCCTTCCTTATTTAAAATTGCATAAAAGCATTGTTTTTTACACTTGTTATTCAATGATAAATTATTTCTTGAAATAATAGCATTGAAGTGCTTTGTCACTCTGTTAAATTAATTTAGTCAAGTTATTTTTTTTAAATATTTTACCATTACAATTTCAATATTCATAAAAATTTGTTCTGACACAAGTAATTAAATAAGTAGTGTAACTTATTTAGTATATGAATGCCTTTTTGAAGATATATTTTATTATGAATTTCATTAATCTATACTCTTTCTTCAAGTTTTGGTAAGGATAATTCTTTGCTGATTTTATCATTTGAGATATTGTTTATAAAAGAGTCATCAGAATCATCACTTTGTATTAAAATATTTGCTGGTAAGAGAAAAATCTGTTAAAAAGTTTGAAATTATATTCTTAGGACTGATAATATTATTTGTTCTGAAGGCATGGGTTAGAAGAGAATTTAGAGTGGTTGGTTTTAAGTATTTCATATTTTGTTTATTGTTTGATGCCTGGTGTAATAATTATTGAATCAAATTCAATTTACTAGCTGTAATTGTAGCATATTGATAAAATTTATGTTCTTGATGTCGCAATTTACAAAACTTAATGGAACATTTTTTGAGTGAGTACTCTTAAATGTAATGACCAAAAGTAACTCATCAATAACTTGCAAGGAAAGAATGTCAATAAGTTGAATACTTTGCAGTAATGTAATTCAAAATACAACTGTATTGGTAAGTACTGACACTATATTACTTTTTTCATAAATATCAAAATATGATTTTGTCCTACTGCTTTTACATATTTGCAAGTGTTATACTGAAAAATTAACATGGTAGTTTTAGAAGGTATAAAAACAAGTGGTTTTCACACAGTAATCTCATACAATTAAGCTCTACAGCTAAAAATGATTTTGCCATTTATTTTATGAATATGATTACTGCTTTGTACATTGTTTTTAAGATCATGATTGATTAAGACATTTTCTTCTACTTGCAGATGACAAATTAGACATCTGTGTTTTTGAATTGGACTTTTCAATAAATTTTATATGAAGAATTATTAGATAATTATTATTAAACAATTAAATTATGTATTGTCAAAAGCAATAATTACAGCTATCTGTTGTTTTTTTATTTATCGTAAAAAGAATAAGGATGGCTGCAAGACAAAGACATATTATCAATTGATATATCCTAGATAATGTAGATGATGAGTAATGAAGTTATTCACCACTGAATAGAAAATGATGAATAATTTATTAAATGTATGTTACTAATTCTTGTTATATAATCACTTGGTAAGATATGTAATTTCTATTATATTTTCTTAAAGAATTCTGATATGTCATGTGGAGATAAATCTATCATAAGAATATTGTTTGTCAAGCGTTGATAGCCGAGAGGTTAGCGCAGCTGCCTTGCAAGCTGTTGCTTGCAGACATTTGTTGCAGGTTCGCTTCCCAGCCGATACTTCAACATATGGAAAAAAATATTATTATAAATACTGGCTTATTTAATTTAAACTATTAATAAAATTCTTTATCAATAATATTCAGATTAAGCTCATGCTATCACACATTTGTTTTTTAATCGATATTTGACTAATAATTTTATTCCTTAATTAAAAGTATGTAAAATGTTTCTTATATTTGTAACTTGAAAATAGCCATCTTATATATAAACTATTATTTTATTAGTTAATTAAATATTTCTGCCTTCATTATCTTGATTACAACGATTATCGTAGTGATTTCAATATTTATACTGGGTTATTGTAATGTATATCTATATGTATGTATGGAATTGCCTTCTGTTTATCACCAGCCAGCGCTATGAGGTAGATTATATTATTTATTATTGGATTATAGAATTAAAATGACTATAAAATTATATAAAAAACTAACTCATATATGGGTTCAAACCCACTATTTTTATCACATAAAAATGGCAATCCAATGTGAAGCCTGATAGTTTACTCATCGCTTATATTTTTGTTATAAATGTATCTTTGAGGATAGTTGTAAATACATATCTGTGTGTGTGAATATAAAGATACAATATTTTTTTATATACCATATATTAGAGATAAATTTGTTAAATTATTTTTATCTTCAAATTTAAATGTGATAAAGTTTACTGTGATCATTTTTTCTTTTTTTTTTAACATTTAATTTATATTTTATTTATTCTTTAGCTCATAAAACTAAAATACTTCTCTTTAATGGATGCTTTATTTTTCTATTCTATTGAAATTTTTCACAGGAAATTTCCAGTTGATAATCCGAAAGTAAACAATCTTTGCTGATGTAGAATTTAAATATGACTGATTGCTGTTCAATAAATAGTATGGAGGCAGTTCGTGCTGCTCTGTTATTACAATATTGAAAACGTCTTGCTTTCATAACACTGTGACAAGCCTTGATATGTTGTCATTGTTAGATGTTTCTCTTTGTAGTTAATGATAGATTGTACCTTGACTTTAATATTGTCAGAAATCTTGCCAGCAAATTTGAAATCAATTTAAAATTTTACTGTCACTTGATATAATTGCCTATTAAAAACCAAAGTCTGTTAAGATGTCTTTATTTCAATTAATTATAAAATATATGTGCTCGTCCATTATATATATATATATGATATGTTTATTCGATTCTAAAGAGTTTTATGAAATTGGAGCATAATCATTAAAAAAAAAACACTTGGCGGTTTGACTTTTCTTTCAGTATTATTTTTATCACCTGTCAGTATTATAATTTATAATTTAATAATTAAAAAGGGCTAAAATAAATTGAGCCGATGATAAGTAATGCTAAATTCATCACTGATGATCAAATCATTAGTGTTTGGCCAAATACTTAAACCTATCTTTGATTAGAAAATGTATGTATAATATAAACACACATCCTTATAACCCTGCAAAAAGTTGAATAGACACACAAACACATATATGTTCTATGTATTTTGTGCTTAATGGCGTGCTTTATAAAATTAAAGAGGGATGTGTTATTGGTTATGTTATTTCTGCTTTAATGTGCTCTATCTATATTGATTTTTTAGACAGTAGTATTATTAAGAAATTTTCTAGTTCTTTAAAATTATTTGTTAGGTATGTTGATGATTGTTGTTTGTTATACAGCAAGATAAATTGAAGAATTTTTTTGATAGATTGAATGCTTTTGATTCTAATATTAAATTTACTATTGAGGGGGGAGGGGTACATTTGAATTTAATAAGTTAAAATTTTTAGATTTAAGTGTTGATCAAATTGATAATGTTTTATTTTGTAGTCATTTTATTAAAGCAAAAAATTTAAGAAATATGATAAGGCCAAACAGTTATGAATCTTTTACTCATAAGAAACTTTATTTATTTAATTTTTGTTATGGAAATAGAAGACTTAATAATTTTGAAAATTAGTTATATTCTGAAGAGTCATTTTGCTTCTGACTATATTGAGTTAGAACATAATCATGAATTTATTAGGAATATTATATTTAATACAAATATCTATAGATCTGTTAATAATAAAGATTTAATTGATAGTGTGAATAAAGAGTTTATTTCTTTGCCCTACAAGACATCAGTTAGTAAATTGATTTATAAGAATAGTTTTTATTGAGTGGTATGAAAGTGCCTGGGAAGAAAGGCCTAAATTTAAATTCATTACTAAATAGTTCAAAATAGTCAATTGATTACAAATCCATTCATGGAGTAGTTTATAAGATACATTGTCATTGTCATAAAATGTATAGAGATCAGAGCAAATTAAGTTTTAATGAAAGGATAAAGTTCATAAGAGTGGAGTTAAAATTGATTTCATAACTCTGCTTTGTATATTCATGAACTAAATACAGGTCATATTATTTGACAATTCAGAGGTTATCTTTTATGAAAAAAGTAAATTGAAAAGAAAAGTAAAAGAAACATTGATGATAAAAAAATTTAAGACTGAGGCTATCAATCTTATAAAGACATCCTTCAATATTAAAGGATGGTTGTTGAAGTGAATGATTGGAAGACTATTTTGTTTTGTGTATTCATGTTGTATATTTAGTTGAATTTCACTTGAGAAGGTTTATTTGTTAATAGATGAAACCATGGTTGTGTGAGAATTTTAATAAAATTTTGTTGTTTTGGTTAGTATTATATGAATTTCTATTTTATTTTTAATTTTTACTATAGCATTAGACAGTATATATATATATATTATAATGAGCTTGCAAATAGCTCTTAACAAGCTTTTCAGAATATTCCTAACCTCAGACCGGTTTCTTCTTGGTAAATTAAGTCATGTGATATATGGTTTGATTTCTTTGTGATATATATATTATAAATGTAGCTTAATTATAACTATCAAGTATATTTAATATTATGGTAAATAGGGATGCTGATATATGTGTTGTGCAACTTTTGGATAAACATAATATCAATTACCTAACTTTCAAGTTACCAATGATGATTAAAGCAAGAAGTCTGTAATATTTAGAATAATTTCATAACAATGTCTTTTCAAAGTACTGGATACATTTCCAGCTGCATTATCTAATTTTCAATGGTTAGCAGAATATATTATATATTAGATATAGCTTTTTATTTGTATGTAATACTGCCAAAGGTCATTATAGTGGGCACAACTTTCAAAAATATTAAGAACTATCTTACGAATGCTCATTTAATTTGTCAGAATTTCTAATAATTCTTCCCCTTTATTACTTCCAGGTTTTCATTAGCATAAAATATAAACATTAAGAATAATGAATGCACACACTGATTACTTTTAACTAATTAATTATGGAGAAGGTACATGTGAAAATAAGAATAGGCTGAGTTAACATATCAACAACATGTTAACACAAGAAAATAAAAAAAATCAATGTGACTATATGCTTATTAAAATCTACAATCATTTTAATTCATCTTTATATACAGTTGAGAATACCAGCACTTTATTGCTAATCTTCTATGTCAATTGTGGTTTGACAAAGATATTCTGTAATGAAAGCCTGGCTTAGCAGTTAATAAATATTGTATTTATACTTCATTTTGTTGCCGTAATTATTATCTACATATTCATGTGGAAATTGTTCATTTAGTATAATAAATGACTACATATATTTTTAGTTTAGTTAAATAGTATTTTTTTATTATTTCATTATTATATGCCAATATATATGGTATTAATATTTATAAGTTGCATATTGGTGATATATCTGACAAATATTTTAGATTCATCCACATTATTACTTCAGTCCTAACAGAATAAAATAATAAAAAATGTAGCTGAAATATTAAAATCAGTGAATTACATTTTTTCATGCAAAATCTTTTAAGAGAAAAGAGTACCTTATCCAAAAATCTTAAAATAATAAAAAAACAACAACATATACTTAAAACAATTCCTTATAAATTTACATATTATCTACATTTTAAATTCATATCTTTTAAATAGTTTCAAAATTTATAGATATAGAAAATGTTTAAAATCCATATATGCACATAATATCCAAATTATTAATACCTGTAGAAATTTTATTATTTAAATATTTAAAAGATATGAATTTAAAATGTAGATAATATGTAAATGTATATAAGGAATTGTTTTAAGTAATGCCTGTAGAAATTTTATTATTTAAATATTTCCAAGCACTTTTGGAGTCGGTTTCTTTTTTTAATTAGAAATCCATATAATTCATGATAGGGTTTATTTGTCTGACATGTTTTTTTTTCTAGATTCATATATGATTTATCTATCAATATCAGTACAAATTGCTTTCATTAACTTGTTGGTATTTAACTTTAGGCATAGTAAATACATCCCTTGTTATATAGCAGACAACAGGCTACAATTTAAATTTTTCTATTATATTTTGGAAAGTCATCCCATTCTACTGGGTACTACATAACTAAAAATATGGACCAATGTATCCTGATAAAGCTATAGATATAAATATGGCTTATCATTATCACAAACAAGAGAATGCACTGGGAATAATGTTCTTCTAACCTGATGCTTGCTTTCTTACTTTTGCAGAATAAAGGATAAGGTTTTTTTCTGTTTGTGTAGTCATAGTTTACTCTCAGAATCATCTGATAAATATTGCTAATATCTTTTTACTGTATTGATTTCATATCTAACATGCAGACTATAAGGTATTTTGAGCTCAGACTTTTCATATAACCCTCAACTCTCCACACTATATCATACCACTGCTACACTTGAACACATATATGTTTAAAAGATAAATAATCACCAATATACTGTACATATTTCATGCAAAACCAGCTGATCCAGATTATCACCTCTACATGTACATACAGTAAGTGCTCAGATTTCACTATCTGCATCAAGTATTAACTAACTGAATATTTAAACTTTTTTGACAGAATAAAGTGAATATTAAATTCTTTTTGAAATATTGTAGAATGGCCTCTTTGAGCTACTTTTAGATACTTTTTATGAAATCTCCTACTAAGTGACCAAGTTTTCTATGATTCAGAAACTAATTCATTCATCTGTACTGATTTTTTTTTGTTCAAGAGCATCTCTGACATTTTTACTTTGTTTTCTAAATCCTTAATTATTTATAGCCTTCAAAAAGAATAGATTGTTTTCCAAATTGAAATTTTTAACAGTTTTACAAATTAAAAAGTTTATCATTTAAATGTATTTGTTCTTATATTATGATTCAATAAAAACTGATTTTTTTTTTTATAAATAATATGGGCATAAATTATTTAGTTCTTCTGTTCAATATCTTTAAACACATATCTTTGCCAGATATATTTTTAACTCCTCAAACGTATTTACAAAATCAAACCTCCTATCCACTGTAATGAAAAATGGATTTTGAGTTTAATGGTCTTTGTAAGCATCTATTACAAAGTTTATGCGCTTTTTAATGCTTATTAATGGAAAAATTATTACGATTTTCAATCATGACTACTTCTGAGAATTACTTATATCACCTTGCTCAGTTTTTTGTTTTTAAAAATGAAAATGTTTCAAACAGTGACATAAATGAGAAACTAAAATTATTTACCATCTATATGTGGGGGTATGTGTGTGTCCTATTTTTATATGATGGGAATTGATATTTGTTAATTTTACCTTTATTTTGTTCAGCTCTTTATGACCATGATGCAGTACATAGAAACCTTTATTTATTTTGTCTTATTTTACCTTGAGACATGATTAGTGATCTTCACAATATATATAATTTTAATATCGTATTAATTAAATATTGCTGATTAAAATTGAAGAAACAATAGTTTTGCCTATTAATAATTTTTATTAGTCATCCATTACACTAGAGATTATCCATTTAATGAATAATACTTCTGTAGCGTTGAAAAACTTAAAATTTTTGTTCTTAAATTTCTTTCATTTTGTTAAAGAGTTGTGAAAGTATTAAAAGATTCGGAGAGATAAGTTTTTTTTTTATTGACTTTAAAGTTTCAGTAATTTCTTTTGATAAAAAAAAGTTAATGAAAAAAATCTATTGAAAACATTAAACGTTTTTAGCTGAAATACAGGCTTATTATATACCTGTATCAATATATGTAATATATAGGCACAGACTTTTACACGACCCATCACTCTCTATTCTATTTCATAACACAGACACTTGAATACGTATATGTCGAAAAGATAAATAATCACAAATATACATATTTCATGCTAAAACAGCAATCATTAGTTGGTCCAGATTATCATCTTTACACAAATATGCAATAAGTATTCCGACATATATTAATATAGCCAATCTTCATACTTTAATGGACAGGCTTCAATCTACTCCACACTCCAACTCTTCAACCGTCCATCCAATTGAAAATCTAATGATGGAATGCTCAAAGGTCAACCTGAGATATATATGTTCAAGTGGCTCAGTGTTATGAGATAGAGTGAAGAGTGGTGGGTCGTGTGAAAGTCTGTGATCACATACTCTATATATTACATATATTGATACAGGTATATAATAAGCCTGTATTTTAGTTATTACATAGTAGAGATGTCTGTCCATCCCTCGTATATGTATTAAATGGATTATGTCCTGTACATGAGGAGTCAGATTAACTTTAGATCTGTGTGAAAGTCTGTGCTCATATACCCTATATATTAAATGTTTTTAGAAACTGAGCAGTACAATAAAACAGATTGTTTAGTGTGCAAAATATTCTATACAATTTTATTATTATTATTTTAAATTAAAACACATTGTAATGTCCGTACAATATTCTCCTAATGTCTCTCCGTCTGGGCTTTAAACTTTTTTTATTTATATAAAAGAACTTGAACTTTTTAAAATTAAATATGTAACGTATTTGTAGTATTCGTTATTATCTATAGATCCACATCGTCAATGGAATTTCTAAGAGTCAAACACCACGAACCACGATTAAGATATTCTCAATGAAAATCATAATCTCATTAAAGATTATAATGAATTTCCAATTAAACCTTTAAAATGACAAATAAGAGGATGAAAGCAATGACAAACTATTTTAAGCTTTGATCAAACTTTAAGGTCCGAATACACACGTACTGGTTTGCATTTTTGTCATTTGATAAGTATTGTCTCCTATCTCAGTAATGGCTGCAATAATAACTTTTTGTTAGTTTTCCCCATGATTCCATGTGTTTAAACTGGTAGTTTTACTAAAATTATTTTAAACTTTTAGTATGCTCATTAATAAATCAGTTGCAATTTTTTAACCCATGTGAAAATTAAATAATTTTTTTTTATAACTATTTGTATGATTCAGAGAGAAAATAGTAAACTAAAAACTGAGTAGTATATTGAAAACTTCTTACCAGCTAAGGATAAATAATTTTATAAGTGATGGTAATGATATGGAAGCAGAAAACATTTTATTGCAGCTTTTGAATTTTAATTTGATTCTGCAAATAGATTTTTTTTGTTTTATTATTTATATTATCAAATATAAAAAAAGTACTTTAAATGACAACAGCAATTTGATCTTGAAGTATTATCTTAATATCAATTTGCAGCTTGACATTCCCTCTGTTTCTTTATCTATGATACAGATTTAGTAGATGTAATAAAACATTTTTTTCAAGTATTATGCAAGTTTCAATAATTATTGGAGATAAACATCTAATTTAGTCACTATTTACAAAAAATAAATAAATAAAATTATAGCCATTACTTAAAATTTTTGGAAAGCCATGTTTTTTGCACCCCCACCTCCCATATTATGAATTATATTGTAATGAGTAAGATCAGTGAAAAATTGATTTATGCTTGCAGAAAGGAGTTTGCTATTAACTGAAAGGAGACTCTTTGATTCCTCTTGGAGGCCTTAAAGGAACCGAGTAGGGCAAATTCCTAATGTCCACTCCATACGTTCTTGTCGTTGCAGCTGTTATTACTATGTGATTATTCATATAGTATATGAACATGGATGGGCTGATCACCAACATGCATTAGCCAGCGTGGTGAGTTTATTGGCTTTTTACCTCTGAGTTTAAGATCAAGAAACACCATGGTCTTTCTTCTCAGTGCCTGATAAGGCAGAATGAATGTTTGTGTAAATGATAAATATTTTTCCAATACATATATATACAATTATGACAGACAAAAATAAAGCATGGCCATTATTCCCAGGAGGCTGTAAAGTCACCAACCAAGGCAGTGGTTGGTGGCTGCAGGCGGAGGGTGGTAAGAATCCCCTGATTGTGGACCCAGGCTGCCATTTGATGACGACTTTTTATTTAGGTACTTACAACTGCAGATCACTTTCAAGTGAAGGAAGATTGCAAGAATTAGAAGAAGAATTGTCTTATATTAAATGGGACATTATTGGACTTTGTGAAGTTAGAAGAAAAGGTGAAGAAACAATTGATTTAAAAAGTGGACATATACTCTATTATAAAGGCACACATATTGGAAATACAAGTGGAGTAGGATTTATTATAAATAAAAAGTAGAAGAACAATATTGTGGAGATTGATGGTGTATCGGACAGAGTTGCAAGATTAGTTATACAACTTAATAGCAGATACCAAATGCAGATAATTCAGGTTTATGCCCCAACAAGTTCTCATAGTGATGAAGTAGTAGAAGATTTTTATATGGATGTACAAAAGGCTTTTGATCAGAGTAAACAACATTTTAAAATTGTTATGGGAGACTTTAATGCTAAAATTGGTAGACAAATGAAAGATGAAATTGCTGTAGGTAATTTTGGTTATGGTAATAGAAATGAGAGAGGACATAGACTTGTGGAGTTTGCAGCAAAAGAAAAACTTTATATTATGAATTCATTTTTTGAGAAAAATGTTAAAAGGAAATGGACATGGAAGCATCCAAATGAAGGTACAGCAGAATTGGATTATATTTTGACTAACAGGAAATACATATTTCAAGATTGTAATGTTCTTAATAAATTTAACACAGGAAGTGATCATCGATTAGTAAGGTGTAAGTTACGTGTTAATGTAAAACTAGAGAGACAAAAATTATTAAGAAAAACAATATTTACAGTTGATATTCCTAATCTTCAGAAACATTCTAATGAATTTAAATTAGAACTTACAAATAGGTTTCAAGTGTTAGGAGATTTTGAACATGATTCAGATTTGAATGAAATTAATATGAAAATAACTGATACACTTTTAAAAACTGCAACAAAGATAGCTGGTAGAAAAAAGCAGCAATGGACTAATAAAATTTCTACTGAGACTAGAGAATTTATGAAGAAAAGAAGGAATATGAAGATATACAAAAATGATGTATTAAAAATAATTGAATATCTCGAATTTTGTAAAATGGTACGGAAAAGAGTTGAAAATGATATAAGAAAGTATAACTGTGAAATAGCAAGGAAAGCTGTAGAAGAAAATAAAAATCTCAAGAATGTTAAACAACATTTTGGTATTGGTAGGAAATTTATATCTGCAATAAGAAAAAAATATGGAATTATTACTAAAAAGAGAGATGACATCATGAGATTGGTAGAAGATTTTTATCAAGAATTATATAGCAATAAAGAACAAGTATCTCCTATATCTATTACATCTTCCAAATTGCCCAGAATTTTAAATGAAGAAGTAAGACATGCAATTAAATGTATGAAGAAAGGAAAGGCTCCAGGAAATGATGGAATTATAATTGATATATTAAAAGAAGGAGGTGAAGAAATAGAAACAATTTTAGCAAAGTTATATACCAAATGTCTAAATGATAAAGATGTACCGGAAGATTGGAAGAATGCAGTAATAATATTAATATTTAAAAAAGGTGATAAAGAAGATATTAGAAATTACAGACCTATCAGCCTTTTATCAGTTTTATATAAAATTTTTACCAAGATAATTACAACTCGTCTACAGAGAACTTTGGATTTCCACCAACCAAGAGAGCAAGCTGGATTTAAAAGTGGTTTTAGTACAATAGATCATATCCAGGTATTGAGAGAAGTCATAGAAAGGTCAAATGAATATGAGTTGTCATTATGTTTTGGATTTGTAGATTATGAAAAGGCATTCGATTCTATACACATTTCTTCAGTGATTAAAGCATTGGATCATCCAGGTATAGATCCAGGATATTGTCATATTTTAAAGAATATTTATAAAAATGCAACAGCAACAATTAGATTACATAATGATACTGGAAAAATCAACATTGAGAAAGGTGTAAGGCAAGGTGACTCCATATCTCCAAAACTTTTTACAGCAGTGCTGCAAGAAGTATTTTGTGGATTAAAATGGGAAACTAAAGGAATGAAAGTAAATGGAGAGTATTTAAGTCATTTAGATTTTGCAGATGATGTAGTTGTTTTTGCAAATAATGCTTCAGAGCTGCAGGAAATGTTGCAGGAGTTAGCAGATGAAAGTAGAAAAGTAGGACTAAAGATAAATGTTAAAAAGACTAAAGTAATGTTTAATCGATTTGCTAAAAATATGAAAATAAAGATTGATTATGAAGAATTAGAAAAAGTTAACAGTTACAAATATCTTGGTCAGATTATTAATACAGATGGAAACATAATGGAGGAAATTAATCATAGAATTAAACTTGGTTGGAGTGCTTTTGGTGGAAATAACTTGATACTAAAAGGAAATATGCCTATGTGTTTGAAAAGAATGGTTTTTAACAAATGTGTTTTACCAGTTCTTACTTATGGATCTGAGACTTGGATACTTAATAGAAGAACAATACAGAGATTTCAGACCACTCAAAGGAATATGGAGAGATGCATGTTGGGAGTAACAAGAAGAGATCGAAAACGCAATGTATAGGTAAGACAACAAACAGGTGTTACTGACCTTATTGAAAAAATTAAAAGGTTGAAATGGAGTTGGGATGGACATATTTCTAGAAGAAATGATAATAGATGGACAATTGAAATTTTAAACTGGATTCCAAGAGATTGTAAAAGACCCAGAAAGAGACCACATGTGAGATGGATGGATGAAATAAGAAAATGTGCAGGGGTGTTGTGGAAAAGAGAAGCTAAAGATCAGAGAAGATGGATTAAACTTGGAGAGACCTTCATCCTGCAGTGGATTGATAATGGTTGATGATGATGATGATGATGATAAGTCAATATTTTTCATGAATACAATTCTTATTCCTTGTTTGTTTGGTTTTTTCAGTGCAATTCCTTTTCCATTTCCTAATTTCTTCAATTATTACTATTTTTACAGTGACTTTATTGCAAATTTCATATTCATAGTTTTTCTCACTTTTTTAAAATGAAAATGATAAGCAACCTAACATATGTTTTCTATTTTCCTCCAAATTCTATTTCCAAAGTTTTAGAATATTTGTATTTCATTCTTCATAATTAAGTTTCTGCTCCATATAATGTTATACTCTAAACAAATCATCTAACACATATTACAAATATTATTTCAATGTATCAAAGAATAATTTACTACTATTTTTATAACAAATCAGCAAACTTTCAGCTTCAATAATATGAAGAGTAGTCAAGCATGGTGGCCGAGTGGTTAGCACATCTGCCTTACAAGCTGTAGTCCCAGGTTTGTTTCCCAGCTGGTGCTTTGACACATGAAAAAAAAAAAAACAATATGAAGAGTAGTTATTTAAAGTCTAGTGCTATCTATCTTATGCAATAATTATAAGATAAATATAGATTATTATTTTTAATATTGTCTTTGCCAATAAGGCTTGAGATTCATAATTGAAAAGAAAAAATGAAAAGCAGGTAAATTAACTTTAGTTCATAACCTTAGACTTAATTTCAAGTTTTTAGCTTGACAGATAAAATTGAGTTAAAGTTGTTTTCTGGATGCATGCTGCATTCATTCCAAGCCTTATTGATAAAAGAAAAATCCAAAAACTATTCTGAAAATAGGAATTTAAATACTAAGATTAGAGATTTTATGCGCATCTGATACTCACGAATTATTCAAGCTTAAGATGACACTAAGTAAAAAATTGTTTCTGTCTTCTGTTATTCTTGTCTAAGGCCTTTTCAGTTATTGTAATTGCATTTTTTAATCTTTGGATTTCTCTTTATTTATTGATCAAACAATTTTCTAAATATTTGCTGTCCTTCTTATTAACCAGAAATGCATCATTGTCCCCACCTGGCTTTAATGCTTTAGCTTTAATTGAATTTATTTATATTTACAAACATGCTTTACTGCCATGATCTACAACCATAATTGCATCATCATCATGTCTGTTCACTTTTTTTTAAAAACCAATACTTTATAATTTTTCTAAGAAAATATTGAAGATGGATAAAATTCTACTCACATCTTCTCTCTATACAAACTTTAAGAAAATGTTTTAATTTCACAAATATTATCTGCATTATATAGAAATTTTCTTGCAGGGAATTTCAAAATATCAATCACAATAGACTATTTGACTCTTATTGGATATATTTTCAAGAATAATAGAGCAAACATTTTCTTTTTCTAATTATCTCTCAGTAACATCAATTCTAATTGCATCTTTTGTCCATCTAGCTTTTCTAAATTTAAATTGCTTCTGAGATAAAAGTGAAATTAGTCTTTTAAAAATCTCTCTCTACAAGTCTTTCAGCAGCATTTTAATTTAAGAAAATAAATTTCAAAAAAAATATTGAATATATTTTACTATTTGTTTTTTAAATAAATGTTTTTTTTTTTACTTTATTTTAATAGTACTATTTATCATATTCCCAATTATTTTTTTAGTATACAAATTCTTCCAATAGGACTTGTTATTCTTTTGTTCATTTTAAATCTTTATAGCAGATAGAAATTAATTTCCTGTTCATTACAATTAGCTTATGATGACTTATTACTAATATCTGTTTTATGAAAATATTTATGAAAGTTTGTAAGCAACTGTTAATTGTTAAGAAGTTTGAAGCATTGAGATTCAATCTCTTCATGTATCTTTTGTGATTGAGTCAGGATCTGTGCTATACTGAGACATAAGCTTAGAGATTGAGATCAGTATAATCTTTATATATTTGAATACACTGTATTTCTTATACTGTAGATTATTAAATTTTGAGTAAGTATTATGTAATTTTTACTAAAATGCTTTTAAAAATTACTTCATTTATAATAAAATGATGTTGTTTGTTTTCGTAGTTGGGAATATAGAATTGCTGTATTATTTACTATTTTACTATTACACACAACAACTTATTTATGCAAACTAATTTAATACATTTTACAGGCTTGAACCTGCATTTATATATGTAATATATACAGGATTCGAACTCAGACTTTTGCATATGATAATCTGGATCAACTGATGAGTGTTGGTTTAGCATGAAATACATATATTGGTGATTATTTATCTTTTAAACATGTATGTGATCAGGTGGGGCAGCAATATAAGATGGCTGTGAGAGTAGTGATTGTGTGAAAGTCTGAGTTTGAATCCTGCAAACTAATTTAATAAATTTATAAAAAATAAAATAGTAATAGGAAATAATTTCAAATATATTTTTGAAAGATTTAACCATGTCAAGAAGTAGTTCACAAGTTTTTTTTTTTAAATTGAGTAAATATTTTTTGTATGCTATTACATTTTCTATATATATAATATTTTGATTATTTTTAAATTCTCATAGCATTTTAGTCTAATCCAATACTTAATACAAGTAAAAAAAATATTTCAAATATTTTTTATTCTGTTATTATTTTAATTTTAGATATACTTTATATTTCTTTTTTTGTACTTCTAAAATTTTATGAAAAGAATGATAATAAATTAGATTAATAAACTTAAAAAGTTGTTATAGTTAAATCAGCATTATAGATTTGATTGATTCTTATTTCTGATTAACAGCATAACATCAGTAAGTCTATTTGTTGTTATTTAGGTAAAATAATTAAAATCTTATACTGTAGTAGCTATATCTAAGAGCTAGTGTTTATATAATCTAGAGCAGTGGTCTTCAACCACCGGGTCGCGGAAATTTTCTGCCGGGTTGCACTAGACTGGCAAGAAAGTTAGTAATAACAAAATAATAAGATTTTAAACTTTTAATTAATGTAAACAGTTTTTATTTATTTTTTCATCGCATTTTTACCCTGTTAAAAAATAAGAATCAGAATAAAAACGAAATCTAATCAATCATACATAAATTAATTTGTTTTTCTATTTATCACAGATGTTTATGGAGAGATAGAATTAAATTTATTATTTTTCTAAAAAAATTCAAAATTAAAAAAAAAAAGAAGTTTTTTTTATTAAACAAACTCCAGTTGTCTTTTGATAGCCAATCACGGTCGCTTGTCGGCATTGTTTATGTGTTAAAACAAGATCAAAACTTTTGACTTTTTCAAGTTTCGTTTTTTTTTTTTTTTTTGTTTAAAAATACGCCCACTTTTTTTTTTGGCCTATAAGGCGATATTTTTTGGTTTTATTTGTATACTGCTAATATACTAAAACTTTTATTTTTAAAACCAATTTCTGTTAACCTTTTTTTAAAAATAAAAACAAACAAAAAATAACTTTGCGATTTTTTTTGGCTTTATTTCTATTAGCGATATCTATTTTACCATTTTTTAAAAAAAAACTTTTCCTATTAATTACATTTTTTGATCCTTTCAACACACTAGCACACACAAAAAAATTACAATAACATCAAAATTTCAGACTTTTACACGTTGAGGAGTGCCAAAGCATGAAACCATGGTCAGGGGTTTGGGGGGGGTTCCTGACAGAGATATTTTAAGTGCTGGCTCTGGCTAAGCATTTATCATAAAGCTTGTAGAGGAATTGGCAATTCTCACTGTTTATAACTTACAAGCTTAAGAGATAGGGTCATGTGATCTATGAATTGTTCTATGACTTTTATTTTTACACGTTTAGTTTTATTTTTTCAGATTTAAAATACGGCGAATTTTTTTTTGACTGTACAGTGATTAATTACGCGATTTCTATTTTGCCCTTACTACTATCAAAAGACAACCTCCATATATATATAACCATCTTGTACATTTAACATTAAATACAGATTACATTTATCATAATCATTGCCATGTAATTACACTAGCTATGATATTTCCCAACATTCAGGTGAATAACATTTTATTCTTGAATGTTTTAACAATGAAATAATAAACATAGAAATGCAAGCACATTAATGAGAACGATTGGTATTGTACTGTTTTCTGTGTTCAGCATGTGAAGGTAAGCAACACCATTACAATACACAATAACTAGTGTGCTGTTTTGGTCAGTTATAACAATTATGTTTATCTAAGGCTAAGTAGGTTACATCTTTACGAAAATTTATCTGTAAACTTCTGCCGGTCCGCGAAAACCTATCCTTATTTTTGCCGGGCCACAGGTGTGAAAAGGTTGAAGACCACTGATCTAGAGCTTGATAAAGTATGACTTATTTATTAGATAAATCCATCATTGTCTAAATCAAAGATAATTCTAAAAAAATAAGAAAAATAAACTTGAAAATAGGATTATAATTTTTAAAATATTCAGTAGTCTAAAAACCAACATTCTAATGCAGCCATAAGAACCAACTGGATACTCACACCATTTAGATTGTTGAAGGAATATAATTTTACTTTTTATATATGAATAAAACTTGGATATTAATTGCAGCCAAATTTTTATATTTTTACATTAAATTGGAAGTATTTTATCCTATAGCAAGAATAGACAAATTATGGTCTGTGGACACATGCATTATTTTTACATACACACATTCAACATCAGATATTTTATGAAAATTCATCACAAATAGAAAATTATCACAATACTTTTCTATTATGAGTTCCTGTTGTATTAGTTTTTTTTATATGGAATCTGCTAGAGACCTCATAGCAGATCCTAAAGTCTGCAAACAGAAAAGTTTATCTACCCTTGTTCTATAAATTATATTCTTTCTATTCAAGGCTAAATGAAAAAAAAAGTCAGCTACTTTTTTGAAATTCAACTTTTATATACTTCTTTTTTCTCACCTCCTCCTCCTCCTCCTCCTCCTCCTCCTTCTTCTTCTTCTTCTTCTTCTTCTTCTCCTTCTTCTTCTTCTTCTTCTTCTTCTTCTTCTTCTTCTTCTTCTTCTTCTTCTTCTTCTTCTTCTTCTTCTTCTTCTTCTTCTTCTTCTTCTTCTTCTTCTTCTTCTTCTTCTTCTTCTTCTTCTTCTTCTTCTTCTTCTTCTTCTTCTTCTTCTTCTTCTTCTTCTTCTTCTTCTTCTTCTTCTTCTTCTTCTTCTTCTTCTTCTTCTTCTTCTTCTTCTTCTTCTTCTTCTTCTTCTTCTTCTTCTTCTTCTTCTTCTTCTTCTTCTTCTTCTTCTTCTTCTTCTTCTTCTTCTTCTTCTTCTTCTTCTTCTTCTTCTTCTTCTTCTTCTTCTTCTTCTTCTTC
Organism: Epiperipatus broadwayi; assembly: GCA_028023455.1. Lineage (NCBI taxonomy): Eukaryota > Metazoa > Onychophora > Udeonychophora > Euonychophora > Peripatidae > Epiperipatus > Epiperipatus broadwayi. Next base: position 3,718,688 of record JAQFVV010006245.1, on the reverse strand, counting down.
TTCTTCTTCTTCTTCTTCTTCTTCTTCTTCTTCTTCTTCTTCTTCTTCTTCTTCTTCTTCTTCTTCTTCTTCTTCTTATTATTATTATTATTATTATTATTATTATTATTATGATTATGATTATTGCTGTTGTTGTTGTTGTTGTTTTATAATATTCAAATGTTTGCTTTAAAATGAATCTTGAATATGAGATGAATAGTTTTAATTAGAAGTTATTGGAAAGCAATGGTAATTTGTGATTGATGATGATCAAGTATTATATAATATTTGACTTCAAGTAACTCTGTTTAGTTACAAAATCTGTAGATAACTTAAGATATTTAATTATTTCTATCTATAATATTTTAATGTATTGATGCAGTTTTATTAGGAAGGTCTGCAAATCAAACATTTTATAATTATTACATTGGCCAGAAAGAACTAAGCACACACACTTTTTTAATTCTGATGACTTTCAAACTGTAAAACAATATTTAAAAAAAAAAAGAATCCCCCCCCCCCATGAAAATCCTATCTTTTAAATCAGGCCAATCATATAAGCCATACTACTTATAATTCAGTGTTTATAGTATTTCAATTAGAAGTGAATTTTACAAAAAAAAATTTATCAAAGTGTATAAGTTTTATCAGTTCTTTGAATTTCACCAATTCTCTTTTTTAGGCTACATTCTTTTGGTTATTATGTTATGTAATATTTCAATTTATGTATTTTTATACTTCCTTCATTTTTCTCTAATAGTCTTTTTCTTTTTGCCATCTAATATTCTCATTTGTAAGTTGTAATATTTTATCTTTCTTGTATGTGCAAATTATTCCAACTGTCACTCCTCTTTTTCACTCTCATGGCTTATTATTTTACATTACTAAAAAATGGCTGTAAGTTGAATTTTACAAATTCATTATTTCAGTATACCCAATAATGTAATAAATGATTATTTAAATGATGTTAGTTCACTGCTTTAATTTTGAATATTTGTGAAAGCACAAATTAGATAATTTAAATTTTAAAGTGATAAATGTTTTTGATCCAGGATTAACACTATGTGGGATTATAGATCATCTAATTCTTTCATCAACAATTAATTGTATGTTTTTAAAACTATATTGAAGTGTGAAAAATACCAAATATTTAACACAGCATTACGCTGTTGCACATGCACTTTGAAGATTTTAACTATAAATGAATGAATACTAACACTCAACCATATGATAAAGTCTTTGGAAAAGATAGAATGGCCATCTATCTTTTCGAACCCAAACGCTTTTGTATGGGCGAATCTTAAGTGTTTGAAAGTGAAAGCATGTAATAGTAATTTAAAGTGATTATTTAATATATTCATTCATTTATAGTTAAAATCTTCAAAGCGCATGTGCAACAGCATAATGCTGTGTTAAATATTACAGTTTACAAACATCGCACTATAAAAAAAAATGATTTTTATTGTAACTTTAAATTATTTGTTTTGTAATTAATGATTAAGATAGAATTAGGCATAATATTGCTTTAAATATTCATCATACATGGAAACAAAAGTAATTAGTTAATAATAAATATAATTCTAAAATATATATTTTATTGAGACTTAATGCATAACTTAACTAATCAAGTTCACAAATGCCAACAAAAGCCAGAAAACTAATTAGTTATTATCTAAAGGTTTTCAAAAATTTGTATAATAGAGGATATCATCTAATACTATTTCACTGCTGTCTTCATATTTTTTTATTACATGTGAAAAATTAAATGGTATTTAAAGAACTTACTACAATCCCTCACAGAAGTGAAGGAGAAGATATTATCAGGCTTGCCAATTAATGGAATAGCCATCTATTTAAAAATAGGTAAATACCCATTTCCAGGTTCTAACCATATCAAGTAAATATACTACCACAGCTTCATGAGGTTCTTTTTATTTATATGTATATATAATTATAAACATCAAATATATTTTTGATGCATGAAGCAATTACTGTAATTTTAATGTTTTTTTTTTTTTTATTAAAAAAATAGGATATTGTAACCAATGTGTCACCAAGAATTGTAAGAGGTGTTACATCTGGTCAAGTATTTGGGCCAGGACAAGGTTCATTTCTCAATATAGAGCTCATCAGTGAAAAGACAATGGCTTACTGGTTACAAAGCGTATCAGAATTAAAAAAAGATTTTAAAGATAAGGTGATCATAATTTATATATACTTATTATATTTGCATATATACATACATGTGGATTTACTTTTGAAAAATATATTTATTTACACAATATGAATAAACATACAATTATGATAAAGGAATATAAAAGTGATAAAAGATTGCATGGACAAATATATAAATGTATAAATGCTTGAATAACTGGTGAGCAAATGTATGTAAGAACATATTTATGCTCAAGCATTTTAGATATTAACATGGGACTTCACTAGTATATAGACCCCCAAAAAATTAACTATGCCAAAAAAATTAAGATCCTATGTCAATTTAATAATATCTTGGGAAATGAAAATGTAATATAAATATGTGAGTATTTTATTCTAAACATCTAATATGTAATAAATTGTCATTTAATATTTGATAGATAATCTTACTCATTTATATTTTAAATACCAAAGATAAAGTATGCTTTTCTTAAGTACATGGCCCTATGTGTCATATATCATTTTCATTTTTTTCATTGTATGATAACTTATTATAATGATTTATAATAAACATAATATACTGTATCTCTGATGATTTGGTTCTTCAAAAAAAAAGAAGGAATATATTCTATCTTTGATGCTTAGGATTAATGATTGAGATAATATATTACATCTCTAATGGTTGATGTTATTTATATATTGATCTTAAAGTAGTATTTAAGGTGTTAAAACAAAAAGCAATATTTATTTACCTTCATAACGGTTTCTGTAAACTAATTTGTGACAACAAATAATTGAGAAAGAACAATTTTTCAGATTTAAAAATTTAATTGGTTTATATTGAAATGTGAAATTAAAATTTGGATAGGAAACTAGTATAACTAATGCGAAATTGGAAGTTTTCTAAGCATCAGTTTTTACTTTAATAGTTTTATTTTATCATTATTTTTAAAATATATTTTTGATGATTTTTAGAGTTTGGAATACTTATTTATAAATAACCCTTTGTTGTTGTTATATTTTTAAAAAAAAACAAAAAAACAATATATGCTATCTTTGATTATGATTGATATAATACATTGGTTTGTATATATATTAAAATAGAAAATTCATTGTCTGTACAGAATATACACATAAATTAGTAATTAGGAGTAGTGTAACATATACAGAGTAAATAAAGTAATTCTGTTTTAACTTGAATCTTCATTAATTATTAAAAGGATGTGAAAATTCAACATATACATATATGAATGAATATGTATAAAAGTGTGTATGACCATTTGTATTTTAAGTTAAAATAAAGATTTATTTAAGTAAGTTCACATTTTTCGTTTTAATTAACAAAGAATTTAATTTCAATTCTAACAAAAGAAAAGATTGTTTTTAGCATTTGGTTTTATAGAATTTTCTTCAAAACAAATTTAATCTCTTGACAAAGTGTTTATAATTAGAAAATAGTATTTTTAAGATGTTAATTAATTACATAAAGGAGTCCAAATGTTTTTTTAATAATCATAAAGCTGGAAATTATTATTTGCCAAAAGTATAAAAAGAAAAAAGTTTTAATTTCATACTTATTACTACACTATATAATACTTTTAGTGTTTATAGTTAGTAAACCATTGTGAAAGTGAAATCAGACTGTATTGTATATTGAATCATATTGGTTTCATGCTAAGGATTAGACTTCAGTGCAATGCCAAAAAGAAATTTCATGCTTCTAATATTTATCATGTATGACTAACTTTGTAGTAATTTTTTATTTTTATTTTTACCATTTCTCTCAAGATATCTCCAAATGTATATCTCTGCCTAAAATGATGTAGCCACAATAAATGAATTGAATTATCATTCAGAATTTTTTTAAAGCTCTCCTATGTACACATAGATGAATAAATCATCCTCTGTAAGCCTATGAAATTTACAAAATTCATGATAAATACTTTTCAAGACTTGATAAACACTTTGTAATCTTTCAGCCAAATTCTTATTTTCAAGAACCATTAGAAATATTATACTTTGGTATAAAACTTGCAATAATACTGAAAATGATTTATATAATCAACATTTTCAATTGTCAAAAGAAATGCACTTTATTGAGCTAAATAGTTTCCTGAAATTAGAAACACCTTTGAGTTGAGCTGAAGAAAGCTTAAACTATAAATAAATATATATTTTTTTAAATTTAAGAACATGACAAGCTCATTTCTCTCATGAAAATTAGTTAGAAAATATTTATATCATCCCAAATGCAGCATTAATAAAATAAAGGATATTGTAAGAGGTTTTTATGTTTTTATTTACTATCATAGAAGAGTGTGTGCCTGTTGATATGGATTATGAAGAGAGTAAAAACTTAAATGGATAGAATTACTTTTAAGTTAATAATTAAGCCATCTAAAAAGTAAATTTTATGCTGAAAGTTATTTTGATATTATGGTAAACTAATTATGATAAAATATATTGAAATATTTATAATTTTAAGATATTCTGAATCTGCATAAATAATTTGTATGGCATTCTAAATGAAATACATATATAATATTAAATACAGATTTTCTTTTGTTATTTTATATATATCATAGTTATAGGAAAATTTATCGAGATAGTTGTATATCACAGATCATTCTGTAGATCAGAATGACCAGATAACCCATGTCCCTAGTGAGTTATTTAAACTATAATCATTAAAAGAGGAACATTAGGGTGTTATGTTTGTTACTTGCCCTGAATATTTTTATTCAGAATTTAATTGATTGTCATGCTTTTAATAAATAATGTATGTTTCATATAAGACAATCAGATCTGTAGATATATAATGTACTATGGCCTATATTCAATGGTATAACATGTTAGTCAGTAAATGTATGAACTGAAAATATAACTATTCCATATTGTACTGTAAATATGTAAACCTAAATAAAAATTCCTTTTGATTTAGGTTTAACCTGCCTTATATAAATATTTTTTAAAAATTTGATTAAAATTTTTTATAGTCTAGTATGCTGTAGTTCTTGAGTTATCTTTATTTGTTGAAAACTTATTTGCATAAAAAAGTGTGAATTTATAAACCATGCCAAATTCAAACTCCAATGTTGAATTTATTTCATATTATCAATTTGTCTCATGCAATGCAGAAACAGCTATATATGTTATTTAAGATGATAATAAAATATCAGTTTGATTGCTGAATAAATTAATAATGTTGGACTAAAATAATTTAAATTAATTAAATAGGTCTTAGAATTCAAAAGAACTGATTAATTATATCTGATTACTTTGTTATAATCACTTCTATATTTAGAAAATGTTTATATGTTTATATTTTTATTAATAAAAGTGATATAGGTTTATTTTGTTTAATTTTATAATTATAACAGTTTAATATTTTTAACTTTTATTTTGTTTAAGACTTAAAAATCAAGAAGAGATCATTTGAACCAAACCTTACCTAGCTAATTAAAATTATGTATTGGCTTGTGATATATAAAGATATAAATATATAAAGGAGAGTAAGAGTAGGTTGGTTGCAGACAGGAGTTTCCTGTTATTGAAAGGAGTCCATTTGATTCTTCTCTGAGGCCTTAAAGGAATCAAGCAGGGTAAATCCCTATGTCCTTACATTTTTGTCATTGGAGCTTCAAATAAACATGTATGGGCTTCTTACCATCATGCATCAAACAGCATAGTTACTTTACTGGCTTTTTACTTTTGAGTTTAAGATCAAACAATACCATGCATGGTCTTTCTTGTTAAGGCAGAATGAATGTGTATGTGAATGAACTAAAAATATATATTTACAATCATGGAAAACAAAACTAAATTATTCTCAAAAGACTGTTGCTATGTTCTGACTCCATACAATAATTTGCAATCAGGCCTATAGGAGTATGAGTAGCATAACATATAGAGATATCTTGAAATAACCAACAGATTCTCAGAGCACAGAAAGCTTAAAGTTATTATTAGTTCATAATTTAATGCACTTTGCATTATAATATAAAACTCCTTCTATTTTAGTACTCTCACTATTTATTGCCAGGACCCCGTCCAGACTGTAAGAATTCAGACTGAGTGAGAATCATCACCTATTGTCCCATTTAAGTCATTGTCTAATGTATTAAACTAATAATATACATATTGGTTCTTTGTAATGAATACTCAATCCAATCTAAGATCAGATAATATCTGGTTCCTGTTAATTTTTAATGAATGTGGGCATTCTTTCACATACATTTCACTACCCCTCCTACTCCTGAGAAGCACTCTATTGAGAAGCCCATGCAATCCTTTAAATATACTGGCAGGTGATGATGTTGGCATCATCTGCTTTCTTCCTGGAAATCTGCAGCCTCTTTATTTAGGGCTATAGTGCAACAGGTTCATCTGGATCTTCATTATGTTTTCCCATATGATTATCTGTGCAGTGTTTTCCAGGGTGTCTTATTGGTTTTGAATAATTTTTCATCATAGTCTATGTTTACTTCCACCCAATTTTTCCAGTTTTTGACATTTTTCCCCAGCAGCTTTTTTATCAAAACTTGATACACTCTTAATGTGGCAGACTTTTGCTAGGTGGCCAATTTTTCCACAGTTGTTATACTTAGCATTTTTCCATCTGCATTCATGTGAAAAATATCCAACTTTTCCACAGTGCCAACATTCACTTTTCTCATTTGCTGAGTCTTCTGCTTTGCTTGTCTTCTTGAGTGTCATTTGTTTGGTACTGTCCATATTTGCCTGTTGGAATTCTTTAGCATTACTTACAAAATAATTTGGAGAATTAATAAAAATTTTAATAATATAATAAAATTTAGAGTAATACATAAAAAAGGAAGAATATGCTTAATATATTAGATAATAAATATATAGAAAATTATATAAAAGGAGTATATATTTAATTTCACTGCCTTTATCTTTTTTAAGATTATTTCCTTTCTTATTATCAATAACAAATTTTTCTTCTAACATTTTTATATTACCTTCTATAATTTTTATTAAATAATCATTTATTTTAAATTCCTTAATCACTAATTCTACTTGCTTATTATAATCTTTCTTATTCGAGCAGTAATTTATAACTCTATACATTCTTGAAGTAATATTATTTATTTTGTATTTCTTATCTATATTTGAATTCCAATTAGTCATACTGTTATCTACATTCATTTTTTTATATATTGATGTCTCTATTTTACATCTACCATTAAAATATGATTTTATTAATAGAATGTATTTATATATGTATATGTCTGTGTATGTATTGGTATATGTATGTGTGTATATGGTTAGGTATTAATTGTATATGTTTAAATATTGTAGCTCTGATGATAACTGCAAGGCAGTTGAAACTGTAAGCAAGAAGAAATAAATCATATGTTAAAATTGCATTGTTAAGTATTAAGGAGTATATGGTTTATTATATATTTAGAACATTTTTAAAGCACCAGCTATTCATTCATCCATTTATCTATCTACCCATCTATCTCTACCTATTTCTCTATTTATCTGTCTGTCTATATGTTGGCATTTCTGCCTCCCAATCCATTCATCTATGTATATATATATATATTGTTTTGTAACCAATGACTTTATATATCCCAATGCTTAATATTGTAATGGTCAGATTCATATGCCTCATTAACACACTGCAGAATTCAAACCCCAGACACAAAACTCAACACTTTAGAAGAGGTTGCCTTCCAGAAATCCCAAATTTGAATCCAAAGTCTATACTCCACAGTGCCACCTATGTGACAATGCATCTGATGCTATTAATAGTATAGATTCTTGCCAGGGCCAGTGGTCAGGGAGAAGCAAGAGACTCTATATTAAAATGCATCATTAGGTTTGCTAGCTAACGTCTATAGATGGTACAAAATATATATAAAATGTGATATAGACTGAGGTAATGGTGTGGATTGCAGAAAATAAATAAATAATATCAAAATGATTAAAATTTAATGTGGTTTATTAATTTAACATTATAAATGTGCATTATCTGTATAAGCCAGACTATGCCATTTAATCATAAAAAAAAAAAAATTAAATTAAGTGCCATTTACGTTTACAATAATGGCTTGTTAATTTATATACTCTCTATATCTTGGGTTAATGCAATATAATATTATAATAATGTGCTTAAGCAAAAGTAGAATTGGATAAAGAAAGGCTGATTTCAAAGACATACGAGGCCTACAGCAAATATAATAAGTGTTTACTTTATTAGATTTCTAACTTTAATATTTGATAAAAATAATCAAAAAAGCAAGTCATATATAATGTGACATTACTTTTACAAACTTGTATTTACAAAAATGCAATGCAGAGAGGGTACCAATAGCTCAAACAAGCTTTTAATTAATAAGTGTGGTATGAGAAAATATTTAAAATCTCTATCCACAACACTCTCATCTCCAGACCGACTGGTTTCAAGCTTATAGCTCATGTCAGTGGAGAGCTAGACTATTTGGATACTAGATCTAAAATATCAACTCAAAACCCAGCACTTATTTCGTACATAATATTTAATTAGAAACTGAAATTTTTAGACATGAAAATGTCTTTAAATCCAGCTATCTAACTTAAATAGCTATATGGGACTGAACTAAATTCAGATCTACTATATTTTAATAGCCTCAGCATAGCCAAAGCCTTAAATATAAAATTATAATAATCAAAAAAGCAAGTCATATATAATGTGACATTACTTTTATAAGCTTGTATTTACAAAAATGCAATACAGAGAGAGTACCAATAGTTCAAACAAGTTCTTAATTAATAAATGCGGTATGAGAAAATATTTAAATCTCTATCCAGAACACTCTCATCTCCAGACCAACTGGTTTCGAGCTTATGGCTCATGTCAATGGAGAACTAGAATATTTGGACATTGGTACACTCTCTGTATTGCATTTTTGTAAATACAAGCTTATAAAAGTATTGTCACATTATATATGACTTGCTTTTTTGATTATTATAATTTTACCTCTAAGGTTTTGGCTATGCTGAGGCTATTAAAATATGGTTGATCTGAATTTAGTTCAGTCCCATATAGCTGTTTAAGTTAGATAGATGGATTTAAAGACATTTTCATGTCCAAAAATTTAAGAGTTTCTATTTAAATATACATATGAAATAAGTGCTGGGTTTTGAGTTGATATTTTAGATCTAGTGTCTGAATGTTCTCGCTCTTCATTGATGAGAGCCATAAGCTCGAAACCAGTTGGAGATAAGAGTGTTCTGGATAGAGATTTTAAATATTTTTTTCATACCGCACTTATTAATTAAGTGCTTGTTTGAGCTATTGGTACGCCCCCTGTATTGCATTTTTGTAAATACAAGCTTATAAAAGTAATGTCACGTTATATATGACTTGTTTTTTTTATTATTATTATTGTAATTTTACCTTTAAGGCTTTGGCTATGCTGAGGCTATTAAAATATTGTAGATCTGAGTTTAATTCAGTCCCATATAGCTATTTAAGTTAGATAGCTGGATTTAAAGACATTTTCATATCTGTAAATTTCAGAGTTTCTATTTAAATATACATGTGAAATAAGTGCTGGGTTTTGAGTTGATATTTTAGATCTTGTGTCCAAATATTCTAGCTCTTCACTGACATGAGCTATAAGCTCGAAACCAGTTGGTCTGGAGATGAGAGTGTTCTGGATAGATATTTTAAATATTTCCTCATATCGTACTTATTAATTAAGAGCTTGTTTGAGCTATTGGTACGCTCTCTATATTGAATATTTGATAAAAAATGTATATTGAATTCAAGAATGGTGCAGACAAAAGCTCACTGAGCTATAAGATAAGGAAGTGACTAAGACTCAGGCAATTTAATGAAATATTATCATTTAATATTAAAGGAGATCGGTGGTATCAATGAAAGTTTAATGTACCAGATGGAGTGTGGTACATTGAAACCGCGTTGCTTTGTAAAATAAAAAAATAAAATTAAAATAAAGCTGACAGGATGGCATCTCACCATAAATGCATGAAAGGTTTCATCACAAATCAGCCTGATCCTGGCATCCTACCATGTGACTCTGTGACTGAGTGACTCATGCATAAAATTCCCAGGTATGGCTTTCTAGCACATACTTTATCTGGAAACCACAAGAAGGAAAGGGAATGGCCTCAGCCATATGTCCCTTGAAAAAATCAAAGCAGGTCTCAAAATGCCCAATACACCTACAAAAATGATATAACTGGGCTGACTTTAGTTAAGCAAAGGCACTTAACCAATTCCTAATAATTTTAAGGAGGTCCGCACATTCTCGACCTCAAATTTGACAGTTCTTAGCAGTAAGGAAAATTACAATAAAAGAAAATAAGTTGTTTTGAATAAAAGGGTGGGGAATGCATGATTAAACAGGGATTCATGAGATTATGCATTGCTCTATATTATATAGTCACATTAACTTCACACATATCCTCGTGTTATATATATGAAAAAGAAATATACCTTTCTGAAAAGTCATAGTTATTTAAACGATTATAAAACATGAAATAAAGTAGCCTTCAAACAACTGACTTTTCAAGACATTTAATTTATAGGATTAATTTTACAGTTAATCCACAATAATGTGTCTAATTCAAAAGGGGAAAGGAAGTGATTCACTTGTTCGATGACTATCCAGGCACATTATTATAATGAATGACAAAAAAAATTAGCATAATATAAAAATATTAACCCAAGGATGGAGAGAAAAGCACACAAGTTAGATTACAAAGATTGTAGAAAATTAGATAGTTTTACAATAGGAAATACATTTAAAATTTAGCTATAGATTTATGAGAGGGAAATATATCATGACTTTTTGGATTAATCAGTTTTACCTCATATGAGAAGTGGGGTATTCAATGGATGCAGGTCTTCGATTAACTTAAATTGGAGATTTTATTTTACTTGATTTGATGACAGCAGCACTTACTTGGGTGTTTATGGCAGCTTCTTTGGTCCAGGATCAAATTAAGTTATATTTTCAGCAGCAGCAGTTTAAAGTAGGTCTTCCTAAGTATAGGGCATCTGATTGTATGACGTGCCACAGAATGGCCATTCCCAAGAAGGAAGAGAACCATCCTGCCAGCTTACTCCAACCTTCTACTTTTACTTGGCAAAGGCTACTAAGTATAATTCTCCAATGGTATAGAGCTGGTTTTAGCTTCTTGTAATAAATTTAAAATATATCAGCGAACTTCAATTTTAATAAAATAAACTTTTTTAAATATGGCCACTAAGCGAGTAATATAAAATCAATCTAAAATATGGCCACTCTATGAAATCAATCAACTATATCTCTTAAAATATGGCCACTAACTCTTAACTAATTAATAAAGTCAGCTCTATATATGTCAGAGAAGTATACAATAGCACTGCCCCACAGCTAACAATCATTTCCAAAACTAAATGCCAAAACAAATACTGCAACTTATCCAAATATCTAATACAATGAGGTTTTGTAATTAATTTTTACTTTTAAGATATTCGGATTAAAACTTTAATTTTGTTTTAAAAATATTTTAATTAAAAAAATACCAGAGTGGACATCTGTTATTTATCTTGATGACCAAGTATTCAAGCCACTATTATATTTTACAAAATCTTATTACTTAAGCCTATTGTTCTCTTCCCAACCCTCGTTTACTTTTGACATAAAATTTGTGGTGTGATTTTTATAAAATGTAAAATAACAAAATTATTTAATTTTAAATTCTAAATGTTTAAATATTTAAAATTGAAAATTATTTTAAATTAAATGAAAACAAATATTACGAATATAATATTTCTAAAATAAATAGACTTAAACAAAATAATTTTAAACAACAAAATATTATTTTTACTTAAGTTTTAAAATATACATCACCGTATCTATGTAAATACAACTTATATGACCTACTTTTTAAAATATATATATTGTGTGTATATATATACTCGCAATTTATAACTTTTTAATGTTGGGATTTATTGAATTATATATATATAACATGAGCATTTATACTCGTGGTCTAAATTAGGCGGGATTTTACCATATAAGTACAGTACAGATGCACAATGATAAATTGGGATTTAAATAGGGTATGAGGGTAGGAAAGAAATGAGAAAAGGTGAAACGAAAATTTGCAAGCAAATCTTATTGTTTCAATATCAGAAATACAAGGAATACATAAAAAGATTGGTAACATATGAACAAAAGTTTTGATGTATCAGCTATGATACAATATGTTTTTCATTTTATAACTATACATATCACTATTTTACATATATTTTGTGAGTTTATGATGGTAGTTTCTGAAGCAGATGTAATATCTCTGATTATAAAGAGAAAAATATTTATTTGTAAGAGCTTATTATTCTCAAACTTATTGGCAAAATGATGACTGCGTGAAAATTATATATTCAATTGACTAACAACATACACAACATGTGTCATAGCATCGGCCGGGACATGAACTCACAACCGTCTGCAACCAACTACTTGCTTGCATGGCAGCTGTGATACCTCTCGGCTAACAATGCAAGACATATGCAATATACTTATTTAGGTATATCATCAGAATTTGTAAGCTTTATAGCCTTTCCATTTATTAAAAAGACATATTCTTTTCTTCATTAAATGTTTTTTTAAAAGCCATCATCGCATCATCATTATTAATAAAAATAAATTTTTATCATTAAAAATATTGTTTCAAATAATCTTTCATATATAAAAAAAATAATAAAATTAGGCAATTAATTTAAGTTCTGAAAAAAAATTATTTGATGAAGAAATTGATAACATAAACGATAAAGCAATGAAAAATGATTATCCTATAAAAATGATTGATAAATTGTGGGACAAAAAAAAATAATAAAAATAAAAAGTTTAAATAAAAACGATATACATAATATAATGTATAGTAGTTTTAATTTATCACAAAACACTTTGATATAAAAAGGATAATAAAGATATTCACAAAAAATATAAAAAGGAAAGCAAATTAATTTTTAGACCAGTATACTAAAAGAAAATTAATCTAAGTAATTTTATTAATACAACAAAAAAGAAATGTTAAAATTATGAATGGAATCCATATAATTAGACTGTAAAAACAAAAAATAAGCTAAAAAACAGATTGAAGCAGCATTTAAATAAGAGATCAAATATACATAGTAAGGAAATTAAACAAAAATTTTGATATAAATATATCAGAAAATGTGAAATTATATAAGGAAAGAATGTTAAAAGAAAGTTTATATATTAACAAAGAAAAACCAGTTTTAAATAGAACAAATTGTTAAAAATGGTTTTAATTAAAAGCTATTATATAATGAATAATTTATAAAGGTTTTATTTATTTGTATAAGATGTAATAAAAAATCGGTTTAAAATAATAAAGAATAGTAGGAGGTTAATAATAATAACAGTAAAATGTAAATAATGAAACAAAATACATTTAGATGCTAAAGAAATATTATATTATGAGTTAACAATTATATATGTATAATGATAATAATGTACATGTATATATATATATATATTTATAGATCGTTGATAATGACTATAAGAAAGTAGATGAAATGTCAGAAATGTGCATAATGTATTAAAATATATATGGATTCATGAAAATAAAAGTTTTTAAAAAGAAAAAAGAGAGGAACAATTTTGTTGACTTTTTTATATATGAAAGATTTTCTTCATTACTATCACTTGCTTTTTCATTATTACTATTACTGATGTTACTATCATTTCTATTACATTAGTGAAAAATCTACTGGGCACAATAGCCAGAATTTCAATGTAATCCCTTTTCAAACCATCATTTAAAAATTCTTTCACTTTCATGGTAAGCAGGATAGCCCTAAATAAGGCTGCTCAACTGTACAATCATTTATTTTGAGAATCTTCTGTCCAATCTATCACTTATTTACCCTTCTAAATTTATTCCCATCACTGTTTTCTCAGTGCCAAGGGCTTTGAATAATATTTTTATATATAATTGTATTTAAAAAAAAAATTGGAGTTAGAATTGTTGTGCAAATAATTAAAAGCAGAAAATTTGTTTGCTTTCTCACAATTAACTATATTTTTTAGAAATGTAAAATCATGATACTTGAGTAAGAAAAGACAAATGATTAAAAGATTTTGAAATTGTCATATGATTGTGTAAAGAATTATATATATATAATATAAGAGCTTTATTAAATTTAAAGTGTATATCTAAGGTTGAAAGAAAATTATTATTTATATATTGAAAGACATTTGTTGTAAACATTTGCTTACAGTTTTATAATATGCATCAATAAATATGGAACAGCAGTAGTTAACATTTAGTAAAAATTATATGTTGTTTTGTTTAATTGAAATGACTTGATTGGGTCAAAATGCATGTTAAGAATTATTTGTCTTTTTTAAATCAATGTCTTCAAATGTGCTTTATAATAAATCAAATACTATTCAAATTTATGTAAAGTCACTTTTTTGCTAAATAACTGGGTACTCTTCTGATAAATGGGCATGACCACTTGATGGCATTATTTTTGTGAAAAAACAATCTAATGCAATGTTACTGGGCCAAGACTTTTATTTTATTAATAAAACCAAACAAAAATTTAAAAAAATATTTTTTTATGTTACTTTTTAATTTTTTTAAATAAAATCTTGTTCTACTTTATGTTATTTAAAAAAAAAAAAATTTAATTTTGAGTATTTGTATTAACTTTTTTTAAAATAAAATCTTGTTCTACTTTTTTTTGGTTTTTGGTTTTTTCAAAACAAAAATTAAAAACAATCACACCTTTTTTTTAAAGACTTATTTTTCTACTATGTCGTTAAATTTTTTACATTATTTTTTTAAAAAAAATTCTTACTTTTTAGTAATTGTACTAACTTTTTTTTTTTAATAAAATCTTGTTCTCCTTTTTGATGGTTTTTGTTTATTCTTTTTCTAAAACAAAAATAAATTTTGTTGTCTTTTTATTTATTAATTTCTGGAAAAACAAATCTTATTTTAAGCATAATAACAAAAATAATACACAACAATAATATACGAGATGGACCACTTTCAAAAATGTTACTCTGGAGCCTTGGTTTATTTCTCTCGTACATTTACTTGCAAAAAGATGACTTTCCATGTTATCTCTGGGAAATCATGTTCAGCCCTATCCTTTGCCAATGTTTTCCACATTTCAAGTTGTGTAAGGAAGGATGGGGATGGTGTGATAATTCTTAGTAATTCAGACTGCGTGCTTTAAGTAGAAATTAAATTACTATGTTTTCAAGATTTAAAAAAATATGCCCACTTGAAATACAAACACCATCACATGATACGGTAGCCAAGTGTGAATTGTGTGAATTCACATGAAGTGTCATGAAGCACAAAACAGACTGTAATATTACTGTACAATACCACCAAGCAGCCTAAAATGGCTAATACAACAAAACTGTTGTATTAGCTGTAAGTATGGCTGCATAAATAGCATTTTTATGTGTTTTTTCACATAAACAACATCCTCTCAAGTGGCTGTGCCAGCTATCAAAAGAGTACCAATAATTATTTTATAAAATAAAATATATTACATTATATAATATTGAATATGTTATACTTTCAGATTATAATTGCAAGCATTATGTGCACATTTAACAAAGATGATTGGACTTGTCTTGCTCATGAATGTGAGGTAACTTTATTATTTTGATATGTCATTTTTTAAAATAAAATTGTTTAATGCCTCTTCCTTAGTTTTTGAACTTTCCCACACATATAATATATATAAAAAAAATTATAAGATTATATGAAATAGTCTAAGCTGTATGGTAAAGTCTTACAAGTATTAATGCCCCAATCACTTTTATTAGTCAAAATAATGATTTTTTTCTTTCAGCATTAGATATTAATATATTAACAAATTCAGACATCAACAATTTAAGAGCAAAGAGATATCTCATTTTGTTGGCTAATAAATAATGATTTGGATATTAACATTTTTAGACTTTACTATGCTATTTCTTATGTAAGATTGTTTCAATTGTTTCATATGATCTAATAATTACTTTTAGTTATTATAATACCGTATTTTATATTTACATATGTAAATATAAATTAAATGGAAGTAACCCCTTTCAAAGCCATGAAGAAGAAGCATTCCTACACTAATAAATATTAATAAAGAATAGTTGTATTGATATATGATTGATGCTTATTCATGACACATTGGTATTTCCATTTAATTTATATATATATAATGGGCTAAGAATATTTATTATTTATATATAAATATATGTTTGATTATGATCATTATCTAATTTAATTGTTAAATGTTTTTAGAGAAGTTCAAAGTATATTTAAACTTTTCAAATTGTCAAATGATAATATTCTTTGTTTTTCTTCAGAAGTTAATGACCTTAAATTTCAGTATTTATAAATCTAAAAATCATTGGTTTAACTCCAATGCTATCATTGTCATTAGTCAGACAAATACCTGAAGATGAAGAAAAAATAATACCATTTAAAATATATTATATACTAACATATGTGTTGTGAAATATATTTGTAAAGTTTAAAAAAATTTGAATTTTTCTGAAAACATTAACAACTAAACTATCTAATGTAAATAATACAATATATAATAACAAAAAAATTTATCAACACAAATTTTCAGATAAATGATTGTTAAACCACTAAACATCACATGATAACCATCTCACACTAGCACATAATTGTTGTAAACAAAGGAAAAACTCTCCATACAGTAGTACCACCCTGTGCTAACCAGAGTAATCAATAGATGCCAGAAGGCTTATGCATAAAATCCCTATCTAGTGCCTACTCATCCAATATCCCCAGACTGTTTCTGGCTTGTGGCCATCATCAGTGGAGGGTTGCATTAGATCCTAAGATCTAGATGCAGTGCTCTCAGATTCATGGCTCCTCACAATACAGAAACTAGTCTGGGGATATTGGATGAGTAGGCACTAGATAGGGATTTTATGCAAAAGCCTTCTGGCATCTATTGATTACTCTGGTTAGCATAGAGTGGCACTACTGTATGGAGAGTTTTGCCTTTGTTTATAAATGATTGTAAATAAAAAAAAAATATAAATAAACAACAAGACATTAAAATTAGTAAACTTAATATGGCAGCATCCTATTTTAAATTCAGAGTGCTGTATGCAATTATGTTTATTAATAACATTTTATTGGCTTATATTGAAACTATTTAGATTTTATTCTCAAGTTTATTGTTCTTTCTGAATTAGATGTGTATACAGTTTTGCATATCAAAATGTTTTATTAAGTGTAAATCTAATTTTTTTTTTGAAATTTAATAGAATTTGTAAAGCATCTTTTTAAGCAAATAAATTAAAGATATTGATTTAGTAGTGCTATGTACTAATATTATAATGTAAGCTACATATCTGCTCATAGTGAGACTCTGCTAAATAAATGTAAAGAGAGCACTACTATTGTTTTATCTGGCCTAAACAGTAGTGACCGATAAGTGTTTTAAAATAAATAATGAGGAGAACTGTTTTCTCTCTCTTGTGTCCTGGTTCCCTCATGCAATTTGTCAAATACCTTGGATAAAATATAAGACTCCAAGAAGAAGCCATAATGGAAATGGTAAAGTGAAAACTATGTATAATAAACTTGTAAATAACTAGTGAACTTTTGCTAACATTAATTCATGATGGATTATAAGTGTTTATTCATATATGTAAATATTTTAGTGATATATGTAAATATTTTAGTGATTTGTTATATTTATACGTTATTAAAATTGTATATAACCTAAATTGTGTGCTTAAGTTATTTATGTTTTCTGACTGGTTTCTAAAAGAGAGAAACCCTCAGACATCGCAGAGTGACGCAGTCTTGACAGGACTGAATCGTAAGTGAAGCGCCGCATAAAAAAATTTTGAAAAAAGAAACATGGCGGCAGGTGCTCCAATATGCGAGTTCGATGTAAATAACAGTGACTCCTGGAAAAATTTAACACAAGTGGAATATTATTTTTTCATAAACAAAATCAAAGATGACCACTATAAAATTGCTACACTTTTATATTTTGCAGGACAAGACATGATACAACTGGCAAACAGGCTTACCAATCCAAAATGTCCAGAAGACCTGTCCTATCAGGAATTCATAGAGAGGGTAAATGCATATTTTATCCCAAAGACTTCAAAATGGATATCGTGTCTTAGACTAAGGAATAGAATACAATTACTGCAGAAAAAATAGGTAGATTTTGACTTTGCATTAAGAAAATTAGCTAAGGATTGTGAATTCAGGCAGGAAATAAATGACTCTTTATTAGAACAATTCCTATACAGCATGATGGATAACAAATTTAGGAAAGTGCTTTTAAGCGATCCAGATTTAAATTACAAAACCGCCATGGATAAATGTGTTGCACAAGAGGCCATGTTAAATATGGCATCAGAGTATAATATAGCAAAAATCCCAGAAAAAATAGCATTTAGTGATGAAAGAAAAAATAATAATATCGCAACCTTCAGTGGCCACAGTAAGCAACTAAAATGTAATTGTTGTGGAAAATGAGGACATTTTTAAAATGTTTGCAGATATAAAGACAAAGTGTGTAGGATTTGTAACATGAGAGGGCACTTAGCTGCCATCTGTCATTCCAAAGATAGTGAATCTCTGAGAAAGAAATTGGATTACAATTCATTGAGTGAAGTGAAACATAAAGTGTCTATCAATGCAACCATGTGTACCAGCAAAAAAATTGGATAACATTAATATAGAGATGTCAATGGAAGTCGACAGCAGTGCTGGTTTGTCATATCGAATAAAGACTGGATGGAGATTACAAAAGATTGGGATTATAAGCTTAAGCTAATGAAAGCAGATGTGTTAGTCATGGATATAAATGGAAATAGAGTGCATATTCGAGGGAAAGCTACCGTGCCAGTGATGCTGAACACAAGATGTAAGTTCCTAGAATTATATGTAGTTAATAAATGATATTAGCTCACTATTAGCAGAAATTGGTTCGTGGCTTTGGCAATATGCATAGAAATATTAAAAAAGGTTAATATAGAAACTACCATGAAAAAACGATACCTGGAACTGTTTATGCACAGACTGTCAGAATTTAGAACTAGACTAGTGGATATTGAATTAATGAAAGATGCAAACGAATTTATATGTAAACCACGAAAAGTGCCATTTGCAATAAGAGAAAAGGTAGAGAAAGAACTAAACGATCTTATAGATAAAGGAATTCTTACACATATGAAGAGTCATTGTGGATGATCCCTATCATGAAGATAATGAAACCAGATGGTAGTATATGGCTATGCAGAGATTATTGCATTGCGATAAATAAAAAAATAAATAAGGGAGCTTACCCTGTTACCAATGTGCAAGAAGTATTGACATTGTTACAGAAGGTAAACTACTTCGCAAAATTGGATTTGAAAGTGGCTTTTCACCAAATCCCAGTAACTAAGGAGGCAGCAGAGATACTCACATTGATGACACACAAGGACTTGTACAAGTGCAATAAATTACCATATGGAATAACGATTGCACCAAATGTGTTTCAAGCCAAAATGGATATGTTGTTTCGATCAATGAATGGAGTAATCCTGTATCTGGATCGATATCTTCATCATTGCTGAAAATGAAAAAGAGTTTGAAAAGTGTGTGGATATGCTTTGTGCAAAGCTAGCCCAAGCTAAAGCAAAATTAAATGTGAAGAAATGTATGTGGTCTTCAAAAGAAATTAAATTCCTCGGACACATAGTAACTGCAAATGGACATCGCCCAGACCCAGAAAAGGTAAAAGCCATAAAAAATGCCAGAAAATCCAGAAATGTGAAGGAACTTCAAGCATTCTTGGGACTGTTAAATTTCTATGAGAGTTCCTTAGTTGGAAATTACACATGTTGTCACCACTTTATACATTATTCAAGAAAAAATAATGTTGGATGTGGAACATGAAACAAAACAAAGCTTTTGAAAAAACCAAGGACTTACTAACAGCAGAAAGTCTATAAGTGCATTATTGAAGTGACTGAGAATTATGCATTACTGCAGGTGCATTGGAATATAGTGTGGGAGCTGTTCTCACTCTTCCAGGTTATAAAGATGAATGTCCTATTGCTTTTGCTTCAAGAGTGCTAACACCAGCTGAAAAAAAAACTGTAGTCAGGTGGATAAAGAAGTTTTGGCAGTGATTTTCATAGTGAAGATGTTCCACCAATACATATAGAGATGCAAATTTGCAATCTATACCAATCATCACTCTTTAACAGGAATTTTTGGCTGTGTAAAAAATCTATATGAATCATCAAACCAACGTATGTTACAGTGGATATATATTCTATCACCATATGATTTTACATTAATTTATAAACCTGGAAAAAGGATCAGCCATGCTGATACATTGTCAAGATTGCCAGACATTAAAGAAAGTAGATATGAAATAAAGGAAATAAATTACATCGATGCTCCAAAATCAGATGTGATAAATAGCTGAGTCATAGCATATTGGACTAAAAATAACAAAGTATATCAGAGACTGATAAATTGGATAAAAATGGGTTGACTATCTAGGTGCCCAGCAAATTAAATCATGCTATTTGACTTGCCAGAGATGCATTATCTGTGTGTAATTGATGCATTTTAAATAATGATCATGTTCTAGTGCCTACTGAGTGAAGAGCAAAAATCTTTTTTTATTGCATGGACACCTGGGAGTAGTATTTATGAAAGCTTTGGCTAGATCATATGTATGGTGGCCAAACTTGACAAACGTTATCGAGAACATGATAAAGGAATGCATAAACTGCCAACAGGTAACTAAACTGCCTCTGAAACAGCTTGAAATATGGGAAACACCATCTGCCCCATGGTCATGAGTTCATATGGACCATGCTGGACCACTAAATGGAAATATAATATTATTAGTAGATGCATATTCACATTGGACAGAATACAGACTGGTCAAAGATATCATTGCTGAGAGTATCATCCGTTTTCTAAGTGAAGTGTTTGCTACCCATGGTTACCCAGAAAGTGTTGTCTTATAATGGTTCTGGATTTATATCAACAAAATTAAAGGATTTTCTGAGTGATAGAGGAATAAAATATACTCTTACACCACCATATCACCTGGAAAGCAATGGTATATAGCTGAACAAGAAGTGCAGCATTTAAAGAATACCCCAAAGAAATTAAAATTAGTGAATGTGATGGATGCTTTAGTGCAAGCCATGTACTCACAGCATTTCATGCTGAGTACTGCAATGGAAAACCCCCCGGCAGAGTTGTTAATGGGTTGGAAGTGCTGGACACACCTATCACAACTTTTTTCTGAAAAACATAAAACCAGAAATTTCTCGTCGGATAAATTGCTACCTGGTAAAAATGTTTGGATATATGATGTGTTGAAATGTAGATGGAGCCCAGGAATTGTAAAACAGCTACTATCAAAGCAAATTTGCCTGGTGGAGTTACAAAATAGAAAGTCATTTAGAAAACACCTAAATCACCTTCACCCCCATCGGGAGAACCCTACATTAGAAGACGAGTTTGAAACACCATCTGATACCGAAATAGAAGAACATGGAGGAGAAACTAATTTGGAAAATGTATTGAGTGAAAATACTTTGCAGGATAAAGAGCTGGAGGATGTACCATATGACCCAGTGCAAGAAAGGTTGAAAAAACTAAGAATTTCCAGGGCATGTTGTCCACCTGTTAAATTTAAAGACTACGTTTGTAGTTAAAGCCCATTTATTTCCAGGGTAAGGGGAAAACAGCTATGTACTGATATTATAATGTAAAGCTACATACCTGCTCATAGTGAGACCCTACTGAATAAATGTAAAGAGAGCGCTACTATCATTTTATCTGGCTCGAACATTAGTGACCGATAAGAAATAAATACCGAGGAGAACTGTTTTCTCTCTCTTGTGTCCTGGTTCCCTCATGCAGTTTGTCAAATGCCTTGGATAAAATATGACTCCAAGAAGAAGCCATAATGGAAATGGTAAAGTGAAAACTATGTATAATAAACTTGTAAATAACTAGTGAACTTTTGCTAACATTAATTCACGATGGATTATAAGTGTTTATTTGTATATGTAAATATTTTATGATTTTTTATATTTATACATTATTAAAATTGTATATAAACTAAGTTGTGGGCTTAAGTTATTTATGCTTTTTAACTGGTTTCTAAAAGAGAGAAACTCTCAGACATAGCAAGTAGTGGTAAAAAAATAAACTAAATCATTCTTAAATCACATCAGAAAGCTTAAAAATTGAAAATTAAACAAGAAGTTGAAATGAGTAAAACAAATAGGTGTGACACCATGGATATAAAAATATATAAGAAATTAGGAAGGCTGTAGTTTTCTGAAAATTAGGTTATTATTTCATTTCTAAAGGGGGGAAAGTTACTGTAGAAAAAGGATAGTGCTCAGAGTGTATTTAATTATGATGAAAATCTGACATTTTCCTATTTTATTTAAAATAAATAAAGATTCATTACAGTACATTTGTTATTATTTTTGTTTTTGAGTGAATGGAATGAGTGAGCATAGACATAATATATATATATGTAATTGTGTTCTCTCAATTTATTATTAATAATCACATTATTTTTTAATTCTGTTTATAGTATAGTCTTAATTTATATACACATACTAAGCACATAGAAAAGGATCCATGTTATACATTATACATGTACATACTGAAAAATATTATACCCATGAAATTCAGTAAACAATACATATTCTATTGTAATCAAAGGTTATCAACAAAATATGAGATAGTGTATATAATGTACAATGTATCTAAAGGGGGCTTGGAACAAAATTTAGGGGATATGGTATTTATATCTAAGACTAAATGATATACTGCTTGATATGTAAAACTTTAAAATATGGCTATGCTTTTGAACTAACATCTATCTATCTTAATGAATAGGTATATACATTCACTGACTTGTATTTGTCCTTAATTAGGTTGCTCATTATAACAAAAAAATTGTCTTTTTTCAGGTATGTTAGAGATTCATTATATAATAAGATAATTTATAATAAAAAAATATTTCCACCAGATTTATTTACTTGAGTCACAACAGCAAGATGCTGGTTAGGGATTTGAGCTTATTCTTTCCTAGATATGTTTCTACACATTTTTAAACTCAATGGATAAGTATGAAACTATAATGATACCATCAATAATCATTATTGTGGAACAATAAACAAAATATGTCAGAACTAAACAAACAAAATTTAATTAATAAAAATACTAGTATTTTATATTTGAGTTGGTTATTTACATAGTGATAAAACAAATAGCCATATATTAATTGTTTTATTAATGACAGTTATTACTAGAGCTTTATTACAATTGCATAAATATGCTCTAAATACTAATCTTTAAAATTAAGCTTAACTTTAAAAGTCAAGTATTCTAAATGGTTCATCAGCAATCGCAAGAGTATTCTGTTGCACATATAGTATATGGCCAAATTATTGTATATTTATAATAAATTTACAAAAAAATTGATCTGAAAATAAGCATAAATATCATGAACACAAGATTACATAATTTAGTAAAATTTTAATAAATATATATTATTATTAATAAAATGTTTTATTGTTCAAGATAAAATTAAAAATCTAAAAAATATACATTTTTTGTATCTAAAAGTTTTTCAAATTAGCTATTTTTTTAATCAGTTAAGATATTCAAATATGGTAAAGATTATGCAATTCTTTTTACGATATTATAAGTCCTTGCAAAACTTATAATTCCATAAATAAATTTCAGAGCTTTTAGAATTATTTGATTAATTTATATACAAAATTCACAAACTAATATTAAGAGAGCTCAAAAGAAAACAATTCTAATTGGTTAAAGGCTTAATTTAGTGGCCACTCATTATTTCTGAAGTTGGTCCACTTTGGCAAAATTAAAACAATTGTTTTTTGCAGTTGCTACTATCTGATTAAATTTTTATCTTCAAGTATTACAATAAAGTATATCAAAGCACATAACTTCAATTACATGCTATCAAAAATATATATAAATAGACAAAATATTAACATTTGCAAATTTAATACATGAATAATCAAATCAAAATGCAGTTTATGTTGAAAGCATATACATTTTATTTTTGCTTTATTATCCTTGCTGAATTTATTGTGTAATATTTTCGGTAATAAAATATTTTCCAAGAGTAATGCTAAAAGTTTCACAAATCCTTGGTATTTTGGTGTTATTCCTGCTATGAGATATTACTCTGGTGACATTTTCATCTGGAAATATTTATTCAAAGTTTCCATTTATGATGTCATGGCAACCAAGAATCCTGACTGACTTATCCATGTCAAATAAACTGACTCTTTCCTTTCCATTTTAAAAGATATTAAATGGTTCATTTCTGCACCATAGTGATTCCCCCCCCCCTTCCACAATATAATAGATCTCGCAACATTTATAAGTAATACAGTTTTATATTTAAAAATATATCTTTACCCTGCTTAGCAATTGGCTACTTAGCAATATTTCACAATAGTGATCATCATCAATTTGTATCCACTACTTTGATTTCCAATCGATTATTCACTATAACGATCGGGAAAATTAAAAAAAAAAATTTTTTGGCAGCCATCTTGAATTTTGCATCACTGATGACATCAGGGAATAGGTATTTTAAATTCATTTTACCCAAAAGCAAAAGTACATTACTGTAATATGTATATAGGTAATGATTCTGCTGTAATTGTACAGCACGTACAATATTTTATTCATAAAACACAATGTTAGTGCTGCATTCAGTATTTTGAATATAGAATGTATAAACTTAAAATATATATAATTACTGAATCTATAATACTGTATACATATAAGTGTTGAATGTCTAGAAAAATTAAACTTTATTTAAATATAATGTACAGTATTTGGATTATTTAAATAAAGTTTAATTTTTCTAGACATTCAATGCTTATATTAGATGATCATCATCACAAACTTTCAATACTAATATTAAATTGCATGTGTATGTTCCTTAATTATGTACACTCAACTGATTTCAAATCAAAAGAAAAACATCTAAAAAAAGTTCAAAAAGAAAAACAGATTGCATTTAAAATAAATGGGGGGTGGCGAGAGGCACTATTACATTACTAAAAATATACAAGAAAAATAAACTTAGCATACATTTTAAAAAATTAGAACAGTTAGATTTTTTTTCTTTTAAAATAAATTGATTTTTTTTTTCTAAAGTTGACTGATTTCATAAGCATTAAGCCTTTTGTTACTCTGGAGTATAGTAATAAGTCTTTATGTTCAATTAAATAATTTATAATTAAACATTGTTTTTTAATTTGAATAATTTTACATAAGTAATAAACATAAATGTACAGTATTGTAATACAAATTAAAAA
This sequence comes from Epiperipatus broadwayi, assembly GCA_028023455.1. Lineage (NCBI taxonomy): Eukaryota > Metazoa > Onychophora > Udeonychophora > Euonychophora > Peripatidae > Epiperipatus > Epiperipatus broadwayi. The sequence continues at coordinate 3,693,129 of JAQFVV010006245.1, read as the reverse complement.
AAAAAAGCACTTCAGTATGGATTTTTTTTTCATTACGATAAAAACCTTCTGCAGAAGAATATAAAAACTTTAAATTCAAATTTAGTTTCACTTCCTTTTTCTTTTTGCTGTACTGTACTTTTTAAACAGTGAAAATATGCATTTTTTCCCCTAGTGATATATAACTTTTCTTTTTAGATACTGTATTTAGTCATCATTGCCATGAAAAAATCAAGAAAATCTTTGAGCTTGTAAACAAATGTGGATATTTTATGTCAATTGAAACTGACCAATTTTTTTCCTGTAGACCCCCATTATAAATATGTATTCTGTATATGATATTCTTGCTTAATGATGAGTTTTGGAGGACCAATTGCCATTGCTAAGTAGGGTAAAGGTGTACATTTACTTTATGTAGTTGTATTTTGTTTTTTGCTAAAACTTAGTGTGAATTTTTTAAAAAATATTTAAAATATAACATAAACTTGCAGCAAATGTGTCACATTTTAAGTAATTTTTTAAAATTTCAAAATACAGCAGTAAAAGTTGTTACATTTGTGTTTGTTTTTGTAAAAAAAGATAATTAAAATATAAGGTTAAACTTACAGTTCATCATTTTTAATGGTCCAACTTTATCTTACAGTTCACCATTTTTTTTAGGTTAAAAAAATAATGGAAATCTAAAACTCTATTACAACTCACCATTTAAAAAATGTTTTGGAGTTCTTTTTCATATTTCTATCCTTTTCCATAATGAATATATCTATCCATCATTGGAAGTAGATTTGAAGTTTGTTATTATATATAGAATATGACAGTGCAAAGTACTATAGTATGCCAGGAGGCCTGTTTTAATTAGTATCATAATATTTTTTTCCTTTTTCTATAATAAATATGATTTAAACTTTCATATTACATGTGATATGATGTATTACTCCCAGTGGTGTATTATTCTAAGTTTGTGATATGTTTAAAATAATGCCTCTACAAAATCTGCAAACAAATTTTATTGATAAAGTTTGTCCACACATTCCTTGGAGGCATTATTTTAAACATATCACAAACTTAGAGTAATATATTATTGGAGTAATATGTCATAGCAGGAATAATACCAAAGTACCCAAAACATTAGAATATATTTAAAGTTAAAATTGACTTAAAAACTTTAAAACAATTAGAGAAATCACAATTTCTTGATAAAAAGACTAGTCTATTATATTTTTATAAAAGAAAAAAGTTACTGAAAAGAAAAGAATATCACCTAAAGCAAATTTAATTTCAATGATTTCATTATTTATTTTATTTAAAGAATAAAAACACATTATAGTAATTTTTTTCTTATTCTTATTTTTTTATAGAATGAATGGGTGTAAACACAGAAAAAAATATATAAATATGTTCCCCTCAATATTTTGCTTAATAACAACATTATTATTTTTTAAGCATTTTATTTATACTATATTCTTAATTTATATATATATTGATACAAAGATTTTTACAGGTTGCATATATAAAAGACATATTTTGTCGGTTCATCTGTGTTAAAAATTTAAATATTTATGTACTGACATTTCGACTTGATCACACAAGTTATCTACTGGGTGATAAAAAGTAGAAAGACAGTTGTAGAAACGCTACAATCACTGATTTGAAAAAAAATGTTAAAGTTTCACCAAGGTGGAACTTTTAACATTTTTATCAAATCAGTGATTGTTGCACCTCTACAAGGTGGAACTTTAATGTTTTTTTTCAAATTAGTAATTGTAGTGCCTCTACAACCATCTTTCTACTTTTTATCACCCAGTAGATGACTTGTGTGATCAAGTCGAAATGTCGGTATATAAATATTTAAATTTTTAACACAGACGAGCCTGCAAAATATGTCTTTTATATATATGCATACTATACATATAAAAAGAATCTCTGTTATATATATGTACATGTTGAAAAATATTGTACATTCTTTTCTAATCAAAGTTTATCAAAAAATGTGAGCTATCATATGCTATATTTAATGAAAGTATATTAATAATTTTTACTAGTTATTTATTAGACTAGAAATTACAATTTAATGAATAATATTTCTATAGTATCATTTTCACTAAACAACTCTTATGCAAGGTAGGGACTGGGTTCTGTCCATTTTAAACCCCTCCACAAGTTGTTAAAAGGAGATAGATATCAATCTTTAATTCACATGAAAGTGGTATAATGAAAATTACACACAGAAATATTATATGCTATATATGTTTAAATGTAAAGAGAGAGATGGTTTGGAACAAAATATAGTGTAGTTCACGGTTTCTGTATATAATAAATCACTTTCTGACTACCTGAACCTGATTACTCCTTGATTACCAACTTACTGAACAATATCATTTTATATTCACAACTAATTAACTCTTCTTAATGGACTAATGATTCTATTGTTTTTTTATTTCTTATTTTTAAAGTTTTTGAATAAGCAACATTACTTTGTCTGATTTTTTGATAAATTTTTATTATTCATTTTTTTAGTAGGGAACAATCACTTGTCTTATAATTAAAGTTAATTATTTTTAACCTAATTAGAAAAATATGTTTTCATATAAAAATAGCAGTAAAATAAAATAAAAAAGCCATATTTTTTTAAAATGTATATAATTATAAAATAATTTTGTAATTTCAGGTTATTTTTAATTAAAGATACATAAATAATAAAAATTAAAAAAAACATTTGGTATCAGCACAACTCTAAATTTATTGCACTATTCTTCATCATCAAGATATGACAATTCAATGTCTCAATATATTGTGTATATAATTTTTTTTAAAATTTTATAATAACTTAGTTATTTAAGAATATAAATTATTACATAAAAAATTAAAATTTTACAAAAGCATTTAAACCTACAACTGTTAAAAAAAATCTATAATGCTACTATTAAATGTAATAAAAGACATTTGAAGAGACAAAAATCTTGTCCACAAATAATTATATTTACTACAAAAAACTAAAGAGCGTACAAGCTCTAAAAAGCTTTATAGATAAATGCTGCTAAGAGAAAGCATTTAAGACATCTCTATCTAGAAATTACCTCTAGCCTCAGACCAGTTTCATGCTTTTGGCATTCCTCAGTGAGGTGCTGGGATATTTCAGATGCCAGATTCAAAATACCAACTCAAAGCCAGCACTTATCTAATAGTTAACTTTTAAATAGACAATCTGAAATATTCAGATGCCTAGATGCTTGTTAGAGCTTGCATGCTCTTTAACTTTATAATCACAAGCTTATTAAATTATGTCACATGATGTGTGACTTATTTTTAGCTATAATATCTACTACACATAATAATTATTATTGCAAACACTTGTACTTTTTAAGAAATCTCAAGATATTGATATTTTCAATTAGTCATTTTTTAAACAAGAGATTTTTGTTTGTAGATTTTAGTATGTTGAGATCAAAATTAATGTCAGTCTCATAGGATAAGTAAATTATGTGTCTCTTTTATCCTCAAAGGATTTTGTTTTAGTGATTCATTCGATGATTGAGAATTAAAAAAATGTGAAAATTTAATTTATGTTATAGCAGAAAATAATTCATATTTCTTTGAACTTTAATGTGGAAATGTTTTCTGAACAATGTAAAATATTTCTATCATACTAAAAATTAAGAATTCAATATTTAAAAAGAAAAAGTTTTAAAAGCCAATGGTTTTGATTTGTCTTTGAAGCTGAAACTAATGAAAACAATCAAAGATATTACATATTTACACATGATCATTTCCCTTGCATGTTACACATTACAGGAAGGCTGTTTTGGGTGTTTTAAATACTATCTATCTGGTCAAATTGCTATAATTGTGTAATGATTAAATATTCCATGTTTTAATATTTATATAAATTGGGCTATCTCTGTATCCTTCTTGATAATCCATTGCAATTAGAGGCAAATTTGATAATAAAATACTTATAAAATGAGAACAAAGATGGATCAGAAAGTAAACAATTTTACCATTAACAATCTGTTTAATGAAGATGTGATGCGTATTATATTTTCAGTATTTCATTTAATTTCTTAATGCTTTTCTTCTCAAAAAAAATTACAGTTTGTCTATTCTATACAATGGATCACCATTTAAACCAGTCTGTTGAAGAAAAAAAATAATGTTAGCTGACAGAAAACCAATCATTCTAGATAAAATAAAACAGACAAAATAAATATATATATAAAAGTAAAAAAAAGTCTGAGGAAGCTAGTGACAGAATATGGGAGAAGTTCCTAAAATAAGTGAATTTTTAGTCTACTATTATTAATTTATAATAGTAATTTAAAGTAATTCAAAGTAAGAGATCTTAATATAACCCTAGGTTTAAAAATGTGTAATTTCTATAAAAAAATAATCTTTGATATATTATCACGGAGTCAAAATTTAGTCAAATATAAAATCACTCAGATCTTTAATCTAATCATTGATACTTAGCCTTCCTGCAAGAGAATTTTTACTTTAATTAATTTAGAAAAAATATATAATCTAATTTCCATTCTAGAATTAGTAGAAACATCTCTTTTCATATCATGCTGCATTTCAAATAAAAAAATGTATGTGCAATCTTTTCATCTCTTAAAAAATGATATTGTAAATGTGATCAATCAAGTACAATAGTACCAATTCTTCAATTTTTTATATCATTACTGATGATTTCAATTTGCAAAGGCAATATATTTTAAATAACTTAAAATTATAGCGGTTCCCCTATAATATGCGTACTTCTGTGAACTATCTATCAGTTAAAAAAAAAAAGTGATTATATTGTGTTTTTGTCTAATTTCTAGTTATATTCTAAAGTTCTTACTAAAACAATTTTTTCTTTATAGTAGAGGAAACTTTGTTAACACATATACTATTTATTTCTTATATAGAAGAGAGGAAATGACTTTGGAACATTTTCTTTTTTATTGTGTTTTTCTTACAGACGTACTATTGTCTAATTTGCCTTTAACTTGTTCTGGAATTCCAATTTTTATAGACTTAAAAGATACACTTTTTCCAACACTGGGATTATATCATTTTACTTCTTGATTTTTTAAATAAGATTTCTGTTTTCAATCTTGGAAATTACAATTCCTATTTTAAAATAAATTAAGTAAAATGGAAATTAAAAATTACTATCACATACCTGATATTTTTTTCTGTAATGATATGGAGTTTGAGCAGCATTACTATAGCTATTAGATTGAAAATTTCCTCATTTTATGTATTTTTATTTTATTTATTTCTATGTATAATGTAATAATTTGTCAACATTACTTATTTTTATCCGTTATGATAATTATTATTATTTTAAAATTATATGGAATAGAAACTTGAACAATATGAAAAAAACAGCAAGCCAAAACTTGAATAGATGTATAATAGAAATCATTTATTGAACAGATAGCCAATAATAGTATCATATTTATTAAAATTAATTTTGTTAGGAGTGTACTATGTTAATTCAATGAGAGTAGGTTTGAGTCTACTAATTAGAATTTGTAAAAATGAATTCTACATCCAGTGCGATAGGAATATATCATTTATAATTTATATAGCAAGTAAGATAGTTAAATAATTGTATAAAATTTGGAAGGTATTTTAAAAAAATTATGCACCTTAGGATTCATGTGCCCAGTTATTATATTTTGAAATATAGTTATAGTGTATTTAATAATGATTTGTATGCTTATTTATTTATTTTGAAGTATTCCTGCAGTTAGTTTAATGACAATATCTGCCATCAGGAATTACTAGAATTGTTTTTGAATACATATTGAGATGTTGTTTAAATGATGGCAGTGTATACTTGCATGATTAGAATCTATGTTATTTTCACCTATTATAATATCAAGTTCTGAAATAATAATTATGCACACATACCTGACTTAGTTTTGATATGCAAAACTAATCAACTTATATAAATAAGACCAAATATATTATTAATAGATTATTAGGATATGGTATAGTATGTGGGACTAGTTCAGAGAAAATGTTATATATGTGTAAGTATACCATATTAAATTTTAGGTTTGCTATATATTGTATAATATTTCTATTTATTCTCTGGGTTTCATGAATTTTAGATTAGGAAAGTTAATTGTAAAATATAATAATAATTGATTTGCAATAAATATTTGTGATTTATTCAGTTTTAGTCTGAAGTTTATTTCATTGTCTATCATTTTATCAATTAATCTTATGCTATTGTAAACAAAATAATAAAAAATGCTTCTGATAAATTAAGGGAAATTTGAAGGGATTTTAAGGCTTTTCCAGATTTAAGGTATATACATAAAGATACTATTAATAACTAAGGATTCTGTAGGAGGTTGTGGTTGAATATCTTCTCCAAAAATTTTTAAATTTTCTCTCTATATATATTCTTACATGAAGCATTAAATGAAGGATGGTGTTAATTAGCATCAAAATTCTACCATTTACAAACAGATAGAAAATTCTAGATTACGAATCTAGTGGCATGCTCTAGTGATTGATATCAGCCACATTTAGGAATTCTAAATAGACTATTATAATATATATGTGTAATAAATGTATAACCTAGCATAGAATGTATTTTTAGAAAATAAAAATTATATTTGACACAGAACTTACTTTGATAAGGGTTTAATATTATGTAGCAGATATAAAATTAACAATTATAATGTTGTGGAATTAAGAGAAGGAATGCAAGGATAAAAGGAAAAAAATACTAATAATTGAAAATTAAACAAATATGTATGTCACTATTAATAATTGACAGACATATGTCATTCTGTCTTATAGATTATTAAAAAAGTAATAGATAAATATGCTATTAAATTTATTTTACTATCTGGCATTAATGACCATTATTTGTTTCATCATGCAAATATAAAGTGTAATTTACACTGATATTTAAACTAGTAATAAAATTAAAATTACAGCCAAAATGTAAGTTATTAAAATATCTACACATGATTATCACTTTGGTCTTCAAACTATTTACTGAAGAGTAATAGCTAAAAAAGAATTTGCTATTTATTTTAATCTAAAATAAAGTTTGTATGTATGTTACACCTTGATTAAAACTGAAATCAAAGTATAGCTTGGCAGTGATCACAATAAAAATAGTCTAAGTTAAAATTTTTACTGGATAAGATCTTTTAAAAATATGTACTGTATTTTAGATTTTTTTAAAATTTGAATTCTTATCTACAGTTTATACTTGAATTTGTACACTTCATAAGATTTTGAAAGAGCTCTCAAATGAAGTATATATTTTCTTTTGCTAATTTTGAACATCAGATTTAATTATTTTATAAATTCATGATTGAACTTGTAATGACAATTTCCTCCTTCAATTCTCAGAGATGTACTTTGATGTCCTTTAAGATTATTTGGATAGAAAAAATAATCCAAACTAGAGGGCCATTAGCTGCTTACTTTGGTATTTTTATTCACTACATTAAGGTATAGTAAAGGTATTATAATAATACTTACAATTCTATCTGCTTCAGCAATAGGATGTCATATGTTGATTCTGAATTCAGTCTAGCAAATGCCAGAAAATTATATTTCTCTTCCCCCCAATTTTTATCTATAGCTTTCCATTCTACAGCCTTCAGATTGCTTATATGATATGAATAGCTGAAAATTTAAAATGGAATAATCTAACTGCAATCAATATTCTTATTTCCATTAAGTCAGGCAATCTATATTGTTTGATAAACATGTTATTATCTTAATCTAACAATTTCTTGTTATATTAATTATTTTAAAATTTATATTCAAACATAATAAAATTTATTCATAGATAAGAATAGTTATGACAAAATCATATTAATTTTACATTTCCATATTTTGGCATTGTAAAAACTAATATATGATTGTAGGGAAGAGAATAGTTTCTCTCTCAATTTCTTTCATTTGCTTTCAAAGTAATATTTTCACAAATAAAAATAAATATTTATTTATTTTAACTTTGCACAATCATTTTTTTCCCACCCTTAAATAATGATTAGAAGGTAGAAATCAAAATAAAATAGTCTTTTACTTACACATACATGCTATTCCAGTAGTGATGTCACATACTCTTATTTTTATCTTTTTTACAGTTATTTAAGGTTTGGCAATATAAATTGATGTTGAACCATTATAATAATTTTAAACCACTAAACATCACATAGTCACCAATTCTTTATGCTTACACAAGCTGTTTACACAGAAACTAAACTCTCCATATAATAGCACCATTGAGTGCAAGCCAGAATAATCAATGGATGCAAGAAGGTTTGTACATAAAATCCCCATCCAGTGCCTACTCATTCAATATCTCCAGACTAGTTTCTACTCTGGCTTGCACTTAATGGCGTTACTGCATGGAAAGTTTAGCCTCTGTATAATATTTTTAATAATTTCTTCTCTCCATATTTCATCATATTATTAATCTGCATATCTTTCTTATACTAAGGTTTGGTTTAAGCACCAGCAAGGCCTACAATATATTATTTAAAGGTTATCATAGAGACGTTTCCATCTCGGTTTATAATCAATGACACACGTTTACATTTTAATCATATAGCTTCAGATATTGGGGGAAGGGATATGCAAATTTTTATTAAATTTAGGATTTATACCTAAGTTTAAATGATGATTATCTTTTAACCTAATCAAGAGTGATTAATAATTTATATATTTATTGAAATGTGAATATTGGAAATAAATGCAAGTATATTTGTCGGAGATTAAGTATTTGAAAAGGATCAATTTATGACAGCAAAAAGAAAACACTGTTAATATGATTTGTAAATAATTGAAAACAATTTTTAATTCTTTAAATATATATATATCATTTTTAATGGTAATATTGACCAATTGAAAATAGTTGCATTTATATATTAAGTTTTTCGTTAAAATTATATTAACCAATTGTTGCATTTGATAATTTTTAAAGGTAATTTACCTTTCATTTTTTAAATAAATCATTTTCTCATCTCAGTTCGTTTTTATTCTGATAGTATAGTGCCATATCTATAAAATGAGAAATTATTTTAATAATTTATTTTTTATATGTTTATTATACATGTTAGAAAGCCGGCGCAGATGCTTTGGAATTAAATCTTTCTTGCCCACATGGCATGGGAGAAAGAGGGATGGGTCTAGCTTGTGGTCAGGTAAGTAATTTTATTATTATTATATTTTGTTCAAGTTGTGAAACGTTGTGTGTCAGAAGATAAGACTGTCTCTGTTTTGTCTCCTGATTTCTAAATAAAAATTGGTATTCTCTGTACATTATCTTTTCTTAAATGTTTTATTTTCAGCTTGAACTGTTTTTCTTTTTATTGATTTAAAATAATCAATTCTTTATACTTTTTACTCAAGTGTAAAATTGAACCGATTTCTAACAAAATCAGCATTTGTGAAACGGAATATATATATATTTTATCTGAGAACATTTTTTTCTCTTTTTGAGATAATAAGATTTAATGAAATCTTTTATTCAATTTATTATGATAATGTAAATATAAGATTATACTTAAAAGATTATTTTTTTTTTTACAAAAAATTCTTAGAAATATTTTATTAAAAAAAATTATAATGAAACGCGTCAGTTAATCTTATCTGTCAACGTCATTTGGTTGTTTTTTTGTAAATGCTTAAACAAAAGAATTAATTTTTTGCCCTACAACTGATGATAATTTTTCTTTTCTTCCTCTTTACAAGCGAATAATGATTAAAGAAGAGATATCTATTGTGTGTATGTGTGGGTGTGCCTATATATTCAGCATATTAATAACATTGTATTAATAAAGGGGAAAAAAAATATAATTTTTTTCAACCACTGTATGAAAAAAGTTTGTTTTGATTATTTATATATTTATGCAAATCACAAATAATTATAGAAAAGTTCCCAAATTTTTATCGGAGGCGGAGATCCAATTTTGAAAAGACAATTAACTCATTTATTTATAATGCATATTTTAAAAGAAAGGTTGTGTCTGTGAATAAACAATATTGTTTTTATATATTTATTGAATACACCTAATAAGTAAATTTATTCAGACACATAATAAAATAATTTGTAAAAAATGGGCTTGTTTTCTATTTTTGCTGATGATGCCTACGTTGATATGTGTTATTGGCATAACAAAGTGTTTGATATCATTGGAGTTTGAAATTCCTGCTTCATACACGAAAGAAGTAAAAAAAGAAAGCTGAAGTAGATAGATTTGTATAGATATTTTGAACTAATAGCCAGAATTATCTCAACTTTTTATGATCAAAATCAAAATTCATTTCCAACTAAGTATCTTCAGGCAAATCAATCAGTTCATTTGACATCATAGATATACCAATAGTCACATCATCATTCCAAAATGAATTCTTAATCCATGTGTTTTTCTCACAATTTATTATTTCTTCACTAAAATGATAATCAAAATATTCGTTCACTGAATCTAGATATGTTATTATTACAGAGATTAAGTCATCCACTGATATCACTTCATGTTCTAAGATCAAAGTTTAGAATATCTCAAAACACTTTACATCTTCAGTCTTTAATATTTTTTGCCTTATAAATGAATTTTTTTGTAAAACCTTCAATTTTCACTCATGTTCAGTGATTCTAGTCTTTAACATTTTTCTTCACATATAAATTTTTTTGGTCAAACCTCAAATTTTTAGTTCTGTTCATTCTTTGTAAGTATATTGTTTCCTTTTGAAAATATATCTGCCAAATTAAATGAGTTTTAAAATAAACTTCTCATTATGCAAAGATTTTGAAAAATTATTCTGTCCATACAGAAACATTGCAACTTTTTCACCAAGTTTAACAAGTCCTATTAGCTTTTTGCCCTTTAGTAATTAACGTATTTCATTTTGGTAAAGAAGAGATTTTAATTTTTGCAAAAGAATAAATTTATGAAACTTCCCATCTTTCAGCCATGTTTAAAACATTTTGATACAGTTTTAGATATAAATGCTTCTCTTTGAAGACTGCAGTTAACTCATGATGCATTTAAACTTAGTTTAAAAGTATGCCCAATTTCATTGTTTTACCACACATTGCCTATGTAATATACTTAATCACACCAACACAATCCATCCAGTGCAAATTCCTTTGATTTTACAAAAGTGCCCAAAGTTTTGAATTTTTCACTAGTGCCTCAAATAGTTGATTCACAAAATAGTATATCTTCATGAATTTTATTTTTTCTTATTAACAAATAAGAACAATCAAGACAAATCTTGTATATCTATGGATTTATCCAATTGCAGGGAAAAAAAACTTACTTTAGTTTTGTTGATAAACTAATGTTTTACTTACTCAGATATTAAATTAGCAACTACATAATTGGAAAATGGAATTAATACAACTTCACTCAAGTACTTATCATCAAGCATAACTATCATTGGGAGTACCAGTCTTCACCAATAGTATGAAGAATATCAGATTTTGTTTCACAAACTAATAAGGCAAAGGATATATATATATACATGTAAATTATTAATAAATGTCTGTATTCCAATTATAATAAAATATATATAATTATTCAAAACAATACAATAATTAATACAGTAACAATATTTTAAACAAATATATACCAATTTAATAGAAGTACTTTCAACTATCTATGTAGTCGTTGTCAACTAGACTCAAATTGTATTAGAAAAAACCGTTACAAATGTAAACAAAAGCAATACGTCATACATCAATTTTCCCACAATTCATTAATTTTTATATTGGCTGTCTGTCTATTTATCAACTGTTGCTTTTCACTTTTTATTAACATAGCTTCTTTAATTTTGCGTTTATTATTATTTCTTTCTATACACAGAATTTTAACTTTATTAAAATCAAAACGAAACCATAATTACATGTACATTATGATAAAAATACTGATGGTGATACATCTCTTTCTAACTTCTCTTGTCTTGTTTTTGCCTCGTTTATATAATAACAAATGCTCCCTGATCTCTTCTCCAATGTACATCGAGATTCCCCAATATAGCCTTCCACAAAAACATAGCCATTTATAATTGCACAACTTTGATTTAAAATACCACCCTATTTTTGAATTATTTATTAATCTATTTAAATTAGGAGTAGTATAAAATGCAACTCGACATATATTTTTATATATCTGTTTTATAAATTTAACCTGTTCATTACAAATAAATGGTATTGATATCCAAGTATATTTTATTTTATCAATATCTATAGCATCTAAAATATTTCTATTATTATTAAACTTAAATTTAATTTAAATAGATTAATAAATAATTCAAAAAATAGGTGTGGTATTTTAAATCAAAGTTGTGCAATATATAAATGGCTATGTTTTTGTGGAAAGGTATATTGGGGGATCTGTTATTGGAGAAGAGTAGGAGATTTGTTATTATATAAAGTGAAAATAAAAAGAGAATGTTAGAAATGATGATGTATCCATAGTATTTTTTGATCATAATGTAAATGTAATTATGGTTTGATTTTGATTTTATAAAGTAAAATTCTGTGTATTGAAGAAATATAATAAGAAAATTGAATATGTTAATAAAAAGTGAAAAGAAATTAAATAGGGAATATAAAATTAATGAATTGTGGGAAAATTGATTATGAATTTTTGTTTAATTTGTAGGTTTTTTAATAAATTTGAGTTAGTTGGTAATAGATAGTTGAAAGTACTTCTATTAAGGTAATTTGTTTAAATTTTTTGTATGTTTGAATATATATATATATAAACAATGAGGATTGCCTATTCCTCTACAAGCTTTGTGATAAATGCTTAACCAGAGCCAGCACTTAAAATATCTCTGTCAGGAACCCCTTCCAAAACCCCTGACCGTGGTTTTGTGCTTTGGCACTCCTCAGAGAGGTGTCAGGGTAGGTTCAGACACTAGATCTAAAAATATCAACCCATAGCCTGAAACCTCTCTGAGGAGTGCCAAAGGATGAAACCATGGTCAGGGGTTTGGGAAGGGGTTCCTGACAGAGATATTTTAAGTGCTGGCTCTGGCTAAGCATTTATCACAAAGCTTGTAGAGGAATTGGCAATCCTCATTGTTTATAACTTATAAACTTAAGAGATAGGGTCATGTGATCTATGACTCTTATTTTGGATATATATATAGTTTTATTTATTAGTATTTCTGGAATGTGAAATAATATTTTTTAAAATATTTAATTATTTGAATTTATTTTTTAAAAAAAATGAAAGGCCTTATTTTTCCAATCTGCATAATGTGCTTCAATATATCACAATACTTTATTTTGTTTCACAACACATAACACACCACAAACATGGATTTTTTTTATCAACAATTCATGATCACATAAATTCAAATTTTAATCAGTCAGAAACATATTTTGTTAATACTTTTCATTGTTTTAGTAATTAAAAATTTGTTAAAAAGTATTTTCATCATTTTTTTCTTTGATTGTTGCATGCAGTATATTCTACCATTGTAGCAATTCCTCAACAGCAACTGGAAAATTCGTAGTGGAAATATTAGGGTAGGAACTGCACAACAAACTGACTTTACTTTTTCTTGATTCCAAACATGGATTTAACCAACAAGAAAGTATATATGCAATAAGCAATAGCCTCAAGAAGACATGATTAAAAGAATAGATTCTGAGATATCTGTTGGAAATGTATAGTAAAAATTCAAATGAGTTCTGATACTATTTGTAATAGACATACAAACTACATTTTTCAATGGTTTGCAGACTTTGTGAAATCAGAAATTACTGAAGTTGAAGAGCAGATGAATACTGGAAAAGCTCCCCACCCAATATGGAAATGGAGATAATTAAAAATCAATTGGTTAAAGAAAAAAAAGAAGCAGCAAGACTGACATTAAAATCAAATGAGTGAAGAAATAGAAAAACATCAACATAACTAACTCTGGGAACACAAAAATCTCTAAAGTAGGGGAGATTGTATTACACATACATTTAGCATATTTTTCATTAATAAACAAGAGAATCATAATTACTTATGTGAGTGCATATCATTAGTTGCTTTAGAAAGAAGTGCATTGTTAGCTGAAAGGAGATATTTTGATTCTTTTTTGTGGTACAAAAGAAATGAAACAGGAGAAATTTCTAATGTTCACTCCATATGTTTTTATCATGGTAGCTGTTATTATTATTATGTGATTATTCATAAAATAAATATACCATTGATAGGCTGCTCACCAACATGCATAGCATGGTGAGTTTATTGGCTTTTTTACCTCTGAGTTTAAGACTAAAAATACCATGGTCTGCTCTTTCACTTGACTGATAATTCTTAATTAAAATATAAGTTGAGTTTTCTTGATGGCATATATTTATAAATATTGTAACCAATTGGCTACATGGCTACACTAAAAGAAAAAGATAATTAGATAGTTGGCAGTATATTCCTCAGGTTTAATTAAAGGATTATTTCATTAATGGGAATAAATAGGAATAAAATGCATTTAATAAATAGACAAACTGCTAACATTAAAATATGGAATTCATGGAATTTGAATTAATGACATTTGCTTCTGCTTTGTTTTTTGAATTTAATGGCAGTTGAGGCAGGTTTCTGTGGATTTAAAGACTGTTTATAATAGCTTATTACTATTATATATATATATATATTATTATGATTACAATTTGTTCTAATTAATGGACACTTTATTTATATTACATATATATTGTAACAGGATGGTTTTTATGTACGACCAGATTTCTAATGATTTATGGTCTTGGAATGCAAGTGATCATTATATCAAATTTTACCAGGTATAATATGACAACCATCTGATTCATATCTAACATGTTGGACATGAAATGTAACAGGATGGTTTATTCATGGTATGCACAAAGATGCATGCATTCTTTCTGATGAGTAAAAAGAGTGTATCTTTATTATCTACTTCCATGCATACCTTCTTATAATAAACTTATACCTAAGAGAGAAGATAGTAAGATTTAAATAACTACTGATTTTACTCTTAACTTATCATCTACTTATTGTAATTTACTCCTGCTATTCCAAATAACTTGGGAAGATGTTATGTGGTTCTCAGGTTCAGGGAATGTTTGCATCACCATATTTTTAATATATGTAAAATAAGTGTATGTCTATTAATAGAAATAGATATAATATATTGTTTGCATGCAAATAGTAATATAAGGATATGACTAAATAGAATTTAACCACAGAAAAATAAACCATGTTTTAACATTTAAATAAATTGAATGAACATATTTACAGTGACTATTAATATTTGGATAATAAAATTTAAAACTATGTTGGGAAAAACTCATTTAAACATTCATGGCTAGTCTTCATATATGTTTGGTTTATACCTATGTTTTCCATCCTGATCCCATAAAGAATAGCCACTACTGCATTTTCCAGATTTAAATCCAGAAATTTATACTGATGAATCAATGATGATTTCCTTTCTTTGTTTAGAGAATTGAATGATTTATTCTATTCGCAAATCCTTTGCTTAGATGTTTTAAAACTAAATATTTTTATTCGTTTTCTCAAATCCTTGTGAAAGATTTCTTCAGCAGTATTGTGAGTTTGAATTGGTTGACACAAACCTTCAGATTTTTTTAAAACTTTTTTATACAGGGAATGATAAATTTTTTTACTCAGGTAAAAGATTTTTTCCTTCTTGAACAAAAAGTTCATTGAATATCTTTATATATATTAAGTCAGTTCGTGCTAATATTTTTACTTTATTGTTGATGGCATCTTTGGTTAAGTATTAATATAAACAATTTGTTAAAACAAAATTGTAAGAAAAGATAAGAAAATAAACATGGAGTTTTCCTTTACTGTATTATTATATACATTAATTTTTTTTATTTTATTTTTGATTAAGTTCATTCATCCAATCTATTATATGTTGTGATATTCATTTGCCCGGTTAGGTTTAACTTTTGTTTTAATGTTTATTTATATTTGGCTTTAAATTTTAGGTTGTGAGAACTGATTTGTGAGTTATGTGTCCTAACATTACCTAATTCTATCACTTAATAAATAACATTAATATCATGGGCTTGAAAATTTATTTCTTTACATGTTTGAACATCAGAATATCTTGATTTTAAATAAAAGGACAAATTATGTTTTACTAAGATTCAATGTATACTAAAGTAAAAAAAAACATTTTTTTCTTTATAAATTACAGTTGGTTAAAATATATAATAGATTATCTTCTATAGCAGAAAACTCATATCTCCATTTCAGTTACTTTATTATTGTTTTTTTTCTTTCTTTTTTATTTTTAAAATCATACTGCCAATTATTTATTTGTGAATATTATTGTAAATAAAAAATAATAGACATTTTTGCAATAATAAAATAAAAGTGTTCAAGTTATTAAACAAATGAAAAATGAGTTCAAGTAGTGAGTTTTCATAATTATTATGATCAAATATTGAATTGAGAGTTTTGTAGCTTATATCTAACATCAGTCATTGTGTTTGTTCATTTTAAATCACAGTATTTGATCACTTTTTATACAACTTTTTGAACATATGGCAAATTTTGATTCCCACTTTAGTCAAAGCAGAAAATATATTATTAGATAATTAGGTGCTTTGCAAAAAAGCTACATTCCATTATTATTTTCAAGAAAAACTTTTACTTCAAAATGTCATTAAAAGACATACATGTCTTGTGTGGTTTAATACAGCAATCTTGTGTTGGGTTCAAGAATTAAAGTTTATGGATCATCTTTTAGAATTTTTCTGCTTAGGTTGCTACCTTAGGAATTAAATTTTTTATTTAAATAACATGAATTTAACAGTTTCATTGATATCCTTACCTCTACCTATGATATATATTTTTGAATTACTATATTTTTAAATCACAATGATATTAATAATTTTATAGAAGATCCCTAAATATGTTTAATATTTTGTTCTTTTTGTTTTTCTATTTATGAGTTAGAATTGTTTGTACTCATTCATGAATCAGTACTTTCATAAAAAAAAAAAAAGGTTTATTTTGCTGAGTGGAGTGTGCATATAAGAATGTTATTTTTTTTATTATTATAAAATAATGTTTAAATTTTAATAGGATACTATTGTTTATCATTTTAATTTTATTGAATTTCTTTTGAAATGAAAATTTAAATTTCTGATACTCCAAAATTTTGAAACTGTACTGTAAAAATGACATTATTAACTAAATTATATATGCTGTATGCTTTTATTATTTAAATTTATGCATGAGTTTGCTGCAATTTATATATAATTTTTAATTGTTTTTATCATTATTTAGTCAAATTTAAAACCTGTTTTATTGATAAAATTTTAGCTTTTGATTTAATGAAATATTAAAGTAATAACATGAATTCAATTTTAGAGGGTTTTTGTTGTTGTTGAATGTTATCAAACATTTTTTGGCTTTACAAATTCATTTTTAGTCAACATTTTTTTATAGTTTTGATGCATTAATATATTTTTCTAGTTTATTAAGTTGAATTATACTTTTTAGAATCCTGAATTGGTTCAAAGTATCTGCAGATGGGTACGAGCAGCTGTTAAAATTCCTTTTTTTGCAAAACTGACTCCTAATGTTACTGATATTGTGACTATTGCTACAGCTGCTTATCAAGGTAATATTTAGTTATAACACAGATAGATAAGTAGTTAGATATTTTCTAAGTTTGATTTGATATTTTTCTTCATTCAACTTCTTAACTTTCTTAAAATTGTTATTTTTAAATCTTTATTAATACTGTTTGTAATTTCATCTTTGATTTATCTTTCATTACCATATGCTTCAAACACTTCAACTTTCTTTATCATAATCTTTTATCTCGTATTCTAATCTTTAAAACATAATAAATAGTTGTTGATCTATCAGCAACTCTTTTGCTTCTATTTTTTACCCTTTGTATATAGTTTTATATATTCAGTCTAATTTTTCTAATAATATATATCATTTTCTCATCTACTCCCCCCCCCCCTTGTGATCTTAATCATTCAAATAAAGTCATTTAAAACTCAAGCTTATACTATATTATAAAATATTTAATCTTTTTCTCCTTTTTTTAAAGCTAAAGTTTATGTAATATTCAAATACAAAAACAATAATAATAACAAAAAATTAGTAATTAGTAATAAATGTGATTCAGTTTGTTATATTAAACATGCACAAGATGTATTTATTTAATATGGATATTGTGTACATAATTGGATTTTATTCATCAATTTTTCAATTAATTAATTTAAAGATAATAAATTTAATAATCAATTATATTAATTTATTGAAAAAATATTATATACAATAATTATATAAATAATAATTAGAAGAAAATAACAAAGAACAGAGATTAGCAGTATTTTTTCATTGCACAAAATAATTATTTTTAATTTGATTTTGTTTTGTCTTAATATTAGACAAATAATTTTTTTCTAAGATTTTACCCATGATGCATTTAGATCAAAATATAAAAATAAAAAGTACATATTTATAAGTAGTTTGCAGTATGAACACTTGGTAATGTAGTATTAGAACTGCGACATGAAGAATTATAATCGTTTAATCATTAAATTAATTAGGTTATTAAATAAAAAACATATTTTAAAATCTATATTAAAAAAAAAACAATTTAACAAAAAAAAATAATAATGCGAAGAATAGTTAAACAAATGCTTGTTTAAATCAAATTGAGTGTGTGTTTGCATGTGCATATTCTGCATAATCTATTTTAATACATTCTACAGGCTTACACCTGCATTTATATATGTAATGTATGCAGGATTCGAATTTGGACTTTCACACGACCTACAACTCTCAGTGCCATCTTATATTGCTGACTCACCTGATCACACACATGTTGAAAAGATAAATAATCACCAATATATGTATTTCGTGCTAAACCAGCACTCATCAGTTGGTTCAGATTGCCATCTCCACACATATGTAAGTACTCAGCTTTATATTAAGATAACCAATCTTCATATTTTAATGAGTGCTGGTTTAGCACGAAATATGTATATTGGTGATTATTTATCTTTTTAACATGTGTGTGATCAAGTGAGTCAGTAATATAAGATGGCACTGAGATTGTAGGTCGTGTGAAAGTCTGAGTTCGAATCCCGCATATATTACATATATAAATGCAGGTCTAAGCCTGTACAATGTATTAAAATAGATTACGCAGAATATGCACGTGCAAACACAGACTCAATTTGATTTAAACACGCATTTTAACTATTCTTCACATTAATGCTTTTCGTATTTTTTTTTTTTTGTTAAATTGTTTTTTTTTTTAAATGTAGATTTTAAAATATGTTTTTGATTTAATAACTTAATTAATTTATTGATTAAACGATTATAATTCTTCATGTCGCAGCTCTAATACCAATATTAATTTATAAATAATTATGAAATATATTGTCATTCTTTAGTACCTTTCACAATTTCAAATCATTTCAAAATTACAGACTAAATTACAAACATTTGTTTGAAATTGGCCAACTTTTTTAAACTGAAAAAAAAAAGTGCGGGGGAGGGGTAGAGTGGAGATTAGATTTAAAAGTTATCTCAGTGAATAAAATTGGTCAACAAGAGCCATTATATTTACATTGATACTTGATTTCAGTTATACTATCAGTTTTTGACTTGTGAAATTTTAACAGCAACTATAAAATAGTTATCAAAACCTTTTGCATCTGAAAGAAACTAATTTATTTTAAAATTCTCTATCTAAAAGATAAAATTCCACAAATTACTCTACACTTTCAAAATATTTAGCAATAAAAGTTATTAGACAGTATCATTTTATTATTTTTAACTGAACAAACAGAAAGTGTGTACTAAATATTTTAGCAATATTAGTATGTAAATTAATATACTGTACAGGCTTACGCTTGCACATACAGATATATATATATAAGGGATTTGAACTCAGACTTTCACACAACTCTCAACTCTCCAAGCCATTTCATATTGCTGACCCACCTGATCACACACATGTTAAAAAGATAAACATGTGTGTGATCAGGTGGATCAGCAATATGAGATGGCTTGGCGAGTTGAGGGTTGTGCGAAAGTCTGAGTTCGAATCTCTTATATATTACAATATTAGTATAGTAATTTAACATCCATGATAAATAATTGAGCATTATTAACACTGAAGAAAATAATTGTCTACTTATTATGATTTAACTAACTTTTTGGCTATAAAAAAGTTTTCTGTTAATTGAAAAGTGATATTTTGACTCCTCTTTCAGAACATAAAAGAATTGAAATAATAGTTGCATTAAAAATAGATATTATTCCAATCATATTTACAAGAAAATTAATGTTTCCTAAAATTCACTTTACACATTCTTGTCATTTCAGCGGTTATAACTATGTGATTATTTATATAGTAAATGGACATGAATGGACTCCTGTGCACCCCAGGCAGAATTTTGAGTTTAATGGGAGTTTTAACTGACAAGTTGTTACAACGTGAGCATTTCTGTCAGTTTATTGATAGTTCTGAGATGAAATATCAATTTAATTCACTTGAAGGCAGAATGAATGTGTGTGTGTGTAAATGTTCTTTCTTTTTTAAATAGATATTTGTAATCATGAAAGAGGAAACTAAATTACAGCCCTTATTTCTAGAGGCTACAAAGTCACCAGCCAAGACAGCAGTTGGCAGGGAAAGGCAGAGGATGCTAAGAATCCTCTGATTGTGAAGCAAAGTTACCATTTGATGATAATTACATATCACTTTCAAGTGAAAGAAGATTAAACAAATTGAAAGAATTACCCAATATTAAATGAGACATTGTTAAATTTGCTGAAGTTAAAAGAAAAGGTTATGCGGTTATTGATTCAAAAAGAATACATGTATTTTACTGCAAAGCACAGAATATTTGAAGCACAAATGGAATTGGATTCATTGTAAATAAAAAGTGGAAGAACAACATTGTGAAGATTGATTGTCTATCAGTAAAAATGGTAAGATTATTTAATCAGTTTAATGGGAGATACCAAGTGCAGTTAATTCAGATTTATGATTCAACAAATTCTTATTGTTATAAAGAAATAAAGATAAAAGTGTTGTGGATAAATTTGATTATGCTGGCAAAAGTGAAAGAAGGCACAGACTTGTAGAATTTTCAGAAGAAAAAAATGTATATTATGAATTCAATCTTTGAGAAAAATTCTAAAATGGTATGGACAATGACATATCCAAATGAAGTTAGAGCAGAATTGGATTATATTTTGATTAACAAAAATATGTATTTTAAGAGGAAGTGATCATCAATTAGTTAAGAAGTAAGATATATGTTATTGCTAAACTAAAGAGACAAAACCATTAAACAGGATGGTATTAAGAATTGATATTCCTAATTTTCAAAAATACTCTAGTGAATTTAAATTAGAATTTGTAAATCAATTTAAACATTAATAGACTTTGAAGATGGTTCATATTTGACTGTAATAAATTAGAAGATAACTGATGCTCTATTAAGAATTGCAAAAAAAAAAAAATAGCTGGTATAAAAAAAAGCAGCAATTTAGCAGTAAATTTTCTGCTGAGAGAAGAGATAGTTTGAAAAAAAAAAAGAATATGAACTCTTTTAAAATGATTTATTAAGAAGAATTTAATATCTAATATTTTGTAAAATAATATAAAAAAGAATAATAATATAAAAATATAATTATCAATTGGCAAGGGAAACTGTAGAAGAGAATAAATGTCTCAAAAGTTTGTAAAACAACATTGTGATATCGGAAGGAAAGTATTTTCTGCAATAAGAAATAAAATTAAAATATTACCAAAAGGAGAGGTGATGTCATGAAATGTGTAGAAAAATTCTATAAAGAATTACATAGTAATAAAGAATAAGAAAACCAATATATATTAGTAATCAGATTGGCAGTTTATCTGAAGTTTGTGTATCAAAAGAGATAGAACTGATCTGCAATTTATAGACTGTGAGTCAAGATTTTGCACTAATTTTTGAAGGATAATAAATATATCAATAATAACGATTTATTTATCAATTTTTAACCTAATTATTAATAATTAATAATACTGATGTATTTTTTTTAAAAATGGAAAATTGTTTTTGAAGTTGTATAAGTTATGCACACTTATAGATGAAATTGTAATAAAATACAATGGATAAATAATGATGGATGATAATGTTCTTTGAAAAAGATTGATAATCTGAATCAACTAATGAAGCCAAACAGAAGAAATGCATCTTGGGAATCATTTGATCTTTTCTGATATTTTTATTCATTTGTTTGAGCAGTAAATTCACTGTATATATTTAAAATCATAATTAACTTTATATTCTTTTCACAAATTTAATTTATTCATTATATTTATAAATAGAAAATAAAATTAATTATTAAATCATTATTTGTTTACACAAACTTCTTAATCTCTCAAATGTTTTTTATATTATTTCTCTATTCAACCATTATAATTTTTATAAAATTAATTATATATTGCATTCATATTATTTATATTAAGAGTTTACTATAAAATAAACTTTATATATAAATTTTTCTTATAATATACTTAAAATAAACTTTTTTCTTCCTAAACATATTGAAATAGCTGAATGATACATTAAGTTAAAATATAGCACAGCCAGATAAATATTACAAAGTAGGATTTTATACAATATAATTAAATTCTACAAATATATAAATATAGAGACATGTATACAATTTAGGTAGAGAAAAATTTATTTTAATTTTTTTTGATAAAATAATTTTCTTATAAAAATATTTTATTTTTTAAAAAAAAAAGTTTATTAGTTCTCTATTGAAAATAAAAAGCCAAAATATTTATTTTAAAGAGTCTAAATTATTGTCTGAAGTATAACTAAAAACTACATAGAATATATTAAGTTTATCATAATGTTATTAAAATTTAGAAATAAAAAATGAGTTTGCATTGTATAGATTTCTGTTATCAAAACACTAATTATTGTAATTGTAATCTGGTATGCATATTTTTTAATTTTATTTTGCTGTACATATTATCTCTTTTGTTATAAATCTTTCATTATTCCAGTAATAGATACTTGTTACAATGATTTTTCCAGAGTAATTAAGGTATTAACTATCCATGAAATAAAAATTAGGTATAAATAGCCTAGTGATAAAATCAATTTATCTTTTCTTCATCTTTGTACTGGACTTCATTGTCATCATAGATATGTATAAACATAACTACACTGAGAAGCCTTCTAATAAAAGACTAATTGGGAATTACTTTCTTCCATATACATTGCCTCAGGCATTTTTATTTGTCAATTTTCAGCCACGTTTGGATATAAATTTATCACTTGCAAGATTCAGGCTGATTATTGATGGTGGCACAGCGCTGTCTACCAGTGGTAGTATGGTCCCTCCACAACTACTATTAATAATGTATATGTTACATATGTGCCATTCAAGTAAGACTATGTTACAAAGATAATTCACAAACAAGATTCCTAAAAAAAATCATTTAAATGAAATTGACAATAATGACGTCATTTGTTATATTAATGCTAATTTGTTTTTTCAAGTAAAAGAAATTCTTAGTAACATATGTGGACTTGTTTATTCAATGAATGGATTTATATTCTTAATGGTACATATTTAATAAGCTGTAAAATTATTTGTGCTCATTAAAAATTATTATGTTATATATATATGTTTGTATATATATATAAACAATGTTTATAAAACTTTTTTATTTTTATTATATATATTTAATTTTAATTTTTGTTTTATTTTTTTAAAAGCAAAATTAGTAAAAAAATTAATTGCTATTTATGAAATAGTTAATATTTCCTGTTATTTATATTAAGGTGGTTAATATCAAGAATTTTGCAAATATTAATATTAACAACATATTAAATCAAGAGTACCCACTTGCTTATACATTGATGGAACACCATACATCTACTAATGTGTCAAAATAAGAGAATCTATGAGTTTCATTTTCTCCTAAAAATTCGTTAAAAAAAGAATAAATAATATCATGTGTTTAAAAACATAAAAATAATATTATTTATTTAGAAAACTAACCTAAAGTAAGTGAGAACAATAAATACAAGGACTACTTATAATTTAAAAAAAAACATGATAATAATGTATTTCTACAACCCAATACACAGCAATTAAAAAATAAATATTCTCAATAGGCAAAAATCCAAAAATATGTCACTGTCCATGGAAAACATTAAATACCTAAAGTGTTATGAATATTTAATGAATAGATCTTGATTCATATCTTGATGAGAAATTTGACAACTTATGTAGCCTAGTTTTGATTAGAAAAGATAATGGATAATGCCTCTTTTTTTCCAAAATTTCAAAATTATTATTTGCATATTTCAAAATGCTTAAGTCATGGTAAATCACACCTTGTTAAGCACCATCAGAAGTTCTAATGTTAGCATCATCTTGTGATGCAGTAAGAAAATAATGGCGGTCATGGTCTATCTACACTTTCATTAAGTGAAAACTTTTGTCTTTATGCTTTCTTTGCAATAAACATAATTAATTTTCCTTGCTGTGTGTAATTGCATTTGCATTTATTATTGTAAATTATTATGTAGTGATAGTTTTAGATTTCAAATTCTTATAGATTTACTGCCATCAATTGTTCATACTTTTTTGGATTTGAATTTCTTATGGATTTATTGTGATAATTTTTTAAACTTCATTTCATCATGAATTTATTAAAATTAATTACTCATGAATTACATAGTCTACTTTTTATATTTTTGTGCTTCTTGGTTTTTCATTTCAATTTATTATAATAGAATTATTCTTGTGCTATGTTCATTCATTTAATTCCTTCCTCAAGATTTATTTTGTTCTGCAATTATTGCTTGTGAGCAAGAGATTAAACATATTACTTTTTTTATTTTTTGCTTTTTATGGGAAAAAAATGAAGAAATTGATTATCTTATTCTGATATAATTGATTTAAATTGATTATCTTATTCTGATATAATTGATTTATTATTTTACCTTTATGCTAAAGTCAATACTTAAGATAATTATTATATAAAAATGAATTAAAAATATCAAGAAAATGATGTATTCCTATTTAATTAAATGAAAACAAAATTCATAATCCTAATGTTCAGATTAGCTTACCAAACTATTTAGTAATTAAAAAAAAATCAGTTATTACTTTTCTAAACAGAATCATCAATAAAAAGAAAAAAAGGATATTTTTAGTAATATAAATTTAAGAATAAGAACAAACATCAAAATATTTGATGTTTTTGATAAAAATCTATCTTCAGTTATTAGTTCATTTAATGTTTATTGTTTTACTTTATATTTGTAAGAATGTTTGTTCCATATGAATATTCAGTACATAATTCTTGTTTCAACTTACACTTTAGTTTTACTTATCTTTTTTTAAAATTCTTTTAAGTATCATTTTAGCAAAGTGTTATTTTAAAATTATATATTTTTTATGATTGCTGATAGTAATGGTTGTAGTTGTATAGAGACATTTTGAAAGTAAAAGAATTAAGATTCAAAAATCATAATTTAGGTGGTGCTAATGGTGTAACTGCAACTAATACTGTTTCTGGATTGATGGGATTAAAAGGCTCATCAGAACCTTGGCCAGCTGTAGGTATAGAAAAACGGACAACTTATGGAGGGGTATCAGGAAATGCTATACGTCCTATAGCTCTCAGGGCAGTGTCATCTATTGCTCAAGCTTTACCTGGATATCCTATTTTAGCAACAGGTGGCATTGATTCAGCAGAAGTAGGCTTGCAGTTTTTACATGCTGGGGCAACATTACTTCAGGTATATCTAACAATATTTTTTTGTACTTATATATATTATAAATGTTATATAATGAGCTTGCTAATAGCTCTTAACAAGCTATTCAGAATATCCTTATTCTCAGGCCAATTTTTAGCTCTGACTGTCATCAATAAGGTATTGGGTGTTCCAACATTAGATTTAAAATACCAGGTTAAGCCCACCATTTTATCTAATGTTCAACTATTAAGTAGAAAATCTGAAATTATCAGATATCCATATGTCTTCAAATCCAGCTAACTTAAGTAGTTATATGGGACTGAACCAAGTTCAGATACACCATATATTAATAGCTTTTGCAATATAAAATCACCAGTCTTAAGAACAAAAACAATAATTGCAAGGAAATCAAGTCATATATCATATAACCTAATTTTATAAGCTTGCAAAGAGCTATTGACAATCTCATTATTTCCTTGTAATATATATATATATATATGTTTATGTATTTATGTGCATATGTAAGTATATATATATATTTTCTTATTTATGCCATATATATATGCATATTATATGCCCAAGATGTCAGTGTTATTAATTAATTGAAAATAAAAAAACCTTACATAACTGCAATCTACTATTTGTATATGCTTGTATCAATATGTTTCTAAGCACATACACTTATATGAATGTATATATGTACTAACATTTAAAACAATTTATCATTTATTTTAGTATTTACTTTGATGTATAATGATTTGAGGGATATATTTAATTTCTGTCGTGCAGATGTCTTACCAGAGATCATGAGTGATCCATTTGTTCCATTTGGATAATTGATTAAAGGAGTAAATGATTAACAACATCTCTGGTGATATTGATTCATCATATATAGTCAAAATGCTTCAGCTCAAAAGCATTTCAAAAATTATCATAAATTAAAACAATAATTTATCTAAAGATGTCAACATAAATGAGCAAAAAAAAAAAAAAAAAAAGGAAGTAGAGAAAAAAAGAGTTTCATTGAATATTTTCTTAGCTTATTTAAAAAATGAGAGATGATTTTAAAAAGTTTTTCACTGATGAAAATTGATTTTTTAAATATTTTTTGTAAGTCTGCAAGCTAAGTTAGGAATGACTAATAAAACGCCACAATGAATATTATCAAGCACAGTCTCAAAGTCACTTTGGATTATAATTAGTTAGACATCTGACTATCATCTTAAAATCTCAAAATTTTTTGAAGCATCAGGATTGCATGATGCATATGCAATGTAATAAAAGAGAAGTAATGAAAAACTTAAATATTATAAATGGGTGGGCATTCTGGAGTCGTGTGTAACCAAAGTGTTTGTTGAATATCTTTAATAGTATTAAAGATATTTTCATAAATGATATAATCTTTTATTAATTACTAGAAAAACCTGGTAACATTGGACATATAAATAATGCCTTGTCAGAATACTTAAAATCTATTAACTGTAGAGTTCAAATTTAGTTTAAAATTATATATTGCATAACTATTATGTTAGTTCACCCAAAATTTTTTATTGTCATATCCAAAGAAATTCTAAGTATTTTAAAAAAGTCCAAGTCAATTAAGTATCTCAATGACTTTCTTTCTGATTTGTTAATTTGTCATGGAAGTGAAATTGATTATTAAATGAACTTGACTATCATCCACAATAAAAACATAATTTTTTAAATTCATATTTAATTGGTCTGAGAAACAAGTTGCTGTGTACAATTTGTGCTTAAGGTAATAAACACATTGGATGACTCTTTCTACATTATTGAGTCATGAGATCTTGTTGAGTCATGTCAAGTAGGTTATCATTTTATTGATCTAATAGATCTGTTAGTGATTTATTTCAGAAATTTACATTGAGTCTAATATGGCCAAGATATTCTTCATTAATTACTTAGCATGTAGGCACTGTATATAAGGAAAAATATTTTAAATAAAAAAATATTTTAGGTAAATTATGATGTGTTTTATCCAAATAAGTTTGGAACAAAATGCTTAAAGCTTAATCATATGATTCTAGATATATATTTATGCCATATAACCTATCATTATCATCTGAACAGTAGACAGAGAGAGTTCACATTTTAGTCAGTTAAAATTATGGAATAGAGAAAGACATATGCTCTAAAGAATTGATGTTATATTACCTAAGAAAACAAAGGTGTCAATAGAAAGCAAAGCTAAAGAGAAATGCATGTTAATTTTTACGGAATATTTGGATTTGCTCTCAGTAAAATTATGGAGAGAAAATTTAGGTTTTGAAATATGATAAAGGTCTGTTTCTAGTAATAAAATATCTCACACATGTTATGATTCATAGAACATGCAATTATGATTGTTTTTGAGAGTGATAACTAAATATTATTAGGTCATTAGTAACTGTCAGGTAGATTATGAATATCATTGCCAAAACAAATCTGATATTAAGATGATATAATATTTTTACCTATCTTTGCAGTACTTCAATATGTTGGATGGATTCCACAATTTAGCTTATTTTTTACAAAGCAATGTTGCTCCAGGAGGTCAAACCTTTTACAATAATTAATTGTTACTTTTAATTTTCTCATATCCAAAATATAGATTTTAGATTCATATCAAGAGGTGTTTTTGGAAAAGATTTAAAATATCAAATTCTGAATCAGCTCTATTACATTTTTCTTTGTGGCTATATGAAATAAATGAAAATTTATCTAGATCAGATTTGGAATTATGTCCATATCAAGTAACATTTAACAATAGTATATTGACATGGATACTTTATGTTTAAAATGTGATAAAATATAACAAAAACCAAATCAAAATTTCATATTTATTTAAATTCATATTTCATTTATTTCAAATCATTGTGGCTTAGGAATGATTACTAAATTATTCATTGACAAAATTAATATATTGTGAATACTGAATGAGTTTATGTTCTAGGATAAAAAATTTCACAACATAGACCATTTATAAAATAAGTCATATTCTGTGTGTAATTATTATAAAATTCATTGACTAAGTTTTGGCTACATCAAGTTAATTGCATCTTTTTAAAATGCAAACAATGATGCTATGTGATATCACTTAGTATCACAATGGATTTTTTATATTGAAGCCAAATAAATGTAAATTTTATTATTTTTTATTAAAACGATAACACCCTGCAATTCAACAATTGATATATTACTACTAATAATCCTGGCCCATAATAAACAGCAAGAATGTCTTTCTTTAATACGAAAGGTGCAGGGGGATGTATCAAATATTATTATAAAGATTTTATCAGTTTGAAGTTTAATATAAGGGTCAGAGTTATCTATTTTGATCTCCCAGGTAATATTATAGAAAACAGACCTTTTTAATTCTAGAATAGATACCACTAAACATCATATGATCACCAGAGTAATTAATGGATGCCAGAAGGCTTGTGCATAAAATCCCCATCTGGTTGGTACTGAGTGGCATTACTGTACAGAGAGTTTTGCCTGTTTTAATAACAGTTATAATAACAGTTATGTGCTAACATAAAAAATAGTGATCATGTGATGTTTAGTGGTTTTCCTAATAATTAATGAAATTTTTTTAAAATTTCAAATTTATTTTTTAAATAGACATTCATATTATTTATTGACACTAGAGAAATTTATGGTATAATTTCCAAGTTTCCTTAGTTTTTCAAAAGATAAATTTCTATTAGAAAGATCTTTCTGAAAATAGTTTTAAAACAATAGTATTACTATTATCTTTTTATATATTTTTGAATTAGAATAGTTTGTCGATTTAGTTTTGGATATATTCATTGTATTTAATAATTCTGAATGAATTAAAATGAATTTTAAAATAAAAGCATTTTAAATTGACATTATAAAGAATAAAAATGAAATAGCTAATTATAAATAGATATATATTTGATATCAATTCTTTCATATTTTATTATCAGAAGTCTTTTGTTTTGTGATTATACAAGAAATTTGCAGTATTTTTATTTTTTATTTGATCTTAATCAAAATTTTTATTAACTTCCTAGAAAATCAAACTTGCTATTGTTTTTTCTTTCTTTTTTACTTTATATTTATCTGCTTAATAAGATATTATTTATTTTTTTGCCAATGCTTTCTTTAGGAAACTTAAATATAATAATTGCCGTTATGGTGTACTAAAAGCCTAAGCATTTAATTAATTTTAATCATATATGGATTATTTTTTCAATTTTACTACATAAAACAATACCCCAAAAAGTGCATTCAAACATTATTTTTGAATTAATTTTTCTAATATTTATTGTCATATAAACTGAAATAAAAATTTAATTAATCTATTTCTAGATTGTCATTATTTTGAAGAAATAAAATATAAGATTGATTAAAACTTTTTAAAAAAAAAAATCTATAAGTAATTTTTAAACCTTTTGAGTTCTTTAGGAATATCGAACTTATCAAATGTTTATTTTTGCTCAGTGATAAAAAATTACAATATTTTGTGATAAAATAATAAGAAATGGTATGAATTATATATCAGGGATATTAAATATATTTAGCTCAAAGTATACAACCACATTGTATATGTTTAATGGAGTTCTTACATGTATTAATCATTTCTTCTATTAGCTTATCTTCCTACTTTAATAGAAAATGGCAGTGAGTTTTAATTTATTCCTGCATACTTGAATATTAGACTATATTAGATAATGATGTAACCATTAGAAAAGAAGTCTATTTATTTCACCATGCTTTAGCATTATATTGTGCACCTTTTAAAATTGTATTATTAGTTCCAAATCTTTTAACTGTCAGTATAACAATCTGATATTGTATTTGTTAATAACGCCTTTAATACAAAAAAAAAACTTCAAAAAAGGTAATGGATAATAGAAAAATAGTGATGGAAGCAAAAATAATTGGTTTTATTAGTATACAGATTAATGGTTGACAATGATTTTAATTAATGAAAAAATAAAAGTTAGCTATGGATTCAGAACTCATAGTGATAAATTTCCTTCACATGGAAATATTTAACCATATTTCAGTTATTTTTATATGATCAGTACATTACCCAGATTGATGTGTGATTTGAATAGAAACTTATTCATCAAATAATATTAAATGTCTTTCCTAACTGTGTTGGCCGTAAATAGCTATCTAAAAAAAAAACAACTTATTTATGAAATTCCCAGTCACGTGACAAAAGTCTGCAGATTCGAAAAGTTTTGTAAAAGTAAATGCAAATAGTTTTAGCAATAATCCCAGATTTGCACAAAAAATTGTTTATATAAAAACGATATAATTTTTTTCTATTATTACTGAAGATTTAACAATTATTTGTTTGACAAACTGCTTTGTAAGCAATACATACATCCGAACTGGTTTAATGTACATATCACTGTTTCTCTATGTTTACATATTTTAAAAGCAATTTGAAGTTTTAATCTGACACACACTCACAAAAGAAAAAAAAAGACATGATTTTAGCTTGTTTTTTTAGTTTGCAAACAGAACTTTTAAGTTAAAACAGTTAATTTGAAATGAAATTCTTTGTAGTAGTTTGAAGTGTTTTCTCAGTGGAGCACAAAATATGACACTAGTTTTATTGAGTTGCCAAAAATATTGCAAACTTGCGTTTTAGTGACATCTGGAATGATTTTATATTAAGTTACAGTAAGATTCTATTTAACTCTTTGAATGGTTATCGTGTATCTTTCATCATTCACCTTTAAGCACCATCCTTCAGATCTTTGAATTGAGATTTCAAAAGACAATTCTCTTTTCTTCATGTAAATACTCTGACAAGTGCTTAGCTTTATAAAATTTGGGAAAAAATGACATTTAAGATTTAATAATAATAAAAAAAAGTTTGAAGACAATCAATAGAAATTAATATTTGTCTTCGCGAAAGTTGAAGGTCTAATGGTATACTTACGATGAAAAGTAATTTAATGCCATTTTATTAAATTTTTTATTAAATATTGACATTAAATTTTTTTTAAAATTTAAACTTTAAAATAATCATTTGTTAACATTATGAAATGGCATCATTTGTTTTTAGATTGTTTTATTGTTCTCTGACTTTATTTACATACGACAGAGAAAAAAGTATGTGTAATTTAAACTAAGAGTTGGTATATCATGGCGTCATTTATTTCATAAATGAGAAAGACTTTAAAGTTTATACCTCAGGCAAGATACAGTTTCATTGGAAAGTAGTCCAACACTCTTGCTGGGATGCTTTTAAACCATGAGCTCTTTAAAAGTATTAGTGTTCCCTTTGATATTATTGATGCAACTTCTTATAAATATTTAAGTATGGTAGAGTTTATTTTAAAGCATAAAAAATAGCAACACACTTTTATATGTGCAACATTATGAGACTTAGCTCCAAAAACTATAGAAATTTTAGGGGAAAAAAGGATTTTTTTTGTTATATCTTCTCACCTACAAAAAAAAACAACATCTAATTTTAAAATTATTTTTACAATGAAATCTTGACATTTTATGAGTTAGTTTCATTAAAGAAGAATATTGATTACTACTGAAACTGCATATACAACACTTTTCTTTTTCTATCTATAATTTTTTATGAATGCAAATTTATGATGATTTGATGCCTCATGCCCAGAAAAATAGGATTGTGGACATTTTAAACAATGGTGCAATTAAAGAAGGAGAGATGAGACAAATAGCAAGCTATGTCCAAGTTTAAACAACTTACCATAATAAACCATTATTGATTATTAGCATTTTTTATTTATAACTGCAGTTTGTTTCAAGAATTACTATTTAATTTAGCCTTTCCTTTCTAAATGTTGTTAATATCTTGAGTTAAATTGAGTTTATGGTAGGTAGACAGAGTAATGCTTGACATAGTGGCAGGTTTAGTATTAATTAGACATTTCAGTATTAATTTTAAATTGAATAACATAAATGATAATTAAGCTGTACATGGTTTAGAGAAGTCAGACTCTTGAGCATAAGGGCCTTAAACTGATTCCAATACTAAAACTTCTCATAAATTCTAAGCACTAAAGCCATTTGCTTATTTATTTTAATAATAATAATAATAATAATAATAATAATAATAATAATAATAATAATAATAATAATAATAATAATAATAATAATAATAATAATAATAATAATAATAATAATAATAATAATAATAATAATAATAATAATAATAATAATAATAATAATAATAATAATAATAATAATAATAATAATAATAATAATAATAATAATAATAATAATAATAATAATAATAATAATAATAATAATAATAATAATAATAATAATAATATAATAATAATAATAGCCAT
This sequence comes from Epiperipatus broadwayi, assembly GCA_028023455.1. Lineage (NCBI taxonomy): Eukaryota > Metazoa > Onychophora > Udeonychophora > Euonychophora > Peripatidae > Epiperipatus > Epiperipatus broadwayi. The sequence continues at coordinate 3,660,069 of JAQFVV010006245.1, read as the reverse complement.
TTGCTTATTTATTTTAATAATAATAATAATAATAATAATAATAATTAAAAAGCAGCTCAGTTCAGTCAATCTTCACCAGGGTGCATGGTGTTAGGATGTAGAAGCAAAATTAAAATTATTAGAGTCAAAGTATGAGCAGATAAAGGAAGTATTGAGTAGAAAGGAAGTCCAGAAGATGGGAGAGAATGTTATGGATAAAGTTGGGAAAGTAGACTATGAAACAGTATTGATATGAGATTCACTAATTAGAGAATGTGGAGATATAATTGCAAGGAAAAATAGAAACAGGTATGCAAGAATATGTTTGTCTGGAGCTAGAATTAGGGATATTACAGATAAGGTAAAAAAATCAAAGGAATAGAGATGTGTATGTTATGGTAGGGACTAATAATTTGTCAGATCCATCAGGGAGAGTAATGGATAAGTACATAAAATTGATTAGGAATTTGAATAAGATTGAAGGAAGAGTAAGAATAGTTGGATTATTACCAAGATTTGACAAAAGGTATATGTTAGATAGGGCATATTCTATAAATGAGAGATTGAAAAAGTTGTGTGAGAGAAATGATGTTACTTTTGTGGATGTGTGGGATTTTTTTATTAGTAAGAGGGAGTTATATAATAAAGATGGATTGCACTTAGGAAAACAAGGGAGTGAAGTTTTAGATAGTTTGATTTATGAAGAATAAAGTTTGGGAAATATATAAAGAGGGGTGATGTTTTAAGTGGCAGTGTTATCATAAAGAAGAAGAATGGACAGAATGTAAGAAATAATCAAAGGGTAACTGATTTAGATATAAATGGCGATGTGGAGAGGAAATGGATCTGTAAAATTAATGGTAAGCAAGTTATTTATAAATGTAATGAAGAAGAAAGAGTCAAAAGAATTTATAAAAAGTAGTTAGGAAAGAAGAAATTGTTAAAATTGGATATTTGAATATACAAAGTGGTAGAAGACCAGAAAAATGGCTGAAATTAAACAAAGCAGTTAAAAATGAAGAGCTTGAGATATTAGCAGTAGTGGAAAACATCTAAGAGAAGAAGAATCTATATTGGAAGACTTGGTATGACAGGGTATAAATAGAAAAGAAAAAAAGGAGTGGTGATGTAGGAGTTATGTCAAAAAATATTTAATTACTGTTAAATGTCAAAAACATGTGTGGTTTGAGATAAGGTTAAGAAGGCAAGAATGTATGGTGGCTATAGTGTATATAGCCACTGGAGATAGACAAACTATAATGGAGGGGAACAGTAGATGAATGCCTAGTTAAGGATATACAGAGTTTCAAAGAAAAGGGAAAGAGAATAATGGTTATAGGGGATATGAATGGACATATTGAAGAAATTGATGTTGTAGATAACAAGAATGAATATCCTTTGAAGAATTTTTGTCAGAGGGTAAATTTGAGCATTGGAAATTTGTCAAATATTTATGAGGAACAGACAATACCCATAGTCTAGAAATAATATATTTCACACAATAGATTATGTATTAGTAGAGAAAGAGGGAATGAATAAATAGTGATCATAATTTCTTTATAATAGAAATGGTTAGTAAGGTGATGAAAATGGTAATAAAAATAGAAAGGATAGTGAAAGATGTGGATGGTGAATGAATGATAAGAATAAGTTAGAAGAATATAAAATAAAAGTTGAAAAAATCATAGAAGAATTGGTTGGGGATGAATATGAGAACTGGTGTGGTAAAATATAAAAAGTGGCAAATAGGTTTTAGAACCTAAGAATAAAAGTAATAGAAAAGTGACAGTTAGTGAAAGTGTAAAAGAGAGGGAAAAAGCATTCAGAGAATATAAGGATGTTATTTAGAACAAAGAAAGTGAAAAAGATGTTAATGTTAAATGGGAAAAGTATTTTTTTTAAAAAACTTGGCTAAAATAGATAATTATATAGAGATAATGAAATTGAATAATAAATTGTTGGAGAATATTAATAAAAGTGGAAGAGATGGGGGTAAAAAATTTTGGAAATAGGATTAAAAGAAGGAATGTAGGGGGAAGAGAGAAATAGTATTACTAGATGATAAGGGAATAGAGGGTAGCTCTAGAGAAGAATTAAGAGACAATATTAAATAAGGGTGTACTGAATATAGAAAAGATGTTAGATGTGAAGGACAGAGTGATAACAATAATGGAAATATTAAGTTTACAGAAAAAGAACTAAATGAGGTAGGGAAGAAAAAAAGTGGAAAGGCAAGAGGTTTGGATGTATGGGCAGCAGAGATGATAATGAAATTTACAACATATCATGTTTTAATAAGATGGCACAGAAGAGAGATTTTCAGGATAGTTGGAGTAATACATGAGTAAGGCTACTATTTAAAGGAAAGGGTAAGGATCATAGAAAGTTAAACGATTATAGACTGATAGCAGCAACATCAGTGTTATATAAAGTTTTTGCATATATGGTAGTTGGAAGAGTCGCAAAATGAATGGAAAAGAAAATAATATAGTGGGAGAAATGCAAGGAGGTTTTCAATTGGATAGGCATTTAGAAGATAGTTTATTTGTAGTTACACAACTTATAGATATAAATAGAAATGTAGGTAGACAGTTGTATATGTTTTTATAGATATAGAGAAGGCATATGATAGAGTATATAGAAGTAGATTATGAGTAAGTTTAATTAAGTTTGGGAATGTATGGAGCTTTAGTAGATATTATTAAGAGTTCATATGAAAATAATTATTATACATATCAATTAGAAAATATAGAATCGATTAAAGTTAAAAATGGGGTGGGACTAAGACAAGGATGCCCTATGTCACCTATTTTGTTTTTGTTGCAATTGAGAGAAATGGAGAGAGCAATAGATAGACTAGGAAGAGGGGTAGAGATACCATTAATAGGTCACAAAGGAGTATTATCGGGTCTTTTTATTTGCAGAGGATGTCTTCTTGTGCACAGAAAGTAGAAAAGATATGGAAGTTATGCTGAAGACATATGCATGGGTTGGTAAAGAGATGAGGATTAAATTTAGTGAAGAAAAATCAAAAGTAATGATGATTAATACTGAAGAAAAAGAAAACAAAGAATTTTTATTTGGGGATATAAAGTTAAGTGTGATGAATAGGTATAACTATTTGGGAATCATCTTAAGTAATTAGAGAAATTGATTGTACGAATGGGAGAAAAAATTGATAAATGAAACAAAGAAAAGAAAGTGACTGGTAAAGAAATTATCAATGTTTTTATATAATAAATATGATGTGCTAGAATTATATGGAAGGGAATGGCAGTAGCAGGGTTAAAATATGGTAATGATGTATTATGTATTAGTAAAGCAGTATTAGATTGCTTAGAAAAAGTACAAAGATAAAAAGGAAGACATGCATTAGATGCATATCTGTGGATGGCAACAGAGGCAATTTAAGCAGAAATGGGATGGTCAAGTTTTTATATAAGAGTTGCAAAAAGCAAAATAAAAATGTTGGGTAGATTGCAGTTTATGATTAATAAGAGAATAATCAAAATAGTATTAATTGGATTATGAGTAAAAGGCAGGCACAAGATAAATGAAAATTGTTGAGTGTTATAGTTGTAAGGAATAGGATAGAAGAATAGATACATTAATAAAGATTAGGGAGTTGGAGAGATGGACAACTAATATGGAGAGTAAGAAGAGTTTATATATATATATATAGTCAAAATAAAAGTCATAGATCACATGACTCTATCTCTTAAGCTTGAAAGTTATAAACTATGAGGATTGCCAATTCCTCTACAAGCTTTGCGATAAATGCTTAGCCATATATATATATATATATACAAGTAATAATAACAAGAAAAGTAATTTACTATTTATGGCTTGAATAGGATCATTAGCAATAAGGAATATACACATAAATGGAAAAATGTGGGTGACTTAGTCTTCAAGTTGTGAAAGGAAGTCATAAAAAATATTAGGCATCTGTTAATTGAATGTAAATGTTTGCAAGTAGAAAGGGCACAAATAATGAAGTTGTGGGAAAATAAATATAAACAAAGGTATTATATAGAAAGTAGGTTCTTTGATTTTTATGCTGAGTTTGGAAAAAGATAAGGGGGATTTAGATATAAAAGCTATGGAGTTGACAAAGATTATGTTGTGGAAATGAGATGGAGAGGGTAGAGAAGAATATAGGGAAAACTTAGGGTGAGGAATGAAAAGGGAAGGTAAAGTGACTAACAGGTTTCTCTGGACTTGGTATCTGAGAGATTCCGTATTCTGATAAAGGAGAAGTCACAGTGCATCTCATCATCATCATCTCTGAAAAAATAACTATATGATTACTTTTAATTAACATAATATTAGCCATTACCATTGTAAAAACAGCAAAAAGAAGTGATATAGTTGTTTAGGAGTTTTTAGGTATGATCTTTCATTAAGCAATATATTCACTAGTAAGTTATTCAAAATCAGATTTGGAAGAGATATTTCACATAGAAAATGATTTTATACCTAAGAAACTCTATGCAGGAATCTTCTTCCATTCTTAAATATAAATAAACTGGAAAAGATAGTCTAAAATTATTGTCTCACAAAATCTTGTTAGCTCAACATATGGTAATTTAACTAGCACATATAATTACAAATCCATTAATGATAATGATGTCAAAGCAGGAGTAGTAATTGGAATAAAGATGAGTATTTTATTTTTCTTGAAATGTAAATACATGAAATGTGTAAACTAATTTGATATTGTCTATTCTTGGAATTACTAAATATATCAACAAAAGGTTAATGATACTAAAATTTGTACTGTTTGTAATGCCTTCAGTATTAGATTTAAAAAGTTCAAAGAAAGCTTTTAGTTTTCATTAGATAAGATTATTGGTTAAATACTATTAGAAAAAAAATTTTTTTTTTTTTTTGAAGATCAAAATATACTGAACAGTAAATTCTGGTAAAAGTTATTAAAAATAACGAAAATAGCTTCATAAACCTAAATTGTTTGTTATTATTCATTTGTTTCTGGATAACAATTAACTGTCATGAAACTTTGTTTTGTCAGAAAATCATTATTAGAGATTTTGGATACATTTATGCTCAAAACAATGTAATCATATGAATTATGTTATAGTTAGGTCATGATGATGCTCCATACAATTCAGTACAATACAAAGATATATTTGAGAACTGAAGGCTTTTAGATTGAAGCTCATATTGTCTCTTCTGGTGCTCAAATGTTATATGACTTGCTGAGAAACTACATATTCAATTATTATATTTAAAATGGTGTTAAAATACGTTCTATCTTCCACCTGTTAAACCACTAAATGTTCATATAATCACCATTTTTATGGTTACAGAAGTTGATAAAACAATTACTGTATAGACAGAGTTGCTACTGTCTTAAACCTCTTACTAGGGAATTTGACTCTTTAGAGTGGGTTGCTGTTCAAACTAATTTTTAAACATCAATGATATGAGATTTTCAAACTACCACACTACTAAGGCATGGAATTAGATTCATTAAAAAGTCCTCACTGGATTTATGATAATAATTGTATTACCAACAACATTTTCCACTTAGGGAGCAATAAAATGAATATATGCGGGTTTATAAGTAACATAAATTTAAAGACACAAGTTTAATGATTGATAAGTATACTTAAGAATGATTGCTTGATTAAAATAGCAAAGATACAGTTATTTGTTGATCAAGTTAACTTTAGATCTTTTATTGCATATTTAAGTAGCATGAATGTGAACAATTTATTCGTGATAATATTAAATCATAGATATTATTGTTTTATATATAAGACTGATGAGATTTTAAACAGATGAAGAGAGTATTTTGATTATTTTTTGACTTATAAGAATTCAGATGATTGCATTTAATGATATATCCATGTTGTTGATTCAGTTAGATTTTTAGAGAAATGTTGAGGTTGAAATAGCTCTTTATGATTTTAAAAATGGGAAAAATTTGAATCTTAATGTAGTTTTTAGAAAATTGCAAAAAACATATTTTTATCAATTTAGCTAAAGTATATTTCTCTTTTTAAATAAAGAAGTTAATATGAAAATGTTTAAATAAATTAATCAGTGTAGTTGATGCATAATAGTTTAAAAGAAAATGTTATTAAAAATGATTCTGGAAATCTGAGTTACTGGAAATAAAAACAGTATCAACAATGACATACATATTAGTTTCAACATTGTTTTCCAATTTTATGAAAGTTTACATTGAACAATTTATAGATAGCTTCATAAAACAAATTATTTGTATCTAGGATTGTAATTTTAAAACATTATAATATGGAAATGAGACATGGATTCTCTATGGATAATATAAAGAGATTAGAAACAGTTTAGTTAAGGTGGCTCCATTATATTCTGAAAATGTGATGATAAGATTGTAGGATCAATTAGTATGTTAATCAGTTTGCTTCATGTAATGTAGTGATATTTAATCTACATTTGTGGAAGCACATATTCATTAGACTGGTCAACAAACTTTCTAAAAAGTAATTTATGGTAAACATGGGCTTCAGTCTAATGAGTCACATAGAGCTTATTTAATTATAAAAATTATTATGAATAGACTTTAAAAAGATGCAATATTGATTGATTTTATTGGAAGACTAGGACTAAGGATAGAATATATAGAGTGCTATAGAAAATTTTTGTTACATGAAAATTTAAAAGAATCATAAAATGTCAAATAAATATAACAGCATATGATACATGAAGACATTTTGTTATTTATAGATTGATTAGTAACATCAACAAAAACTTAAATTTTACTTTTGTTCTTTTCTTATCTTTTTGAAGTTAAGATGGCCATATCGATTAATGGAAAAATGCTGATGTTGAATAGTTTACTTTTAAATAATTTTCAAACAGAGCTAATGAAACCTGTTATATATTCTTTGAAAGTAACATATATATCAAATATGTGAAAAGACAATGTACAAATTCATATTTATTCTTCTGTAAAACTATCTTAACTATTGCTTACTGATAAAAAGGTGTGGGTGGTAACCTCAGAAAATGTTAACCAAAAAGGAAAAAAAAAATCATTTAAGTAAGAAAAATTGCTTGCCTTTGAGAATAAGAATTCAATGGATTACAAATTTAAAATAACTTTAAAAACTTTTCTTTATATTTTACAATTTTTACAAACACATTCTTTTTTGAAAAAGATCTTTATAATAATCTTATATTGATTTTTCTGAACTATATTGAAACTCTCATTAATGAATTTCATATATAAATAAAAAGTTGGCACATGTCATAACATATAGGAAAATTTGAAAATCAACAGAAAATCATTTAATCAGCAGTAAAAAATGATATTATACTTTAAATTTAAATATAAATTGTTGTTTCACTTGAGTAAATAATGATATAAACAGTTGTTATATAATGATGAAAATTTAACATAATTATGAGAAGTAATGTACATTTATTAGAATCAGTTTCCACTATATTTCGGAAATAAAACACTACATATTGATTAATATAAACATTAATCATGTAATTTAAACAATGGTATAACATAAGTAAAGTTTAAATCTTCAGTGAGATAATTCATTATGGGTTGATTTAAAGCAAAAAGTAATAGTATTTATTTCAACTTAAAATGGGCCATTTAAAGCAAAGAATAATCTTTATTTTTTCTTCCATCTTATAATGAGGCAAAATGAAAAGTTATATGATCTCATTGATGAATCAAGAATTCCCAGTAAAGGGAAACTGTTATTTAGCATATTTTGTTCCAATCCTCCTTTGTATACATTATACATTGCTAAACAAAATTGAAATACAACTAGTAATAAAGAAAAACTTTATATAATATCAAACCAGGCTTTTATTCCTTAACGAAACCTTATCAAAATGTTTCCCTCCTTTACAATCACATTGTACTACAATAAATATAATAGTAAAGTGCATATATATATGTTGATATGAAGATTTTCATGGGTTGCGTATATAAAGACATATTTTGCGAGTTCATCCATGTTAAAAAATTTAAATATTAATATACTGATGTTTCGACTTGATCACACAAGTCATCCACTGGGTGATAAAAGGTAGAAAGACAGTTGTAGAGGTGCTACAGCCATCTTTCTACCTTTTATCACCTGGTGGATGACTTGTGTGATCAAGTCGAAATGTCAATATATTAATGTTTAAATTTTTTAATACGGATGAACCTGCAAAATATGTCTTTTATATATACACACATAAAAATCAATAAATTTAGAAACTTATTACAATCCTTTTTTAAAAAAATTTGCAAAACAAGCTACAAAAATAATATTTTAATTTATAATCTAGTTTCCAATAACCCAACAATATCCATTTTCCCCTAGTTATATTTTGTCTAAACTATTTTTTTATTTTTATTTTTTATTTTTTATAATTTTTTTATTATTTTATTATTATTTGTCTAAACTATATTTACACATTTATTTAAGTTTTTTGAAACACAAAATTTCATAAAATTTTCTTTCTTTGTAATTTTTAATATATTTTATTAACTGAATATTTTTTTCACAATTTATTCTAAGATCAATATTCAAAAAAAACAACAACATGGCTCTGATTTTGTAATCTTTTTGTTAATCATCATATCATCCTCTTTATTTTTTCAATTGCAGTCTTTTCTATATATATATCCTATTGCAATTGTTACAATTAAACTAACCCTATCCTATTTTTAATATTATACATCAGTTTTGCATTACAAATCCATTTTTAAAGATTTTCTATTTTTCCATACTATTTTAATATCAAGTAATCTTTTTTATTAATGTCTTATATGCCCCTACTGAATATGGAATCAAAACCCATTTCTTATCTTTATACATAATCTTTACCCTATTTCTTATATTATTAGTATGTTTATTACTGGAAATCTATTTGATATATTTTCTTTTATAATCCATTTTAACATAATTATTCTTAATTTCCAATGTTTATCAATTATTTTTTTCTGAGACCATGACTGATATGAATTTGGAGCAGTCATATCTCTTTTCTTCTTATTTTTGATCTAATATTTCCCCATTAATTTCTTTTCTTAAAAATATCTAAATGCTTTAACTTGGATTCTTATTTCCCATTGTAAATTTATTATTGTATTTATTATTATTCAATTCTTTAAATGCATTAAAAATACTCCTAGTACTTTCTATCACAATTATATCATCAATGCTATGATATTGTAGAATTCCCTTATTTGTTATATATTTATCAGTTACATTTTTCCTCTATATAGTCAATCATAATTGATAGAAAGCATATAACCTATCCCTTTGTTATATTCCAAAATTCTTCCTTATACTTACAATATAAAGCATCATCACTCATATTTATTTTATCAATAACTATTTTAATACTATTTTTCCTAAGTAAACTTTGATACATTTTTTCAGTATCAAATGAAAAAATCATTCTCTTTAATTTTACATTACTTTATTTATAATTTCTTCTGAATTCTTAATACAATATTTAGCCAGCATATCACAGCGATAATCTTTTTATATATTATATCACATAATTCTTTAAGAAAATTACTATTATTCTTATGTGTTGTAATCTTCTCAAATATACATGGATGTCTCAGAAAATTACTGCTTTGAAAGGATTTAAGTTTGAAAAGATATATTTAGACAGAAATTGGATGCTAATAATTACATTATGATGGGGTTATAAAAGAAAAGATAGTATAAAGGTTTTATTAAAGTCTGTGTATAAAGATAGAAACGGGTTTTTAATTCAGTAGGTATATATAAGACATTGATAAAACAAAAGTTATCTAATACTATTAAAGTAGGATGGAAAAATAATAAATCTTTAGAGAAATGAATTTGTAATGCAAAAAAAAAAAGGATAATAATAAAAACAGTGTAGAGTTCATTTCTAAAATTAATTATGACTATTGTAATAGGATATATATTGATCAATCAGGAAAGACTGATATTGAAAAAGAACAATGAATAGAAAGGATATAAAATCACATCATATATTTATTTTTTGAATACCAAACATAGAATGAATTGTGAAAAATATTCAGTAATAAAATATATTAAAAATTACAAGGAAAGAAAATGTTATAAAACTATATTTTCAAGAAAATTTAAATAAACATGTAAACATGGTTAAAGAAAGGCCTGGTAGAATTATGAAGGAAATGCTCATTGTTGGAATATTGAAAACTGTAATCAAAATATTATTTTTATATTGTTTTAAAAATTTGAAAAAAAATTTGATTGTAGTAAATATTGTATATATATATTTTACTATTCATGTTTATTGTGGTATAATGTAAATAATGTCATGTGATTGTAAAAGAGGAAACATCTTGATAAGGTTCCAACAGGGAACGAAAGCCTGATGTGATGTTAAATAAGTTTTTATTTATTTTTAATTGTCTATTTCAATTTTGTTTAAGATTGATTATTTTGAATTTTATGAAGAAGGCAACATTATGGACAAATTTTCTAAGACTGTAATTTGACCATTTGAATACATTGCATATAAAAGCTTATGTTTTATTGATAAGCTTATAACACATATGCTTTTCTATGTGTATAATATATATATATATATTAAGATTATTATATAAAATTAAAAATAATAATAATGTAGATATTAATAATAATTTGAGAGAACTTACTTACATATATATTATATTTACTATAAGTTTACTCATTCACATTTATTTGAAAAATTAAAAAAATAATATACTTACTGTATCATATCTACTTTTTTTTTTTTTTTTTACAAATAAAATGAATAATGAAATATCAGACTTTTATCACAATTTCTGCTTTAGTCAATATTCTTTTTCTTCAATAGTTTTGTTCTTCCAGTCTCTTTATAGCAGACAATTAGTTATTTTGATGATTTCAATGTAAGCCAAAGAAACATTATTAATGAATGCAATTGCATGTCTGAGATAGAAAAATGGCTGTTGCTATATCATAAAATTTTACATTTTAATGTTTTTATTTATTTACTTTTTTGTTTTTGTTTATGTACATTTTTTTTGGATAAGTATATAATTGAAGTAATGTATATTGATATAACATTATTGCATTAAAATTTTCTTAAAAGAAGGATCAAATTTTTCTTTGCCCACTGTTTAGAAAACCAAAACCAAATTGCTATTATACTTTTATCTTTATGATAAAAGTAGATATTTGAAATAGTAATTCTGATTCTTCAAAAGTAGTTCAAAAATATTTATCTAATATTTTAAATATTTATAAATTATATAAATATTTCACTTTGTTTTAACAACAGCTGCATTAACTTAGATTTTAAATGTTTAGCAAAAAGAAAACTAAGAAAATGTGGTCTCAGTATTTTTCAACTTTTTAATGTGTACTTTATTACACACTTTATATACAAACATATGTATATATATTAGTGGCAAATTTCTTTGTTAATATAGGTGAAAATATATTGTGCAGTTAGCTGCATAGAAAGTGATTTTAGTGGAATAGTAGACCATTAGACTCTAGGGCTCAAGATCCATATATCACAGCCCAGATCTCTCACTTCATGCCCTCAAGCATCATGTAACTCCTAACCAATTAAATGATTTTCTTATATATTCAATTGAACAAAGTTTGGTGCAATGGTTCTTTACCAATCATTAACTGAGTAAAAGTTGAATTGGATTTATAATGCTTTTGTGAAAATGATGGACTTGTCTTTTTATTTAAAAAAAAAATAAAAAAATAAAAGCATCACTTTTTAATCGAACTTTTTAATTTATAACTTCTGAAATATGCATTAATTTTCATTACTTACCGAATTTTTAAAATTAGGATTAAATGGCTTTATTATTCATTGCAGTTAGAAAGTACATTTAGAAAGTTTGTAAAAAACAATACAGTATTTGGAAAAAAAATATAGTTTTTTTAAAACTTTTTTTTTAAAGTTTATCATTTCGTTTTAGGTTTTAAAACATATTTGATTAAAAATTGGTTTGTTTTAGTTTCATAAGTATGGAAACTGATAATCCACTGTAATTGAGCCAAACTGCACTCGAAATAGAAGGATCTTTCACGTTTTGGAGGTAGACTTCTTCTGGAGAATAAAATATTCTTTGGAGAAAAGATGTTTCTGGATTATTAAACATTCATTTCTTATTTGGTTATTTGAATTTTAATTAGGAAACTCTACACATAAATATTAATGATTAATTTCAGAAACCTGTGGTTAGAGACCTAATGACCTTTTTTTTATTAACCCAAATATTTTATTTGATTGATTTATTGATATGTAGATAGATAGGTGGATAATTACTAAGTAAGTATATATGTAATTCAACAAATGGCTGAAAATAGTTTTATCTCTTTTCAAATTAAAATGAGTAGTTGGGGAATGAAAAAATGGTTAGAAAAGAGAGTAAAAATACAACTAATGTCATTCTACATTCATATACTCTTCTTTATGTTATCTAATTGTCAAACAATAGTGATTTACTAACTTCATCTTCATTAAATATTTCTTACAAATGCTATTTATTGGTTAGTATTAACATATGAATGTAATGGGCATGAGCATTTCCTACTGAGATCCTTGTTTAAAAAATGTGTATCTTTATTAAGTTCTTTAAACAAATTGAGGAAATCATACAGCAAAGTATTACAATATAGCTCTACACTTTATCATGAATGGCAGTTTGTCATTGTTTTTGGCTTTCTTAATATTCTAATGTCCTAATAATAGAGTTATAATATAAACTTTTATGACCTTTTTTTAACATGAAATAATGCTTTTAATTTAGGCATTAAAAATTACACTTCTAGTTCTTATGAAATATTTTTTATTAGTAATGCCTAAAAAGGATTCACTATTTATATATAAATAAAATTTATAAATATTATTTCTAATTATACTTTGGTTTGACTTAGTTATGTCTGACTTCTTATACTTTGTGTTTTATATAAAGAAAATGAATTAACTATTAAACCATTTGAAAATAATATTTTTTTTATTTATGTGTTGCAGTTCTGAAAATTAAACTTATTTTGTAAGTTTCTAAAATTTGATGCTCATAGTTTTTTTTTACATTTTTTACATTTAATGATGTAAATATGCAAATGTAAATTGCTTCAGTAGTTTTATCTTGTCTTTATTTGTCTATCTATAAATTATTGGATTGTCTAAATTAATTATATATATAAATAGGTTTGTAGTGCAATTCAAAACCAAGATTTTACATTAATTGAAGATTATGAAACTGGTATGAAAGCACTTTTATATCTCCAAACATTAAAAGAAACTAAAAATTGGGATGGTCAAAGTCCACCAACTCCTCGTCATCAGAAAGGCAAAAATGTTCTCGATGTTAAAGAAATTATAGGAAAGGTTTGTATTCCTTTTCATTTTATTTTGTGCAATTTTATTATTTCTAATTTACTTTTATTAATTATATTGATAAAGATACATTTTAAATAAGTTACATTACTTAGATCAAGACTATTTTAACAATTGCTTAATATAGTTTTTAAACTAATGTACATCCTTGTACTACAATTAATTATATAAATAAAAACTGATGAGTGCTGCTGGTTCAGCACAAAATACGGATATTGAAGATAATTTATTTTTTCACTTATATGTGGTCTTGTGTATCGGTTATATAATATGGAGTGCATAATTGTAGAGAGCTAGAAAGTCTGAATTCAAATCCCTTTTAATTACATTACATTAACTATAAACAATATATTTGTATTTAAATATTAAAACTATTTAAATAATCATCATTTTACACACTAATATATTAATCAAGTTCTCATAGCAGTTTAACCCTTTCAAACATTATTGTAAAATGCACAATAATATTAATCAGCTGTCTGGAATACAATAGTCAATAATAGTTTTTAAACAGTTTTAATAATACTTTTATATAATTTTCAAAAAGTTATTTTATTATCATTCTAATGCCAACTTAAGCAAATTAAAATGTTGCAAAGCAAACGTATGTAAAGGAATTTTGAGTAATAATTAAAAATGGAAAAAAAAAAAACCCCTGATAATGCCAAAAATAACCTTTTGTCTTTAAGTAATAAAGTAATCTGCAAGTAGAGGTATATTAATCATTATATATCATTTTTATGTACTCATTTAAATACAGGTTAAAATATATTTACACAAATGCAAATATCATTCTTCTCCTATTAAGTCCTACTTACACTTTTACAGAGAAGAAAATTTTTGTAACAGTTTATTACATTTTTTTTTAAATTTTAAGCATAACACAAGATATGCTAATAATAATGACAACAACATATTACATTTTAATAATTTATTAATTAAACATAATGAAAATATTGTATTTATATATTGGGTTATTTCCATCATCTACTATTAATGTGGAAAATAACTATACACAAAAAGGTATAAGAGATATGCTTAAATCTGAATAAAGTTCACAATTTTTGTCTAGTGCACTTTATACTACATTACATTAGTCATAGTCAAAATTGCACTAGGTAAAAATTGCAAACTTTATTCAAAATTGCAAACTTTATTCAGATTTAAGTGTATCTTGTATAAGTTTTTGCATATAGTTATTTTTCATATTATATTTCCTTTAGATATTGCATATCACAATGTTCAATGTTACATCTAATATTAAGTATTGAATGTCTTTAAAAAAATTTAACTTTATTTTTTAAATATTCCAATTACATTCAACTGTTAGTAATACCACATAGGTTAGTATATGCACAACATTTTGAGAGATATTATTTTCCTCTTTTCTTCAGTGTTGCTGGTCCAATCAGTGACACTACTAGCATGAGTATCAAACCTGGACCCTTAGATTCTTGAATAATGAATTTTAAGATAATGCTTTGAAAGGATGGTTCAGTTGGTTAGAGTGTATATTCAAGAACCTTAGGCTCAAGGTTCAATTCCCATTCTAGTACTGTCAATGGTCTGGCCAGCAACACCTGAAGAAGAGAGATTAAACCTCTTGAAATGTTGTGCTTATACTAACCTGTGTGCTATTACTAACAGATGAATGTAATTGTAATATTTCAATAAAATTAAATATTCTAAAGACATTCAATACTTAATATTAAATGATGGAAATACTTCAGTATATAAATAAAAGTAAAATACCATCATCACAAACTTTCCGGAAAACAATGATAAAAATATTGTTTATTTAATATTATATAGCTATATACTAAATTATTCCCCCCCTTTTCATCTTTAATATATTTTTTAATTTGATTTTTTATTTTCCTGTAATGTTGCAAGCTTTTTAATTCAATAGAAATATATTGATTTTTTTATTGTAATTCCATATTTATTATAATGTTTTTTTAGATACATTTCAAATTGTTTTATATAAGATTTTTTGAAAATACTATCTATAATTATATATTCAAGACATTAATTTAAATATATTATTTTTGTATCCACTTTTTTCTTTTAATGTTAGAAAAGCTTGCAAAACCATAAAGTGTTATTCCATTACTTAGTAAAGATTCACATAAGTATTTATATATAACAATAAGAATATTTAAAAGAAAAGTATCTTTGATTTTGTAGAACATTATTATGAAATACCTGAATTTATTAATTAATAATGTAATAATAGATATGCAAAGAACATATAGAGAAAAGCTTTCACAAAATATGTTTTTAAACAGTATTTGCTTAGTCAGATTTTGACTATTACAAGTCATACTGTATATTAATATGATGTTTCCAAGATATTTTTTTTATCTATCATTATTCCAAGATATCTAATATATTTTAGTTGTTCTATTTTTATATATTTATTATCATCATATTATATTAATATCATATATTCATTCATGTGAATGTAGACATATATCAATATTTTTATATTTCATGTGACGAGAGCATATTAAGATACATTTTGTTATATATCATTTTTTTTTGTTTTTGCTTCGTTTATAAATTCATCTTGAAGCACCAAAAGACAATTTTGTTCAGATTTTCTTGACATTCTTTAACTGCAACATCAGTATTGTTATTTACACTCATAATAATAGAATCATTTGCATATTGATATATCAATCATTCAATTTACTATTTCCTAAATTATTTATGAAAATCAGAAACAACAATGCCTTAAGTATAGAACCTTCAGGAACTTCATATAACTTTTTTGCTCATTGTTTAATACATTATATATTTTTGATACAACATAGCAATTTTAAAATAATCTGAGCAATTTTCTTCTAATTTCACAATTTTGTAAACTGTGAATCAATTGTTTATGCTCAATAATGTCAAAAGCTTTATAAAAATCTTAAAAAATTACAGTTTTATCATTTAATGGATTATTAATTTTATCTGCAAAATTTTCTAATAATAGCTGTGTTTTTTCCTTTTATGGAACCATATTATTTTTTATTAAAAAAATTATTCTCAATTAAAATTTTTTTAATTTTATAAAAGATAATTTTTTATTATTTTAGCAATTGAAGCAAGAATAGATATAGCTTTATAGTTATCAAAATTATTTTAATTTGGTAGATTTTTTATTAGTATTTATTATTATATTTTTATTTGATTTTTACAAGAATTACAACACTCATCTTTGATGTTTTATATTATATATCAATGCGAAAGAAAATATATATATATTTTTGATTTGTCTTTCTAGATACCAGCATATTTAAAATATGTAATAAAAGGAATAAAAACAGCCTTTTTCTTTCAAAACTCGTTTTTTTTAATATACTGTATATTATTACAGAACCGTCAATAAATCCACTTTTTTCCGATGTTTTAAGCGTCTTATATTTCTGAAATGTCTGGAATGAAAAAATGAATTTACTAATGGTTCAATAATAAAAAAACAAGTTTTGATAGCAAAGAGCTATCTGTGTCTATTTCTATTATATATTATACTTATAAATTATTTTTGAAAAGAAGAAAGTGATGAAAATATAAAATAGATTATCAATATATTTATAAAAATTCTTTTTCTATATATTACAATAATTTTTAAGACCAACATTTACTTAAATTATTTTTGATCCATACTCTTTCACCAGCAGAAAATTTACATATAGTCATTTCGTGTTTTCTACAATTACCACTATAATATACATTTGACAATTTATTATGCAGATAGTGACCTAAGTATAATTCTGTGAATGATTTACCTGAGTTTGCAGTTAGAATTGAGTTCTAATAGAGAAGAATTGTATTAGCTGCTTCAGTATTTCCCTTTTCCCCAATTTGCTGATTGATAACTTTAATTTTAGACAGTTTTTTCATCAATTCCCATTAGATTGAAGATGGTATAGGGGAAGAGTACATGTTTTTTATTCTCCATTCTTTGAACTGGTCCAACATGATTTTTTCTTAGAAACTAAGGTTTACGAAAGACTATGGTATGAAAAAATTTTATGTAACTTTTTGATTGTTACCTCAGAACTAGTATTTTAAATTAATTTGAAACTCAGTTTGCTCTAAATATAAATTAACCACAACCGAAAATAAGTATCTGTTAAATGGACTAGCACGATCGATGTGGGTCTGCTGACCTAATCTAAATATTTTTGGCCACACCATAGTTTTTAATTGGCAGTCTATGACATGATCAACATCTACTCCATCTTTTAATGAAGTTTTCAATATCACAAGTTAAGCCACTACACATAGCTACTGACTAATGTTTTCACTCTGACTATGGTTGGGTAGACTATCATGAAATAACTTCAAAATATGTGATCATCTATCATTATGCAACCATTTCAAATTATTAATTTATCCCAGATGTTCTTCAATTCTTTATGTAGAATTTTGGATACTTGTTAAGCCAACCCTTTCATATTTGGTTTATAATTCACTAATAACCATCATCTTCATCTGTCCAGCAAACTACTTTTTGGTATTTAAAACCTTTGAATTAAAGCACATCAGTATAATTAATTTCCAATTATCTTAAAAGTCTTATCTGGTATATGGGATAGAGTGTCAACACAGCTAATCTGATTTCCCTTTCTATATTCTATAGTCATAGCTGGAATTTCTAAATATGTGAAAGCTAAAATAATTGGAATTGGGGATTTATAATGAGTCACAATCTTAAATGTGTGTTTATATGAATATTCATGAAATCTTTGAACTCCAAATTGTATGGTAATAGTTTCCTTGTCCAGTTGACTATAAATGATCACAGCTTTTAGGAAATAGGCCATTCAATTGAATGTGCAATATGATATAATACTGCCTCCACTCTAACTTCTGATGCAAGTGTAGTAAGAATAACTTTTAAATCATTGTTGTAGTGGACAAGCAATTTATATGAAATGAATAGTGATTTGGTATGCAAATTCTTGCTTTTATCCTGATTTCTAGTTTCTTTTTCTGTAAATCATTTAGAGTTCTGACTATATGAGCCTTTCCTTTCAAAAAGTTTTCAAAATAATTTATCAGGTTCAGAAATACTTGTAACTGCTTTATATTAATGTTTCAGGGCTTTCATTATAGCTTTGACCTTTTTAGGAGATGGTAACATATCTTTACTGAAATTATATACATCAGAAATTTTATTTTATTCATCTTCCAAATACATTCTTGGCTGTTCAATTTTGCTCCAAATTCTTTCAGTTTTCTGTATATATTCGATAGACAACTTCTCAGTTGATTTTCTGTCATAGAGATAATTAGAAGGTTATCAAAAAATGATAAACACCTTTATATCTGTTAAAGAGAATTTAAATTTTTCACTGGAAAATACTATAGATATTGCCTCAGGAGATAACTCTAACAGTGGAGGCATAGGTTTTATTTTTTTTTGGTTCCTATTAAACAATTAGGAAAATTTTCCCTCATTTCCTTCTCTACTGTAATATTTTTAACAAGTATAAATTCAATGACCAATTGTTTAAATCATTTACATCCAAAAGGAAAAACTACATTTATGGGCATATGATAAGTTTTACCATTCTTTATACTAACTGAAACTTTAATTCTAATAGCATAATTTATGTCCAATGCTTTTAACTCTGTTTGTTCAATTATTGTGGCTTTTTTATTTTGCAATTATGGAAATCCAATCATGCACTAAAATAAAAGGCATGTCACTTTCACTATTAACTTCCATCACAATGTGTTTTGATTTTCACAATGTGCTCATCCAGTACTATTTCTGATTACAATTGTCTAATTAAATCATTTTTTTCTTGCATATTTTTTTCTTTAAATCTTTTATTTGATATTATACTTAATCATCATTCACCCAAATAGCAAATCACTTGCTGAGTTTCAAGTTTCACATCCATCTAAAATAAAAGATTTCCCATTTTATCAAAATCTGCATAAGTTATTGAAATTTTATTTTTTGTAAACTCCCATATCTGATTCATATTAATAAATAAAGCTTCAATCCCTCATTTATTCTATTTACTGATTTGTTCAGAACATCAGTTTTTATAAAGAAAAATTATAACATTACTAGTAGTATGAAAAAAATTGCCTCTTAAGTGTATTTGTCCATATATAAAATTTAGGCAACAAACTGAATATAAAAAGATAATATAATTATCACACTATCTCAATTGATTTTGACATTTGACCATCATTTAGAAAGAAGTGCTGACAGGATGAAACAATATTAATTGCATTCCAGGAAGGCGATAAAGATTCTCTATCAATAAACTAAGATTTATTTATATTGCATTTTGGGCAATTACTATTATTTGAAATATTGATTTCATGATATATTTACCACATTAAGGGTGTAAGATAAGGTGACTCCATATCTCCAAAACTTTTACAGCAGTGCTGCAAGAAATATTTTGTGGATTAAAATGGGAAACTAAAAGAGTGAAAGTAAATGGAGATTATTCAAGTCATTTAGATTTTGCAGATGATATAGTTGTTTTTGCAAATAATGCTTCAGAGCTGCAGGAAATGTTGCAGGAGTTATCAGATGAAAGTAGGAAAGTAGGACTAAAGATAAATGTTAAAAAGACTAAAGTAATGTTTAATCGATTTGCTCAAAATGTGAAAATAAAGTTTGATTATGATGAATTAGAAAAAGTTAACAGTTACAAATACCTTGGTCAGATTATTAATAGAGATGGAAACATAATGGAGGCAATTAATCATAGAATTAAACTTGATTGGAGTGCTTTTGATAAAAATAACTTGATACTAAAAGGAAATATGCCTATGTGTTTGAAAAGGAAGGTTTTTAACAAATGTGTTTTACCAGTTCTTACTTATAGATCTGAGACTTGGACACTTAATAGAAGAACAATACAGAGACTTCAGACCACTCAGAGAAGTATGGAGAGATGCATGTTGGGAGTAAAATGCAATGTTATGGGTAAGAGAACAAACAAGTATTACTGACCTCATTGAAAAAATTAAAAGATTAAAGTGGAGTTGGGCTGGACATATTGCTAGAAGAGATGATAGTAGATGGACAATTGAAATCTTAAACTGGATTCCAAGAGATTGTAAAAAACCCAGAAAGAGACCACATGTGAGATGGATGAATGAAATAAGAAAGTGAGCAGGGGTGATGTGGAGAAGAGAAGCTAAAGATCAGAGAAGATGAATTGAACTTGGAGAGACCTTCATCCTGCAGTGGATTGATAAAGGTTGATGATGATATAACTTTTCCGTATTAGTTTCAGATCTATATACTTGCTTAAGAGTATTTTTTTAAAAAAACTTTTTGAGTTGTAGCCTAAATTTAGATCTAATACGTTTGTCTATAATCCAAAAATCAAATGATAAGACTGTTAAATTAGATTTAAAAAAAAAAAAGCCTTTCTATCTGATAAGTATCTGCTTTTCCATTAGACTGACCCCATTCCCCCTACACACCATTGAGAAAAAATGTTAAAAACTAATTTTTTATTATTGTATTTTATTCTTAACATATTTTACATGAGAATTATATTAAAAAGAATATGATAATTAATTTAAAAATAATTATATAAAACTTTTATGCATTTACTAATACAATCGTCAAATAAAATCTATTTCTCGTTCTGCCCGCCACCTTGTGTAACCTTAAGTAATCAATAAATGGCAGATGGTAGAAATAGATTTGCTATTTAAAAGTAATGTTATAGACAAAGGTCATTTGATGTTATATTGGTGTTATAAAATCGAAAAACCAAGGCATTTTCTGAAATCTCTTGAGTGTATAAACGAAATGAAGTAAATAAATTATGATAAGCATTCATATTTCTATCTTTGTTTCTGTATAATAACAATGTATATAAATTAGATAAATAATTTTAAAAGAGTAAAGTTTATTTATCTATGATAGCACATACATATATATATATATTATTATCAGTGTCAGTTTTTCATTTTTTGCTAACTTTTAATTTTATTCTATTATCTAATATATTTTTAGGAATCAAATGACAAAACTGAAATCTAATCAAGTAATTAATTCCCTAAATTAAGACTCTATTGTCTTAGGGTATCTGAAATTTAATTATTGGATATAATAATAAGTATAATACACACAGAATGCAAACAGACATCCTTCTGGAATAAAGGTCACTTAGCTAGAAAACAGTCAGGGAAATATAATATGATGTGAAACCAACTTCTCTTTCAGAATCACTATCTTCCACAAATTGAATCACAAATATTACTCATTATATTATTTTGTTGCCCATTGACTACTCTGGCTTGCACTGAGTGGCACTACTGTATGGAGAGTTTTGCCTGTTTTAACAGCTTTATAGTTAAGTATAAAGGTAAGAGGTGGCTGCTAAAGGGTTTCACTAGATCCAAATATCTAGGCACAGTACTCCCAGGTCCAAGACTTCTCATTGATAAAGGTCACAAGCTAAAAAGTAGTTTGGGAATATTGAATGAGTAGATACTAAATATAGATTTTGATGCACAAACTTTCTAGCATTCGTTGATTACCATGGCTTGCACTGGTAGAGTTGCTGCTTCTATTATAAATGATGCTCATAAAAATGGCAAAGATTTTTAACCATTTCAAGATAAACATATAACCAAGTATATATGATAAATCAAGCAATGGTTTAAATCAGTAAGCATGCATGCTGAAAGCTAATTTATGTAAAAGAAATATATATAATTGGCAAATGATTGATTAGGACCTTCAAATATGATAAGGTTAAGGTCTGGCTATCTTTTGTAGTTATTGACTTAATTTTGTTTTATTGGATGCCACAACTACATAAAGTTGACTGATAAATACATTTTACAAAAACACAAAGAGGTCAAAATATATGAGTATATATATTATAAATCCCATTTATTAAAACTCATCATTGAGACATAAGTTCACAGAGAGTATTAGTATAATTAAGCTTTGGGAGTGCATTTTAATGTTTATACACAATTTCATTTTAAAAACTTTATTTTTGCTTACTGAATCAAACAATCAAGAGCTCTCTATACATTCATCGTTACATCTGATTGGCTGTCATATAAGCATTCTAAAAGCACATGTAAGAGATTTCCAGCCTTTCACTTTAATAAACTAAAGCATTAAAATTTTCTTTTTTTTAAATATTTCAATCATTTATTATTGACTTCATCATGGGTTGAAATAAGTACTAAACATTACTACAATGATATTTCTTAAAAAAGAATCAGTTTATTTTTTTTACTACCTTAAATTTTCAAAAGAAAAAAAAATTAAAAATTATTCTTATTTATTTAGCTTTAAAATCTGATAATGATATATTTAACAGTCAAACCAATCCAAAATGATTGTAATCCAAATTCATTAAATACGTGTAATCAATACAAACATTTCTTAAAAAATTAAATTAGCAATGATAGTGAGCACAATTTCATAAGGAATCAAGGTATAAAGAATTTAAAAAGTACCATAATATAAAAAATAATTAATGATAATAAATCTATAAGAAAGTAAACTTTAAAAAGGTGTTTGAGTACAAATAAAATGAAAAAGATGGATTTATTGCTCTCAATTACTTTTTATGGATTACATGGCTTATGTTTTATAATGAGCTTTTTGATCTCTGGATAGGTTTTGTAATTTATGTTTGTATTTGGTTATATTTGAGTAAAAAACTGTACAGTACTAATAATGTATAAAAAAAAATAAAGTTGCATGAGTGTGTGCATGTATAATTAGTGAATAGTCAAAGACATTAAAAATTCACTCCAGAAAAAATTAATATGCATAATAATTAAAATTATGCAAATATAAAAATAACTTAGATATGCTAATTTGTAATGAGAGAATAATGAAAGTTGCAAATTAGTTCTCATAAACAAAATTGCCTATCTAGAATAGTGAGAGAGTATTACAGTGCATAATGTGTGTATGTCAGAAATACAGAACTTGCAAAACAGCAGTGCATATGCTGAAGAGAGCATTATAGTGAAAAGTTAACACAGAAGAATTAACAGAGTAATATGTAGTATTGCAATAAAAATAATGCAACATCATGGTTCAACTCTATGAAGAACTGTGAATACATGATTGAGAGTGATTTAATTTATGGAATTTAGGCAGCTGCTAGTTGGAATATTGACAATTTATTTATTTTAGATATTCAGGGTAAATAACACCTTGTTAAGTTTAAAACTTTTTTGTGTATTTTTTCTAAAATAATTTAATTAGTGTAGATTCTGGTTTAAGTCAATCTGGCCCCTGACACATAAGTTGGCACAGTCTCAAAAACTTGTGTAAAGCACCAATTGACACAGAGAACACATCAGTTGGCTCAGTCAGAACATTGGTGCAGTCTTAAAAACCAATGTCAATAATTTGTGTAAAGCATCATTTGGCAACATGGACTTACAATATAACAATACAAAACAATATGACAAAGCCATTTGACATAAACAACCTAATGCGATGATGAAAAATACATGATAATAAATAATATTGTAAATAGAAATTGAAAGTTGCTACTTTTATGTGGATATGGGGAACTTATGTGCTTCAAATAGCTAATCATCTGCGTGACCAAAAATGCTTAAATATATTCCATATGAAGAGTTGCTATAAAAGTTAAATCTACATTTTAAATCAATAACTTTGAAATATATAGTACAAATTCACTTCCATAATAGAATGCCAGCACCAAATTAAAACATACAAGAGTATGATATTTGTATTGCAAGAGTTTACAAAGAAATGTGAGTATAATGACTAGCTAGAAGAGTTATTACTAGACCAACTGTTATAGGATATGCGAGATGGAAAATTTAAAACATTAACATTTGTCACCAGTGAAAGAGGAATAATATCAAAACTGTTTTAGAACATGCAGTAGAATTTAAAAATACAACACAGATGTAATTAAGTCAACCACAACTGTTAATAAGTAAGACACAGATGATTGAAAATTTTAATCAGGATGTCTATAGACACAAAGAAAATGTGAAAAATTTAGAAAAAAGAAGTGTAGTGATTGTAGAATGATAGATCATTTGTTAAAAGACTGTAAGAACAAAGAGAAAATGGACTGAGATTTATCTGCCAATAGTAAATTGAGGGAAGGAGTGAGTATTCTAGATTCAGTTAGTGTTAAAAAATAATGGAAGGTGAGGATACACATAATATAACAACTGCCCAAATTTGCAATCAAATTTTTAAAATTGAAATTGGTAGTGAGGCAAGCATATCACTCATTACTTTAAAGGATTGGATAGTCATTAATAGGAAATGCAATTCAAATCAAAAAGATGAAGTTCATTGCTACAGACATAACAGGAATTCCATGGATATAAAAGCAACAATGATGGTATTGGTTAAAGTAAACAGTCATAAAAATTTTACTGTTATGTATTGTAACTATATTATGGTGAAACTGGTTCCAACTTCCAGAAATAAGTATTAAACATATCAAGAGGGCTAAACTGAAATTTAAAGTCTTGGAAATTTTTCCCTCACTGTTTAATTCTAAGAAGAGACTAAATACTAAAGTTGTAGCAAAATAGATGAAAATGATATGGGATATCAATTACTAAAAAATGGATCAAACAAGGATGGTATATCAATTAGTAAAAAAATTGGACCAAACAAGCTAGCCAGAATGCACCTGAGAAAGTCTACCTATGTTAAAAATGCATTTTTATGACAGACCAAATTTAATTTCAGCTAAGAGAAAATGCACATTACAGTTGCTACATGAAGGACACCACAGAATAGTTTGTTTAAAATAATTAGCTTAATCATATGTCTGATGGTGGACAAGAAATTGTAAAGATATGTTAATTTTGTCAAGAAACAGTCAGGTTACTTGTGAAAGAGTTAACATATGGCCTGACATTGCTAAACATGGAAAATGGTTCATCTAGATTGTGTAGGGCTGTTCAATATATATGTATTTTTTGTAGTTATAAATTCTTACTTCAAATGGACAGAATACAGAATGGTCAGAAATACTAATGCAGATAATATAATAAAAGTACTAAATGAAATTTTCATAACATATGGGTACCCGGGGTTAATAATTACAGACAATGGTGTATAGTTTTGTTCTGTACAGTTGAAGGATTTTTAATTCAAAAGAGGATAATTGTTAACACTGCCATGCTACCCTAAATCCTATGGTTTAGCAGAATAAGCTCTTTAACAACTAAAATGTACATTGAATAGGTAAGATAGGGAGTAGATAAGGCTAGAGAAGGAAGAGAAACTAGTGGGGATATTGGATGAGAGGATGGATAGGGATTGGTGGATCAGATTGCGTAGAAAGATGTATATGGAGAGGTTGTGTGAATTGTTTAATAAAAATGGAATATGTAAATATTCACGAAGCACTAACAATAGCAATGTTTTATCAGCCCTTCACACTGAGTTCAGTGTCCAAAAAAAAAAAAACAACTTCTGGCAGAATTATTGATGGAACACAATTTTAGGATATATATTTCTGTGTTAATTCCAGACAAAATTGAAGAGGAGATACAATTTGAAAAGTGTCAAATTTAAAATAGGACAAACTGTCTGGATAAGAGACATACTAAAAAAAGGATATTATTAGTTATAACTAAGTTACTATCTAAGCAAATAGGCATAATTAAAACAGATGATAATATAAAAGTAAAAAGGCATAATAACCATTTAAAAATCCATTTTTGTGAGCTGGTAGATATAATGGATAAAACTGCAAATTCACCTATTGCTCACATGGAAGATTATCTAGAAAATAAGCGTAATATTAAAACAGATATGCTACTAATACTGAATTAAATCATTGAACTAAGATTTATAGGATGTATCTATGAATTAGATAGTGAACTATAACCTGAACAAAAAGAAAGAATAACCAAGAAGGAAGAAAAAAAATCAATATTACCAAGACTCTGAGATCAACATATGCCTAAAAGATTACAGGATTATTTCTTGTAAATTAATGGACCCATTTCTAAGGTGAAGGGAGGATTTGTTATATTTGACTAAAGCCCTGTATAATGCTAATATATAAGCTAAAATAAAGTTACATGAGTGTTTGTATGTGTAAAATTAGTCAATAATCAATGACATTAAAAAGTCACTTTAGAAAAAATAAATATGCACAGTGAGTAAAATTATGCAAATACAAAAATTTATGCAAATTAGGTCATGTAGAACAAAACTGATTATAATTAGTGTGAGAGATATGATGCTTGAAAAAAGTAGCACATGAGGAGTGCAATATTCTGAAGAGACCATTATACTGAAAAGTTAATGAAGAAGAGGTAACATAATAAAATACTGTAATAAGAATATGCAGCATTAGGATCCAACACTATAAAGAATTGTGAGTACATGATTGAGACTCATGTAATTTATAGAATTCAACCAGCAAGCCACTAGCTGAAATACTAACAATTTACTAACATTATATATCAGAATAATGAGGATTTTCTTAAGTTTAAAACTTTTCTTGTCTATTATTTCTAGAATACTTTAACATGAGTACAGCTGGTTTAGATCAATTCGGGTCTGGATTACATGAGTATGAATTTATATTTGCTCTCATTACTAGTTTAATTTCTTACAGAATGCTTGTATTGATCACATTTACTGATTGCAATTTAATCATTACACATTTGGTTTGGTTACTAAATAAATTATTTTCTAGTTTACCATGGCTTACATTTTTTGTTGTGCTTTTTAAATGCCCTTTATATTCAATCCATGAATTGCATTTATAATATAATTTCTTACACTTAACTTCATCACTAATTAATTTTTTTTACAGAATTCTTCTTTGACCACACTTAATGATTTTATTTGTAATCTAATCATTTTGCATTGGTTTGGTTGTTAAATATATTATTTTCAGGTTTGTTATTTCTATATATATTGTAATGGTTTTAAACATATTATATCTTTTTTTTTTTGTTTATAAATTTTTATGAAAAATATAAAACTTATTGATTGTTTTTTTTTTTTGTTTGTTTGCTTAATTGATATGTGAATGCTGGCTCCATTCTTTAATAAAGTAATGATTCTATTAATAACTTTTTTCCTCTTGTCTTAGTTTTTATATAAATATTTCTATTTATTAACTCAAACAAAACTTTTCCACTGTAGTAATTAATTGTCAAAATAAATATTTTGAATTAACTGACCTATAATTTAAAAATCAATCTTTTCCCCCTCCATTCCTGTATAAAC
Source organism: Epiperipatus broadwayi (assembly GCA_028023455.1). Lineage (NCBI taxonomy): Eukaryota > Metazoa > Onychophora > Udeonychophora > Euonychophora > Peripatidae > Epiperipatus > Epiperipatus broadwayi. The sequence continues at coordinate 3,632,498 of JAQFVV010006245.1, read as the reverse complement.
ATTTATAAGTTTTAATGACTGAAATTTCTAGTTATTCTTTCATTAAAATGTTTTTAGGAGGTCATAAATAGAGACAGTATTTTTAGATTTCTAGTTTGATTACAAGATTCTAAGATAGGGTACTTGGATTTTCAATTTACATGATAATTAGATGTATCTATGGCATTACTCACATTAGTAGAATAAAAGATGCAATATAGTTGATAATTAATATATAAAACAGGCAAAAATCTCCATACAGTAGCACCACTCACTGCAAGCCAGAGTAATCAATGGATGCCAGAAGGCTTGTGCATAAAATCCCTATCTAGCACCTACTCATCCAATATCCCCAGATTAACTTCTGGCTTATGAGCATCATTAGTGAGGAACCTTGGATCTGAGAGCACTGCACCTAGATCTTAGGATCTAAGGCAACTCTCCAGCAATCATCTTTTATATCTACTTATCTACAAAACTATGAAAATAAAATTGAAAACACAATAATATTTTTAATCTAACCTCATTAGCTTACATAGTCATATAGGTCTGAACTCAGTTCAGTACTCATATATTTTGATGTCTTTGGTTCTTGAATAACCATAGCCACCACTATCCTACTAAGCAGGGTTGATATTAAACCATCAAACATGACATGATCATTATTTCATATGCTCTCTCATAACTTATTAAAACAGGCAAAAATCTCCATGCAAGCCAGAGTAGTCAATGGATGCCAGAAGGCTTGTGCATAAAATCCCCTATCTATTGCCTACTCATCCAATATCACCAGATATCATTGAGGAGCCTTGGATCTGAGAGCACTGCACCTAGATCTTTGAATCTAATGCAACCCTCCAGCAGCCACCTTTTATCTCTACTTAACTATAAAACTATGAGAATAAAATTTAAAAACACAATAATATTTTTAATCTAAGCTTATTAGCTTATATTGGATGAGTATGCACTAAATAGGGATTTTATGCACGGGCCTTCTGGCATCCATTGATTACTCTGGCACTACTGTATGGAGATTTTTGCCTGTTTTAATAACAGTTATGAGCAAGCATAAGAAATGGTGATCATGTGATGTTTGATGGTTTAATACCAATGCTGTATAGTAGGATAGTGGTGGCTATGGTTATTAAAGAACCAAAGACACCAAAATAAATGGGACTGAACTGAGTTCAGACCTATATAACTATATAAGCTAATGAGCTTAGATTGAAAATATTGTGTTTTCACTTTTATTCTCATAGTTTTGTAGTTAAGTAGAGATAAAAGGTGGCTGCTGGAGGGTTGCATTAGATCCTAAGATGTAGGTGCAGTGCTCTCAGATCCAAGGCTCCTCACTGATAAAGACCCCAAGCCAAAAACTAGTCTAGGGATGTTGGATGAGTAGGCACTAGATAGGGATTTTATGCACAAGCCTTCTGGCATCCATTGATTACTCTGGCCTGCATTGAGTGGCATTACTGTATGGAGAGTTTTGCCAATTTTAGTAACAGTTATGAATGAGCATAAAAAAGGTTGATCATGTGAATTAAAATATATTTAAATAATATTTACATGAGTTATCAACAGCAGGTAAAAAGTGACTATTGTAATGCATTTTTATAAACAATGCTGTAGAACATTTTTAACTGCTGCTAATATCTGATGCATTATTATTTCATGTAAATATTTTTAAAATATATTTTAATTATTAACTACATTCCATCCTTTTATTTTACTAATATGAGCAAAGCCACAAATCAGCTAGTAAAATAATAATATGAGTTATCAACAGCAGTTAAAAATGACCAACAACATTGATTATAAAAATATATTTCGATAGTCATTTTTACCAGCTGTTGATAACTCATATATTATTATTTCATGCAAATATTATTTAAATATATTTTCATTATCAACTATGTTACATCTTTTTATTTTACTGATGTGAGCAAAACCACGTATAGAGTTAGTAGTTGTCACTTGAGTTGCATCTCATCCCTTTGTTTTTAATAAAGATGAATAGCTCTTTAGTTGACAATACGTCTGATCTATATAAAAAAAGTATTTTTTAAGATCGTCATCATCATCTAAGTCATATAATTATTTAAGCTAATTGTTCAATAATCTTTATATTTCACAGAATTAGATATTTTTCTAAAAGAAATTTTTACTGTTGAAAGTACAGCTACTGTACATTCTCTTGGGTCATAAACTGCATTATATTACAATATAACTCAATTCTCTCAAACAATTGCACTTTATGTGTATTCATATCTACTAATGTTTTTACAACTTCTTTCATCAACATTACACAGTCTTGTTCACTATTTTTATCTTGTATGTTATTTATATAATCTTACTATCTTTTCAGTGAGTGTTTTTTTACTAATAAATTCCCATTTCTATCTTTAATTGCTTACAAATTCCTTAAACTCGGCTTTTATTTTTTAAACTAATTTATTCCTCTACAATTTAAATTACTTTTTGTAATGGCACTAATTATATTGCTCATGCCCTGGATCAATAATGTCTTTGTTCATGACATTTTTGATACTATATAGGTAAAATGATGTTAATAGATTACATATTTATATGGTGTTCAATGCAAATGTTTATTCAAGAATAAATATTACTTAAATATATGTTTTGTACATTTTATTGATCAATGTTATTTTTAAAAGTAAGATGCTTTTAATTTTTTATAGACAATAATTATTTGAATAGTTTAAATTTTAACACTCTTTGTAAGTGGAGCATGAACAAAAATTCCAAGTCATTTTAAAACTTTTTTTTGTCTGAAAAAAAAAAAAAATCATAAAGACAATTTTTATTATTCAAATGTTTATATAAAGACAATTTTGAAAGCTTGTTTTAAAATATTAGTTAAGTCAGGGGTGGGCAATTATTTTGACTTGGGGGCCACAGTTGGTGGAGGGCCACATCAGGGACCACTTTGTGGAAGTGAAGGTTAACAGAGGCCATACCTTTTTTCCATGACACAATAAACACCCTGCTTTATTCCCTATATTACCAAATAAATTTGTCCATTCTTCATTAAACACACGACATTCATTACTGATTTTACATTTTTTCAGAGGGTTCATAGTTTCACTAAAGTTGGAAATATATATATTTGCTAATGCAAAAACAAAATTGAAATTAACCAGGTCAACTGGAAAAGGACTGCACATCACATGTGTATTGTGTGGCCATCCTAGTGGAAAATATGTGATGAATTTTTGTCATCCATGGGAAAAAAATCTCAATTCAAGGTGGATTTTTTGATCATCTTGGCAGGCCACATAAAAACTCTTAGCAGGTTGCATGTGGCCCTTGGGCCACTATTTTGCCATCCATGACTTAAGTGAATGTTTGTACATTTTTTTGAACAATGTTATTTTTTAAAAACAAAATAGTTTTAATTTTTTTTAAAGACAATAGTTATTTGAATAGTTTAAATTTTAATATTCTTTATGAAATAGTTAAATTAATTAATTTTTGATTACTTATTTTTTAAAGTTTGGTTTATCACATTGATCAAATTCAGTGTATAATGAAATTTTATTAATTTAAAATACACTTATGATGTCAAATGTCATCTGTATTGACCAAAAATATTTTTGTTTCCATTTCTATAGTTTTTTTCAATACACAGGCCACAACATATTTATGATTAAAATCTTTTTCAATGTGTGCAATTTTGTAATCAGAGCTGCCTTCGTTTTGCATTTTTATGATGTCATTAGAAAATGGTTGCTATTTCAATGCATTTTTACATTGCAAATAATCAGTTTTTAAAACAACTGATCATCAGACTGACCAAGAACACCATTAACACAGCATGTACTCAGTTGCTGTTGAAGAAAACACTAAACAAAATAGTCTGCATTAGTTTTCGTCAAAATGCAGAAACCGAAGGATCTAAATGGACTTGGTTTGCATGCAGTATAAGTACTTTACATGCAAAGGGTGATAGCCATACTGAAGGTGAAAAAGACAGATGAGGAACATCAGATTGCCTGCACAGTAGAATCTACTGATATCCCACCACCTATAAAAAGCAGATGGATAGTGGAAATGGATGTCCATGTGGCAAATCTTATACCATATACAGATCAGCTATTTAGAAACAGGAAAACCTACTGGGACACATTCAAGTATATGTATCCCAAGCAGCAAAAAATTCCTGGAAGACTAGATATGTCCATGAGGTCACTTGTCAAGGCCATGGAGCCCAGATTAATGAACTTTATCATCAAGTATGACCTAAATGAGCTTCCGATGATACAGTTTATGGTGGACTGCAGAGGGTTCAAAAACATTTCTCCAACATGTACCCTCTGTGGTGAAGATGAGAAGACAATGGATCATATATTCTCTTAGTGCATGAAATTTGTGGATCTTGAAACAGGGCTGCATTCTAGTGTCTGATCAGGATGTGCCTCAATACTGAATGTGTGTAAGCCAGGGGTCCCCAACCTTTTTGCAATTAAGAGCATATTCTATAATACCGGCTAGGTGGTGGGCACCATTTATTTTTTTCAACCAGAAGGCAGGCACCATTTATTTTTTCAATGTAAATTTATGGTTGGATATTGTTAATAATACACATAATGTACAAAAAAATATTTATTTCAAAAATAAAATTTTAACATATAATTAACGTTTATATTTTTACGCTGAAAAAGTATAGTATGTCCTACAATTTTATTACAATATAATACAATAATTTATAAGAAATTAAAAAAATTAAATTTATTTATATCAGATAATAGACAGGGCATGAGCACAGACTTTTACATAACCCACCACTCTCCACACTATCTCATAACACTGATACACCTGAACACACATATGTCGAAAAGATAAATAATCACCAATATACATATTTCATGCTAAACCAGCAATCATCAGTTGGTCCAGATTACCATCTCCACACATATATGCTACAAGTGCTCAGATATATATGAAGATAGCAAATCCTCCTACTTTAATGGACAGGCTTCAATGTACTCCACACTCTAACTCTTCAACTGTCCATCCAATTGAAAATTGATTTTCAATTGGATGGACAGTTGAAGAGTTGGAGTGTAGAGTACATTGAAGCCTGTCCATTAAAGTAGGAGGATTTGCTATCTTAATATATATCAGAGCACTTGTAGCATATATGTGTGGAGATGGTAATCTGGACCAACTGATGATTGCTGGTTTAGCATGAAATATGTATATTGGTGATTATTTATCTTTTCAACATATGTGTGTTCAGGTGTATCAGTGTTATGAGATAGTGTGGAGAATGGTGGGTCATGTGAAAGTCTGTGCTCATACCCTGTCTATTACATATATAGACACAGGTATATATAAGCCTGTGTATTTCATCTATTATATCAGATAAATAATTTTTTATTGTGTTCAGATAGCGGTGGGCACACGTAAAATGGTCTGCGGGCACCATGGTGCCTGCAGGCATAGGGTTGGGGACCCCTGGTGTTAGCAATGAGGAGTGGTACCTTCACCACAATCCATATAGCCATCATAGTACTGTTCACCAAATGGCTCACCAAGAATCACCTCATATTTTAATCCAGCATGAAAAGTATGTGGGAGGTATTCAGGGAACTTGTATAGTTTAAGAACTAGAGATCACCTACTAGCCCCAGCTAAACTATTCTCTGATACCTGGGAGCAGATGGCTCTGGACCATACACCAAATATTGCTACAAAGATCCTGTCTAAACTATAGAGGTGAATTCTCAAGCTGTGTCTTGCTGCAGTAATTGGGGTCATCATGAATGGTGGCCTGAATGCATCACAGCATCTGACATAATTGCGGGAATCAGTAGGACCTTTATATTTGCAAATTCATGTCCCAAAGGGACAAGAACACTCTCAGAATGGGAATAGTGATGTGGTGTGTTTGACAAATATTGTCCTCAATCATCTAATAGCCAAAGTGTCATAAATACATTTGTCTAGCTGCACAATTGACAAGGTGGGTTTCCATGGAAGCTAGTCAACTGCATTGAGGTGTGCCAGTACAAATATACAGGACTGTATAAGACCTGGTCCTTTGTGTGGGCAGAGCAATGAAATGGTACACCCACAGGTCCTTGATTTCAAGTTACATTATGTATCATAGTTCATATAAACTTCCGAAATAAATTTATTTCTTAATAAAAAAACAACAAAAAACTAAATATCAATAATAATTTTTATTAGTCATTTATTAGATTAGAGATTATCCATTACAAAAATATTATTCACTAATTAAGTAACATAAAGCAAAAATTTATATTCTATAAAATTCTCCACATAAAAGGAAAGAAAATGATGAAAGATTTATCAAAATTGGTACAATATTTGTTGAACTATAAAGTAACAAATAAATCAATTTTTACATTTATATATTAATACAGATCAAGCATCGGTGGTCAAGAGGTCAATGGCAGTTTCTTTCAAAGCATTTGTCTTAGCGGATTCACTTCCCAGCTGATGCTATGATACATGAGATATAGATTAATTAAAATGTTTTTTTAAAGATTTAATCAAAGATTTTTTTAGAAAAATACTTAGAAATTTTTGTAGAATACAAAAGTCTTTTATTTACATAAAATGTGATACATTTTTGTTAAATTGATTTTAATGTTAAATATAACATTAAAAAGATAAATTGTTTTTTAAAGAAAATAAATAAAAAAAGTTTTGGAAAAATTTTATTATTTATTTTTAAGAATGTAAATTAGTAATTTTTTTTTGGTGTTATTATAGTATTTTTGATATGTTTGTTTTTTCTCATTTTTCAACCATATTATAGTATATTTATTTTGTCTTCATCTAAACTCTTAATAAAGTCATAATAAATTATTAAAATAATAGTGTGCCATTACTTTTTGTATCTAAAAGTTTGTAGGCCAAGAATGAAAGATTTTACTTTCAGCTGAAATCATATCATATGAGGGCGCCACCAGTAAATAACCTGGAGCCACAAAATTAGAAGAATCTTATATCACGGCTGTTAATTTTTATATGTATGACAGATTCAGCTAATCTCCCTTGCAATCCCTTTTTTCTTTATATATATGTGTGTATACGCTACAGTCATATTTTTATTATTACATACAAACGCTAAAGGAATAAACGCGAACACTTACATATGTTTTAAATAATAAAAAGTTTTATTATAAAATCTTTTTTTTTTATACTTTTCCTTTATTCAAAACTATTGATAGAAACAAATCATTTATAATTACCTCCTCTACCTCCCTCTTTTCTATAGACTTAACCCGACTAACATTATCGTTCTTTTTGTTTTTTTTTATAAATAAAAAAAAAACACACAGGTGAAGAGTAACATATTTTTCGTTCTCGAAGGAACATGCACTTTTACTTATATATATAAGCATCCCAGACTGATACAAATCTTGACCAGTGCAGAGGCTAAGCAGCTTACTATTAGGAAACCGAAATTACTCTGAACCCCTACCCTCTCTTTCAATATTTGCTCCACTCTTAAACTTTTCATTTGCTTTCTTAAATCATTTCTATTTTTAATCTCCTCCATAGTCTTGAATCCTATTTAAAGCTAGTTGAAAACCCTCTTTAAAGAAAAATTCAAATACAAATAGAAATAAATTACAAATTTCAAATAAAATTAATTGGACAAAGTAAACATAAGCATTATAAATATATGCATATATAAAAAAAAAACTTTCCATTGTCGCAACTTATAGTTCATGGCTGATTAAATATAATACCAATTAGAGGTGTTTTTAAATTTAGCAATCAATAGTTTAAGCAAAAAGCAAAGTTTATATTAACCTGATCGATCAGTGTCCCGGCTGGGGATGGATTTTAGTTCTTTAGTCTTATAACGAATTTTGTCCGCCCGGCTAACTTTGCTTTCTCTTCGATGGTTTTTTGGTGATAAAATCCAGGATTCGGCTAGTGTCCCGGCTGGGGATGGATTTTAGTTGTTTAGTCTTCTAACATTTTTATTTTTCAAAAATAGTTCTCTTCTGTTATAAAAAAATTAATAATTAATTAAACAATAGGTTTGTCTCTTATTTATCATCCTTTTTCCATTGTCCTTTTATCTGATCACGTTACCAGCCAGTGATTGCATTTCTTTAATTTTTTTTTTTTTTTAGCTTTTTAACACCAGCTAACTAGAAGCATGACAATAGAATTAATTATAATTCTTTTCTCTCTTTCCCCCACCTTTTCAGATCAGAAAATTTAATTACGAAATTGTTTTAAAAAACAAAATTTTCTTTAATTAATATCACTTTCAATGTAATCTCAATCCAATTAAACAAATAACTAATCTACCATTTTGTCCTTTTTTTCTTCTTTCTATTCTGTTCTTTTAAAATCCCATTAAAAATAAAACAATAAATAATGCCAAAAATCCACTATATATATATAAATAACTAACTTTCTATATACACAGCATTTATTTATTATTCTATGCCTAATATATATGTGTATATACGTGATTTTTACATATATAAAGAATATAACATGAGCCGTTCGAAATTATTGGCTCATTGCATCTCTTCCGGATAAAAAAAATGTAAAAAAAAAACACTTTAATTACTCCATGAAGGCTTGTCTGTAAATTCTTTTATCCCATTACCTTTTCCACTAGGTTCATTAATATTTTCCCACCTAATATTAGAGTCTTCCCCGTCTTCCGTATCATTATACTCCATATCGATTAATATTTCTATGGCTTCCTCAATCGATAGCTGTCAATTTTCTGCCAGTTTCCACTGTACTCCTGAAGGAAGGTTGTATCTTATCGTTCTCACTATTTAAAATTGGTCCACTGGATAAGCTTCCAATGTTCTTAATTTTGCAGCTTGATGCTGGAAAAACTGACTGTATGTTCTGTCTTTGTCAGGTTTATATTTCTCTCATGATATTTTCATGCATATTGCCTCTTGTTTTTTCATACCCCAGAATTCCCATAAAATCATGTTTTGATATTCTGAGAAAGTTTTAGGTCTGTAATTTACAGCTTTTCACCATTCCCATGCGGGACCACTTAAATAGCTCATCGCTATAATAATTTTTTCTGCTTCCTCTGATCTATGAAAGTGAAAAAAATCTTGGAAACTATTCAAATAATCAAATAGGCTTTCTTCCCCATCTCCTTTAAACCCTTTTAAATGAATAAACTTGGCTATTGCCATTCTATCGAGGCTATTTTCCTCAGGTTCGTTCAGTTTCTTTTCCATTTTACTTTCCTCCGTGTCTATCCCTGTCCACTTCTTTTGTGGTTTTACTTTTATTTGTTCTAGTTGTTTTTCCCCTTCCCTTTCTCTCTTACTATCCTTATTGGCTTCAATGTCTGTTCTACATAAATCCCCTTCTATATCCGATCTGTTTTCTTTATTCTCTTTTAACTCATTTATCTCTTTTTTCATGTCTTTGATCATTTTTTAAATTTCTTTATTTCTTTCCGGTCTTCTTCTATCATACCTTTAATCTCCTTTATTTTTTTCCGGTCTTCCAAAACTATTCTTTGTAGGTCATTAATAGCTCCCAGTATCTCTTCCAACTGACACCGCTCGGGGTTCCTAAATGTCACCACCGGGCTTTTTGCTACACTTTCATCCTCGCTCATTTTTATTTTGTCTTTTTTCTTCTATACTTAATTCTAAATCCTCCCACAACCAAAACACCAATTCTGATCTCATCTAAAACCTAAACCACACCACCTATCTCACAACTCTTATCTCTGGCCATTTATTATTCTCGTAAGCCCCAAAACATTGGGTATGCCATTTTCTATCTTTTCTCTAGCCTACCCCTCTGTGCCATTACTTTTTGTATCTAAAAATTTGTAGGCCAAGAATCAAAGATTTTACTTACAGTTGAAATCATATCATACGAGGGCGCCACCAGTAAATAACCTGGAGCTATGAAATTAGAAGAATCTTATATCACGGCTGTTAATTTTTATATGTATGACAGATTCAGCTAATCTCCCTTGCAATCTCTTTTCTTTATATATATGCGTGTATACGCTACGGTCATATGTTTTATTATTACATACAAACGCTAAAAGTATAAACGCGAACACTTACATATGTTTCAAATAATAAAAAGTTTTATTATAAAATCTTTTTTTTTATATCTTTCCTTTATTCAAGACTATTGACAGAAACAAATCATTTATAATTACCTCCTCTACCTCCCTCTTTTCTATAGACTTAACCCGACTAACATTATTGTTCTTTTTTTTTATAAATAAAAAAAAAACACACAGGTGAAGAGTAACATATTTTTCGTTCTCGAAGGAACATGCTCTTTTACTTATATATAAGCATATAGAAATATACAAACTAACTCCTTTTTAAAACTTGATTTATTATGACTATAATCATGAAAAAGAAATCCGACGTATCGACTATTTTTTATAGTCTTTTTCAAGGCACACTAAAATAAAATTTATATACACAATAAATATCACATATTCCAAAAAAAAAAAAAAAAAATTAAATTAATTAAAAATTACAAAATATAAAATATATCCATAACCAAAATTTTCTTTTTTTTACCTTATCTCACTCCCCTTACCTATTACAATCACAACTAATTCCTTTTTAAAAATTCTATATATATCAAATAAAAACTTTTTAATTAAAAACCTATTATTTTCTTTTATCTTTTTCTATTAACATCCTATTTAATTCTGGTTTTATTTCATTTATGTATACACCCTCTTTTATTATCCTTTCATTATATGACTTAATACATTCCAAAGGTTTTATTTCAAAATCCCCATGCTTAAATTTATTCTTATGAATGTAAATAGCAGAATTTTTATCACCTAAATGCTGTTTTAATCTAGTTTTTAATTTATTTTTACTAGTCCCAATATATGTCATTTCTACATTCTTTCTAAAACAATTCAAACATTTTATCAAATAAACTGAATTCATAATGTCTAACCTATTATAATCCCCATTATTATTAATTAAAAAATTTAAATTTGCTTTCTTTTTATAAACTGGACAAATTGAAACATTATATTTCCTATTAATCATTTTAACTAATTTCTTAACTTTAATAAATAAATCTTTAGATATATTAAAACCAACATAAATAATCTTTTCTCAGTTTTTATTCCTATCTAATCCCATTCTATTCCTTATTTTATTTATATTTTTATTAACTTTAATAAATAAATGGGAATAGAATGGGATTAGATAGGAATAAAAATAGAAAAAAGATTATTTATGTTGGTTTTAATATATCTAAAGATTTATTTATTAAAGTTAAGAAATTAGTTAAAATGATTAATAGGAAATATAATGTTTCAATTTGTCCAGTTTATAAAAAGAAAGCAAATTTAAATTTTTTAATCAATAATAATGGGGATTATAATAGGTTAGATATTATGAATTCAGTTTATTTGATAAAATGTTTGAATTGTTTTAGAAAGAATGTAGAAATGACATATATTGGGACTAGTAAAAATAAATTAAAAACTAGATTAAAACAGCATTTAGGTGATAAAAATTCTGCTATTTACATTCATAAGAATAAATTTAAGCATGGGGATTTTGAAATAAAACCTTTGGAATGTATTAAGTCATATAATGAAAGGATAATAAAAGAGGATGTATACATAAATGAAATAAAACCAGAATTAAATAGGATGTTAATAGAAAAAGATAAAAGAAAATAATAGGTTTTTAATTAACAGTTTTTATTTGATATAAAGGGGAGTGAGATAAGGTAAAAAAAAGAAAATTTTGGTTATGGATATATTTTATATTTTGTAATTTTTAATTAATTTAATTTTTTTTTTTTTGGAATATGTGATATTTATTGTGTATATATATTTTATTTTAGTGTGCCTTGAAAAAGACTATAAAAAATAGTCGAAACGTCGGATTTCTTTTTCATGATTATAGTCATAATAAATCAAGTTTTAAAAAGAAGGAGTTAGTTTGTTTTATTTCTATATTAGATATATATGAACTATTTTGAAAAGAAGAACTGTGTGCTGGATATATTAAAATATATAAGCATCCCAGACTGGTACGAATCTTGACCAGTGCAGAGGCTAAGCGGCTTACTATTAGGAGACAGAAATTACTCTGAACCCCTACCCTCTCTTTCAATATTTGCTCCACTCTTAAACTTTTCATTTGCTTTCTTAAATCATTTCTATTTTTAATCTCCCCTATAGCCTTGAATCCTATCTAAAGCTAGTTGAAAATCCTCTTTAAAGAAAAATTCAAATACAAATAAAAATAAATTACAAATTCAAATAAAATTAATTGGACAAAGTAAACATAAGCATTATAAATATATGCATATATAAAAAAAAAACTTTCTATTGTCGCAACTTATAGTTCATGGTTGATTAAATATAATCCCAGTTAGAGGTGTTTTTAAATTTAGCAATCAATAGTTTAAGCAAAAAGCAAAGTTTATATTAACCTGATCAATCAGTGTCCGTACGCGTTCCTTGGGATCCTTTGGGAGTTGATTCACTATAACGAATTTTGTCTGCCCGGCTAACTTTTCTTTCTCTTCGGTGGTTTCTCGGTGATGAAATCCAGGATTCGGCTAGTGTCCCAGCTGGGGACGGATTTTAGTTGTTTAGCCTTCTAACATTTTTATTTTTCAAAAATAGCTCTCTTCTGTTATAAAAAAAAAAAAAATTAATTAAACAATAGGTTTGTCTCTTATTTATCATCCTTTTTCCATTGTCCTTTTATCTGATCACGTTCCCAGCCAGTGATTGCATTTCTTTAATTTTTTTTAGTTTGTTTTTAACACCAGCTAACTAGAAGCCATGATAATAGAATTAATTATAATTCTTTTCTCTCTTTCCCCCACCTTTTTAGATCAGAAAATTTAATTACGAAATTGTTTTAAAAAACAAAATTTTCTTTAATTAATATCACTTTTGATGTAATCTCAATCCAATTAAACAAATAACTAATCTACCATTTTGTCCTTTTTTTCTTCTTTCTATTCTGTTATTTTAAAATCTCATTAGAAATAAAACAATAAATAATGCCAAAACCCCACTATATATATATATATAAAACTAATAAATAATACCCCAAAAAACTTTCTATAAACACAGCATTTATTTATTATTCTATGCCTAATATATATGTGTATATACATGATTTTTACATATATAAAGAATATAACATGAGCCGCTCGAAATTATCGGCTCGATAGAAAAAAATAATTTTGGTGTTGTTATTTTATATTATATTGCTTTTTTTAAAAAATTCGGTAAGCAAAAATAAAGATGGAAAAAAAAACAAGTTGAATGATTACCAAGAAATTTGCTTTTAAATCTAAACTTAAATAAAATAATATTTCATTAAGTGATAAAATAATAATATTGATAAATAAGTTCACCATCTATAACTGATAGGATATTGATACAGATAATAATATTAATACAACTACCTTAATCATTATATTACTTTTTGAATGTTCATCAATCAGACAAAACAAACAAACACTTATAAGGGGATATTCAGAAATATCTATCATTATTGTAAGTAGGCATTTACATGAGCAATATTTAATACAATCATCACAAAATATATCTTAAAAAATTTTTCAAACAATTTATAGGCTTATAACATATTAGTTAAATTATTAGATTTGAATTCAGAGACATATCTGTTTATAATAGGTTTTTTTCACTTTTAATTTCTTCTAGCAGTAAATTTGTTTATTGTTTATCAATATCCAAAGTAAATAAATGATTGGGATTTTTTTGCTAACATTGATGGGTGACAGACACAAAATATGAGAAAATAATGTATATGCAATCTATCCAAGTTTTAGTCCATCATTATTTTAAAATCATATACTCCAATAATGTCACCAGGCTTTCACATTATTTTACTAGGAATTTGATATTTCTATGCTGATTCTTTCAAGATGATTTTCCCTCTTTCAGTTTTTAGAATCTGACATATCTTTTAGTCACATTTTTTTTTAATCTCGATTTAGCCGATTGATTCTTATTTCACATTAAACTTATTACTCAAATGAATTAAAACTGATTTAAATCTCTATATATTTTAAAAGTTCTTATGAAAAAGCAAAGAAAGTAAAAAAATGCTAGATATTGTTTTCAATTTATACAAGTCTTTATAATCATATTAGATAAAATTTCAAAAATATATAATTTAAGATAATCACAAGTTTACAAATAAAAAGAATACAAATAAAATAAATTAATGCAAAAAGTATTTGTCTATGCTTATTTTTATAATCATTATAATTAATACAGTATTAGTGTATCTTGTTTAAAAAATTAACATGATACAATTCATGCATATTATAAATAATTTCACTATTATATTTTTCAAATTATTTAATTTAATTACCATCCATAACAGAAACTATATACATTTGACAACAATTTATGAAAATCTAAATTCTGGGATGAACTGTCAACTAATGGTATGTAATTTCAGTGTTGCCATTCCATAATGTTATTTGTTTTTTTTTTCAAATCTTCATGAACTCTTTAAAACATATTACAAATATAAACTTAAATCTTTGTATTCTTCTGCTTCAGATTCATAATCTAATGTAAACATTTAAAAAATTACTATTTTTGCCATTCTGGTCAAAAGATTCAATAGCTCAAATGCCTTAGTTATTTTGTCTGAGGGGGGGGGGTGACTATGGAAAGATTTAAATCATTATTGTACTTAATTCATTCTAGCTAAGTATTATTGTATCTGCAAGAACAAAAAAAAAACCCATTAAATTTAATAGGTCTGATTCATGTCAGCAAACTTTCCATTTATCAAGAAATGTGGCCAAAAATAAAACTTTTGGTATATTTTTCAATGAATATCAAAACCTTTCCATTTTAAAGACAATCAGATACACCTTTTTAAACAAAATATTTATTTTATAAAGCTCACTTTATCATCATTGCAGAAATTTTTTAATGCATACAAAAGATTAAATAACAAAAGTTGTCTCTTCAGTATGTTGATTTTCATGAAGAAATGCATCCAGAATATACCCAATAATACGTTATCTTACTTTTTATTGGTAATTTTCATATTTCTCTCATGACTTAAATAATAACAAACTTTAGTATTTCACTCATGATTTAAGCGTTTTTCTTTTCTGGTATTTTATCATCATATCATTTTTCAGTTTTTACACATAAGATTTTAAATGATCATCTTTTTATACTAAATCTGTTTTGATTAAGTTTTTTATGATGGTTTCACAATAAATGCAATGGATAGGTTTAAATTTTGACACTCAATAAAAGTTACAGGTTTATCAATATTCATTTATTCTAATATTCAAATACTGCAAATTATTATTATAATTTGATCATTTAAACAAATAATAAGGACTAACTATACATGTGATCATGTTTCTTTTGATATTTTCAAGTATCTTTATGTAAATATCAAACGAAGCCCTGAATTATCTTTTTCTCTCTTTGTGACTGACTTTTGAACATCAATATATGAATCATTTGGAAGCTAAATGGATTAACTCCATTTTTTTGAATTTAAATTTTAATGTTAAAGAACTTGATTGAACTTTAACATTGTACACTCAAATTAGATTTTCTTAATGATTAGACTTAGTACCTTTAAATGACAATTTTTTTTTTTGCCCATCAAATAATAAATAATTTATTTCATAAGTCAATATGATTAACTCCAAAAATCGTTGCAATAATACAATTCAAACGTTTATATATTAGATAATAATGATAACACTAAACAATGATCATTATAAAAAAAACTGTTACAATTTAACTGCTTTAGAAAGGATTGGTAAAAATTATTTTACATTCAGTGTCAGTTATTTTTTAGAAAAAAAATGTCATACCATTACATCAGGATAGATGGGAATAATAATTATTTGAATGTGAAAAATGATGAATCGGATGTTTTTCCTGTAATAAAAAATATTTTGAAGATTGAATTCGATAGTATTTTTTTTTTCACTTATCAAATCGATTAATTCCTTTAATCATGCAAAAATTAAAACAATAACAATTATTCCAAGGGGATACCACCTTATGCTTTTTAAATGTTAAATAAACGCTTTATCTATAATAATAATAATAATACATCCTACAAAGTTTTTATGAATTTCTATTTTAAAGAGAATTAAAAAAATATATATACATTCTTTATTTTCTCTACTTTTTGTATTGTGGAGTTACTTGATTTGTTGTTACATTTTCATTTACCATTGTCAAATTCCCTCCGCTCACAACTTTGATGTCATCCATTTCAGATAAATACAATAATGATTATTATTAATCATTTTTGAAATTAGAGATTATCTCTAGCACAGATGTAAACTTTAAACCTCAGTTAAAGATTAATATATCTGATTTTTTTAAAAAATTTATACATGCATGAAATTATTCACCTTTCTCTTTCCCATGTGTAATATCTTTATAGATATAATAAACATCTCCATACTTCCCCATTCTTTTTAAATTAAACAGGCAAAACTCTCCATACAGTAGTGCCACTCTGTGACAACCAGAGTAATCAATGGATGCCAGAAGGTTTGTGCATAAAATCCCCGTCTAGTGTCTACTCATCCAATATCTCCAGACTAGTTTCTGGCTTATGGCCTTCATCAGTGAGGAGCCTTGGATCTGAGAACACTGCACCTATGCTTTCAAGCTTCCTTTAATCATCCATTTCAGCTTGAAAGTCTGGGTTCAAATTCCCTCTAATTACATCTAGCTTAAAATATAAAAATATACATCTATTTAACTATTACACACATAATATGTATACATCATATAATTTTGTATCCATGACAATTTATATTTTCATTAAATGGCATAATAAAAATAGTTTTCTTATATTACTATAATAATTGTTGTTTATATGTTTAAGAATTCTTTATTTGTTTACAATTCTACTTTGCATCTTTTACGTAGTTATTAATATTAGTGTAAATTATTTGCTTGGAAATTTCCAAAGGGGTTCAGGATTTTCCGGATAGACTATTTATGCCATGTTATCTGTAAATGGACATCTTTTCTTAGGTAGAAAGTAAAGATTTCAGAATCATATAGGCTGTTAAACGGATAATGATAACTGTAAAAATAATAATTTCAAGGTCAAAAACTATCATTACTGATAAGAGAAATAATGAGCACTTAACCTATGGTTTATTTTTATAGTTGTTATAGTGAATATTTATTTTTCAAAGGTAATATAGTTTCTACAATTCATATTGGTTTTATTTAATAAATTAAATGTTTTGAAAAATCATTTTAATTATCTAATGGTTGAAAATATTGATATATGTTGTAAATGATTATATATGTATATAATTTTATTATTTAGAATTTACCTAATTTTGGTCCTTATTTGGAAATGCGTGAAAAACTATTAGCTGAATTAAAGAACAAAGATAATCTTTTAGATGAGAAATATTATCCAAATAATCAAAAGTCTTCTCTTACAAAAATGCCAATACCTGGAATCAAGGTAAGAATAGTTTAGAAGTGATTGAATTTATTGTTTTTTTATTATTATTTATTTTTAAATACTTTATTTATAGAATGTTATTGGAAAAGTTTTACCATTAATTGGAACTTATGGAGATCTTAATAATGAACAACAAGTTGTAGCTATTATAGATGAAGTGAGTTATAAATTAGTGTAAATGTTTGTGTCTAAATATGTTATATATCCATTAGTTTTAGGTTTGTTTAAATGTAATATTTTTTTACAAAAGGTTTTTTTTTTAAAAACAAAGATATAATAAAATCATATAGCCTATATTTAAAATTGTAGGAGCTCATTTTCAAAAGTTCTACTGTAAATTCTATCTGTATTAAATTCTATGTGTATTTATTCAATAGATTTTGCGAATAAAATTTATATTAAACAGAATCCATGGTAAAACTTTAAATTAATAAGATACTCTATAGGTGTAGTATAATCACCTGCTATTCATGATTCAGTGTAGTGGTAGACTTGCAGGTTCTGGAGCTTAGAGTTGATGGATTGAGTTATGCTCTATTGCACAAACTTCTTGTGAATTTTCAAGCAATATTTTTTCTTTAATATATTGTAACATAATTAAATGTCCATCAAAAGATATTATTACCATATCTGAGTCCAAAATTTACATTTTTTTAAGAATTTTAAAAAAATTTTGGGAAATTTTATAAGTTACGGTTATGAGGGGGGGGAAAAAGGGGGGCGGGGGAAAAGGGGAAAAAGGGGGGGGGGGGGGGAGGGGAGGAGGGGGGAAAAAGGGGGGGAAAAGAGAGAAAGGGGGGAAAAGGGGGGGGGGGAAAAAAAAAAGGGGGGAAGGGGAAAAAAAGAAAAAAAAAAAAAAAAAAAAAAGAAAAAAAAGAGAGGACAAAAAAAAAAAAAAAAAAAAAAAAAAAAAAAAAAAAAAAAAAAAAAAGGGGGGGGGGGGGGGGAGGGGGGGGGGAGGGGGGGGAGGGGGGGGGGGGAGGGGGGAGAAAAAGGGAAAAGGAAAAAAAAAAAAAAAATATATATATATATATTGTACCGGTCAAATTGTATGTTCATTTAACAAGAATCTAGGCAAAAGTGCCTTAAAATCACTCATGCCCAAGATACACAAGTCAGAAACAACAATGGATTCTGCCCTGTTCACCTTTCTCTAAAACTACAACACATTTCTGATGATACCAGATGAATTTATTTATTCCAGTTTCAGAGACACATTGGAAAAACAAGAGATCTACAGGGAAATATTGATGCTACATGACTTTGAACCCCTAATAGCATGTGCTGGCTTCTGATTATATTATTATTTCATTAAGAATCATTAATAAATGTAATAGACTGGCTTAAGATCAATGGAATCTGAGTTATATACAACACAATCTAATTAATAATGTGTACACATACAACATGAGACACAGAATAAATAAAGAATAATTGGTTATGAAATGTTAATAATTTATTCATAATAATTTATTAGACATTCAGCAAACAAATAAGGATTATATAATTTAATAAGTACACTGGTGAATCTATTTACATGTCATAATTAATAGCATCTGGGTTTCACATACTTATTAGCAATAGTTTGCGTATTCTAATAGATTACATATTACAACATAGATTAATGATTAAAGAATACACAAATACAAGACACATAGATAAATAAAATTTAATAGATAATAAGACGATGGGCTTAATATACTAATGGAGGGAGATATCAAATTTACAATAAATTTAGAGTTTGAAAGCTATGAGTAATTCAATAAAAAATAAATGACCTTAATGAATACAGATAAATGGAATTTGATTTACAGAATTCCATTTATTATAGTTTATTCTAACCATACATTAAAATATATTTATATAGATGATAAAATTTATTCAGTTATTAATTATACTTCATCAATCATTTAAAAAGAAAAACGTTTATTTACGTATTGTATCAGTGAAACCATTGTTTGTGTTTTTGATTTTATTTTTCTTGGCTAGTCTGGTTGAGTTTTGGATTTGGAGTAATTTTAATTACTTATTGACTAGTTTAGCTTTATGCTTGTAATGTTTATATTTTAATGAGATTCTTTGCATTTAAGGGTAGTTTTGTTGATATAGTGTAAAGGTTTATGTTTTATTTTATATATTTGTATTTATTTATATATGTTAATTTTGTTATATGAGTGTTGTTGAAAGAGTATAGGTTTCTATTTATTTAGTTATATATATAGGTGTGTGTTTTTTAAATTTAGAGGTATATTTGTTATTTGTAGTTGATCTTTAGTATGGGTTTGTGGGATTTAATTTTTAATAATTTTCCATTAAATGATATTAGGAGAATTAAAAAGTTATCTAGATTGAGTGGTAGAATAAAATCATTAAGAGGGCATATTTATTTTCTTAAAAAACGTAGGAAATTTAATGTTTTCCTAGGAGTTGTATTATTAATTTTAAGAAGAATAAAAAGTTGCTTAAAAATAGGAATTTGTTTTTTAATTTACAAACATATATTTTGAATAGTTTTTTGAAAGAAAATTTTATTAAATTTCACAAATTTATTTATGAATATAAAAGAAATAGGTATTGTTTAGACTAAAGTTTTAATTATTCGATTTTAAATTTTTTCATGTGGCAGTTTAGACAAAATAGGTCAAATTTTTATTGTAGGAAGCATGAAAGGTAATTAAAATGGTTGTTGGGAAAATTGAATAAAGTTATTGTAGTGATAGGGTGTATGAGGGTAATGTTTCTATTAACAAAATTGTTAATCTTTCTGATATTAAGTTAAACGATAGACATTTAGAGATTCTTGGTAAAGGCCCTAATTTTGTTTCTTTTCTTTCAAAAAATATAGTGTTTGATATAATTTCATCTATTGAATCTAGTAATTTGAGTGATGAACAGAAAGTTGGCATTCGATTGGTTTTAAATAAAAGTTTAAAAAAAATATTGTTAATCCTGCTGATATTAGATATTTTAAGGTTAAGTTAATTGCTAATGATGTGATCATTTCTTGTGAAGACAAAGCTGATCAGTTTGTCATTATGCGAGGAGATGAGTTAAGGGAGAAAATGGATAGAGAATTAAATAATGGTAAATATATGTTTTTAGAAAAAGATCCAGGTAATGTGATTAAATGAAAGTTGATAGATATTATGAAGAATATGGTGAATTTAAAATTTTTTAATAGAGTAGATTATTAAAAATGTTATCCAAATGATTTCATATCAGTTAAGATATTTGTGAATATTAAGACTTATATAAATATGGTTTTTCTTTAAGATTTATTTTTGATTTTATAAGTGATGTTATAGAGAGTATTTCTAGATTCTTGAATAATTTTTTAAAACAATTTGTTAATTTTGGTCATTACATAGTTTCTTCTTCTTTTGGAGCTTTTGATAAGATTAATAATTTTAAAATGGAAAGTAATTGGGTATTTGGTAGTTTAGATATTGAGAATATGTATCACTCTGTTAATAGATTAAGCAATATTGATATTCTTATGTCTGTGTTGGTTAAGCAAGGATCTTTGTCAAAAAATAAAATTAAAGTACTTAAAGATTTGCTTGTATTATTAGAGAAATATATTTTACTTATACAGGTAATTTTTATAAAATTAAGGAAGGGTGGATAATAGGTTATATTATTTCTCCTTTAGTTTGTTCAGTTTATATTAATTATTTGGAAGAGGAAATTATTATTAAAAAGAATTGTTTATATTTAAAGTTATTTGTTATATGTGGATGATTGTTTGTAGTTGTTTTTTTTTTAAAAAGAAACAAATATTGAATTTATTTGTACATGAAATACATTTTTAGCACAGCTTGAAATTATTTACTTTGTATCACTGCAAAGTGGAGGCTTGAGGCTCAGGAGAAAGTGGAGTGATTCTATGATTCTTGTTCTTTTGTTAGGATGACTTTGGACCATGTTTTTTTATGCAGCCAGTCTGGTGCTAGCATTCTGTCTCTGATGCTCGTAATTAATGTTTTGAAGGTTTCCAGGATATTGGATGTAGTGTTACTAATTATGTGTTTGCATCTGGTTAACCAGATTGCAAAGGAGAGGAAAATTGAGAGTCTGCTGTTGAAAAATTTCCATTCTTGATTGCATGTTGAAATGAAAACAAGTCTGCATTTTGATTTTTGGCTTTATCATTAATGAATGTTTTTAGTGAGCTGAGTATCGGACATTTGTGAAAGATATGTTGGATTGTTTCATCCTCCCTGGCACATAAGTGATATAACAGATTGTTTGGTAAATCCCCTTTTCCACACTAGCGAGCACAGATTTAGTTTTATTATAAAGTCTATGTATTTCAGTTCTAAGAATCAATGTTTTGCTTTCTTAATCAACATATTTACAGAAGAAAATGTTATGAGGCCATATATATTCAGGAGAATAGAATATAGATAAATGTATTAATTTGGTTAGAGGGCCTAGTAAACTAAGTGGCTAATGGTCATTGAAAAATAATTGGAAAATTTAAGATTATATATTGTTAATAGAATAGGTGTGAGTTGCATTGACAATTATTAAAATTTACTATATATTAAATTATTTTATTTTATTAATTATATTATTTAATTTTATATTTATATTGTTTAAATTGTTAGTATTAAAGAGATATGTATAGGATTAAGAAAGTATGAATAATTAATTATTATAATTTTAAGATTTGTTTAATCTATTATGGAACAGTTTTAAGATTTGTTTTAACTTGTATATAAAATTTATTTAATAGTCATGTAATATATGTATTAATTATGTTTTATGATTTATGTATAGATTTTAGTTATTATTGTTGGATTGTAAAATTATATTTATATAACTAATGTAATTTATTTTAATTTAATATGTGATAATCAGGTTAAATAGAATAATGATAGAATTGTATTAATATATATATCTTGAGAACGTCAGAATATCGGATGAAAACCGGTTTGATTAATATATTTTATATTAAAGAAGTTGTTTAATTCAATTAAGTATAATTCATTATTAATAATATTATTAGAAACAACACTATGGACAAATTTATAATTACATATATCTAATTTGACCATTGATAAGAATTCTATGTAAGAATAGTAATTTGTTTGGAAATAAGAAAATTGCTTGGAAGGGCATATTACTTTGAATAATTTATTACATACAAAGGAAATTTTTGATAGAAGATTATTCCTGGTATAGCGTATATTATCCCTTGTTTTTGTAAGAAGGTTTATATAGGTCAAAGTGCTTTGAGCTTAAATGAAAGAATAAAGGTTCATAAAAGTAGGTTTAGAAATAAATATCTTAGTTCTGCTAAGGTTGTCTTCTTTGAGAGAAATGAAATAAAAAAAAATTAAAGAATCTTTATTATTAAAAATTTATTATTCTGAAGCAATTAACTTATTTAAAAGTTCATTTAATATTAATGGTGGATGAGAAGTAAATGGATTTGTGAGTAATGTTTAATATAAATATAGTGTTGTTTTGTAGTTATTTACACTTGAGAAGTGGTTGTGTTTTTGATTTTATTATCTTGGCTAGTCTGGTTGAGTTTTGGATTTGTGATAATTTTAAGTATTTTGTCACTAGTTTAGTTTTATGCTTGTAATGTTTATATATATATATATATATAAGATCTAACAGTTTTTCTTTCAAAAGTTAACCTTGATAATGGTGGATGCTAGTCCATCGAAATATCGGTATTTAATGAAAAATAATACACAGTACAGCCCAAAAAGTTATAATTTTTCTCCATCATACAACTGTGAAAACATTAAATATAATATATATATATATATGAACACATGCACTCTTTTAATACAAATATGAAATAATGACATTTCATCTAATAAGGCTTTCAAGTAGTTATTGCAATTTAAAGCATTATCAGCAAAACATTATTATGAATAATATTTATATAAGTACAATAATTATATTCTTTTGAAATTCAATTACTAAACTTGATTATTCTATTTTATAATATGTATTAAATATCTAAAAATTCTTCTTCTTAGTTTTATAATTTAAAACTTAGAGGACTATAACTTTTTTTCCTAGGTTTTTTTCTGCAGGTCTGGAAATTTTAGATCTTTTTATAGAATATCTTTATTTTAGTGCCCATCAAAAACTTTTTTATTCTGCTTTGTTTTTTTTAAAGTCAATCTTCCAAAAGCATTTATAGTAGTCCGAATGACTTATTTTATCATAGTCTTATATTTTCTTGTTTTTTTCAATCTTTCTCATTCTTTATTTTGTTTATCTACAGAGTTTTTCTCCTTGTGAATGTGCATCATATTTCAAAAAAAATGTTTGTCAACTTTCTTCATCATCCAAATATCACATGCATCACATAGAATTAATATTTTATATAATATGTAATTTTCTTGCATCACAAAGTGGGGAAATAAATTCTGATATATGTCAGTATATTTGGTATTCATAATCATTATATTAATTTCATTACTGATGTAATTGATACAACTAGTAACCAATCAGAATTAAAACAAACACAATTTATGTTCATAATACATCAGAACAAACTTCTATTAACTTTAAAAGAGGCAAAAATTATACTCATTAATTTGTCTTATTTTATAATTTACAAAAGATAACTTACTGAAATCTTTATTAAAGAAAGTCAATAATCTCAGCACTATTTGTATTTTACAGTAGCTTTTTAAAACAACTACTATAGTATAAATAATCTCACAGAAAGTTGAGATTATTTTGTTTATAAAGTATGAAATTTTAATATTTTGAAGAAACTATTAATAAAGGTTTTTCATGCACCTAACATTTGTGAGCAAGTTAAGCAGAGAAAGGTAAATGTAATGAACCTATTTGAAATGTACTTATTAAAATATTTTGCCCGTTAAACATTATTTTATTATTATGATTATTGAATACTTATTACCTATTAATTTTTCAGTAATAGTGCAATTTTTAAATACTTTGTTAATTTAAAATTTTCACTAAATATTGTAACTTTTTTTAGATAAATGGCAACCATATTATTTTTACAAATTTTGTAAAAGCAAGCAATATTTTTAAAATAAATTTTAAAATGCTGGAAATAAATAGGTGATGATTATATCAAAAACATATTATATTTATTATGTTTGCATCCAAAGCCTTCAATTTTTTTTTGATGTAAAGGAAGTTGGTTTTGAAGTGAATGATAAGAAGGCTATTTTGTTGTGTGTACATATGCTGTTTGTATCTTGTTGAATTTTACTTGAAAAGGTCTATTTGTTAATAGATGAAACCATTATCATGGAAGAATTTTAGTAAATTTTTTTCTCCAGATAGTGTTGTAATGTTATGTGAGTTTCTGTTATATATAAATAAATAAAAAAATTACATAACATTCCAATACTAGGAGTTTCTGTTATATATAAATAAATAAAAAAATTACTTAACATTCCAATACTAGCCAAAAAAATACTGAACTTTATTAAAATTCTTTATAACCATTGTGAAATTCAACTAAACGTGCCACTATATATACCATACAAAATAGCCATTATTTATTTCAAAACCCACCTTACTTTAACATCAAAGGATGTCTTCATGAGATTGATTGTCTCAGATTCAAAATATTTTATCATCAAAGTTTCTTTTACTCTTCTTTTCAATTACCATTTTTTATTAAAAATAACCTCTGCATTGTTAAATAATATTTTATTACCATTTTTTGAATTCATGAATATACAAAGGTGAACTATTATATTTATTTTAATTTTATTCTTATGAACTTTAACTCTTTCATTAAAACTTAATTTACTCTGACCTATAATAAATTTTATGACAACTGTAAGGAATCTTATAAACTACTCCAGGAATATATTTGCAATCAATTAATTGTTTGAACCATTTACTAATGAATTTAAATCTTCCAAGACACTTTAATACCACCCAATTAAAAATGTTCTTATAAATCAATTTACTAATTGATGACTTATATGGAAAGAAAATAAACTCTTTATTTTCATTAACACTTAATCTTTATTATTAACAGATTATTAAATATAATATTCATAATAAATTCATTATTATATCCTAATTCAATATAGTCAGAAGCAAATTAACTCTTCTTAATGTAACTATTGTTTTCAAAATTATTAAGTTTTCTATTCCTATAACAAAAATTTAATAGTCTCTTATGAGTGAGAGATTGATAACTACCTGGTCTTATCATATTTCTTAAATTTTTTACATTAATAAAATGACTATAAAATAAAACATTATCAACTTTATCAATACTTAAATCTAAATACAAATTCAAATATGCTTCTCTCAATAGTAAATTTAATAATAGAATCAAAAGCATTTAAACCATTAAAAAAAACCTACAATTTATTCTTCTGCATAACAAACAAATAATCAAAGGCAGATTAAGTGGTAAGTGGCCACATAGAGCTCCAGAATTTTATTAGGATTTGAGAAAAATTATGTTTTTTTTTTTTATATATATATAATTAACCTTCCTATAACACAATATTATTTAAGCTATTTGAATTTTGGTAGGATTCTAACAGGACCAAATTAAGTAAATATATATATATTTAATTACACAAAAAATTTAACTCCTCCCAAAATAATAATATGATTTAAATTTAAATACTTGGCTTATGAAAAAAATATTGTAAATAAATTTTGCTGTTTTCCTGAAGCTGATTTATCTCCAGAGGGATTTTTTCTAAATTATATTTTGATTGGAGACAGGTAAAAATGAATTTTCTTTATTAACACCTTAACAACATTATTATAAAATTTTTTTTAGTAGGTATTGTTTGTGAGGCTAAAAGCTTTTAAACTATTTTACAAAAAAAAAAAAAAAAACTTTTTTTCTTCACAGCAAAAAAATGAAGAGACATCGAAGTGGGGCAGAAAAGTGAAAATTACCCCCCCGTAAATTGCTGAAAGCCAAAGAAATTCAATGCATAATTTTTTAAAAGTTAATACAAACAGTGTTGCCATCAACATCTATGTCAGATTATTCTGAATTGCCTAAATTCAAAACTTTTTTTTTAAAGAAAAAGAAATTGAGAATGAAGAGGTTGAAATTGCTACTGAAAAAAGGGATTGCAAAAATGCAGAAGATAGAGATAGTCCAGAAAAACACTGATATAGACATCAAAGTAATAAATGATATAGTTTTATGGCCAATAATATTAACAGATGTTATTTTTGATCATATTCTTAATAACAAACCAAAAAAGTGTCAGAAATATAGAGAATTTAAAATCAGTATCTAAAAACAGAGATGAAGTGTATTACAGAGGACTTTTTTATGATCATTTTTACAGAAAGAAATCAAATGAAATTCTGGAAAAAAGAAATTGGCTGATATTTTTAGAAATAAGCAAAAGGGTTTACTGCTACCCTTGCAAACTCTTTTCAACAATGAAGTCTAAATTAATAACTGGCCTATAAAATTGGAGATCAATAACTGTTATTTTATTGGACAAGAAGTTTCAAAAGAACATGTGTCAGCCATGTGTACTATGTATATAACAAAATTCAATAGAATTGATACCCAACTATTATAGGAAAAGGAAAAAAAAAGAATGTACTGGAGAAAAATGTTGGAAACAATTGTATCAACAATAAAGTTGTTGGGTTGCTTAGGATTAGGATTTAAGGGTCACAATGAAGGCAAAGATTCCAATAGGAAAGGAAATTATTTAACCTGCTTGAAATATCTAAATGAATACAATGAGTTTTTGAAGTTACATCTACAAAAATATGTCAATCAAGGATGAGGACTTGGCAACTCTGCTTAGGGCCGTACCACCTATAGACAGGCCACAGTATTTAAACCCCCTTATGGCACCCATACGCATGGCTGGATTAGTAAACTAATCATTGATTATCATGATTGATTTATATAAGAAAATGCCTAACATGTTAATTGAATTATTAGACATAGTTCAAATAATAATTTTTTTTTTTGATTTTGTTAAAATATTAATTAAAAGCTAGTCTAATGTGGCTATGTGATCAGTAGGCAAATCATACATAGATTGATAATTGATGTATGAATAATTCATGTGGTGGTTGTGGTGATGATGTTGAGAGAAGAAAGTATGCAACTTATTTATATGAATTTGAGTTTATTGTAAATAAATAGTTATGAATATTGTTTATGGTATCTGACAATAGATATCATGAAAATGAAATATAATTGATTTATCAAGTTATTGAGGGAGATTGTTGGAATAGCCTAGTTTAAAATATTTTTTATGAAGTTGAACTAAGTCATATTTTAAAGAAAATTAGCATAGTGCTTTAGTGAAAAAGAAATTTTATTTTTAAAAAATGAGTGGAATTGAAAATTCAGACAAACAAGAAAATATTTGTTCTGTCCAAGAACAAGATCTCAAGGAGATGTTAGAAGTAGAAATAAGAATGGAAAAAGAAAGGGAGAGTCATAGGAAAGATGGAGAAATAAGAAAGGATATCCAATGTGAAGTTATGGAAGAAAAGAAAGTTGTTGGGGTGGAAGAGAAGAAAAGTTTAGATGATTTATTTGTATTGATGATGAAAATAAATGAATCTTTGAGTGAATCTTTAAATAAAAAGTTAGAAGAGACTAGTAAATCTTTAAGAGTACAGTTAGAAGAGAATAGTAAAAAGTCAGAAGAAATTAATAGATCTTTAAGAGTACAGTTAGAAGAAACTAGCAAATCTTTAAGAAAAGATTTGAGTGGAAAATTAGAAGAAAGTAATAAATCTTTAAGAGAAGAACTACAAGAAACTAATAAAGTGCTGAGTGAAAAGTTAGAATTCATGAATAAAGGTATAGTTGAAAATCAACAAGCCATTAAGTTTATAAAGGGAGATTTAAAGAAAAAATTTGGAGAAATAAGTGAAAAGTTTACAACAAAAGAAAATGTTATAGAGGTAGTAAAAGAGAAAATAGATGAAAAATTAGAGGAATATGTTCATAAAAATGTTCAAGCTCTCCAAGTTCAGGGTAAAGGAGCTATCAAACAATGGACAGTTAGTAAAGATGAACTGAATGAGAAGGTAAAGCATGTAGATAGTGGTGTTAAAGGTATACAGAATCAAGTGGAATTAATGAAAAACAAGTTTAAATTTTTAAGAACAGAAGTGAAAGAAGAAATGGATAACAGTACTTTAGAATTTAAAAAGGAGTTGGGAATAGGAATAGAGAAAAATTTACAGGTTATAAAAGCTAACAAAACTGAAGATCAAAGATATCAATCTAAAATTGGAGAAAGGTTGAAGAAGTTAGAGAAAGAATTAATAGATCGAATAGAGAAGAATAAAAAAATAATTGAAGAAAATAATAACCCAAAAGAGATGAGTAATATAAACATTGATCAATTAAGAGAGGAGCAAAAGAATTATATCGATAGTTTGTTTAGTAAAATGACAATGGAAGATAGAATACTTGATAATGATATTAGAATAGAAGAAATTAAGGTCAGCAATCGTGATAGATTAAAATGGTCAGAAAGCTTAGGAAAGACAGGTTCTAGTGAAATTTTAAGGATAAACCTATGGATGAAAATTGTACTAGGGTAAAACAACTGGAAGATATTACTAATAACCATAGTGAAAAAATAAGTAGGTTTCAAGAAACAGAATCTGATAGAGGTTATCAATCAGTAGAGAGAGGAATAAGTGCAAGTAATTCTATAGCTATAAGATTTATGAAGGTAAAACCTTTCAAAGGTGAATATATGAAGAATCCTTCAGAATTCTTAAATAATTTGAAAGAATTGTTTTCTTTGTGTCCTATGTCAGAGAGGGAAAAATTAGCCATCTCAAGTAACCATTTTTATGCTGCTGCAAGAGACTGGTGGCAGTCATTACGGAGACTTTAAGTGCTTGATATTGTCTAGTTTTGGGGGATCTGACAAGCAGGATTACATTAGATACCAAATAATGCAAGAAAAGTGTAATGCTAACAAAGGTGGATATGCAAAATTTTTCTGCAATCAAGCTGTTAGATTAAAAACCCTTACTTCTTTTCCTTTGTCAGAAATGCAAATTGTCAGATTGATTCGATGAAATTTACCACATAATATTGAGCAAATTCTCATTGCTGTGAATAGGTATACTATTGAAGAAGTGAGTGAGATTCTAGATGCTTTAGAATTGAGTGATGGCAGTTTAGAAAGAGGAAATAGACAGTCGAAGGAAAAGTTAAACTATCCAGTGGCCACAATGCAAATTAGGCCCAATATGCCTCAGAGAGTTATGAGAAATGAACCATATTTTGATGTAAAAAATAGATTTTTTTCTAAGGCTAGAAATCCAAGTATAGTGAATCAAGTAAGAAATAAATCATTAATTCAGGATAGTCAGCCTTCACCCAGTGTTGTTACCACTATTTTAAAGAAGACAGGGGGTAAAGCTGTTGACAAGACCATATTAAACTAGAAAGGTCTTTGTTTATGTGTTCCTCTATGCAAGGGCCTTCAATATATCAAAAGGGGAACAATATGTGGCTTTTAAACACATTAGATCTGGACATAGACTACTTAGAGCCATTCAACATTGGTGAGCCACCTATCATGTATCAATGTCCAGTAGTAATCTTATACATTGGTGAATTAAAAATTGAAGCTTTAATTGACTCTGGAAGTCAAGCTTCTATACTATCAGAGTGTATGTGTATGAAAATTATAGCTGTACAAGTATATCTCATCCCTTCCCATAAAACAAATTCAAGTCACTCTAGCCAATGGAAAGAGGACTAGGCTCTTTAACAAGCAAGTCTTGATTACCTTTATGGTTAATAGTGCTGAATTTGAACACATGTTTCTCATCATGTCAGGATTAATACATGAAGCTATTATAGGATCTGACTTCATGATGATTCATAAACGTAAATATGACTTTCAAAATAAAATTTTTTATTGTGGAGAAGAAAGACTCAAGTTTAAATATGGATCACATAACCTTTCTAATCAATTATTGTGTATCCATGATACATCACTTGATGTTAGTATTCAGGCTAAAATGGGAAATGTTTGTGAAGACAATTCTAAATTTAAGGAAAATTTATTCCAATTGATGTATGATTATAAATGTATATTTTCTAAAATCCCTGGTATCATAGAGGGATATGTTCATCGAGTACAATTAACAAGTAATGACCCTTTCCAGCAAAAGATGTACCCAATTCCATATCAATATCAGGATGGGGTACTAAATCAAATAGATAGAATGCTAGAATGGAAAATAATTAAAAATGTCCTTCTTATGTTAATCCACTAGTGATCATAAAAAAGAAGGATAACTCTATAAGAGTTTGTTTAGATGCTCGTATGTTAAACCAAATGACCATTCCTGAGGATGACATTCCTCCACCAGTACATGAACTCCTTATTAAATTTTGAGATAAGTCAATTTTTCCACATTTGATCTAACAGCCATCTATTGGCAAATTCCACTACATGAGGAGGATCAGCAATACACAGCATTTCATTTCAAGGGACGGTCATATGTTTTCAGACATATGCCCTTTGGTCTCATTAATAGTGGAGCTGGTTTGATTAGATGTTTAGACTTGGTCTTTTCAAGACAATTGAAAGAAAAGATCATTATGTATGTGGATGATATAGTCATCACATCAGGTAGTATGGAAGAGCATCTGGAATGCTTATGAATGTTCTTTCAAAAGTGTTCCTCCAAAAATATCAAGATTAATTTAGAGAAGTGCTCTATAGCAGGAAAAGAAATTACTTTTCTGGGACACTTAGTCAATGAGCATGGTATTCAATCCCATCCAGAAAATGTGGCTGCTATACAGCATTTCATCATACCTAAAACTGTGAAACAGTTAAAATCTTTCTTTGGTCTATGCAACTACTACCATAAATTTTATGAGAACTTTGCTGGAGACACTTTATATCTTTCTAAATTATTAAAAAAAGGTGAAAATGGCATTGGACCATTGAGCATAGTAATGAGTTTGAGAAGATTAAAACAAATTTTCTTAAATACATGATTTTAGCATATCCTGCAGTAAAACATTTTATTTACAGATAGATAGTAGCAATTATGGTCTGGGAGTAGTACTATAACAACTTAATGATAATCAGATGCCCCAGGTATTATATTTCTTAAGCAGGCACTTAAGAGGGGCAGAACTGAACTAATCCATCATGGAAAAAGAGACTTTAGCTGTTGTCTGGGCATTCCAGAAATTGCACCAGTTCCTGTTAGGCTCTGAAGTGATTGTATTGTCAGACAATAGAAGTCTGGAATTTTTAAATCACAGTAATATAACTATAAAGTTATTTATATCACAGTAATATGACTATAAAGTTATTTATATTGAAGGGAGAAAGAATATTTCTGTGGATATCCTTAGTCACCATCCTATCTATCTGGTAGCTAGAAACCCCCAATACTCGGAACATATGTATCAACAGTATAAATATTATGCAGGAAGAGTCTATAGAGGAAGATTATAAAAATCTCTCTAGGCTTCAAAGTCAGGTTATGAAAATAAATAGCATCCTGACTATCTTAAATAATCAGGATAATAAAACACAAACTAATAAATATATCAAAAGAGTGTGCCAAAGATATAAGGTATATCAAAATGTTTAATGTTTAAGATGAATGTCAATGATGAGGAATCATGGAGAATTGTAGTCCCACAATCTTTAATAGACAAATTAATAGTATATACCCATAATAAATATGGACATTACATGGCTCCCAAAATTTTTTACATATTAAAATCTATTTTCTATTATAGAAATTTGTCTTAAATCAAAATATTGTTTTCTATTATAGAAATTTGTCTTAAATCAAAATATTGTAATAAGTCCTATGCAGGTGTACTGAAACCTATAGTCCCTGATTGGCCTAATGAATTGTTAGCCATTGATTTTTATGGACCCCTTCCACCTTTTAACTGGCAAAAGTTTATCTTAGTTGCATATGACATTTTCAGTACATGGGTAGCAGTGTATTCCATACCAAAAGCTGATTCAAAGAATGTCATCAAATGTTGAATGGGAAATCAATTTCCTATTGTTGGTAAGCCTGATAGTATACTGACCGATCATGCAACTGCATTTGTCTTTCACCAATGGAACCACTGGATTCAAATTCAAGGTATAAAACACATTATGAGCTCCATAAGGAATCCTCAATCTAATCCTTGTGAGCACATAACGAGAGAGTTAAGCAGATTATTTCAAGTCTATGTATCAGATAATCATACCCAACGGGTTCATAAATTGCCTGAAATTATCAGTTATATAAATATAACTTATCATGAGTCTACTGGTTTTTCTCCCATAAGACTACATTATGGGAGACATAAACCTATTCTAATTAAAACTCCTTTTCCAATAGTTAGGGAAAATATTGATATACAAATAGATCAGGAAAAGGCAAAAATTAGGCTTAAAATTATGGGCAAGAAAAGAGTTAAAAGGTCACATAATAAGCCACAACCCCTTCAAAATAGAAGACTTAGTATTATTACGAACACTTCATGTCAGTGATGTTCAGAAGAATAAATACAAAAAAATTCTTAAGCTTGTATGAGGGTCCTTACAAAGTTATAAAACAGATTGGAGAGAATCCTTTCCTGCTGTCAACTCCAGAAGGTATTAGAGGAACATATAATGCCCAAAGACTCATTCCTTATTTTATGAGACTAAAATAGAAGCTGTCAAAATTATTGTAATAGTAAAGTTAGTGTGATATTTAGAGTTTATGAGTGGTCCAAAGACAAATTAATAGACTTAATAGTGAATTTCAAGAGTACAGGGAATTTTGTTCATTTATTTATTGTAAAAAGCCATGCAGTAGAAATCAATATAAAAGATTTTTTTTTCAAAGGTTAAGCATTATAAAATTTAAAATTAAATGAAGGGAGGGGATGTTGTGCACTTTTTATTAGCTCAGTCTATTCTAAAATAAAATTTTGGTGTATAATTTTAAATTTTACAAATCCAATAATATTTACTTATTAAAAGAAGACAATAATAACATATTAGATTATAGGATTTGAACTTGGTTTTAGCTAATGGAAATTTATAAATGATCTTAACTCAAGAGACACATAGATAATAACCTACAGAGTCATATATATATGCAGATGGATGAACAATTAATATCATTTAGTATTTAAAACCAGTGAAGTTTAAATTGTGTTTTGTAAACATGATGCATTATAGAGACCAGCAATTATTGTTTATGCACATTTAATTTTAAAAATAGAAATTATTTATATTCAAATCTTGCTATATTTAAAAGTAGATAAATAAGGTTCAATTTTACAAAATACTGATCTAAAAGTAAAACAGTTTAAATTCTATCTTTATTTAATTTCTAAAGAATATTATATTTCAATATTTTATTTAAAAAAAAAAACATAAATTGTCATTTTAAAATGATAAACCAAAAACTTGCAAAATAAATAATTGTTTCATAGAAAAAAGTGGGGAAAAACAACCAATCAAAGAATTTCAAACAATCTTTTACTATGAAATTCAAGAGAAGGAAAAAGGCTTCTTGGTGATCATAAAGAATAAGTAACTAGGCTTTTCTTGTGATATATTTTTCTTTTTAAAAAAAGTTGGATTAAAAATTCCTAAAATCTTATTATTTGCAAGAAGAAAAAGTAATGAATTGTAACTATCAATATATTGGATAATTATAAGCTTTATGTTTAAACTAATGGAATAAATTAATTGTTTTCTACTGGGCAAATCAATGGTCAATAATTCTCAATAATCTCTTGAAAATTAATATATATTAAGGAAATAATTGGAGATGAATAATCAACAAATATATTCACTGAAAGGGAACAATAATTGTGCCGTGGAGAAAATGAACTGCAGTAATAAACAAAAGGAAATAAATAAACACCGTCAATATCCAGTAAGGATAAATAAAAGAATAGTAAATCTTTTGGAAACAGTTAAGTATATATATTTAAGATTCAATGGAACTAAATTAGGAAGAACTGAAAAGTGTTAATTATCATTTTGGTTGCACATAAAATCCTAATTACAATGAGAGATAGAATTATTTACTCTGAGCCATACTGGCAGGAATGTCAGTTTCTATAAAGTTTTAGCTGAAAAATGTTGCACGACACATATTTTTAATTGAAATCATAAGTGTACCTTTTACTATAGAGGGAAATATACATCATCTAGAATAAATAAGGCAAGCAATAAATAAATTTTTATTACTAAACAAAGAACAAAATGAAGAATTATTGTTGCGGTAACTCAAATACCTCACATGCATCTTAGGATAAGCAAAATCTTCAGAAAAATAAAAACATTATAAGTTTATGGAGTGTGGAACAATTAGAAAATTCAAAGTTGTTGTTGTTATACTTTTAGCTGAGAATTTAAAAGAGAACTTGTTTCTAATGTTGGTATTTATATTTTTAATCTATGAGTTGTTAGTACAATAGGGAAGGGGGAACTAAATCATTTAATAAGGAATTAATTCAAGTGTTATATTAATAGTTATTTAATAATTAGGTTGAGATTAAAGATTATTAATCATTTAAATAAACAAATATGCTCAATACCCCAGTATGAAAGGTATAATAGGGTATTTAACACAATATATATGCAATCCAGAGGACAGGGTGTGTTTACATGTGCGAATGGATAAACAAAAAATGATAATTTCTTATGTGAAATATAAAAGTATTAATTTTGTTTTGCTTATCAACCTCCAGAATTGTGACAATCTTTTTTCCATTGTTTTTGTATTATTATTTATTCACCAATTATATAACCTTATTACTATTATTAGTTTAGAGGTTGAAATAACAGACCATAAATTGGGAAAAAAAGAAGAGAATAATTGTTTTATAAACTGGATGTGTGATATGTATGCACATACATAGGGGTAAATATCTTAACATACAATGGGAGATTGTTAGTTTTGTTTAATTATAACACTCCTAAGCTTAATTTTCTATTGTTATTGTTATTATAATATTTGTATATATCATTTTGTTATAAGTTATTTTAAATTAGGTGTTAATGGTAATGTTTATTGTAATCATTTGTAATGAATATTATTAAAATTATTGTTTTGAAAGTTTTATTAAATTCTAATTATTGCATTTCTTTTCTGGGCTCATTTTCATCACATCACACAATTCAAAATGTACAGTCGAAATTAAAATGAAAAGTCAATTCAGTTTAGAGCAAATCTAACAGTTTAATAAGCATAAATCTCTTAATAAAGATTTTTTACTTGTTACATGCTGCCTTGATCCCATAGGTCATTGATGACATTGCCAATTATTAAAATGTATTTATTAATATGAAATTAAATGATATATTAGTTATTAGTGAAAGTATTAGTGTTAATTACAGTTTAGTTAATAATGTTATTTTAATAATAAGTATAAAAGAACATAAATAGAAAGCTTGATTATAGATTTAAATTATAAGGTTTTTTTAATTTCTGCACTATCCATGGAAATCTGTAAAATCCCTCTTGATATTTCATAGGTAGTATGAAGAATTAATAAATCAATGATTATCCTGAGATCTCCTTATTATAAAGTTATTCTTGCGATTATTGCCAATCTTTTTATTTTAAAAAAAAATATATTTATTGACATTATAAAATTGTACAGATACATAATAAAAACACTTTGTTAATGTTGGCTCATCCATTGCTGGTGTTGGTCTGGAAAAAGTATGCAAGAGCCATTCTCCGCACTAGCAGGTTATAATATTAGCAAATACGTACTATTTAGTTGGTATTGCCCACCCCTGCCAGTGCAGAGAATGTCCCAATAATGCTAACTTATCAGCTGGGATACATGTAGTGTGAAATCAATGCCCCTCTAGTAGAATCCGACATGTTGCAACACAGACTACTACTTCTACGATACACTACAATGTGGATATATCAGGTCTAAAATTCATGTAGAGTCTGTGGGCCATACTAGTAGGCTCCATGTATTATTAAACAAAAATCTAGAGGATAGTATCTTATCCTTGTCTTGAAGAGCTTTGAGCTTATCACAAAATATAACATTGGGATCCAGTGTGTTGGTTGTGTGAACTTTGTCCTGCACCTTGTGTACCAAAAAGCATATGTCAGGAAGATTGATAACCTGATTAGAGACAACCCCTGATGTCCAGGATTTTATCCACTGCTATAATGCATTGTTGAGAGATAATTCTTCGAATACTGTTATAGCCTGGACATATATTTAACAGATGATTAAAGGACTCCTCTCCTCTAGAACAGGCATGACAAATAGGGTCTATTTTATTTAGAAACTGCTTGTAGTATAAGAATGTATTAGTTGGCATGGAATCCATATTCACCTTGATCAGATAATCCAAAAGTTTGGGCTCCAGTAGCAGATATTTAAATATTGAGGTGATTTTATGATTGCTGCACCCTAGGTGAGCATAAATAACTGTATTAACAGGATTCAGCAGGCAATGTGCCTGCCAGATGTTGATTTTATTATTAAACTCTGTTATTGAGTGCCCGATGTATAGAGATTGTTGTTTAATAATGGTGTCAAGCCATGTGTGTTTACTGGGGGGGAGGTCTGTCAGTAGGTATTACAGTCTCTATAATATTTGATAGAGGGTATTTTTTCCCCAGGTTTACTAAAAGTGAATGCCCTTTTTGGAAATTGATTGTCTGTATTGAATGGAGACCCATACCGTTCTGTTTCCTGTGAAACTGAAGTCTGCGGATGCTAATTGCAGTGGTCCGACCTCTCCATAAGAGCTGACCACAGAGCCTCTGAATCTGTAAGGTGAATGATTTGGTAACTGTCATTATTGGCAGGTAGTAATTTATGCTCACCATAATCTTCATATTAATAAGAGCAATCTTCCCTTGTAGGGACAGGTATGTCCTTGACAGCGACTGAACCACCTTAGTAGCATTGCTTATGATGGATTTTTGTAGGCAGACAGACATAGCAGTCTGTGACTTGAAGATAGGAAACCCCAGAAAACACCGAGGTTCCGCTAAAAAATTGGATAGTATTTTCCTACCAGTGTTGATGCACCAGGATGATGACTTGTGAGGATTGATGGATAATTTATAATCTTTAGTATAATTGGTAATTATGGAATGAAGTGTCTTCAGATATTTACGGGATGGAAGAATCACAAGTATGTCATCCATGTATGCAAAAACCTTGATGTTTTTCTTAAGCCGGGGCACATATATACCTGGAAGCTGATCTAGCTCTTTAATCAGAGGGTCGATGTACTTTATGAACAATAGACCACTCAACGGTGAACCTTGTGGTATGGATCTTGAAGGGCCAAATCCATCTGAGTAATGTCCATTTATGGAAATATGAATATGCCTATTATTCAGGAGATTGTCCAATATCTGAATTATCTGTTTTGATATGTCCAACTGAGATAGCAATTCAAGAAGAATGTTGACATCTACTGTATCAAAAGCATTGGACACATCCAGCTGGACTGCCACAGGCCAGGATTTTCCGTTAGATCTAATGTGATCAAGCAGAATTTTCACCTCACCAATTGCAGTCAGCGCCGATGATCCCTTCCTTGCATATTGAGAGGCCGATATATCGTAGAATGGCATTCAATCTTAATTATTAAAAATAATAGGAATCAAAGTTTATCTGTAATTATATAACAGATTAATTTACTGAGTGATTGAATTAAAACTTAATAGTTATAAATATGATATAATATATTGGACATCATTGTTAGCCATGAGAGTGTGTAGATACTTAATAAGGAGGAGTATCTGGGTATTCTTATGCCATTGAACAAATATTTTGTATTTGTTTAATGTTAAGGGGATTTGATCTGTTTATAGGTAAACGAGTCTCATATTGATTATATTTAAAATACGTCTTATTTTAGAAATATTTAATCATGTAAAAGTAACTTGGGATAAATACTAATCTTATCTAAATTCAATTGTTATAGTTAAAAAATGGTCAGGATATAGTAAGTCTGTTAATAGTACCTAGCCAGAGTCCAAGTAGGACTTAATGTAGGGACTTGGCAACTCTGCTTAGGGCCACACCGCCTATAAACAGGCCACTATATATATATATATAAAATTAAGAGCATGCTAATAACTCTAAACAAGCTTTTTATTTTATTTATGATAAATGTACTACGAGAAGGCATTCAATCATTTTTTTATTATTATTATTATTATTATTATTATTATTATCAAAAAAAATATATATATATATAAGAAGGTTTTTACTTAAATCAAAAATAAAAACACTGTAACAAAAACAGGTGGATGAAATGAAAAATGTACTTAATCAAATATATACAAAATAATAAAAAGTGAGATTCTTAGGCATCAAAAAAGTGAAAAAAATGCAAACAATTATAAATATAACATATAAACTTTACTGCTATAAAATTAAATTGTCATTTAAAGTGTTTGGATAATTTATCAATATTGTATGTTAACTAACATTTAATAAATTTTAATAAAATAAATATTAATTTAAACAATGCAAATGCAATGTATTATTATTATTCCACACTTTCAAAAATTGATGATTGTCTCAACTGTCCACCAGTCTTCTTCATAGCTTTAGCATACACTATTTAGAAATAATCTATTATAACAAATTAAGGATACAAGCAAAATTTTTATGGATTAAAATGAGGAATGTATCAGAAAAACTTATATTCTAGATATTTCAAGTTAATTGAATGAAAATAATCATTATTTTTTATTTATAAATAAATAATTTATCTACAAATGAATAATTATTTCATTTCACTTCAGTACCATTTTAAAAGTTCATTCCATACATTCTCTCAGCTTAATTACAATTTAGGCACCAGTGACTATTTTCAAAGGATGCATGTAAAAATAAATGCTTATTTAATTATAATATAAATAATTTATATATGCATAATGCAAGTTATTCTCTTTTTTTTGCTTCCACAAATCATTTTTTCCCAGACATCAGCTATGAGCAGGCTTGTAGACTTTTAATTTTTAAGCTTATTAGAATAATAAATTATTTCTTTATTCATTTATAAATATTTATTTTATAGGATATTTTCATAAATATTTTTTCCCCAAGATATTTAAGTAATGAAAGTTAAACAACTTCTTGATCAAAAAGAAGATTTTATTATAAGTTGGTGAAATCACATTATAAATATAGTTATAAATAAAATGCATTATTCATGTGGCTTCTGGAAAAAGTTTATTTATGTGTTTTAAGAATCATTATGTTAAATATACATGTTGTATCAATAACATATTAGTACATATAACATTAAAAAAAATTCCAAGTTAAAAATTGAAGTTAATAATGAAAACATTAATAAAGTTCTTGTTCTTAAACTATACTTAATATTTTATTGTAAATTCCAAATTGTATTTAAGTTTTTAAATAATTATATTTAGATGGAGCATATTTACTTGTATTTCTGTTAATAAACTTAGATACAGGTTTACAGATTACTATCTGTAACATGGAAATGTTTTCTAGTGTTAATAATATTTCAGTGCATTGATAAGTTGCTAAACAATGTGTTTCAAATTTTTAATTGAATTCTCTTGATAGTTGGTCATTGTTTTATATATTATGTACTCCATATATTTTTAGTAAATAATATAATTATTTTCGTTAATTAAAGTTTATGGCATTTTAATTTTTTTTTTTTTTTAGGAAATGTGTATTAACTGTGGAAAATGTTATATGATCTGCAATGATTCTGGCTATCAGGCGATAACTTTTGACCCTGTAACTCATTTGCCACTGGTAACCAACAATTGTACTGGATGCACTTTATGTCTTTCAGTTTGCCCAATTATTGATTGTATAAAAATGATTTCAAGAACTACACCTTATGAACCTAAACGAGGCTTACCTTTAGGAATACCTCCACAGTATTGTTTACCTTGTCAGTAACAATCTAATGATATTAGAAGGACTGAAGAGTTTATTGAAGCCATTTTAAGAAATAAAAAAATATATATTCTTATTATATATGTAAATTTATAATGAAACAGTTATGAAAAATTTGATCCATTTTTCAGTTATTTCAAAGAAGTGCTGAAAAATGTCTGCTCAAGAAATATTGTATAAAAAGTTTTCATTTTAGTCATTTAAATAAATGTGATTGATTTGCAGATTATTCACAAATTTAATAATCAATTTTATTATTTTGTTGTTCAATAAATGTCAGTATATCTTTTAAGTAATTATTTTTCCCCACCCAGCTTGATACATTAATTTTGTTTTAAAAAATCTTAAAGCTTATTGTATAGTAAAACTAATTTATTTTATTTAACATTAATTTGAATTAATTTCTTCTAAAACTTGATTTTAATATTTTTATATTTTAAAAACAACATTGAATGATATTTTAAGATATTAAAAATTACAAAGTGGCTGACTTCTACATAACCAAAGAGAAATAGATAAATAATAAATAATAAAATTATTAATATTATATATACATAAAGCCAATAAAAAAGAGGCAATGTTTAATAAATTGTATAACATTTGAAGAAATTATATTTTAGCGGAGATATTTTTAGGCAAATATTTAAGATCATGTAAATAAATATTAAGGCATGTTTGATTTACTTCTTAAACACATTATTTATATATATATATTAATAAAAGAAAAAATACAATTACTTCTCTATAAAGCTGCTTTAATATTTCATCCATCAGACTGTGCTTTCTGATGAAAATCAGTCTGCTAGTTGAAATATTAAAGCAGCTTTATAGAAAAGTAATTATGTATATTTTATTTTATTAATATTTTTTATATTTCCGTGAGTTAGTTCATATATATATATTGACCACATTATTTTAAGAATGTGAAAACAATAAAAGCATTATTCTGAATAAAAGGTATTTTTCTACAATTGCCTATCAGAACCATGAGCTTTAATGTTTGTGAAGTTGTGCAAAATATGCAGATATATGGAATAATAGGAATATATTTTAGAACACATATATAATTAAATTAAATATAAATCTTGAAATGAGAAGTTGTTCAGTATGAACACTATTTTGAAGGAAATAGATTTAAATTTTAGTGAAAATTATGACACACCTACATTTTAAAATCTAGTAAAAGTTTTATCAGTAGATTTCACAGTGGATAAGCAACTTTCTTTTAACTACTATAAGAATCACCTGCCAATGAATAAATTAACATTTAACTGATTTATTAAATCAGCATATTCTACAGCAAAATTTATAAAGATTTTTCCAGCATATAGTAATAAATTTAATAAGATAATTAATACTAGTATAGACTTAAGGGACTTTAATTTAGATGTATATATACCTTCTGACCTATGGGTTAACAATCTCAAATGTATCATTTGGCCATTGAATTTAATTTATCTACTGCAATATTTATTAGATGAATCTAAGAAATATCATCAGCAAATGGGCTACTTAAATTGACAATTTAGATTTTTAATAGGTATAGTAACTTTGATAAGAAATATTTGATTCTTGACTACTAACTAATTTAAGGGGTAACTTGTTTAAATTTTGAAAATTTAAGCAAAATACCTAAATTTGATGATGGTATAAGATTAACACTTGAAGAAAAAAACTTTTTCATAGAGAATTGTCACATTGATAATTTTTTGGGATATAAAAGAGATTAAATACTAGAAGGAATTTATACTAATATATTAAGAATAAGTCAGATGTTTGTAAAGCATTTATCATAAATGAAAAAATAAAATAAACTGTGATGACAGAAGTGGCAGGATAAGACATATTGTTATTTATTATAATTTTTTAATCAATGGAACCATATAAACATTAATGCTAGTGGTAAATTCTAGGAGTTACATGTTATATTAATGGAACTATGGTTCTGTTGGTAATGCTATTGCAAGTAACAGTACTAGATATTGGTGTTAGGACAGGAGTTTCTGAAATGTTATAAATAAATGAATCCAATTCATGAAATTAAAATCAGCCAGACAAATCATAAAGTTAGTCAACACTAACATAGTTTTGAAATTAACCTGATCTTCATGGAGTGAGATAATAGGAAAAAAATCAAAGAGACATGGCTTATTGTGAACAACAACGCCATTAATAAAAGATCAAACAAATTCCAACTTTCAAAGTATTGGAATAGGTAAATCAGGGTGTTTTGCATATTAATAATAGCAATTATATAGCTGTTTTCCAGATTTAATAAGAATAGTTATCATTATGATTCTCAGCACTGAAAATATACTTCATAAAGTGTAATTACATATATATGAACAATGTTATATATATATAGACACTCATATATATCCAATGTTATATATATATAGACACTCATGTTATCCATGTGTTGGAGTTAAAATATATGCTTGGAACTTGTCAAGGTGTAAATCCTTTCCATGCTTTCACATTTCTGTTTATATCTGACTAATCCAAAAATAAATATTAGCTGTATACTGAGGTTAGTCCATTTTTAATAATAGGAAGCATGGTAATCTTGCATAACATAATGTGAGATAGATCACTTTAGTAATATTAGTTCATGCATGCAAAAAAATTTTAGTCTACATATTTTATATTATTACTTTTAAACTGTCATCTGAAGAATATATTATTGAAGGATATTTAGTAAGACCAGATTATTTTCATCAACACACTGTGTAAAACAATATTGAAACAAAAGGAGTGTAGTCTAGGGGTTTGTAAACAATAACTATAATTTAATCAACTTAAAGTGTGATATATAATTTTAATAAAAAATTTGAAAAGCAATTTCATTATATGAAATAAAGTTAGAAGAATTTAATACATTAGTTTACTATGAAAAAATAACTTTGTTATTACTTATAGCAAATTTACTTTTAAGGTATCTTAGAAGTTGTATATTGGTAGCAGCATAAATGACAGGCAAATTACTATCTATAAAGAACAGAAGTTAAAGAAGTAATTTTAATCAATAATGACATTAAAGATATCATTTAGAATTAATTTAAAAGCAATCTGAAATAGTTTGTTTGATTACAAAAATGTAGATGGGAAATTTAAACCTTGTAATATGAATGTAATGCATAATTAATGAAAATCACACAAAAATATAGATAGATAACTTAAAGTAGAAGGTGATTAGAATAATTCAATGAGGATTCACATCCATCTACAAATGTAATTGAATCTTGTGGATATAATATAGAATGTGGCTCAAAGTATAAATGATGAAGCACAAGATGCAATCCTGAAGACAAGCTCTATTAAATATAATTAAAATTTTTCAAAGAATATTTATATATGGAGCAGTTCATACTG
The DNA here is from genome assembly GCA_028023455.1 of Epiperipatus broadwayi. Taxonomy (NCBI): domain Eukaryota; kingdom Metazoa; phylum Onychophora; class Udeonychophora; order Euonychophora; family Peripatidae; genus Epiperipatus; species Epiperipatus broadwayi. The sequence continues at coordinate 3,588,752 of JAQFVV010006245.1, read as the reverse complement.
ATCAATATTAATATAGCAAAACAGCTTCAACTTTATTAGTTGATTAAATTGCAATAAGATAGATAGAATTGCTTATGTAAATGTGTTAATGAAATCATAAGTAATCATCACATGATCACCATTACTTATGCTTGCTCTTAAATCTTCATTGATGAAGGCCATAAGTCAGAAACTAGTCTGGAGATATTGGATGAGTAGGCACTAGATGGGGATTTTATGCACAAACCTTCTGGCATCCATTGATTACTCTGGCTTGCACTGAGTGGCAATATGTATAGAGAGTTTTGCATGTTTTAAATTGTAATGATTAAATAATAAATGTATAAATTTTTTGAGTGGAATTTTAGTGATTAGTAAGATTTATGCTTTTTAGATTGGAATATCATTACATTGTGGGATTATAATACCCTAGACCATCACATTCAAATCAGAGGGATTTTAAGACTATGAGAGAAAGAACAAACATGTGGTTAGATAATTTTTTAGAAAAATGGTTTTATTTTATTTTAATAAGATTTTTCATACATTGATGAGATTTTCATATGATATTTAGAAATGCAATATTTTTCTGAAAGATGTCATCTATAAAACTGTTGGAACATCATGTCATAATTCTATTATTGGTTTTGCATTTTGGGGTATATAATAGATTTTTTTAAGAAATACATTTTCTATTTGTATTTTCAGCAAGTTCTTATTATTGTTTGGTAACATTCTAGCACTATTAAAGTTTTAACTATGAACATAAATGAGGATTTACACTTTTGATTAGATAATTTTTTTGTAATTCAGGAGAAATTCTGCAAGAGACAATGAGAAATATAAATGATTTATCATTCTATAATAATTCTTTTGAAAACTGAAGTAAGCAAAATTTTTTTTAGCAAAAATAGGCTTTCAGAAATCATTTAATTTATCACAAGATTGATAAATAAACTTATTATTTGTTTTTTGATTTTAGTTGATAGTAATTAAATTAACAAATATGTAGCAATACAATATTATTAGTTGAAATAGTTTTCAACAAATTACTAATTGTACTAGTTCTTTCTGGGATTGATTTATCTATATTAGAATTTATTAGCAGCTAGACTATTATAAGAAATAAAAACGTTTGAAAAAGATCTTGCTTAAATGACTTCTCTGTAAGCTCATTGACTAGTTTTAGAATAAAATTATACTAGGTGATAACTGTACCCAAAAGTATCGCTGATGTCCATTTGTTTAGCTTCTATTGAACTATGTGAAGACAGGAATGCAAAATTATATCAATTTGGGAGTTAATTTTATTGCAATTAAAATAATACTGCTTCAGAGGAGTACCAAGAGAAAAGAAGTGACGGAAAATTAGTTGCTGTTTATTTTCTAAATTACTAAAATAAATGTTTATTGAAATGCTAATATTTTAAATGTCATCTCAATTTTATGCTGGGACTATGCATATAAAATCTTTATTTTCTTTTTTAATTCCAGGAGTGAACTAATTGAATTATTCATTTTAACAAAACGAGAAATAAAACGTTAATAAAAAAACGAACTTACAACACTATAAATTCTGAAATTAAATTAGTTTTATAAATAAACCACAAAAGTCTGTGTAGTTAAGTACTATCTTGGAAAAATTGCAATATTTTATCTTTTTTTTTTTCAATATTGCACATAAAAAAATTTAGAGATGTAAATTTACTAAAATAAATATATATATATCACAACAATATTCACACATCTTCATACAATTATTTAAATAAATCTTTCAAATCTCTTCCTAAGCACTCAAATTTGAAAACGTTTAAAATTCCAACACTTAATGTCAACCACAAATATATACAAAAATAATTCTGTAGCATATTCCCATTATGAAAAAATTGAATTGTTAAAAAATTCGGCTAATTTATCTGTATGTTGCGTGAATAATACTGAGTCCAAAATGCGTTAAAAGATTATCCTCAAAACAAATATTAAAAAAAAGCTATCAAACACTTTAAATTAGTTAGTTTATAGATAACTCATTAATTATTATATTTTCTTTCACGATTGCAAAACTCTTTTAATAATCTTTTTAAGCAATATTCACTGATAAATTATTTCATTTTGATATTACTGGATGAACAATATTTGTCTCAAGAAAATATAAGCAATATATATATATATTAGAGCAATATTTGTCTTTAAAAAATGTAAGCAATAAATTTAAGTTGAATTTTTGAATGAGTTTTTTAAACCTTTAAAATGTGTTAATATAAAAAAAATAATAGAAATTACTTGTTTTAGAATAATATGTGGTGGTATAAGAAAATGCATATTAAGAGTAAAATAAAATTAGGATGAGAAAAATGGAGAAAAATTTTTGTAATAGTGTATGATAAAAAATTACAATCATATTTAAAAAGCAAAATATATTAACTTATTTTGCTAAAATGTTAGCCAGTCAGAATAAAATGCTATAGTGATTTTGAGTAAAATAAAATTTATATGATTGCATAAAAAGTGATCCAAATTATATAAGATAGAAAAATTGGCAATTGTCAGTAGCAAGCTTAATAAAAAAATTGTAAGGACAACTAACAAAGTATTTGACATAAGTTTGAAAAAAAATACGTCTATGCTACCAATGACAAAGAAAAACATAATATATATATATAATGAATCTTAAAAGAAATTAATATTGAAAACTAAAATGTTATCTACATTTAGATGGTAAAATTTAGTATTTAACATTTAAATACTATGAAGTGAACATTTATAACATTCAGTTTGTGTGTGCATCATTTATACTTTATATTAGAAATGAAAATTTACATACAATGTTTTTACTACTTGTAATTTAATAAGATTAACTCTATTTATTTGTTTAAATTTGTTTGTTTACATATCTTATTTGATCAGTTAAATAATTTGTATTGATGATTATTTTGATTAGTGCAGTTATTGGTAATTAACATTTTTGATTGATTTTAGTTTTATATCTAATACTACTACAAAATTCTATTAATATCATCCTCATTTCCCTACATGCTTTAGCAAGCCAATTGACGGAACATATTGCAGTGAATCTAAAATGTCATTTTTTTTTTTTTATATAAAATGTCTTTAGGTAAAGAAAAATACTGGCTTATAAAATCTACTCTATTCATGAAGCAGAAAGAGAAATAAAAAACTAACACTGCAAAAATTGTAAAATGCACGGAAAAATAAATGAAAATTTTAGATGCATATGAAATTGATTCTTCAAATCCTAAAATAAAACATTTGCATAAGACCTCATAAAAATCTTGCAACATTTTTATTAGAAGAGAATTTTCTCAAATATTTTGATATAGAAAATTCAGAAATTAAATGTCTTTGATTTATTATAAAATGGCCAATGATAATGCTTTCTTAATTGTAAATTAATAGATCAGGTGATACATTAGCAAACAAAAAAGCAAACGTATTTTTTAAATGCATTTGTAACAGAATATTTTGTTTCAAAAAAATCTATATAATAGAGGGAATAAAAAAAGAATTTTTGCCAGAGAAAAGGATTAATATCTGAAAGAAGTATTTAAATCTCGATATGTTTTTCAGATAATTAATGCGAATATTAAAAACTTTTAAAATCAAAAGCTTTTTGTGATGTATTACTGTGATTCTTAGATAATTACTGAATGAGCAATATTGAAATTAGTTAACAGAAAGAAAAAAATATCAATAAGAATAATTGTGCAAAATATATATATAAAAAAAACGTAAAAGTAATTTTATTTGATTCAATTTTTTTTACAAACTTTAAAAAAAATTTTTTTTAAAGCAATGCTTCTTGAATAGCTTGCTTTACTTTTGGTATATTAAATTTACTGCAAAATTTTATAAAATGAAATATCACTAGCTCATCATTTTATATATACCTTTATTTTGCAATGAATTTCAAATTTGAAGCAATAAATTCATTGAGTTATAATGCTATTTTTTTGTAGATTTATGTTTTTATTCCAAAAGGAAATTTTTAATTTTTTTTCAAGAGATATTTTATATGATTCTATCTTTTCCTATTAGCATTAAATTTGATTCTAAATCGTACTTAAACAAATTTTTAAAGATATTACTAATCCAATATATACATATATTTATTTGTAATGATCATGAGAATTTCGAAATGAGAGCACATGATATGTACCAATTGTATTGTTAATAAAGATTTGAAAAGTTAATATTTAATACTAAAAAGATAACTTTTTATGAATTCTCACTCATATCCAAATAACTTAGATCAGTGGTGCCCAACTTTTAACTTGACGCGAGCCAGTTGAGAATTTAAAAAAATTTGGGGAGCCACAATTATATATTACATTTTTCATATTACATTTATAAAGATGGTACTTGGGTACTAAACCTGCAATGTAGGGAGATAGGTGGGGGGGGGGGGGACGGCCTATTCACATTGGTATCAATCCGCCGTTTCTAATGTGGCCAAAATAACGTGTACACGGATCTTTCTCGATGAAAACATCAATATATACAGCAAAATATATATGTGTACACGAATCTATCTCGATAAAAACAACTATTTACAGCACTAAACATCAATATATATATACAGCAAAATATATACGTGTACACGGATAAAAACAACTGTTTACAACACTAAACATCGATATATACAGCAAAATATATACGTGTACATGGATCTATCTCGATAAAAACTATTTCCAGCACTAAACACAATATATATACGGCACCAAACCAAACGTCTACAAGGATCTTTCTCGATAAAAACAACAATATATACAAGAGCACTAAACACAATATATATATAGCACCAAACCAAACGTGTACAGCAAAAAAAAAAAAAGGTGTAATATGTTAAAAAGAAAAAAAATGTAAATACATTTTATTTATTAAAAATTTGGTAACATACATATAAATTACAATTACAGGAAAAAAATATTTTATTTAATGTAAAACCTGACACTGCATATCGTTATTGTTTGTATTGCAAAAATGTTTATTTTTTAGTGTGTGCATGTGCCATCAAGGAACATAAAATATTTTATCAATTTTTTTGAAGAGTGCAATTCGAGCCACATTAAACAGTTACGCGAGCCACATGTGACTCGCGAGCTAAGAGTTGGGCATCCCTGACTTAGATAATACAAGATAAAAGGAAAATATAATTTAGTTTAATCATAAATTATAACAATGGTCAGACCTAGCCATATTCATAAAAATATAAACCACAGTCATCTTTCTGAACCATTATACCACTCCAAATTAATTGAAGGAAAATTAGATCCTCTATGGATTAAGAATTTATATTAGATTTAAACCAGAGCATCACCCAAATGCTGAGAAATCCAAGGAAAGATATTCTACACCATCAGCTTTCCAAATCATTATACCACTTCAAATTATCTGAAGAGAAATTAGATCTTTTGTGGATTAAGAATTTATATTAGGTTCCATCCAATAATGGGAAATCCAAGGAAGAATATTCTACACCATCAGCATATCAAACTATACAATGATTAACTTGGTAGAGTATGAACTCATCTCATGAGCTATTACAAATTAATTTATTATTTAAATCAAACAATATTAATACATGCAATTTCATTCTCATTACAATTTATAATTAATTAATATTTGAATGATAATAATTTATAACAAGAGACTATATTAATAAATAATAATAAAAATGTTTATTATGCTTTTAATAAATTTAATGTTTTACATTAACACATACAAAGTATTAAGACACTATTACTTTAAATTATCAAATGCAAATAAATAATAAAGTACATAAATAAATTATTATAAATGCTACCATCGTTTAGTTGATCACACTTTTAATATTAAAATTTTTATCAGAGTCTCCATTTGTTCTTTTTCATTTTCTTTCATTTATTTTGTTTTTATATTAAGAAGTCTATTCAAATATTTTAGACACTAAAATCCATTCTTGAAGATTTAGATATATTAAGGTTTTCAGCTTTTTTAGCTGCTTTATATTTTAAATTATATAAGGCATATTTCTTCACTTATCTTATAGACACAAAAATTCCATGAGAGCTAAACTTTTATTTAACATGTATATGTGCAAGCACAATTTTAATGTAGGTTAAACACAACTCAGAAATGGCAGTTCAAATTTGATCACATATTAGGATTACATTGTGTCCCCAATAAATGGACATACCATGAATTCAACAACACATTAACATAATCTTTTTACAACATTGATTTTTAAAACAGGCAAAATTCCATACAGGAGTGCCATTCAGTACCAACCAGAATAATCAATGGATGCCAGAAGGCTTGTGCATAAAATGTCCATCTAGTGCCTAATCATCCAATATTCCCAGTTCTTCTTGCATCCATTGATTACTCTGGTTAGCACTACTGTATGGAGAGTTTTTCCTGTTTTAATAAGTTATGTGCTAGCATAAGAAATGGTGATCATGTGATGTTTAATGGTTTAACATTGATTTTTATTCATAACTTGGCTGCTAAATAAAAATAAAACTTAAAGTTTTTATGAGCATCTAATGATGACAGTTCAATGCAGAAAAGAACAAAGATACTGGAGAGTGTGAGCTTTTAATAATTTAAACTCCATTGTTTTTAAAAAAGTGTATATTTATTACTTTTCTAATCATTTTTTAGTTACTTTTATTAATTACAGTAACAAATACATTTGTTACAATACAAAAATCTTTTTTATAATCTTGAGATTTTAACAAAATAAAACTTGAATCTTTTTTAAAAATCATATTTTAATTTCAAACTTTGAATAATTGAATTTTTAAACTTTGAACTCTGAATGTTGAATTTAAACCACTAAACATCACATGATCACTATCTCATACTAGCACAATAATTGTTATTAAACAATTCAAAACAAAACAACACTCTCCATATAGTAGTGCCATCTTGTGCTAGTGACAATACAAATTTTAAATCTGTGAAATAAAATATTTGGTTGTTTTACAATAGCGTGTTGAAACCGTCGAAGGGTGGGCTTTGTTTGTAAACAAAGCGCCGCCTGGTTTGTTTATTATCACATTTCAAAGTAAAGTAATATCAAATAAATTTTGGAATATGCAATGACAACAACAAATAAAAAAAAAAATGCAGAAATAAAAAAATTGAATTTAAAAAAGTACTTATTTTTTTTTTTGTTATTCTTTTCATTACTTATATTGGGGGGGGGGGGGGCAGGAATTCTTTCTTTTTTTTATATGTATGTTTTTGATTTTGTTGATCACATTTAACCAAAACTACTATCTATCAAATAACAATTTTTGGAACGAAAACAAACAAAAAAAAAAGGGTACATCGATCGAAATGAATTTTAAAAAGTAGTTACTTTTTATTCTTTCTCATTACTTACATTTTTTGTTAACGGCAGTGGTCGGATATTCTACGACAAAATCAGCTTATTTTCTTTTTTATGTTTTTGTTGTTTTATAATAAATTACAAATACCAAATCGATTTCCATTTAACGGTACCAAACATTTACAACCAAAAGGGCCAACTTTGGGAAAGGTAGTGGGGGTGAGTGGTTACAATTCCTAAGTGAACATAATGCTCCGACTCGAAGATTGACCATCTTCTTACCATAATTACCAAAAACCCCACATAAATATATTTACGGCAATTAAAAGCAACTTTTAGGGCTGTTCAGGAACAGCACCCATGCAGCTTCAAAGCTCTTTTGTTTGATAACCCATTTCCAGAAGCAGCAGCAGCAGTCAGAGAATCTTTGACATTCACAGCAAGTTTTCCGATTTCAGCCATTCGATGAAGCTCACCGTTGTTCTCACAGAAGCGGGACTTAGAGTGTGATTTAATCCGAATCGCGCTGGAATCCTACACTTGCCAAATTTTTTGAGCAGGAAATGGGGGCTAGGGAAACATGAGACTCTGCTGATAATTGTTAGTAGACATTCCTAAAAGATGGCAGTTAGAGGGGGAGGTAGTCTTAATGAATATTAAAATAGTTTTGACAATCGAAGACACCCTCACCCGATACTGTAGCCAAAAGTGAAATGTGATCGCACATTGAAAATGCTTAACACAAGTCTGAGCTGTAAGCTGACACGATAGCTTCTGCGGCAGATTCAATGTCATGTTTCTGTGCATTAGCATAGAAATAGACACTAAGCAGCCACCCTGTACTGAACGGACTATTTCTAGGCTTATGCATAATGCTCACTAGTGGTATGCCACCTAAACGGCATATTTCTGTGCATTATCACAGAAATAATGCCTTCTGGTGGTTTATCACAGAAATAACGCTCTCCAGTGGTTTCAACATGCTATTGTAAAACAACCAAATATTTTTTTCTTTTTTTAACCTACTTATTTACCCTTTTTTATTATCATTATTGTTAAAAGCATTACCCAAATGTAATTAGCATTTAGCCACTCTTGTGGTCAATTATGTATCCTGATTTGCAACTGATACAATATATTTAATACACATTTCTAATAATTGAAGTACTTTAGAAAAAAAATTGTGTTCATGCAAGATTTTCTATTGATTTAATAAGCATTGAATACATTTAAGTTAATACTGAATTAATGCTTATGGCAGCAGTCTCAGTGTTGACTTATGGAAGTGTGATGTTATTGGAAATATAATTTTTTTATTCTTTTTGTATTTATATATTTGAACATTGACCTTTTAACAAAGTTGGGATACTTCAAGTAGATATTTACTGTTTATTAAATCCTGTTAATTATTGAGTGACACTCATTGAATCCTGTGTTTTTCTTTGCAAAGTTTTATGAAGTAAACATTTATTTAGTATCAATCATGATAAATTTGTATTGAGTGTTGCTACTGCATTATTAATATCAAATAAAAATACACAAATTTTTATGAATAAAAATAGATTAATAAAAGTGGTATTACTAGATAAAAAATTATATATATATATACAAAAAATTAAATAAATATCTAGATAATAATAGATGGGAAAAAAAATAGATAAATTAGCTAGAGAAAAGTAGAGTTTGAAAAATTAATTTGAATAAAATAAATAGTTTGGTATTATATAAGGGCAAAGCAGCACAACACCACTATAGTGAACTTATTGTCATTTGGTGCAAGAATAGGACTTTTGGATATCACAGGGAAAAGGCAAGAATGAAATAAGGATTTAGACTGTGAAAAGTGTATGTGGAAATAATGCTATTGATTTTGTTTGATGTATAGAATATTGATGTGGGATCAAAATAAATTATATAGAGTATGAGAGAAGTAAAGATAAAGAAAATGAATGTGATTAGAGCTATTTTTTGGTTTTTGATTAGGTTTGTAAAGTAAGAATGGTGAATATGAAAAGGGACAATGAAATTATATAAAATAAAATAGAAAATAGAAAATGTATATGTGTTGATAAAATGATTTGAAGAAAGAAGATGAATTTATTAAGGTATATAATTATTTCAAAGAAATAATGCATTTAATATAGTTAATAGGGTCTCTGGTCTTATGGCCTATACACAAAAACTTTTTTCTTCATCTAATTTGAAATCATTTGGTATCATATTACTTTAACAATATTTTTATGTATACAAACTTTTGAATTCATCTAAGAAAATGTCATTTTAATCACATAGTTGGACTAAAACAAAACCTTTAATATTTAAGGCAATAGTTATTAATCTTCAAACATTGGAAAGAAATGTTCTACAATTAATGATTTTCTTAGTGCACATTTTTCAAATGCTAATCTCAGCCTCATTTCTTTGGCATTATCAATTTATTAAGTAATTCTTGTTTTCTAACTTAGATTACAAGAATGTGTAATTTTTTAATTGCTAATAATTTTTTCTTAACATATAATTACCAGCTGATACTAATGTAGTTTAAGGTTTATATGTTAAAATATTATTTATCAATCATATTTTACTACATTGCAAAGCATCTTTAATGAATGTGCATTCATGAATATATTAAATCAGATTTAGTAAGAAAAAAAATCATTGATACATATAATTAATTTTTTCTGTCAAAAACTATATTATAAAACAGTTCTTTATCCTTTGCGTTAAAGTAAGTGCCAGCATTCTTAAAAATCATACATTTATGACCACGGTGACAACTATTAACAAACTTCCACTAAACAAAGTTCCAAATCAAGATTTTTTTCCTGTAAAAGTCATATCAGCCAAAATCAACTTTTAAATTACAATAAAATTATTATAAATGAGAACATTTTAGTGTTCTCTAATCCATTTATTTACCTAATAATCTGAATTGTGACAATACTAGTTTCAAGAAAATTCTCATCAGTTATGCTAAGTTTAAATAATAACTACAAATCAGAATAATTTTGAATTTTATTTGTTTTAAGCAGAAGTCATTGTTAAAATGAAATACCCACACAACTATTTATCACAATTAACAATTTGTCTAGTATATCCCATTTTACATTTTAATTAAATAATAAGCTAACAAAAAGTAATCAAATATACTCATTCATAGTGTAATATATAGAAATAATGTTTTCATTATATAACTGGTTAAGTGATAATCATGTCAGAATTATTCAAAGATTGTCAATGCTTTTCTACTCTGATAGTTTACCATGTTATTTGTTTGCATACTGTAAATATATATTAATTCAAATATTTTTAGGGATAAAATATACTTATTTAAAAATTTTCATATATATGATTTAAAACTATTTTGGTTATACTTAAAAAAATATCTGAAATGTTATATGTTCTGTTTTCTTGTTCTACATGAAATTGTCTAACAACCTTTATGTTAGAGCTTACATTTGCAGTGAAATAAAAGTTTATCACAATGAAAAATAGTTAACATTTTATTGGTAGCAAAACAGAGTTTATATCCTTCTTAAATAATATGTTTTTTAAATTTTAATTTTTCTCTTCTCCATTCTCAAAAATCATTGATGAGCAATTGTGTGATTTAAAAACAGTAAAAGTGCATAAGACAAGAAATTAATTAATAGAACTTATCATTGCGAAATTGTGTTAATGTCATAAATAAGATGCCAAAGAAAACAATCAAAAGTTCTTAATGCCTGCATCTTATTCAAACATTCAATTATTAATTAATAAGATTCAATTTATATTAGGCTATTTGTAGTTTATGTTAATTATCTTAGATTTTAATTGTCACATATCAATATAATAAAACAAGTATTTTATTTATTCACTTGTTAACATTTGTAATTGCATTTTCAGAAATTTTCTAATATATAAAAGAATTATATATCAGCTTTTAAGGTTTTTATTTTTTTTAAAAAAAGAGATGTTTTATAATATATATACTCTAATCTAACAAAAGTTTCTCTGTAACATTTCTCATAACACCATATGTCATTTTAGAAGCTATTTTTCAACTTAGTGAACAACATATTACCAATTTCTAGTCTTTATTTGAACAAAAAAGATGTTTTGTAATAGATCTTATCTATATTTTCTCTTTAATATTTGTCATACAGCATCTACTACTTCAGTGTAAGCTGATTTTGAAGCAGTTTTTGATTTGCTAACAACATACTGAATGGTAAACACTCATTTAAAAACTATCTACTTTCATACATTGAGATAATATTTTTTGGTAAACTTATTTTCATAAAATGTTCCCTGTATAAAAGATTGAAAATGTCTAACCCTCATAATGTAATAGTGTTAATCCACAATTGGAAATTATTTGGTTATACTTTTATAATTTGATGATAAGAACTTGATATAATTTGTGAGTTAAAGGTCCTATTATAATTACTCATTAGAATTAATAATCGGATCAAACACATACTGGCTTATAAAAATTAAAGAATAAAGTGAACAAATAAATAATGCAAATGTAAAATAAAATTGTATTAGATAAATGATTTTTTTTATATAGTACTCAAACAATCTAATTTTAAATTTATGATTTAATAAAGCTACTTGGTTAAATAACTCATTTTTTATTACCGTTGAATGATAACTTTAAATAAACATAATCTATGAAATTATCTGATATCTCTTGATTAATACTCTACTTAGATACATGAAGAATTTCTCCAAACACAATATTATAATTATGTAAACTTTGAAAACTGCTCTTAAAAAATTTATTTCTATTTTAAATTTCGTTGGAAATACATGTACTATGTATTTCTATATTACAAATATAAAGCTAATAGAATCTGATATCTACAGCAATGCACTCCTCATATTTAAAGTCTATTGTATCATAACTATTCACTTTTGAAAAAAATTTCAAAATTTTAAAAAAAAATCTTGATTCATCAAGTGAATTTTTAAAAAAAAAAAAAACAAAATTTATTAGCTAAAAAGATACATGAATAAAAGCGTCTATATAAACTTGAGTTTTGACTTAAAAACTGATGCTAAACATTATTATCTCTTTATATAAGTGAAGCTGAGGGTTATTTCATTTTCTTAGGACAGGTTGACTCTGGCCCAGGATTCAGTGTATAATCTGTTGGGTGCCAGAAGTCGATCTCTGTCATGAAAATTTGTCAAAATTTTGATATAGGTGTCTCTAACATTATCTGAGCACCTGAAGATGTGCTTATACCTGGTGAGCCAGAGCACAAACGTAAGGAATATGGAGGTTCTGATGGTGAAAAAAACTCCTGCCTTGATAGCATTAAAACCTTAAAACATCTAAATGTGTAAATTTTTTTAATTCTACAAAAATGTGTGTGAATAGATATATTCAAATATGGATAAACCATTAAGCATCACATGATCCACATTTCCTATACTTACACAAACCACAAACTAGAAACTAGTATGGGGATATTGGATGAGAAAGCACTAAATAAGATTTTATGCACAAATCTTCATGCATCCATTAATTACTTTAGCTTGCACTGGGTGATATTATTGTATGGAGAATTTTGCCTCTGTTTCAAATATGGATAAATTCACATGTATATGTATAAACTAATCAGGTATATAATTAAACTGCTTCATTACATTTATTATTTTTTTACATATTCAATGACTATTTCTTATTTGTACTAAACTTATAAAGAAATATAAAATCAATTTATGCTATACTACAGAATAATAAATATGCACTTTAGGCTTTGTTGGAATATTTATTTTAAATCATCCATTGCTCAGTTAATAAAATTATTAATCATTCTTTAATTATTATAATAAATTTATTTTCATATTAGATTAGATATTTGTCTATCTTAGAGAGTATCTTGCTTTTCATAAAGTGAAGCATGCAACAATAATGAAAATATCACTTTGTGTCTGGATTCTATGTAATTTTTTCTGAAAATTATATAGACATTACCCTATAACAATCATCATCATAAAAGTGATGATGGCATTATGTTATTGCCAGAAATCATATTAACAAGTTAATTAATAAGAAATATCTTTTTACATAAATAATGTTGGTGAGTACATATTTAATAAAGTCTTTATTTAAACAATATCTTTTTATAGGATTTATTTAGCTGATTTATGTATTTATTTAATTACAACAACTGCCCAACAAGGCATGATCTTTCTCACTACCAAAGTAATCACTATTCCTTATGTTATATCTTAATAATAATAAGTTATATCCTTTATATATATATATATATATATATATATATATATATATATATATATATATATATATATATATATATTAGACATGAACTCAGACTTTTAAGCTTCCTACTGACATGCCCTCCATCTTATACAACTGATACACATGACTACATAATGTGAAAAAGATACAAGATCTCCAATATACTTATTTCATGCTGAACCAGTACTACTCATCAGTTGGTTAAGCACAAAATACATATATTGGAAATCCAGTTATCTTTTTTACATGTATGTAGTCATGTATATCAGTTGTATAAGATGGAGTGCATGGCTGTAGGAAGCTTGAAAGTGAGTTTAAGTCCCTTCTAATTACATTAAGTTTAGTATAGATAATATATTTAAATTTGCATATTATATAGTATTAATTATTTTATTCAATTCTGTTACAAATATGATGTGCTGACATGAAGTATAAAATATCTGTATATTATACAAAAAAAAATAGTGTTTATATACATCTACACAATTAATAAATTATTTATTTATTTCATTACAAAATAATTTTAAAAATAATATTTTTTAAAAATTGAATGAATACTAATAACAATAAAAACATTTTGCTCCTATAAATGCATATTAATGCTATGATCGATTGCATGTTTCCCATCTCAAATTACATACAAAAACGGTATAAATATTAAACATAGTTATTATTATTCTTAGATTATAATTTTAAATAAAAACAAACATGTACTTTTTTATTGTCCCTTACACATTAAATACACTAACAGCATCATTTGAAGTTGTTGAATTTCTGAATATATTTGCTATTGCATATGTGTAATTTTTTTGAATGTAAGAATTCATATTTGATGACTGTTATAACTAAAATATATTGGTTTTATTAAAGTATACTTATAAAATACAAAAATCCAAAACAAAGACCAATGTTTCACACAGTTTTTTTTTTATTTAAAAAAATTAGATTTATTAATAGTAGGTATATACAAATGTTTTCAGTGATAGTTATATATGTATATATTGTTATAGGTTCTCCAAGAGTTGTATGAGATGAGATCTGATTTGTTTGTTTAGTCAGATCGTAGATCAGAGGAAATTAGTGTGTGTTTAGGACATTTTTATGTCCATACATTAATCATATATTTGCATGTTTCTTTTATCTGTTATACAGTTTGTCAATCATTAGGATTGATGTCATTTTGTAGGTAGGATATTTTGAGCAGTTTCCATGTTTTTTCGTGTAGAAACTTTGAGGAGAGAATTCTGTCTTTCTTTTGTAGTTTTGAAAGGGTAGCAAGGAAGAAAGAGTTTGCTTCTGGCTGGGGACTGCTAAACTTTAATTTACATCTTGTCACCCAGATAGAATATGTAACAAATATTGCTTTCCTAATGGTGGGGAAGTCTCTTTCCTTAATACACTCTTTGATTGTTAGAATTTTTAATACTATTTTGAGATATTATGAGTTTAATCCTTCCCAATCCCATGTGAAAAAGCATAATGTGTTCAAATGTTTCTTCATGCATTAAGAAGTTTGAACAAATGGGGTCTATGTTTCTTATACCTCTTTTATAATGCAGGAACCAATTGGTATGCATCGCATTTAGGTTCACCTTTATTAGATAGTCGAGGAATTTGGGTTCCAACTTCCAGAATTTGAATAAGGTGGTGATTCTGTAATTGGAACAGCCAAGACTTGGTTTAATTTGAGGTGGTTTAGGGCTTATTAAATTGTGTGCATCCCATATGTTAATTTTGTTTTTAAATACATCAGTAGCAGTGCTGTTATGTTGTTTTAGAAGGGAGATAAGTTGGTCTAGCCAGCCAGCCTTGATAGGAGGGGGAGTGTCTGTAGGTATTACCTCTCTTAGTATTAGGGGTTTTCCAAATTTTTGGATAAGGTTGAAGATTAGTGTGTGGCTTTTTTGATAGTTAATGGCTTGAATGGAATGTAGAGACATTTCATTGAGTTTTCTGTGATATCGCATTCTTGAAATACAAATGGAGGTTATGTGGCACTTCCAGAACAGACCCGCACATATCCTATTGATTTTATTAATGAAGGCCTTTCATACAGATATGATGGGCAGGTAGTAGGCTATTTTAGACATTACTTTCATGTTTAGTAAGGCCACTTCGCCTTGGAGGGATAAATAAACTTTTGAGAGTGTCTGTGTAAGATGATTTGTTGAGTCAATGATGGTATCCTGTATATGTTTTGACATGGCGGATTGGGATTTATATATAGAGAATTCTAGAAAATTCTGGGGCCTGGCTAAAAAGTTAGATTTGATTTTTCTTTCATTAAGAATATGCCAAGATGATGACTTTTTAGGATTTATGGTAAGCTGCAAGATTCTAAAGAAATTGTTAAGAATTTTGTAGAGAGGTTTTAGAAATTTCTGGGATGGTAGGATAATAAGAATGTCATCCATATAGGCAATGGTCTTAATCGATTTCTTGATGCATGGTATAAATACTCCAGGGAATGAGCTCTCTAATGCTATTACTCTAATGCTATTAACAGGGGGTTAATGTAGCATGAAAAGAGTAGGGCACTCAGTGGGGATCCCTGCAGAATAGATCTGGTAGGGGAGAAACTGTTGGAATATGACCCGTTGAGCGATATGTGTATTAGTCTGTTGTGGAAGAGGTTATCAATGATTTGGATAATTTCTGTGGGAATGTCACATTCATCCAGTAAATGAAGTAGAGTATTAATGTTGACTGAATTGAATGCTTCAGTAATGTCAATCTGTACTGCAATAAGTTTGGACAATTTTTTTGATCTGATATGGTCCAGTAATAATTTGATCTCTCCCATTGCAGTTAGTGTGGATGATCCTTTTCTGGAAAATTGTGATTCTGATATTTTATTTAGGATTTTATCTTGTATTTTTTCCTTTATGACTCCCTCTATTATTTTAATGAGGATAGGGGTCATGGATATGGGTCTTAAGCTGTTGATGGATGTTGGATCTCTGTTCTTTTTAATGAATGGAATCATCGCTATTGGATAGAGGTTGGCTATTGATCTTTTTTGTGATGATAAATGGTTAATAATTTTCATGATGATTGGGATTGTGAAGTTATTGAGGTGAGTTAGTACAAATTTGGGAATGGCATACATTCCAGGGTGGACATTTATGGGTAGTGCTAAAAGGCGGCTTTTGAGGTCTGCCTCAGTGATGCCATGTGCATTTACTCTAGTACTGTCTCTTGATGTTTTGTGTACATCCACATAGTGAGCCTGAAGGTGATCTCTGAGGTGTTCTTTGATATGTTGAATCATTTGGAGGCCAGTGGTTTGAAAACCATTGATGGTTATAATTGTAGGAGAGGTTTGTTTTGATTTTGCACCTAAAGCCCACCGCAGGTATCCTCTCATCCGACATTGTCGTGATTGCAGCAAAAGCTTAAATCTCTTAATAGCTATATGTTCTGCTATTGTTGTTTGTTTATGTTTATATTGATTTTTGAGAGTAAATTTTCTATAGGTTCAGTGTCTATAGCAAAAGTCTTGATCTTATTGTGGATTTGTTCTAATTCTTTGAATAGGGTGGTAGGTCCTTTGACTTCCTTAGTATAGTGTAATATTCCTACGAATGAAAACCAAGCTTCTTCTGGAGACCTAGAAAGAATATCTATCTTATGAAACAGAATGTATGTTTCAGAGAAAAAGGCTTCCGTCGTGGCAGCACGAATTAGTTCTCTAATAGTTTTGTTGAGACTGATTGTGGTACAGTTTCTAAACTGTAGAGAAGTTAATATTGCTTGGTGGTCTGAGAAGGTAACTGGATGGAGGGTGGCCTTCAGACTGAGGTGTAATTCTGAGGTATAAAATAAGAGATCTATTAGAGAGTGCTGAGTTTTATTGTAAAAAGAGAAGGTGTTGGGTGGGAAGAAGTCTCTTCCATATAAAAAGCCTCGGTTAAGCAGGTATAAGTATTTTGATGTGAAGCAGTCATAGGAAGTATTAAAATCCCCCATGAGGATTGAGGGAGCATCGTTATTAGCAGTGAGAATATTAATAGTGTGAATAACTTTTAAAATAGTTGTTATATTATTGGGTAGATATACATAGAATGCATTGAACATGTTATTATCATAAGTCAGGTTGATGGCTATTAAATTAAGGTCTTCGTATAACTTACTGGGAGGCATTTTTTTGTTAATTAGGATGCCCACACCTCCAGCTGGAGAGTGATTAACTTAAAGATGTGTAAAACCAAGTTTGTTTAGTTCTGAGGAAATATTGTTTTTTGAGTTATAGTGGTACTTTGTCTCTCCCATAAAGAGAATGTGAGGAGAGACAGATGAGAAGAAATGCCTAATGGCATGAAAACGCATGAGAGAGTTTATACCTCTGACATTTACTCCAGCAATCCTACAAGTGATACTGTTCATTGCCAATGAATTTGCCATTACTTACCGCAGGCAGGTTTTTAGCAATTTGTAGAAGGCATTGGGCAAGATTCTGAAGGTTATCTTTGTTATTAGTAATGGAAAACTGAGGAAATAGTATTTCTTCATCAGATGAGGAGTAGTTGGGTCTGGTTTGTGGGCTATTTGGCCTTGAGCAGATAATTTTCTGTATTTTTTCTCCAACTGTTTCTGTTGTGTTATTATGTTGTAAAATCTGATTACTGAAGTTGCTGTCTTTAATGGTGAGTGGCAAAGTGATATTATCTTCCTCTGATCTAGATTTGTTAATATTGAATGATTTTTTTTTTGTTATTAAGAGATTCTAATGTACTGTTTTCCATTTCAGAATTTTATTTTGAAAATTCGTCTTTCAAGTTATTTTTCATGTTGTTGGAATCTTGGTTTATTACTGCATTTATGCTGAGATTGGTTTTTTGTTTTTGGAATGAGGTTTCTAAAGAGTGTGATAAGATGGTAGGTTTTTGAGCATATCTGTTGGCTTGGCTGGCGTATGTGTTAATTGGCTGTCTAATGAAGAGAGGTGATTTTGAGTTTGTTGTGGAACTCTGCGAGTTATTTCCTTCCAGATGACTAGTTTCATCTGTTTTAGTTTTGTGATAAGTGGTTTTGGGTTGTAGGCCTTTAATATGTGGATGAGATTGATTTTTTGTGTTCAAATTGGAGTATGGTGTACTTTTGGATGTAGGCTGAAAATTATATCTTTGTTCTGCTCTCTACTTTACGAAACTCATCTTGTTGGTTGTGTTGATCTGATGAATTATTATGTAGAGAATGATCTTCAGAGTTGTGGTATTCATCAGCTGGGTTTGTATGGTTTTCTTTACATCTGCGGAATCTTTTTGTTTTCGCATGTTGTACAGATGCATGAAATGCAGTCTTTGATTAAATGGGATCTCTGTCCACTGAATTGCAGATGAAAAAAGCAATTAAGAACAAAACCACAACATAACTAGGCATAATGGGAGGATTAATTCATTTCTTTTTTTTGTCAAAAAATTTTGCATAATATTTATGACATTTTTAGATTATTTGAAAAAAGTAAAGTTGACAAATCTTTAAACTGCTGATCTGTTTGTAAGAAAAGATTACCTAAATCTTCAAAGATATGCATCATAATAGTTACTTTTTAAATTATTTATATTTTGAATTGTAAAAACATCTTTTTAATGGAATGAACATAAGCATTTCATTTGACTTATCCTAGTAATATTTGAACTGATCTTATTTACAAGTCATTGTTTCTAAATCCAGTTACATTAACAAACAATATTTAATATTGATTTTACATTATAAAATATTGTATAGAATAGCAAAGAAAAAATATCAGAAAATAGATAAACAGTTATTGAAGCAGTTTAAATTTGTTTAAAATTGAATAACATATTAAATGCATCTGAGTTTCATTTGTGAGGGTTTTCTTAAAAAAATTATTTCAAAAATTATTAAATATTACCTACATTCAAGAAGTATTTCAACAGTTTTTTCATTATATGTCTATATCATTGCACTTAAGTTAAAATCATTTAATTTATTTCTTTAATTCATTATTGCATTTTATAGAATTACTGAAAAAAAAGCTGAACCACCAATTGTTTTTAAACAATTACAAATTTTTGATTTGTGGTTTTTAAAGCTACTTGAGATTAAAAAAAAAATTATGAGCATAACAAAAATCAAAAATAGCGCCTGAAAATTGTTGCTTCACCTTTTTCTTGAAGAATTAATGAATGATTAGACATTACAAGATGCATCACATTAGGTTTGTGCAATTAGCCTTTTTTTACAATCATGTTTTTTTTTTTAAAAAAAGGAAATCAATACTCAACCAAAGCAATTGATGTTCTATCATTACTAATATATACAAATTGTGTAAATCATTCACAAAACACTTCTAAGATCAATTGATACCTGTTAATCATTACTACAGTCAATAGTTTCATCAAATGATGTCACAACAAAGAAACTATTTTTTATTTCATTATGAATACAATTAATAGAAATATTTTCTGCAAAATCTATTAAATCATTCGGTATTCATTAGAAAAATGACATAAAAATAACTTATCATAATTACTTAACAATGCACAACATCAACATAATTACCATTATTGCAAGAACGATCATTTAAGTTACATTTTATTATAGTTGAACATTGTAACATTTTTAATTTAATTTTTTAAAATTATGAATATGTTTTATAATCTATTTCACTGAAATATTTTAAATAAATTAATATAATTCTTTCATTAGAACAAAAAGGCATGGTTAATAATATATATATTGACATGCTATTAACTAAGATATTGTATCATAATAACTAGTATTGAAGTGCCAAATAGAGATATTAATTTTCATATTTAAATTAGCCATTTATGAATTTGGTCTTCCCGTCTTTATTAATATTTATTTATCAATAAAATTAAGAAATTCGAACAATCTAGAATTGAGTATATTGAAATAATACTTTTATCTTACTGATAATAATTTTAATAAAAATATTTTTAAAAATACTTGAATAAGAATACCAAATGTATTTTGTTGCATAAAGACAAAATACTATATAAGCTATTGTGAACATCTTTAAATACATGCATACCACACTGGAAGACAGTAGAATAACTTCTTATAGTTATTTGAATTTAATTCAAAAATTGCTTTACCATTAATGCTTATATGACAAAAATAAATACAATGTATCTGTATTAGAAAACTTTAGAAGGGGCACTTATTCTGGAAAAAATAAGCTTTATTAAATAAAATGGGTTAGCCAAAACATAAGCTTTATTTTGAAATTTATTATGAAAATCAGTTTACAAGAACTTTTTAAATACATTTTCCAATGACAACACACAAAGGGAGCTATTATAGAATAATTTGACAACTTCTTTATGGCTTATAAAAAGTATCATTCTTTTTCCAAAAGAAAAAGCCTATTAACATAAAAATAGATGGAACTCCCTTTTAAAAAAAATGTTACTAACGTTTTGTATTTTGGGTTATAATATTTATAACTTATTGTAGTTAGATTTATGCAGTTAATGTCAGAATTGTTGAAGATATAATTACAGATATATGGATAAAGTGCAAAAATAATAATCTACCTTGGAATTAAAGCATTCCCATCAAAAATAAATGGCAACATTGCCATTAAAGTATATAGTTATTTTTTTTTACTGGAAACAGTAGTCACTGTTTTATTTTTGGGAGTATTTATTATATGTTGTCATGCCTAAATTAAAGATCTATTTTTAGTATGTATATATACAAAAATCTGGGAAAAATAAATAAATTTTCTTTAACATAAATCTAATATCACTATACAAGAGCCAAAAATCAGTTTGTAAAACAAATGTTTGTAAAATCATATATATTATAATGATATGCCTATTCTTAAACTTACATATTAAAACTAAAAAAAAAATGTTTAAATTTATTTGTTTTGCTTTACAAGAAACTTTGTTCGCACATATGGTAATTAAATGATTTATAATTTTTTTTTTGGAATGTTTATTCTCAAAAGATTCCAAACTATAAATAAATGTTTGAAAAAGAAAAGCTTGTTATAATTTAGACTTTAATTAATAAAGGTTGAATAACTGTGTATATGTGAATTTAGGTAAGATTATTAAATAAAATAAAATCTTAAACACCAAAAGCTTTTTATATTTATTTATAAAAATTAAATGATCTATATTTTATTAATCTCCTGAAATTCTAAATCACTAATTTTAAAGGTGTGTACAAATATACCAACATTTATATAAAAGCATCATTAATTAACCTATTCTAGAATCCCTACAACAATGTTATGTGAAATTACAAGATAAAAAAACATGGCAGAAAAGCCTAACATAAAATAAAATTTACTTACTTGCAATCTAAATCAGCAACTGATAACATCAGATATAAATTTCCTATAAGAAATATACAGTTGGCCTTTGGTGTGAAGAAATCATTGCCTGGAAAAAATTTATCAATCAAGCTTGTTAAGCCTCACTGATTATAGAATCTTGAGCAAAGAACTTTCATACAAGAACTTTTAAAAAAGAAACTTTCTCAGAAATAATGCTAATATTTTTTATTATGCTTGAATATTTTTTTTTGTTTTAGAGCTTTGGAGATAATAGGTTTACTAGCCAGGTAAAACAATTTCATTAATAATATTTTATTTCTATATTTATGTATACATACAGTACAATATGTGAATGCACAAACATTAAGATAGTTAGCACACATTATATTATTTATGTTCCAATCGATGAGAATAAAATAAAGAATCTCATTATTATATAACTTAAATGTTTGGAATTATAATATGCTTTACTTATTCGTAGATTTTTCAAATAGTATAAAGTTTAAATGTAACATTTATTTATGAATGTATTTGTAACAGCTTTGTGATTAAGTGTTATAAATTGATCAAAGCCTTTAAAATACTGGTACCATTTGCTTTTAATATTATTTATTAGTGATGTAAACAAAAAAAATGGTGATTTTTCTTTTAGTCAGTTTCGTATTCATTATTTCATTCATTTATTCATATCAATTTACAATCAAATTATTATTATTATTTTAAGTCATGAGATTATTAAACATTTATTACTTCTCAATTTAAATATATTTGAAGGTAATAAAATTACTTTTGACTTTAAATATACATTACTACAGAGCCTTGTTTTCAATTTATATTTACAAAGAATGTCACAGACCTTATAGTTAGTAATTTCATTCAATAAATTTTGAAAAGAATATTAAGGGAGTCTCAACATACAAATCCATATTATAGAAATTGAAACCTAACACCTAAAGGACATTTCTTTTGCCACATTTACCATTGCAATTTGGCACCGAACTTGGGCTCGATTAACTTTTAAATCTACATTGATCATATTGCACTTGTTACAATTTTGGATATATTCAACTAGCAGCTCAAAAATAAGTGCAATTTAAACAAATATATTTATTGACATGTGACTGATGAGTGAATGATTCACATGGTATATAAAATTTGCAACAAATGAAAAATTTTAAATATACACCTCTCACTAGAACAAAAAAAGTTATACATTTTTTTCAAAGAAAATAGAAGAAGATAGGATTCTATTATTTATGCATTTTATTAATTTCCATTTATAGGCAGTGAAAGGAGGATGACAGACCCTGGACTACCAACTATATAATGGTAATATATACTTATTTATATTTGTATAACTTAATAAAAGCAGAGTTAGAAAATAATTCTCAGAAATTATAAGGTTAGAAAATATTTCACAGAAATTAGAAAAAAGATTAGAAGCAAAGTTAGAAAATATTTCTCAGAAATTACAAGAAAAATTAGGAAATAATTCTAAGAAATTAGAAAAAAGATTTAATTCTCAGAAACTAGAAGTAAAAAAGTATGAACTGAAAATATGACTTTAAGAGAAGAGGCTAAGACTGAATCTATAGTTCTAAAAGAAAAGACCAAAGAGTAAAGGGAAGTAGTGAAAATAGAAATACAAAAGATAAATAAAAAAATACAGGAATATCAAAAAGAATATCAAGGGTTCTGGAGGCAAATTATGGAAGACAATAAAAGTTTAAAAGATGAATTTAAAAACTTTCGAGTGAAAATGGAATGTTTTTTTCAAACCTTATGTCAAGAATGTGACATGAAGTTAGAAAAAGGTATTAAACTCCAAAGGGATGCAATAATTAAGTCCACACAGAAATTGCATACAAATTACCAATGAGATGAAGGGTAAAAAATTAAAAGAAATACACAAAAAACTTCAAATGACATCCATCCAATATAGTTGTAAATTAATTTTATGGAATAGGGTATCAATTGAAGGAACTGAATACTTAAATTAATGAAGTAAATAATAAAATTATTCAGGATAAATTGAGATAGATAGTAGAAAGGGAATACAGCAACATGAAGACCAATGGAAATAGAATTGAGGCAAAGCATACAAGAAATAAAGGACAGTAGAATCAAAACTCATAATCACCATGTAATACAAGCAAATGAAGAAATATAAATGACCAATAATAAAATAAAAGAATTGAAGTCCACAATAAAGAACAAAGATAAATATATAGATATATTATCAGGACAAATGGAAAGATATCACATTGATATTATGCCTAAAGAAATCCCATATGATGGAACAAAAAAATAAAAGTTAAATTCATCCACAGAAGGAAAATGCAGATGTAGATACCCAGAAGAAGACTATTAATGATAATTCTACATTAAATATGATATAGAATGATGAACAAATTCATTTCAAGAACTCGTATATATATCTCATCTAGTTAACATAAAAATATTTAAGAGAGAATATAAAGAAAACCCCATACAATACTTGATCACTTTAAGTAATTATTCACTTTATATGAAATGATTGAAAGAGAAAAAATAGCAATAGTCAATTATCATTTAAGTGCTGCTGCAAGAGCTTGATAGATCTCATTATTTGCATTAACCAGAACTTATTCTAAATTTAAGAAAAAAATAATTGACCATTTTTGAATGAAGTTCAACAAGATTCTATAGAATAGAGGATGGTTCAAGAAAAATATAACTTTAACAAAGACAGCATGATTCAATTCTTTAGACAATAAGTTGCAATTTTAAAAACCTTAACTGACATTCATTTATCATAAAAAGTCATAATCAGAATAATCAGGTGGAATTTACCACATTACATTGAAACAGTATTAGTCAGAAACAATTATGGTATATTTGAAGAAATATCAAATATTTTTGGGAATATTAGAAGTAGGCGATAATCCAAATGAAACAACATCAAGATTAAAAAAGGAGAATTCTGATTACAAAATATTTAACATATATTGGAGCAGTAATGAACAAAAGAAAATACTGAAATGAAACAGGGAGAGAAATAATTACCCGACAAGAGGATAATTTATATAGAGAGTCAAATCAACACTGGCCATACTGTCTGAGGTCTCATCAAGTGAGTAAACCCAAACAAATGGATGTATAAATAAGAGGGCTAAAAATACGTATCACACCCAAAATTAGGAATAAACAAACTAAAAGAGATCTCATCAGAATGTTCCTCACATAGGGGTCTATGATCTAAATTTCAGAGAGACAGCTTATATATGACAATACATTCTTTAGAATTTGATCTGAATGAACTTTTAGTAGAAGACTGGAAAGACATTCTATCCATAAATAATTGTCCAAAAATTGTTGTAAAAATTGAAGGAATTGAAACTGGAAAATTGATAGATATTGGCAGTCAGATTTCTATCAGTTCAGAAACTTTATTCTATAAAATTCAACAATAAAATAAATCAATCCTCTCATTACCATTGAAATAATCTACACAAATCACATTGGCAAATGGCTGAAAAGCCAAATTGTTTGCGCAAGTATGCATTAAAATTGATCTAAATTCCCTAAACGTTGAACATATTTTCTTTATTATGAGTGAATTAATATAATATGGTAGTAGGATCTGATTTTTTAGAAAGGTTTAATTGGGTCATTGATTATAAGAGAAAACAAATTATTTGCCAAAATGAAATTATTAAATTTATCTGTTACATATCATTTCCCTTGGTAACCCTTTCTTGTGTTCAGACTATAATGGATGACTTGGACTTTAAGTCTAAAGTGTAAGAATTCAATAACTTTGGAGTTGAAATAAGGAACAAATGAAATATATAAATTTAAAGATATGTTTTCAAAACAACCTGATATCATTAAAGGTTATATCCATATGATTTATTTTAATAAAAACATCCCATTTTGTTCAGAAAATGAAAATCTAAAACTCTTAGAGTTGAATATATGTAGCATACTTAAGTTTAGATTTTGTTTATATTTTAAAAGTGATCACAAGAAAAAATATAGTAAAATTGCTTGCAATAAATTGTTAAACTTTGTTATATTATAATATTTTATCTTAATATTTCCAAAGTTGCAATTATTGAATAATAATAGAAGATAATGTTCAATTTTATCCAATTTAGGCACATTTAATACTATATTTGATATTGTAATATGGAATTAATTACTGCTAAAGATCATTATAGTTGTGGATCACTTTCAAATTGATAATTGTAATTTTAATTCTCATGTATTAATTAATGATATATATTCCATTTTGATTGATGTTTACATTAAATGGTAGATGTTATTTAGTATGAGATTTGATTGTTGTCATGTTAAATGATTATAATGATATGCATTTTTATATTTATAATTTCTTATATTTATGTCAGGTGTACTTGTTCATTTACCCTGCCTGAGAATGTAAATTATCATCATAGGGAAATCATACATGATACCCATAATGTTTTGAGTGAATTAAGACTGTGCTATTATAAAGGATTTTGTATATTTCATTAAACAGAAGATTAACCACCCTTTATTTTTTCTTTCATCCTTTCTTTTTTCCTTATATCCCTAAAGGTGTTCCCAAATAGTGGCACTGGAATTTTAGACCATTTGTAGTCATGGAGTGACCATGGTCTAGGTTGTTTATTCACTTATTTATCTCAGTGTAACCCCATTATACCTCTGGCTATATTGCGTATTTTGCTAGATTTAATACTCTTAAGTCTTTATGATTTGATAATGGTAATAATGAAATCATTCATGATAAGATAGGAATTAGAAATGTGAATTATTTAACATTAAGCAAATAATGATAGGAAATAAAATCTTGCCAAGTATTAGTTTATATTATTGTATTAATGTACTAATGCCTTATCTATTGGAAGTGATCTATATTTACTATTTATAGTTAAGTATTAAAATGCTGATATTTTCATTAGTATTAGAGAAAATCTTATAATCTGACATTAATTATTTAAATGTAGAACCATAATATTCTTAGTAACATATCATAGTATGAAACATTATGAATGCTTTAAGAATACCTGTTATATTACATTGTCTAGTGTTGATTATTGCCAGCTTGCTATTCATCGAATATGAATTTTAGGATTATTTACTTTTATTTAGTTTTAAATAAATTAGTTTCACAAACTTATGCTTGAGAAAGAAAATATAAAATGTATAATAGATTAAAACAAAATTAATTTAAAGAATAGGTGTAAGTAACAATTAAATATAAGATGATACTGTATTATAATTGTAATCAGACCCAAGGAGATCTTATCTGTCAATAATTAGATATGTTACTGAAATCTTGTTCTGTGTATTTTCCATCTATAAGTTTTATCAAGAGTATTTTTTTTTATTGTTGTTGTTGATTTTTCTTTTAAATATGTAAATATTGTAAATAAAATTTTGTTCTGAAAATGTATTCAGTTGTCTGTAGCTTACTGCTAAATACTGTCCATATTGTTATTGCTATCCACCCTTTATGTTGTTGCTATCACCATCAACAGCACTTAATGTTATTGGTTTTATTATATGTTTTGCATATAAGAAATACGTTCTGTTAAGTTCTTATATTTAGAGTATACAAAATTTTGCTATTTACTGATCAAAACATTGTTAATATTATGTACATATGCTATTTTCAAATGATATTTCAAAGGTTAAATATTTAGTTTTGGGTAAATTTTCAAATATCATCATTGATTGAGCTTGGTCATATTGTTATAGATATCCTACTGGTATTATTACAATTGTGATTAAAATATTTCCAGATTATTTAATGATTAATATGATTATTATATTTACCTTATTATTAGGGATATATTGATTTGTCATAAAATTTCGAGTTTACTTTTATTATCACCAGTAGAGTAGTTATATATATTCTTTATTAATTCCATTTATGTATTATGAGTCATCTTTGTTTTTTATATTTGGATAGTAGTAAAATCCCTCTTACTGATCCAGATATACCTTGTAAAAATAGTGACATTTTGAATTATATGCACTCTGAGACATTAAATTATTGATTAATAGTTTAACTTTGAGTTTATTATTACTTTTCATTTCTTAAGTTATTTGATATGCATCATCTTGATCTCTTATTTTGTTCTTATTGTTTATTTGATTCATTAAAGCCTCAGAATTTAAACTTCTTTCTTTAGTTTTTAAAACTTAAAACCCATTTTTTTTTTTTAGTTGTTAAATTTTCTTCTTTAATTAGTCAAGCTTAGAACTCCTTGTCTTTATTTCAATAGTATTGTATTTTGGTTTGGAATAATATCATATTGATAGTACAGAATCCCATTCATCATCACCAACCCTGTTATCACAGCTCATCCATATTTTATTTTATTTTCATCATCAACTCATCTTATTTCATCACCATAATTTATTCATCCTTCATTGATTCCTATTTTATCACAATCTTAACTATTCATTATCCTAACACATTTCTTTCTCTTCCCCTCATGTCCATTTATTATTCATTTCCATTAGTTAATTATTATTTGCTCTTCATCATCCATTCAATAATACACAACTTTATTGATTTATCATTCATTCCATACTTCTAATTTCATACTCATCTCATAGATAAATGCCTTCCTGATTATTAATCATCCTGTAGAATTGCAAGTTAAATATTTGTTTTTTAATATCTTGTTTTTAGGTATTGGAAATTAGTTTAATCAAGTATTTTATCTAATGTTAGACATAGGAGATATAGGATTAATGTGATATAAAGTCAGTAGTGCATTGTGACCCTTATATCATCTACTCATGCTTATGCTAGTCAAGTCAGTTCTTGTCCTTTATTTTATTTTACTTGTATTTTATTATATTTTAATGATATTAAGGTTACAGTATGTAAAAGCATCATTATTTAACCTATTCTAGAATCCCTACAATAATATTATGTGAAATTATAAGATAAGAAATGACAGCAGAAAAGCCTACTATATAATAAAATTTACTTACTTGCAATCTAAATCAACAAGTGATAACATTGGATGTATTTCCTATAAAAGTATACAGTTGGTGTTTGAATAACAGAATGCCTTGCTAGCATTAAGTAGAAATGGGTCAAATACCTTTCATCTTTTCATTGCCTCTCTATAAGTCTGATACACACAGTTTTACATGCAGTTAGAAGTTTGGACATAGATTGTAAAAGAATTCTATCTATTAACTTTATTTCAAAATTTTTGCAACAAATTATATTTCATGAAATATTTAAGAAATTATTAAAGAAATTTATTTTATTATAAAGAAGCCATTCACAATTATACCAAAATTCCTTGAGATAAATTGTTTATGACTTAGAGAAGCCAAAGGAAACTTTTTAGAAAATTGTATCATTCTACAAGTTATAGAGACAATTGGCATAGTGTGAAGAAATCATCACCTGTAGAAAATTATTCTATTAAACGTCTTTAACCTCACTGATTATAGAATCTTGAATAAAGAACTTTCATACAAGAACTTTTAAAAAAGAAATTCTCAGAAATAATAAAATTTCATTTATATTTTTTATTATGCATGCATATTTTTCTTTGTTTAAGCATTTCGGAAATAATAGGTTTACTGGCCATGTAAACAATTTCATTAATAATATTTTATTTCTATAATTATGTGCACATATAGTTCAATGTGGGAATGCATGAATGTTTAGATAGTTAACACACATTATATTATTTATGTTCCAATCAATGAAAATAAACTAAAGGATCTCATCGTTGTAGTAACTTAAATGTTTGAGATTATAATATTCTTTTGCTTGTTGTACTTATTCATAAATTTATTCAAATTTCATAAAGTTTAAATGTAACATTTACTTGTAAAACTATTTATAACAGTTTTGTGATTAAATGTTATAAATGGATCAGAGTCTTTTAAAGTATTAATGCGCTTTGCTTTTAATATTATTTATTAGTGATGTAAATAAAAAAAAAGAGTGATTTTTCACTTAATCAATTCATATTCATTATTTCATTTATTTACTTCATAGTCACATTATTATTTTAAGCTCTGTTATTATTAAAGATTTATCATTTCTCAATTTAAGTATATTTGAAGTTAATAAAATTACCCTTTGACTTTAAATATACATTATTGCAGAGCTTTGTTTTCAATTTATACTTACAAAAAACATCACAGGTCTTATAGTTAATAATTTCATTCAATAAATTTGGAATAGAATATTGAGTCTCAACATACAAATCCATATTACAAAAACTGACACATGAACCTAAAGGACATTCCTTTTGCTCACATGTACTGTTACAATATATAGAATATGTAAGATATTTGTCTAAAAATATCATAAAGAAGTCCAATTGTTTTATGCAATTTTTTTATTAATTGTGCACATTAATGGAATAAAATATTGAATGTCTGAATATTTATTCTTTTTCTTATAAAAATGAGTGACGTAATTGGATTACATTTGATACACTGCATAATAACAGAGTTGACACAATGAAAAATATACTGCAATTTTTTTGTCTTAACAATATAGCAATATATAATATGGATGTATTTGTTTGTGTCTACTTATATATATATTAGATTTTATTCTAAAAAATTAAACTCAATTACATTTGTAATATCTACTCAATTTTGATTTTATATATGATGAATAGTAATGAAAAACATTTTAAATAACTTTTATTATAAAATCAGGTTATACAAATAAATTTGCATTTATTAAACATTAGTCTTTTTTTCTTCTAAATATCTATAATTTAAATAAATGTTAAAATTTTGCAAATAATAAAAACTATATGAAAATGGCCCCTTGAAAGAATTAAATAAAAAAAATGGAAATAAGTATTATAATGCAATTAAATTATTTAATAAAAATTACTATCACAGATTAATTTAGATAATTAAAAAAAACAAGGCACTTATTTAAGCAATAAACCTTGATAAATACATTGAAACCTATTTTACAGTTCAATCTTCTTAGGGATAGACTAAACTTTATGACGACTGAGAATTTTTTCTTTAAATAATGACATGTAATAATATATATATATTAGAGCATAAAAATATATTTATATAACTTTAATTGCTTAACATATCCATTCATATATATATATTATTGTGTATGGTACTTTTTAAAAAAAAAAAACAAAACAAAAAACATTCGGTGTGTCACTAAATTACAACCATTATAATAAAAAGTGAATAATTATTTAAAAAAATTCTTTTTACATTCTTGTGCTGAATTTTATGTTTACTTTTTGACAAGTTTTCATTTTTTATTTGCAGTCATTTTCAATCAAAGCTAAAATAACAATAATATATATGATCTAGAAGAACATATAATATATTTTATTATATACAAGTTATTATATGTATATAATAATGTAAAAAATACTAAAACAGAGTATAATTTTAAACTGTGTTTTAGTATTTTTTACATTAATAGTTAGAATGACAGAGTATCAAAACGTAATTATATATATATATATAAATAAGTAATATTATTATAAATCATTTATTAATTACAATTAAATTTTTTAGTAATGTACTAATAATATAAATTATTTTTGTAAAACATCAGTATATATTATTACTTCACACTATTCAATATTAAGCTTAACTTTATTTTTATAAATAAACTACAGATAACCCGTCTATAATAACATGGTAGATAGTTTTCTAGAAAATGCTGTGTTGTATGAGACGCAGAGCAAGTATAAAAAAGGGAGTTAGGCTCCAATAACTTATTAAAAACAAATATATTTTTAAAATCCATACAAGTAATATTAACAGGTGTATGTATAACACAAAACGAAAAGAAAAAAAACTATAACTATTTTCATTTTAATAAAGTTAATTTAATAATTTTCTTCCTCATCACTGCTCAGTACAAACAGATGTAAACGTTTTTTTTGCTCAAATAATATCATTCACTGAATCCTTTTTATCATTTGCACTAATTGCCTCTTTAAAAATCTTACTTTTTGTTTATTTTCTGAACCTTCCAAGGTTTTTATAGATTTCCTAGTATGGAAATAGGCAATTTTAGTTCCCTTTTGAATTTTCAGCTTTTCAACAAATAGATCTGCATTCAAGAAAAAATATTCTAGATGTTTAACTAAGCTGAGGCCTTTCCATAATTTTTTTAATGTTAATTTATTTACTTCACAATCTTTAACACTGCTGTTCTCAGAATTCATAGTTTCTGATGCCATTTCCAGCAAATCTGAGTCATCATTTTTTTCTTTTGTCAATAAATCTTGAATGTCCTAAATAGCCATATCTTCAAAAACATTGTTTGCAATTGATTTAGCAAATTCTAATATGCAACCAATTTTAGTTTCTGATAGTTCAAGTTCATTTTCTATTTCAACTGATGTTGGACAAATCTTTTCCCAACATGTATTTAACATTGATAATTTTAAATCTTTCACACTTCCATCACACCAATTGACCTTGATTCATCTATTTTTAAAATTTACTGTAAATGATCTTCTCATGTAGTAAATTTGATCTAATGGTTGAAGCAATGAAGTAGAAACACTGCTTGGATATTGGGATAACTCATATCTTGTGTGTAATCTGGAGCATTATCTAATAGTAACAGCATTTTGAAGTTCAAATTCTTCTTTTTAAATAATTGTCAATTTCTGGCACAAAATACTTTAAAAACCATTCTCTAAGTAAATCTCTAGCTACCCAAGCTTTTGAATTTGCTTTCCAATATACTGGTAAGGTGTTTTTATTTATGCCTTTAAATGCTCTGGGATTTGAAGATCTATAAAAAAGTGATGGTTGTGTCATAAAGTCTCCTGATGCATTACTATACAAAAGTAGCATTACACTATATTTAGATACTTTAATTCTGAGTGCATTTTTTTTTGTTTTGATATAAAAGTTCTATTATCCATTTTTTCTACCAAAGCCTAATTTCATCAACATTAAAAATTTTATGTGATATGTATTATTGCTTTCTATAATATTTAAAAATTTTTCTGGATATATTTTGGCAGCTTAATGATCAATTGATCAATATTTACCTTGAATTATTATGCTATAAATTGCAAAATGGTTTTTTAATTTTGTGAACCAACCTTTATACACAAAAAATTGGGCTGATGAAGATTTTCTGTTTTCTTTAAGATCTTTGTAAATTTGAAGAGCTTCTTGTTTAATGATATTGCTGTCCAATGGAATTCTTTTTTAATAGCTATTATCTATCCAGTTGCTGGATATCTTTTCCAGTTTCTCAATTATTGGTGCATTGGGATGAGCTGCATATTTAGTAAATATCAAAGATCTTGCAGCAACAGCACTTTTTTTTTCCAATTTTTTTTTAATGGTTTGGAGTATGTCTGATGCTTTAGATAATCCAAAATTTGTATTTTTATATCCAAAGAAATATTTTTTTTCTTAAACATTGTTTTATTATTTTTAGCATAGTTTGAATCTGAAATTTAGTTTTCCAAAAATTAGTATTAAAAATAAAAAGATATTTTTTAACATATATCCAAAAATATTTAAAATAAGTTTCTTTCAAAACTACAAATACTAGAATTTCTTAAAATAATATTTTCTGTGATTCATGAACTGAATGCGTAAAACAAAAAATATGCAATGAGATGCATTTAATTCAGAAAAAGAGTCTTGATAAAATAAAATTTGGGTTATTTCCCCAATTGTATGTATTCAATGCTGTGATGATAAAAGTTGTTTATTCCACTAATTATATATATATATATATATATATATATATATATATATATATATATATATATATATATATATATATATATATATATATATATATATATATATATATATACTGTAGTAGAGGGATTTGAGTTTAAAACTGATAATGTTATCTAAAAAAAAAAGAAAAATTCATTAGCTTAGTTTCAACACTAAAAAATAATTTTATTTATCTCACAGCAAAATCTTTAAGATTAATAGAGGCTATTCTTAGTTTAAGAATGGTATAATAAAACTAATGACATATATATTATATTAGTGATATTTTAATAGATATAAATAGTTTTGCTTCAAAATAATCTTTAAATATTAATAAAAATGACATTAAACTATTGTTAAGGTATGTGTATTTATATGTTTATGTGATTAAACAATATTAAATTATACTTAAGTAATATTTATTAAGGCTGTAACCTCAAGAATGTGTGCATAAAAATGTAATAGTAGGCACCTCTACAGGTCTTAACAAAAGAAAACATTATTTTAAAATATTTAATTTATTTACAACAGATATTCAAATATTGATTATTGTATGTAAAATAGATGAATAGGAAGGAGTGTCAAACTTTATTTAAATATAATTTGAATATATTTTGTATTCTAATTTGTAGATTTATGCTTTATTATTTTAAAACATTTTGTACAAAAAATATATTTTATAAACTTTTGCAAAAAACATTTTAAGAACATGGAACATCAGATCATTAGAAAAGAACTTTCATAAAGTGAAGAATGAATGGATTTGATCCCAAATAAAGAATTACTATGCAAATGGATATAATTAAAGATTATGGAACAAAATGTCATAAAACAATATTCAGGAGATGATGTATTAAATACAGAAATTTTAAAGAACATCAATTTTACAGATATATAATGCTTACCAGTACAATACATACATTAAATAGTAGAATTATAGTGTTATGTGATAGTTTCCACAAATTTCTGATGTATTGGAGAGAAACCATGCTGTAGATGGTGTGTTATAAGAGAGTTTTCATAAATTTGATTGTGTTAGAATGAAACCATGTTGTAGCATGCCATGTTATAGGAGGATTCCCTGTACATATAAATAGGTTATAGTTAAACTATTTATATATGCATACGCATAAAATACAGATATTACTATTATTTAATTAAATATTAACAAATGCATCTAAATATCAAAGCATTTTTAGCAATCAATATTTTAAATTCATTTATATTATCTAAATTTGTAGATATATTTTTTTAATTTCAATTATTTTTAAATTGTGTGTATATAATCAGTCAATTTCATATTTAGTATTATCTAAGTTACAAAATAATTTTGTATTTTCATTTAAAACAATTTTGAATTTCATAGAAATTTTTTTGTATTTAGCAAACCTGTTCCCTTGGTAAAAACTTCAATTAATAAATTATTAATTATTTTTTATCATAATTAAAACTATCAATCAAAATTAATTGCATTTTATAATTAAACTATAAAAATTATCATTTTTCTTCATAACATAATTATTATTATATAAATTATAACAGCTGCAAATTGATTATTATATTTTCACATTAATTATTTTTTAGTAATGTTAAATAACTATATGTATTTTATATTTTGTATCTTAATATGTTTATACTAAGTTTACATATTTATGTTTTAATTTAGAAGAAAATATGTCTCTTCACCATCATTTAATTTTTAGTGCTTTTTAATATTATCTGATTGAATTGTTTCATTGATTGACATAGCCTTTTTTTTTAAATAAGTGATTGCTTTTAATGTTTGCAAATTAATGATTTTTATAATGAATTTTGTGTTATTCAAATTTTATTTCTAATGAATGTGTGGTTTATTTTTTCTAAGATTAATCTTTTGAACCTAATTTATACCTACTGATTTTTCTCTCTCTTTTTTATTTTATTTTTTATAAAAATATATTTCTCTCTTTTTTGAATAAAGGCATTATATTTAGTGCAATTATTTTAAATGTTTTTTTGATTTTCAAATGTTATATTTACTTTATTTTACTATAGTGAATAGAGGAATTTGAATTTAAGATTTTCAGTCTATATTCATCCTCCACTCCATGATTATATGTATCGGTTGTTTGAAATAAAGTGGAAGATGAATATAGACTGAAAATCGTAAGTTCAAATCCCTTTATTTACTATAATAAAACATTCAGTGTACTGATTCGATAGGTTAATTACTTTATTTTTGTTTTTTATATATATATATTGTTGTGCCATAACTATAAAGCACATGTAGTCATATGTTTTTCCCCTATTATTTTTTTAATTCAAATTTTATATTGCGAATGAGCTCTTTTTTAATACTGTTATTTTATTGTCAAGATTGTTTTATTTTTGGTTAATATTTATATTAAGTTACGTTGTTAAAAATATTTATTAATTTACATTTCTAACTTATTTAAATACAGTATATGTAAATATTTTATTTATGTAGCGCGATATTTTTATATAAATAATAACGTAGCTTAAACAACGGCATATGCACTTTACAGATTGTATTTATTACTTTTATTAAAATATATGTATTAAAATTTGTTGATTAAAAAGATAATACTTTCATTATTATATCTTTTGTATATATTGTAGAAAAAAAGTCTTTTAAATAATTTACTTATTTAATTACAATAATATATATGAAAATAAAGTTTTATTTGGTTAATTTGACTATTGTACTTAATCGTTTAGATTATAACAATAAATTTTTTAAATTTATTATTGTTAGAGATCCTCTGACATATTAAAAAAAACAAAACTTATCAAGTGCTCCAGCATAGATGAGAATAGACTCCTTCGTTCTACCCTAAATTTTATGATTTACCTAAACTCGAGATACCATTTTAGTCCTATTGTGTGTGCTACAGGTTGTACAACACATTCTTTGGCATGGTTTTTAGCCAATGCTTACAACCATTGACAGATAATATTACACTCAGAATTAATTCTGTTCATTTTATTTCTATTATTAAAAACTTAAAACTAGCTAAAAGCAATTTATTGGTCAGTTTTGTTACCTCTTCTATCTTTATCAGTATTATTGTTGCAGAAGCTTTATCTATAAAATCTGAATACAATAATTTATCTGAATTTATTCTTTCATTGTCAAAACTTTGCTTAGAAAATGTTTTTATTTATAATTTTTCAAAACTATAAACAAAGTAAGGGTTTTTTTTATGGGCTTTCAATCTTCATGAATAATTTTGATAATCAAGTATTAAATGCAGCTAGTAAGAAATCTTACATTTGGCTCAAATATGTGAATAATACATTTGTTATAAGGCCTTACGAATGGCATCCTAGTATTAAGTTTACCATGGAGTTGAAAATATGAAATAACAAAACATTTTCTTTTCTAGATGTTTTATTGCTAGAAAACCTAAATGATTCTTTGTCAATATCTGTTTGTAGAAAATCCACCCATGCATACAGATATCTCAATATTAATTCTCATTATCACCTTGTTCATATATTTTCTGTGACAAAAGTCTTTTGATAAGTGCATATAGTTTGTCTGATAAAGATCATCTCACTCAAGAAATAACACTAATTAAAAATATTCTACTCTCTAATGATTATAATAAACACATTTCATATACAACTTTACATAACACTAATATTAAAAAGGAAAAACTCAATTAATTATAGAAACTTTATATTAAAGAAGTTACTCATAAGATCAATAGAAGACTACCTAATTTTAATATAAAAACTATCTTTATCACTAACAAAAGAATTGATTCCCTCCCCCTCCTCCATAAATCTAGAGACAGAATACTTTTAGAATACTAAAATGTCTATAAAATTCCATGTCCACAGTGGACAAAAAGCTATGTAAGTCAACCATATAAATGAATTAATATTAGAGCTAGGGAGCATAAAAATGCATTCAATCAAAAGATGATTACTTCAGTTTTTACATTGCATTTTTTATTAATTGTTACATGCCAGGCTGTGATAATTCTAAAATGCTCACTCTGACTATATAAATTTAAAAAAATCTCGATTTACTCTGGCTGCACTTTCACTATTGCAGCAAACTGGCCATTCAGGCAGAGAAGTGAAATATAGAAAATGAATAAGACCAATGGTATCTATAACCAGATAAAGGTTATATAAAATACAACCTGTGGACACACTTCTCAGCTTCTAAATTCAATCCCCTGCTTCCAAATCATTTCTAATTGTTTTGAGGTAAATCCTCAGCTTCCAGCTTATCATAAGTTATAATTAGCATGCTTAGATGACAGGTATACAATTCAGTGCTTGATCAATCCCTATCTAGCTCTGTTATTTAAGTATAGGGGAGACTAACTATAATGTATTGCTTAATACTTACATTTAATTATAAAATATCTATTAATGGCATAATTATCAGAGAGAACTGACCAAACAATAATTAGCAAACAAATGATTTATTTAAAACACTTCTAGTCAAAACCATAGTAATAAAATATAATAAAAGAACATTATAAGTTTATTTAAACACACTTCTAGTTAAAATATATGATAGTCAAAAATACTATAATTAAAACATTTAAATCTAAATATGCACACACACACACATTTAAATATAAATTCATTACTCAATGGAAAGCTTTGCAAATATTAAAATACATTATGAGAAAAATAAATATGCATGCACATACTGGAGTTCATTCTATAAAATAACTTATAAGAGACACTTAAAAATTGCTATGGCTATCAAAGTTCAACAAAGTCTTTCATTCAAACATGGTCAGTTTATGAATGGGAATAAAGAAGTTCATAGTTACTTAGGATTTTACACTTTACACTTCTAAAGATATGATTCCTCATTTTCTTTGGTCATATTGATCACCAACCAGTTGGATTTTTGGACTCCACTAATGGTTTTGGTTCCTGGTTGACTTCCTGTGCTCACTGAGATAGATATTCCTTGGCTGTTCAGAGTATTAAGTGTGCACAAATTCTATACAGATGGCTTCTGATGTTCTGGAGAACCAGGATTGAAGATGGGCCACATACTTTGGTGACTGTCTAGCATTGCATGATGTTAGATGGTTCTCCAGTAAATGTGAAGACACTTACTCGCATGCTAGAGATGCTAGTAGCTTTCCCCATCTTCTCTTCTCTGGAAATTCTCCCATGGTAGTGGTACAAGTATAATCTTAATATTAATGATTATTATGAATGAAGCTGAATGATGCTGGAACTGCAAACATTCAAACAAACTAAACTGAACTGCTATGAATAAATTTTTCAGGCTCTTTATATGCTTCCTCTATTGACTCTTGTTATCACTCCGATCCAGTTTATTTACAAATTTTATTAATTACATTCCCATTGTGTTTTAGTCTACATTTTTGCATAGATTAATCTAGTTTTCAGATAAGACTGTCTTGAATCATTTTCCATTGTTTTCACTTAATGGAATTTAGATTCCCTTTCTTCTGTTTATTAGCTGAGCAATCTTTAAGTGAATTTAAATTTATATACCCCCCCCCTCTTTTTCCTATTCACTCTTTAACTATTAAAACTCTTATATATATAATTTTTAAATGACAAGATGATTCTATGCTTTGTCTTTTGGAGATTTGCATTTCTTAAAAAAAACCCTCTTAAATGCCTTTTAAATTATATTTCTCTTTTTTAAAACTTTCTAAATTACATTTCTATTTCTTAAAACTTTATTGGTTTCTTTTATGAATTTTAGACTGGATATTTAATAATAAATGATTCTGTAGTATTTTTATTTTTAAAATTTAGATTTTAAAATCTTAAATTAAGCATAATTTTTCTTAAAAAAAATTACAAACATATAGTGCTATTCACTAGCGGTACAATATTGAAGCAGTCGGATCTGAGTTCGATCCTAGCTTCATGTTATTTACCCTAATACTAACCTTAAATTTCCGATGCAATGGGGCTTTATACGTTCAATCCACGCTAATTTCCATAATGAATAACTTGTTTCAAATACGTAGTAAAATTAATTAGTTTAGTTTAAATTGGATCAATTCTCTAAATAAATTCATGATAAAATGTTCATGAATTTACATATATTAAATTGCCTGGATTGTGCGTATATATGTTTGTAAATATTAAATATATATAATTGTTCGAAAGTTTCATTGCGTCGGGAATACTTGTTTTTTTTTCACCTTTAAATAATTTGTAAAGTTTTGTGATTAAAAGCTACATTCCTTCCATAGGCTTTCAAATTCTCAAAAACAACAGTAAAGTTTTATTAATTAAAAAAGATAAGAATTCAATTTCTAATTAAAATCATTTCAGATTTTAAGAATTCATTTTCAATTAGAGAAGGAATTCAAGCTAATTAGTTTGAAAGCCTTATCGAGGGAATGTATTTGAAAACAACTAATTATAAAAAAACACATTGATAATAAAATGAGCGCTAGCCGGAGGCATCAGTGAACAGTATATATAGCCCTGAAAAGTCAGGAAAAAAAAAGCTAGCTTTGTTGTAGAGTAGTGCAGTGAACTCTGTGCGTATAAAAATTGTATTTCATCATGATAGAGGGCTAGAACATCAGGAATCTGGCTATGGTTCCTAAAGTCCCGAGAAATCTTTAATGGAGCTGCTGAACCTTTTTCCGGACCGATCATTCTGCTAAAATTATGAAAGCTACTAAAATACTGTTCCAGTAGTCAACCAATGATGCCTACATTTTCAACAACCTGGAGGTGTAACTTAAGGACCAGCGGAAGGGGTAATATATTTCTATAATGAACGTTAAACTTTCTGGCCAGTTCGAACTTTATTTTACACTCCTCCTATTTAAGAGCTCTTTATTATTTAATGTAAAAATCTTTATAAAATGCTACTATAAATTTATATTGTAATTCTTTCAGTCTCTAGTCTTTAAACTTTTTCTTTTCTTACCTGGCGGTTCGTTTAACATATTATATATATGTATTTATCGTGTGATTTATTAATGCTATTTAAAAATTATATGCCAATAATCTTTCAACTCGATGAGCTCCTCTGTTCTACTTGCCTCATGCAAATATTATAATATTAATTTCAAATAGTAATTCTCGCCCATTAGAACTAAATTTGAAAGTTCTATTAATCATCGAGTCGAAAGAAAATATTACATGTTTATTATTTTTATAATTGGCTAATAATAAACTATTAGCTCCGTTTTTCACCTATGTCCCCAGCTCCTAAGTTACAAGTATTTATATATATTCATATAATGTTAAAATGGTATTTTCTTGCTTCACTAATGTTGATTTATTAATTCAAATATAATGTTAAATGTTTTTATTGCAAAAAGGGCCGATAAAGGGTTAAATAGATTTTAATTCAACTTTTGTTGTTATTTTGTATTAAGATTCAGGAAGAGCACGATATTAGGGCATAATTAATATAGTTTCCAAATATTTTCAAATAAGTTTTCTTAACAGCCCGTTTGACTTTAATTAATTGGTCAAGTCATCATGTAGAGCATTCTACATGGGTTTTATTTTTCAACGATGACTATCAAGTCATCATCATCGAACGTTGCTGACGTAAGGCAATCTTCCGCTCCGTTAGGCTGGTCGGTGATCATATTCTCTTATTTAAATTTCTAGAGGAAGAAAGTACTTCCTTTCCTATTCATTAGTCAAAGGGCGT
Organism: Epiperipatus broadwayi; assembly: GCA_028023455.1. Lineage (NCBI taxonomy): Eukaryota > Metazoa > Onychophora > Udeonychophora > Euonychophora > Peripatidae > Epiperipatus > Epiperipatus broadwayi. Next base: position 3,547,513 of record JAQFVV010006245.1, on the reverse strand, counting down.
AAGACTTGCCAAATGCAAGCCGCCATAGGACTTCGATCATCGACTAGCGATCATCTTTCAATTTTACTCTCTGCCTTGTAATTCGTCAGTACCGTTGCATCTTTGTCCCGGTAAAACTCGCTCCGTGCTCGTAATTCGTGATGAAGTGATTTAAATTAAAGTCGAACCAATTCTCAAATATATTTAGTTTAAATCAGTTTTCAAATCAAGATTAAAGTTATGCCTTAAAATACGTTTTGCTCTTCATGAATAGATTTCCGAATGTGAAAATAAATCTCACATTCCACCGTAATAAAATTAGAACAATCATTTCCGTTCTTAATGAATACCTTTATCTGCCTTTATATTTCTCGTTGGGGGCATAGACATAGAATCCCATGTTGTGTAATACTTGTTGGCATATGATAAGGACCGCCACTCTTATTATATTTATCAATTCTTTTAAAGACTAGAGGTAATTAATGCATTCTATATTTTGATTGAAACAAAACAAATTATTCTTATTAAATATTTTCTAACATACTTGGTTTCTTAGTTCATCATTCTTTTTATAATTATTTAAATGTTAATACCCGCTGTCTGTGTTGGCAACCCGAACATACATATGATTCAATTTATAAAATTATTCAAAGTATATAAATTCTTAGATATTAGTGTTACTCAGGAGTCTCTAGTCCTCACCAACCATTGAGCTAGTTCTTGGCGCATAGCACTGTGCCGTCGATTTCTGCTATCTGAGCTGTTGAGTTGGGTTTGAATTCAGTTTTGGTTCAGCTGAGTTTGAATCCGATTTGACTTGCGGTGGTGGTAGGTTTCGACCGGTACAATATATTAATTTTGATTTAAAATGACTACCAAGAACATTTAAATAATATCAATAATAATAAGAATAATGATAAGTACACAAATATTAAAATGAAAATTTTAGAATATTATTCATTATTAATATATATCTGTACTTAATACATGTATATATATATATATATATTGTAATGGTCAGAAAACGTGTGAATTGTTAACATAGTGTAGAATTCGACAACCATACAGAACTGCAGCACCATCTAGATAGTGAAGCTACCCATAGTACTGAGTTTGAACATAGTTTATCGGTTCAACAATATAATCTATGAAACAACGCATCTGATGCAACATTAGTAAATATTTCTTTAGGCCCGGTGATCAGGGTATGCATGAGATTCATGATTTTATTTCGAGTTAGCCAATCAGAACATTAACCTTACACATTTATTTTTAAATAATCGAGGAAACATATTGAATGGGTATCAAATAAATAAATAAAGAAATAATGGCAGATGTATAGTTTGAAATTATTTATTGAAACATTTTAATAAATTATTTACCAATAATATTTGATAGTACTTAAATTGAGTTACGGAATTTTCTGATATTGTTATATATTCAAGAAATACATTTATTGATTTAGTAACATTTATATGGAATCATTTTATCAATAATACCTTTTATTTAAGATCTCAGTAGTGGTATTTCCAATACTGTTCATGTTTACAAAGAGAAATACATTTATTTGATAATGTAATCTAGCTACCTAAAATTCTTGAGCAAGTATTTCTAAGGCATGCCTTTAGGGATTTATACCTTTGCAATGCAAGAGTCTAAAATAAGATTTATAATAGTAGCGGCGGACATATATTTTATTTAATTAAAAATTATTTATTAATAACTAAGGGCAAACATTTATTTGAGAGTGAATTGTCAATAATGCAGAGACTGAGTTAAACATAGAGTATAAAGTTAATAAAAGAAAACACGTACGCTAGAAAGGCGATATGGAATGGCAGTATATTGAAACTGCAAAGCCGTGAATAAGTTTATAAGAATGATGGGCTGGCATTTGCCATCAGCTCAAAGAGGTAAGGTGTCACATAAGCATAACCAGGGACAAGCGGTTCGTGCTGTGATTGCCTGCTGGTTTCCTGACTTTCGTCAAGCCCTACGGGAGCATTCATTATGTCTGCTCATGTACGATGACTAGGGTTAATTTCAACCCTTTAGAATCTGAAATATTCAGGGCTTGTAATGGGTCATCGCTTCTCTAAAATGTAACATGTGTATAATGCATAGATGATTCTGTGAGATTTTAAATATATTTTATAACTCGGCCCTACATTATCAACATTTAATAATGAACGTTTGTGACTCTCAAAGAAATGCAATTTTATGGAATTATTAATCAAGATTTATTAAAATATAAAACAATATATAAACTGGGTGATTATTACAATAATATATCAGCCATTTGCTAAGCAGTAGACCCTTGCATTACAATAAAGGAAGCATTGCATGCATGTCGTCTGTATGAAAATATTAACTTATTTATGAAAGTAAATATTAATGAAAAATTAACATGCATCCACTGTTTCAAATGATCATATATTTATACTTAGAAAATTATGAGCATGCGATAATTAAATAGTAAATGTAGATTTTAGAAATGCTACCTAAGAAAGATAGAGTTAGGCAGGCTAGATTATTAAAGAAGTTTACATATTAATTATTAAATTTATAGCATTACAAATGATAGTTCTACAATTTATAGTTTATAAGTTACATAAAGAATGAATAAGCTATAGCGGGATATTAGTAGAGTACTCTAGAGAATTTGTACTCAGGTACCTGTTTATGAGAAGTTTTCCGATTCATTGGTCAGTAGCAAATTGTTCGTGATTCTAGCATTAGCAGTTCTTTCCTGTATTTAGGTGGTTCATTTAATTTAACAGCAGCAGCAGCTTTCTCATTATTTTAGGCAGCAGATCTTTATGGTTGAATTTATGAAGGGCAATGGAAGGTTTGGCATCTGATAGGCCATCTCTGGATGGAGAATAGTCTGGGCTTTTACTACTCACACATACGGTGGTAGGTAAATTAATATATATCTTTGGAGACTCTCCTGATTGAGAGCAAAGCTAAAGTTAAAGGAAATCTCTAGAAAGTCTAAAATGGCCTCTTTTCTTATATCTTATCTTTCACATTTTTGTCATAGTTTATTTTTGGATTCCACTTAATCTGCCCTGAGGATAATCAATGCATTTTTGTTAATTTTAATTATCGAGAAAGCTGCTGTTCTATTGTTTACGTTTAGATTTTACTTTTAAATTTTATAATTACAGTTTAGGGAATTTTTCTTTTTAATTAATCTATTATCTCTCACCGACCGATGCTTTTAAAATTTCAAAGACAAACAGGGAACATACGATTATTTTTACTTTTAATTAAATATTACAATCTATTTCTAAAATTATTACTAAATGAAATTTAAACAAAGCAATAACTAATGAATTTTTACAATTCAAAATAAATGATTAAAATTATATATTTTTATATAACTAAAAGAAGAAATCTAAATTATATTATTTATCTTTATTTATTGCCTTAAATTTGAGATCGAAATGTGTGCGTGTTTATGGTAAATTCTACATATATCTATACATTTTTAATATTGCTACACACACAATTCGATACCAAAAAGTTTAAATTTGGGTAGGATAGACCGGTGAGTGAGAGACGATAAAAAAAGGTGAAACTTAAGATTCGAATACGAATCTTACTGTTTCATGTCCCCGTACTTCCCGTGAAAAATTAAGGAAGAACAAAGGAGGCAAGGAAAGAGAAAAAAAATTTTGCTACATCATATAATATAAATACGAAAAAAAGACTTTTTATTTTATTTTTATATAGATATATAGAAATATAGAAAGCAGAGATTACATGAAGCAACAAATATTTTATATACCCGGATCTAGAATTTATAGTTTATTTTAACATGGCCTAATTTGGCTGTGTCTGGTTAGAAATCTTATAGTAATATTAGTTAAACTGATCATATATAACAATTCTTAGAGTAATATTAGTCAAGATAATATATATAAAAGAAATTCTTAAGAGTAATAGTAATTAAGGCAATAATATATATAACAAAAAAAATTTCTATCTAAAGCCCTATTTGACTAATGTAAATTCCATTCAACCAAATTCATTTTACCAAATTCGTTTTAATATTCTTATATACGTTTAATTACCATCCTAAGAGTCTAAAATATTTTTACAACCCCGGATCAGGTGGATAATATCGATCTCTCATCGTCGATGACTGCGGCCTTGGATTTTCTTTATTTTTGCCTTCTATCAGGTGGTTCTTTGGCCCAATGTTTAAAATCCAATGTAGTAAGAAATTCAATCATTTCTTCTATGTCTTTTATTCGACTGCCTGTCATTAATGGTCAGATGGTTAGCGGCATGTTACATTGGATAGTTCTATATTTCCATTTCCCCATATTCCACCAGTCTTTAGCTGAGCCTTGTAGATGGTAACTGGCCATAGCTATCCATAAATCTGGTCCTTTCTTATGAAATTGGGAAAACTTTTGTAAGCTCTCTAAGTGGGTTTGAGGGTTTTCCTTTATCTTTCCTTTAATAAAGATTTTAATGTGGATAGTCTTTGCTAAGTAGCTCTGGTGTCCATTGTCTGTTTTCATGATTTTTTTATGACCTTTGGTCCTTCTATATTTTATTTATCCCCATCCATGCTTGTCTCCTCTTTAATGTTCACTTCATTCTCTGGTTCTTGTGGGCCTTCATTTGCTGGAATGAGGTCTCTTTGCTCTTCACACTTACCTACATTTATTACACTATCTGTCTGCTCTTCTATTATCATAGGTTCATCAGATCTTGCTAACTTTCTTTCATTTTCCAAATCTTTAGCCTCTTCCTTTTTATTGACTTGGGTTATTCTATATTCCTCTGCTATCATTCCTAACTGTCTTAAGACAGATTTTTGAATTTCCTGATACTTTTTAATTCTTATCTTTTCTTCTTCCTGTATCTTTTTTGATTCTTCATCTCTTCTTCTCGCTTCCTCTTCATAAATTTTCCTCATTTCTTCCCTATTCTGTCTAAGTATTTCAAGTAACTTTAAATTAAAGTCCATTGATCCTCCAAAAGCTTTGGATAAATCTACTTGCTCTATACTAACATTTTCTGCTTCTATTTTCTGAATATTGTTTATTTATTTTATTTATTACTAGCATTAGACTATTCCCCACCGATATCTTGGCCCTATCACACTCTTTCACTGCCCTCACCTACTCTACATTGCCCTATATCTATATTTTCTATATTGCTGCATTTAACATATATATTATAGCAAACTACTGCTAACGCGTATAAACATATTTACTGTCAACATATATAACAAGCCTAGGCTGTCTATGATATATATAATGGTGCTTTAATAAAATATTTACTGCTAATTGCTTTCTCATTTAGTGACTGATTACTTTTTTTTTTACATATATATAAAAAAAAATATTTCATTAGATCTGAGTACTTTTGTTCCTTCTTAAATTACACACACATCCCTGCTTTCCTTAAATTTGTTATTACGTCTACCGTCCTTTCATTCACTCGATCCACATTATTTCACTCGATTTATTTTTTTCATTATTTTTATCAAAACAAACTCTTATATATATATAGAATAATTAGCTAACTCGGTAATGAACGCTAAAAGAAATTTATATGCATTATATTTTTGCTCAGGGTATATATGGGTTTTATAATCGAAGCCTCCATGTTTGTTGGAGCCAAACGCTAAAAAAAAATTCTACCATGTAACGGTCAGAAAACATGTGAATCGTTAACATAGTGTAGAATTCGACTACCATACAGAACTGCAGCACCATCTAGATAGCGAAGCTACCCGTAGTACTGAGTTCGAACATAGTTTATCGGTTCCACAATACAATCTACGAAACAACGCATCTGATGCAACATTAGTAAATATTTCTTTAGGCACGGTGATCAGGGTATGCAAGAGATTCATGATTTTATTTCGAGTTAGCCAATCAGAACATTAACCTTACACATTTATATTTAAATAATCGAGGAAACATATTGAATGGGTATCGAGTAAATAAATAAAGAAGTAACGGCAGACGTATAGTTTGAAATTATTTATTGAAACATTTTAATAAATTATTTACTAATAATATTTGATAGTATTTAAATTGAGTAACGAAATTTTCCGATATTGTTATATATTCAAGAAATACATTTATTGATTTAGTAACATTTATATGGAATCATTTTATCAATAATACCTTTTATTTAAGATCTCAGTAGCGGTATTTCCGATACTGTTCATGTTTACAAAGAGAAATACATTTATTTGATAACGTAATCTAGCTACCTAAAATTCTTGAGCAAGTATTTCTAAGGCATGCCTTTAGGGATTTATACCTTTGCAATGCAAGAGTCTAAAATAAGATTTATAATAGTAGCGGCGGACATATATTTATTTAATTAAAAATTATTTATTAATAACTAAGGGCAAACATTTATTTGAGAGTGAATTGTCAATAATGCAGGGACGGAGTTAAACATAAAGTATAAAGTTAATAAAAGAAAACATGTGATACGCTAGAAAGGCGATATGGAATGGCAGTATATTGAAACTGCAAAGCCGTGAATAAGTTTATAAGAATGACGGGCTGGCATTTGCCATCGGCCCAAAGAGGTAAGGTGTCACATAAGCATAACCAGGGACAAGCGGTTCGTGCTGCGATTTCCTGCTGGCTGCGTGACTTTCGTCAAGCCCTACAGGAGCATTTATTATGTCTGCTTGTGTAGGACGACTAGGGTTAATTTCAACCCTTTAAAATCTGGAATATTCAAGGCTTGTAATGGGTCATCGCGTCTCTAAAACATAACACGTGTATAATGTATAGATGATTCTGTGAGATTTTAAATATATTTTATAACTCGGCCCTACATTATCAACATTTAATAATGAACGTTTGCGACTCTCAAAGAAATGCAATTTTATGGAATTATTAATCAAGATTTATTAAAATATAAAACAATATATAAACTGGGTGATTATTACACTAATACGTTAGCCATTTGCTAAGCAGTAGACCCTTGCATTACAATAAAGGAAGCATTGAATGCGTGTCATTTGTATGAAAATATTAAGTTATTTATGAAAGTAAATATTAATGAAAATTTGACACGCATCCACTGTTTCAAACGATCATAGATTTATACTTAGAAAATTATGAGCATGCGATAATTAAATAATAAATGTAGATTTTAGAAATACTACCCACGAAAGATAGAGTTAGGCAGGCTAGATTATTAAAGAAGTTTACATATTAATTATTAAATTTATAGCATTACAAATGATAGTTCTACAATTTATAGTTTATAAGTTATATAAAGAATGAATAAGCTATAGCGGGATATTAGTAGAGTACTCTAGGGAATTTGGACACAGGTATCTGTTTATGAGAAGTTTTCCGATTCATTGGTCAGTAGCAAATTGTTTGTGATTCTAGCATTAGCAGTTCTTTCCTGTATTTGGGTGGTTCATTTAATTTAACAGCAGCAGCAGCTTTCTCATTACTTTAGGTAGCAGATCTTTGTGGTTGAATTATGAAGAGCCATGGAAGGGTTGGCATATGATAGGCTATCTCTGGATGGAGAATAGTCTGGGCTTTTACTACTCACACAAACTACGGTAGGTAAATTAATATATATCTGGAGACTCTCTGATCGAGAGCAAAGCTAAAGTTAAAGTCTCTAGAAAGTCTAAAATGGCCTCTTTTCTTATATCTTATCTTTCACATTTTTGTCATAGTTTATTTTTGGATTCCACTTAATCTGCCCTGAGGATAATCAATGCATTTTTGTTAATTTTAATTATCGAGAAAGCTGCCGTTCTATTGTTTACGTTTAGATTTTACTTTTAAATTTTATAATTACATTTTAGGGAATTTTTCTTTTTAATTAATCTATTATCTCTCACCGACCGATGCTTTTAAAATTTCAAAGACAAAAAGGGAACATACAATTATTTTTACTTTTAATTAAATATTACAATCTATTTCTAAAATTATTACTAAATGAAATTTAAACAAAGCAATAACTAACGAATTTTTACAATTCAAAATAAATGATTAAAATTATATATTTTTATATAACTAAAAGAAGAAATCTAAATTATATTATTTATCTTTATTTATTGCCTTAAATTTGAGATCGAAATGTGTGCGTATTTATGGTGAATTCTACATATATCTATACATTTTTAATATTGCTACACACACAATTCGATACCAAAAAGTTTAAATTTGGGTAGGATAGACCAGTGAGTGAGAGACGATAGAAAAAGGTGAAACTTAAGATTCGAATACGAATCTTACTGTTTCAATAATATATAATCTTACTGTTTCAATATATATATATATATATATATAATGTCTATTAGCTTCATTATTTAATTCACATTTCTCACATACACAATTTAAAATAATCATTTATTTATTTAACTGAAGTTTGTAGCTGAATAACTGAAACTTCATGTATGTATACATACATCAAACATTCATTCACTAATTATTCCACTCATTAATGTGATTATTTCAGATCTTGATTTAATTTAGTTTGTAATATTACATCAAGTTTTCAAATATTGTAATACAAAAAATAAAGCTATTGTGTTATAAAAATCATTGTCACAAATCCTACATCTTTGTATGCATATATAATTTAGTTCATAATTGTATACATTTGCAACACAAGTAATTTTATTCTTATAAGTTACTAATATCTGAATTTGCTATTATATGTATAAATTTAGTAGCTAGCAGAAGAGATGCATATTTGTTGTTGAAAAATTGATTTGGTTGTCAGAACTTGTACAATTTTTCCAGGTGATCTTAGATTACATCAGATGATATTGAACTTATGATTAATTTATTTGTCTTGAATATTCATCTCTGATTTAAATCTGAGTAAACTTGAGAAGTTCTTCAAGTTCCAAAAAATTAAGGTTTAATGTAATCACCTCAACCAGTCATCCAATTACTGATTATTAAAGTGAGTATCTAACTGCTATAAGTTATATAAACCTGAAAAAATTAAAAACTATCATCACACAGTCCTAATGAATATTTTTTTCTTCATTGTTTCATTGTAGAATACCAAAAAATATTCAATTTATATTAAGAAATTTAAAGATCATTTAACATTTACCTATATATTGAGAATAATTATTTCTTATGTTAGCTGCAGCATAGCCTATTTGTTTAATATGAATAGTTAGATTATATTTATTAAAGAGTTTATGTACATAAAATAATTCTGTGAGAAAATTTGAGACATTTTAATAAAAATAGTAATATAAATGTTTAATTTTTATTGGGAATAGTTATAAAAAGAATATTTTTTTATAGTTTCATTTATATGTTATTTTTGAAAAAAAAAAAAAAGATTAAAATATTTATCTCTAAAGAAAATCCATGAAAAGTTGTTTAACAATTGATGTACAATTGAATAATTTTTTAAGCAAAAAAAAAAAAAAAAACCAAGGTGGTGACCAAAATCTTTATTTCTGAAGTAAGTGTTACATAAAAATTTGTTTATTAATTGGCATATAAATATATATATATTTAAAAAGATAATCCTTCTTGTAAAAAGTTTGAGGTTGCCATGTGATTGGACTGAAGATTATTATTAGAATTATTTTTTTAAAAAAATGTATAAGCAGTAGAATTTAATAGAGTATTTGGGATGAGTTCAGTAGTCAGAATCTCAGCTTGTTGGTCCAGTGTTAAACTGTTTTTCATTTTTAATTAAAAAGAAAAAAAATATTTTTGTAAATCAATACCATGGAGTGCAAAAATTGTGCACTAAATTCAAGCTAATAGTCCAACCATGTAATTAGTGTCATTAAAAAGAATGTAGAAGGAAAATACCTCTGAAAGAAACTTTCAACAAACATTATATATTGATCTATCCAAAATCATAGCTGTCTCAACTTATGTTAATCTAAAATGAAAATTGTTGTAAAATTCGAAACCTAGATCTACAAAGGAAATAAGGAAAAAGAATAAAGAAAAGTAACTATTAACAAAACTATAATAAAAAAACTTGTATATGAATAATTAAACTATTATCAGCAAGATTTAAATGAGACATTCAATTAGGTAACTACAAAAGATTAAAAAATTCAAGGTAAGGTAAGGTACTATAGTGTGTACACATCTACATTTATAAATTTTATTTTATAGTGAAATAAATACTTAAAATATTGAATAATTTTTTTTAGTAATTTTGTTGAAAAACATTTTTTTTTACTTTGTTAAAATTGTATAGGTCTATTTTCATTTTCAAAAGAAAATGGGAAGAAAGGCTTACATTAAAGTTCGTTATCTTTATTGTGAAATAATTTTTATAGGATTAAATGTTAATTAGTTAAGAAGAATCAAGGAATAATAATTATGTGATTTATATGAAATTATGTGGATTGTATGGATAACACTGATAAATTTGTATTAAATTTGAGTTTTTCACATTATCATTTTCTAAATTTTATATATTCTTTTATTTGTTACTTAACACTATTACATAATATACATTTTTCAAAACTATTTTTTTTAATGTCTTTATCTTCTAGTTATTCATTCTGTTAATTTTCAATGAGTGTGACTGATTTCATTCTAGAATCATGCTTTAATATGAAGATAGATCTAAACATAATAGAAAAAGTTATTACATAAGGACATTTGTATTTTTTTTTCACAATCACAGTTACTACGGTCCTTGCAATTTCAAAACTAGCTCAGACTTAACTTTAGCAATATTTATATATAAATATAAGCAAGTCTTAATAAACAGGTAGGCACCAAATGTAAAGATCATAGAATTGTGGAAAAGTTAGCCTTTGAAAGTGTTAGTTGACAAAAACTATGAAGATAGTCAAAAGTGCTCCTAAGTGGATAAAACTTTTTTAAAGTTGTACTTTTACATATATTTTGTTTACTGTATTTATTAATATTCAAAATACAGGATTAAGTATATTACTTTCAAGAAATACAGACATCAAATAAGAATATCATTAGATATATATGTGCATGTGTGTAATGGTTTTCTGTGAAATTATTTGAGTAATATAAATTGTCATTTTTAAAGACGACTCCTTTACTTCATAGATTTCATGGTAATTAATATTTTATTGGTGGCCAATGTGACAAAGAGCTTTGATGATGATCAGCATTAATATAATGATCCCATAATTTTTTGGTATGTTCATTACTGTAGTTATTATAGCATTTATTTATGTGTGTGCAGATGAAATATTGATTATTTTTAGAATATTATGTAATAAATTTGTCATTAGCTAAATAATGATTAGCCTAAAATTTTATAGTGCACCTGTTTTATTTCCAGTCACAAAGAATAAATGTTGACTCTTGATTTTTATTTCTGGTGATGCTGTTTATTATTTATTATTAATTATATTTCATCTGATTCTTTAGTCATTTTTTATGCTCAGTAAAAAAATCTAATGTGATGGTGATGTTGATTTGTATCACCCATAATTCTACCTCTGTCCTGTTACAATATATATATATATATATATATATATATATATATATATAGTCATGCATTGCTCATGCAGTATGGTTATTTTATGCCTTTAACTTAATAAAACTACCAGTAAAAAAATATCGGCTGCAGAAAGAAGTTTGCTTTTAACTAAAAGGAGACCCTTTGATTCCTCTTGGAGGCCTTAAAGGAACCAAGCAGAGCAAATTTCCTAATGTCCACTTCATAAGATCTTGTCATTGCAGCTGCTATTACTATGTGATTATTCATATAGTATACGAACATGGATGGGCTGCTCACCAACATGCATTAGCCAGCGTGGTGAGTTTATTGGCTTTTTATCTCCGAGTTTAAGAATATTTTTTTCAATATATACAATCATGACAGACACAAATGAATTATGGCCTTTATTCCCAGGAGGCTGTAAAGCCACCAACCAAGGCAGCAGTTGGTGGCTGAAGGCAGAGGGTGCCCTGATTGCAGACTCAGGCTGCTATTTGATGATGACTTTTTATTTAGGTACTTACAACCACAGATCACTTTCAAGTAAAGGAAGATTGCAAGAGTTAGAAGAAGAACTGTCTTATATTAAATGGGACATTATTGGACTTTGTGAAGTTAGAAGAAAGGGTGAAGAGACAATTTATTTAAAAAGTGGACATATACTCTACTATAAAGGTATAAATATTGGAAATATAAGTGGAGTAGGATTCATTATAAATAAAAAATGGAAGAATAACATTGTGGAGAGTGATGGTGTCTTGGACAGAGTGGAAAGATTAGTTTTACAACTTAATAGCAGATACCAAATGCAGATAATTCAGGTTTATGCCTGAACAAGTTCTCATAGTGATGAAGTAGTAGAAGATTTTTATATAGATGTACAAAAGGCTTTTGATCAGAGTAAACAACATTTTAAAATAGTTATGGGAAACTTTAATGCTAGAATTGGTAAACAAATGAAAGATGAAAATGCTGTAGGTAATTTTGGTTATAGTAATAGAAATGAGAGAGGACATAGACTTGTGGAGTTTGCAGAAAAAGAAAAACTTTATATTATGAATTCTTTTTTTGAAAAAAATGTTAAAAGGAAATGGACATGTAAGCATCCAAATGAAGGTAAAGCAGAATTGGATTATATTTTGACTAACAGAAAATACATATTTCAAGATTGTAATGTTCTTAATAAATTTAACACAGGAAGTGATCATTGATTAGTAAGATGTAAGATACATGTTAATGCAAAACTAGAGAGACAAAAATTATTAAGAAAAACAGTATTTACAGTTGATATTTCTAATCTTCAGAAACATTCTAATGAATTTAAATTAGAATTTACAAATCGGTTTCAAGTATTAGTAGATTTTGAAAATTATTAAGAAAAACAGTATTTACAGTTGATATTTATAATCTTCAGAAACATCCTAATGAATTTAAATTAGAATTTACAAATCGGTTTCAAGTATTAGTAGATTTTGAACATGATTCAGATTTGAATGACATTAATAGGAAAATAACTGATACACTTTTTAAAAACTGCAACAAAGATAGCTGGTAGAAAAAAGCAGCAATTGACCAATAAAATTTCTACTGAGACTAAAGACTTATGAAGAGAAGAAGGAATATGAGGGTGTACCACAATGATGCATTAAAGAAGATTGAATATCTCGAATTTTGTAAAATGGTGCGGGAAAGAGTTGAAAATGATATAAGAAAGTATAATTATGAACTAGCAAGGAAAGCTGTAGAAGAGAATAAAAGTCTAAAGAATGTAAAACAACACTTTAATATTGGTAGGAAATTTATATCTGCAATAAGAAAAAAGATGGCATTATTACTAAAAAGAAAGATGACTTCATGAAATGTGTAGAAGACTTCTATCAAGAATTATATAGTAATAAAGAAGAAGTACCTCCTATAACTATTATATCTTCTGAATTGCCCAGAATTTTTAAATGAGAAAGTGAGACATGCAATTAAATTTATGAAGAAAGGGAAGGCTCCAGGTAATGATGGAATCAAAGGCAAAACTCTCCATACAGTAGTGCCACCCTGTGCTAACCAGAATAATCGATAGATGCCAGAAGGCTTGTGCATAAAATCCCTATCTAGTGCCTACTAATCCAATATCCCCAGACTAGTTTCTGGCTTGTGGCCATCATCAGTGAGGAGCCTTGGATCTGAGAGCACTGCACCTAGATCTTAGGATCTAATGCAACCCTCCAGCAGCCACCTTTTAACTCTACTTTACTACAAAACAATGAGAATGAAATTGAAAACACAAAAATATTTTCAATCTAAGCTCAATAGCTTATATAGTCATATGGGTCTGAACTCAATTCAGAATCCATACATTTTGGTGTCTTTGGCTCTTAAACAACTGTAGCCACCACTATCCTATTAGGCAGGATTGGTGTTAAACCACTAAACATCACATGATCACCTTCTCATACTAGCACATAATTGTTGTAAACAAAGGCACAAACTAGAAACTAGTCTGGGGATATTGGATGAGTAGGCACTAGATAGGGATTTTATGCACAAGCCTTCTGGCATCTATTAATTACTCTGGTTAGCACAGGGTGGCACTACTGTATGGAGAGTTTTGCCTTTGTTTACAACAATTATGTGCTAGTATGAGAAGGTGATCATGTGATGTGTAATGATGGAATTATAATTGATATATTAAAAGAAGCAAGTGAAGAAATAGAATTTTTTTTAGCAAAGTTATATACCAAATGTCTAAATGATAAAGTTTTACCAGATGATTGGAGGAATGCAATATTAATATTAATATTTAAAAAAGGCGATAAAGAAGATATTAGAAATTATAGACCTATCAGTCTTTTATCAGTTTTATACAAATTTTTTACTAAGTTAATTACAACTCATCTATAGAAAACACTGGATTTCCACCAACCAAGAGAACAAGCTGGATTTAAAAGTGGTTTTAGTACAGTAGAACATATCCAGATATTGAGAGAAGTTATAGAAAGGACAAATGAATATGAGTTGCCATTATGCTTAGGATTTATAGATTATGAAAAGACATTTGATTCTATAAACATTTCTTCAGTAATTAAAGCATTGAATCATCAAGGTGTAGATCCAGAATATTGTCATATTTTAAAGAATATTTACAAAAATGGAACAGCAACAATTAGATTACATAATGATAGCAGGAAAATCAACATTGAAAAAGATGTAAGACAGGGTGACTCCATATCTCCAAAACTTTTTACAGCAGTGCTGCAAGAAGTATTTTGTGGATTAAATTGGGAAGCTAAAGGAGTGAAAGTAAATGGAGATTATTTAAGTCATTTAGATTTTGCAGATGATGTAGTTGTTTTTGCAAATAATGCTTTAGAGCTACAGGAAATGTTGCAGGAGTTATCAGATGAAATTAGGAAAGTAGGACTAAAGATGAATGTTAAAAAGACTAAAGTAATGTTTAATAGATTTTCTCAAAATATGAAAATAAAGATTGATTATGATGAGTTAAAAGAAGTTAACAATTACAAATACCTCGGTCAGAGTATTAATACAGATGGAAACATAATGGATGAAATTCATCATAGAATTCAACTTGGTTGGAGTGCTTTTGGTAGAAATAACTTGATATTGAAAGGAAATATGCCTATGTGTTTGAAAAAAAAAAGTTTTTAATAAATGTGTTTTGCCAGTTCTTACTTATGGACCTGAGATTTGGACACTTAAAAGAAGAGCAATGCAGAGACTTCAGACTACTCAAAGAAGTATGGAGAGATGCATGTTGGTAGTAACAAGAAGGGATCGAAAACACAATGTATGGCTAAGAGAACAAACAGGTATAATTGACCTCATTGAAAAAAATAAAACATTGAAGTGGAGTTGGGCTGGACATATTGCTAGAAGAGATTATAATAGATGGACAATTGAAATTTTGAACCGGATTCCAAGAGATTGTAAAAGACACAGAAAGAGACCACATGTGAGATGGATGAAATAAGAAAGTTTGCAGGGTTGTTGTGGAGAAGAGAAGCTAAAGATAGGAAAAGATGGAATGAACTTGGAGAGACCTTCATCCTGCAGTGGATTGATAATGGATGATGGTGAAAAATATATCAGAAGTTATATATTGTAAAAAAATGTATGTGACTGTTTTTGAAAGCACACAGAATTTTAATGAATATCCTTTATCTTCCTTTTTTAGAAATTTTTAATATAATGTAATAAAAGTAGAAATTGTTTTTTTAGGGTAGTTACTATTTTATCTACTGCGATTCTATTTTTGTATGCTCAAGTGCAATTCTTAAATATTTATTTTGTTTTAAATAAAAAACTACCAAAAGAAATTAAAAAATATACAAAAAATAATAAAAGTAAAACATTTATTGAGTTATGTAATAATGCAAACAGGTTCTTAATATTGTATTTTTTTTTAAAAACTGGTCATTATTTACGGAGAAAAGTTTATTAAAGCAAATGAGTCTTTAAAATATTTTTCATATAAAAAAAAAGCATTTAAGCCATTTTGCCTTAAGCAGGTAATAAAAAATATTTAAAACAAATGAGTTTTTTAAAATATTTTATTTTTATTTTTTAAAAAAAATATTTACATCTTTTTTATGCGTTTAGGGTTTATACTGCGTGTTGCATAAAACAGTATTTAATCTATTATATTTTTAATGAAAATATTTATTTTGAAAATTTCAGCAACAATAAGTTATTACGCATTTACTTACTGCTGTTTTAATACATTGTACAGACTTAAACCTGCATTTATATATGTAATATATGCGGGATTCGAACTCAGACTCTCATACGATCCACTATTCTCAGTGACTTCTTATATTGCTGACCCATGAGATGGTAATCTGGACCAACTGATGAATGCTGGTTTAGCACGAAATACAGATATAACTACTGTTTTGTATATTGTGATATTTTAAATGGTTACATATAACCACAATAACTAGGGCTTTCCTGTATATTAAAAAAACATCTATTTAAAAATAATTAAATACTCTTAATTATTAGCAAGTTGATAATAAATATTTGAAGAATATTGTCCATTAGAAATGACATTTATATGATTCAAAATAGATTCACAATAACAATTCAAATTTAAAGTGCAAAGCAACAACTAATAGTGAATTACAGAATGCACATTAAAATGAGAAATATAATTATGATAAAAGATTATAAATTATGGTGTACTTTAGATTTAGGCTTTACTAAATTGAATGACATCATGACGGAGAATATTGTTATTAATAAAATTCTTGTTGTTATTACTAATTATATGAAAGTTTCATTTATTTTATACAGATACATAGAGAAATGTCTCATGCTTTTTTTAAATCAAGTCACTCACTAATAAAGTAATTACTGACAGGCATCAGGCAATATTATTCTTTTATAATACACACAAAACAGATTTGTTCATATTCATAGTGCACGTTTTAAAATAATTCCATGCATCACTAATGTATTTTGCTTGATAATCCAAATTGGTAGTTTTTATAATGTTGAAACTTAGCATGAATAGAAGTTACATTTTAAAACTGATATTAAATTTCCTATCCATGTTTTTGGAAACAGAGCTTGTGATGTTTCTAATACTAAAAACATATATATATGAAATAAAAATATTAATGGAAGAAAGAAATCATAAAAAGAAAAAAATTAAAGAGGCAATATTAATTAATAAATATAAGAATGATATTAATAGGCAGGTTGCGAATAAGGCCATACACAGCTTATGGAAATATACGTAACATTAAGTTTGAAAATTTGAAATTCAATTAAAGCTGACGAGGATTATCATGCAATCGAAAGCGCTAAAAGAATTTAAACTATAATATTGTATTTACCAGTTAAAATGTATTTATTTATATGTATATAGTTCCCTTGCCAATACATAATAACAACATAAAGAATAAGTCATAGCAAACTCAAAAATAATATAATTATTCACTAAATTGACCTTAATAAAATAAAGTAAAATAGATGTGATATTAAAATTAAATTAGTTACGAGGTAAAATGCACTCCATAAAAAATTAAATTACAAAACTTTAACATTTAAATTAAATATAAGAATTTAAAAAGCATTTGAATTCAAAAAGTAATCCATGAATATCATAAGAAAATAGTTGGTGGCAATAAATCCATAAATTAAAATTCAAACAGATATCCATATTGAGTAAAATGAAAAATGTGAGTGGAGAAAAATTAGGCAGGTAAAAAGCTTTAATGCATTCCTAAATGCCATTTGTAAACTTTTCTATATATGAGATTTCTGATAAACTCCAATTAGAATGTTTGCTTTTAATAATTTTTTATGGATTGCATTGGACTTTGTTGACAGAATATTTATTTCCATATTTCTTTATATAATTTTGAAGTAAATATTTTTAATGCATTCAGTGAAATAAACTATTATTAAAATCTTTTACAATAAATTAGAAAACAGAAAATATATTTCACTAAGATTAAAGCATTGATGGACAAATGACCAAGCATCTGCAAAAATGTCTGTTGGGGTGATTTTATTGTCTCTAATTAGTGTTTAGATGTGTTAAAATTTTTTGTGTTATCATTGTAAAGATAAATGCACCATAATACATATAGTATAAATGTTGTATTTATTTCTGCAAAGCAGACATTTGGAAAAGATTCTATAATTGAACTTCTTTTCCTGATAAATTTTTGTAATATACGATTGAGTGTACTGTAGGCTACTACATTCAAAGAATATATTTTTAATTCTCTTCTGATCTGTGGTACAACTCACACATAGCATCAATGTTAAGTATGGTTTTTTTATATTTCATGGAATTTAATAATGGTAATGACCACATGTTCATTTTAAGTAGAAAATCAAAAAAATTGGGCTCGAGTGTCCAGTACTTAAATCTACATATTAGTTACTTATTATTAATGTCTAGCATTGGTAAGTCTAAATTCTAATTTGTTTTTGTGTAGAAGTTCATATGTATTTCTGTAGCACTAAAGTTATGTTAGAGTTAGATATTGATTTAACAGGTTCTATGATTGTATGCAGATATTTTGTGTACAGAGGTTTGTCTGTAGGTGTTATTTTAAGACAGTCTATAAATGTGGGTAATTCTTGTCACAGATAATAAAAGGTTAATAGTTTTTTGCATTGTAAATACATGAATAAAATGTAGTCATAATCCATTTAGATTGCTATGATACTCCATTTGCCTGAGTGAGATGACCACTATTTCTCTCCTCCATAAAAAGTTTTTTATACACCAAATAAATCTTTGATGTAAATAATTTTGTGAAGACCATAATCAATGTATAATAAGAAATTTTTGTAATAATCAGATTTTAGAATAAAAAGAAAGATATGCTTTTGAGAGGGAGAATATAGTCCATTCTAATGTTTGCATTAATGGTTTTTGTATTTGTTTTCACATAGCCATGTAACTCAAGTGAAATGAAAGGGAAATCCTAAATAGATTATATATATATATATATATATATATATATATATATATATATATATATATATATATATATATATATATATATATATATATATATATATATATATATATATATATATATATATATATATATATATATGTTTTATCAAGATTAAATATCAGTTAATGTTTGTATTTATTTTATAGTTGTTAGAAAAACGATTATATTATCCATGTAGACTTTGCAGGCTACATTATGACCAAGTGTGGGTATATAGATCTCTGGGAGCCATTTTTCAATGTTATTAAGCACTGGATTTATGTACATGATAAATAGCAATGCTAAGCAGAGAAGCTTATGGGATTGATTGATGTGGATTAAAAGGAAGAGACATTTTCCCAATTAGACTTAAATATATTTCTTTACTTATTAGCAAGTTCATGAGTAAATATAATATTGATTTTGATATTGCTGTTTTTTCTAATGTTTTTATGAATACGTCAATTGGTTACTGAATCAAACACAGTC
Organism: Epiperipatus broadwayi; assembly: GCA_028023455.1. NCBI lineage: Eukaryota > Metazoa > Onychophora > Udeonychophora > Euonychophora > Peripatidae > Epiperipatus > Epiperipatus broadwayi. The sequence goes on along the minus strand of JAQFVV010006245.1, from coordinate 3,528,119 downwards.
CTTACATCCAGTTATTTTAAGATTGGGTTGTATTTTTTTGCATTTCACATTACAGTTTTGAATACAAAAGCTGCTTGACCTTTTGATGAGCTTTTTTTTTTTTTAGCAAACTATGACTGTGATAACAAAGATATAAGGTGTTGCTCAATTTTCTTAATTACTGCTTCAAGTAATTTAATACCCAATGGGCCCATAGATATCGGCCTTATGTTTTGCACTGTACAGAGTGAAGTTTGTTTTTTCATAAATGGTGTGATTGCTATAGGGTACATATCATGAATATGATATATTCCTTTTGTAAGAAAGTTAGCTATATCTGCAAGATAAGTAGAAGTGAACTGGATTAAGTTGGCAAAAACAAATTTTGGTATACCCAGTGGTCCTGGATGGCATTAATCTGGCATTTTCTCCAAACTTTGTATAAAATCTTTAGGTTTGAATATGTCTGTATCATCCAGCATCCCAAATTGTCCAAAAGATGTTTAGAATTCTGGCTTATTTTGAAGTATTTTTTTCAAGTGTTTGTATACTGTTGCTATTATTACTCATGACAACCATATGTCCAGTCACTAATGCCAAGGAACTTTTGTAGCAGATGGTTGGTCTAGTGCTCATCAAATATAGTGTCTGGACCAAATATGTGTTTGTGTGGTGAAAAACTTTTTCTTTTTTTTGTAGTAATGTATTCTTTTAGCATATCACATGTGGATTTGTGTTTTTTAGTTTAATTAATAGATAATTATTTTCTGTAGTTAGGATACTATGTATTATCCCTTCATTAACAAGAGCTAAGAGTTTTGTTGATGAAGTAGAAGTTCTTGTGTTATACTTTATGGTGTGTGATATTATTTGTGTGTACATTATCCATTTTTTTACTAGGTCCATTTCTAAGCTCTTTAGTTTAGCTAATAAAATGTATATTTCTGAGAATAAAAATTCTGTTGTTCTTGTATGTAATAGGATTTTTATTGTTCTTTTGTGCAGTGTTGCATGGTGTGTACAATTTAAATCAAGGATTACCATTATTGCTGCATGATCTGAGAGAGGAGAGGGGACTCACTGAATTTTTAGTTGTGAGGTGAGAGTGATGGTGAGTAAATACTATATAAGTGATGAATATCTGCTATTATTGAATGAAACAGAATTGCTTGGCAGAAATACTTCACCATTCACAAGTGGACTATGATGTGCAACCATTAATTCACAAATGCAGAATATGACATGTAAAGTCTCCCATCAATATGAGTGACCACGAGAATGTAGCAAATAATAAATTTATGTTTTGAATAATTCTGGTAATAGTGATCTGGTTGGGGGCATATAAAAAAAAACAATACATTTAAACTTGTAGTCTTATGCTATATTGTGAACATTATTGCATATTCATCTATAAATAAAATTTTAAATGAGTTAATCAAGCCCATTTAACACATTTAATTTTTGTATTATTATACTTCTTAAATCCTTATTTATATTCACTCCATAGACTAGTTTTTTTAATGTAATCAATTATAGAATTATATTTGCCTTCATCTCTAATTTGATTTCATATAGAATGCTTATATTGATCACACTAAATGGACTTATTTGTTTTGTAATCATTATGGATTAGTTTGATCACTAATTATTATTATATTTTTAAAGTATATATTTATATTTTACAAAAAATAAAAAATATTTTTTCTTTGCTTCATTGATAAATAGTTGATTCCACCCTAAGATAAAATACCCACTCTATTGGTATCTATATACATATTTAAATAAAAAAAAATCTTGATATTTAATTATTGCATAATTTATTGCAAAAATAATCATTTAAAATAGGTGCTGAGAAATAGTTATTTATGCTTAGAGGGGGGAGGGAGGCACTTGATCACAACAGAAAATATCCAAGTGATAAATGGAGTAAGTAGTTGGAGTATGTTTTTTTTATTTACAAATGAAAAAAAAGAAGTTAATGTGTATTATATAACAAAATTAAATACAATTAAATTATGACATATAGTTATTTCTCAAAAACAGCATAATACAAATTTACTTGTTCAAATTAATTTTTTAAAAAAAAAAAACAAGTATGAAAAAATACAAATTTAGTTGTTGAAAGTGATTAAACATATAAGAAGAAAAAATATGAATTGAATTGTACAAGTAATTAAAAAATAAATAAATAAAAAGTTACAGTGGAATATTAAAATCTTATGGGATAATCATTTAGGCCAGGCATCTTAGATTTTTTTCACACTTGCTCAGGTGATGGAGTTTTTTTTGTGAGATTGGAATGAAAGGGGAAAAATATAACCAAAGGAAATAATCAATTTCTTTCTTGACAAAAGAAAGTAAAAAATAATAATTTTCTGTATGTGTTTTAATAAAAACAATTGAAAAAGTGGTATTTAAAATAAATGAGTTTTCTTTATCTATAAAGGAACCTAAAAAAAAAGGTAATGGTGATTAGTTGAAGTGCTTTGGCAAATAAATAAAGTTAAAATCATCATTTTGTGAGTGTTTTCTCTATATAATACTACAAAAAGTTTTAAAAAAAACTTTAGACAATTTAAAAAACAATAACTATAAAAAAGATCGATTATATAAACTAACAAAATCCATTTTGACTCAAAAGTGATGATTAATTAAAAAAATAAAATGCTATCCTCAACCCTATAGAATTTCTACATTCTGCCATACTCTTTTATTTATTTATTTTTAAAAATTATATGGTACAGCTCATTTTTTTTTTTTTATTGGTAATTTGTTTAATTACTCTGTATAACTAAATTTGTAATTTTTTTCTTCTTGTTTATTTGTAGCTTTTATTTTTTAAAAGAATTAATTTGTACAAGTAAATTCAGATTTTTTTTCTTTATTTGTTTAATACCGTTTAATTAAATTTCAATATATTTTAGCCATCTGTCAATTGTAGTACCATTTCTGAAAATATTTTTTATTTAATTTTGTTTGTATAACATGCGTTACTTTTTTTTATTTTAATTTGTAAATAAAAACAACAACTATATTCTATATGTTGCATTTATTACTTAGTATTTTCATTAGTGATCAGGTACCCCCCACCACCAAGTATTAATAACTGTCTCTCAATGCTTACTATTGATTACCAATTGCAAATATTTAATATTATTTTATATTTAATGACACATATTGAACTGTAAATCAAGGCCTATGATTAGTTATGATGATATATCAGAACAGAGGCAAAAGTATTTCATTATTACAAATGGCAATGATTGTATAATATTTCAATTTTTTAAAAATGTAATAATTTGTATTCTAACTTATCTTACTTGCATATTCTATTTAAGCCTAACTAATCTGGCTTTGGAATTTTGCCTCTCTCTTATGTTATTCAGATGGGAGAAAATATCCTTTCATTCACGTACTATGAGTAGATAGTATTTCACTAAATGTTTAAACAAAACAGAAAGTGAGCGATTATTAAAGCCTACTGCTAAATAAACTAACATTCATTGACAGTGCTCTCTCTCCATATATAATTAATGAAAAATCTGACATAAGAGTTCATACTGTATATATATCCCTCTTTTGTTACTTTGAAATTTAAATTATATTTAAAAATATTTGCTGCTGATCAGTTCCCAAATATAACATTTAAGCATTTATAATAAAAAATAAAATAAAAAGAAATATATATATCTAAATTTTAACTTGATATTTGTTAAAATATATATTCTAAATTTTTTATTTTTTCCGGCTAAAAAAAAACAACAACAGAATTTTGATACAATGAACGTTTCAATTTTTGCAAACATAGTTTTAGTAATATTTTTTTTTTTTAAAAAGATAAATTCAGTGAAAAAAAAGTTATAATGTAATAATGATGTACATCTACAATAATATTTTTTAAAGTTAATAAAAATAATACATTTTGTTTTCAAAATTATATATAATACGATTTTCACAACACTTCTGTAATAATTCAAAGAATTTTGTTAAAGTATATTGTAATTAAGCATTTAAAAGGTAATAAGGCACCATCTACAGAGTAATAAAATGGATTAATATTATAAAATAATGTTATTAAGTCCCTATTCTAGTCAGCTAATCCTGAAGTTTAAAATGGGAAATAAACTGATACTGATTGCAAAACATACTGCATGTGAGATATAGCCATCAACCACAAACAACACTTATAATAAAAAATGTTAATTGCAAAAATTAAAAATTTCAAAACAAAGTATTGAAATAGTTATATATCTATACACAACTATTGGAGATGCAAGAAATTCTAAAATTTTAATGTGCAACTCTATAACAAACTAAACTAATGGAGACAAACAATATATATATATATATATATAATGTTATTGAAAGAAAACTGTGTGAATGTCCATTGATTTGGTTTTTCCAAATATTAATTAAAATTGTTTGTTTTGAAAATTTTAATTAATACTGAAAACTTTTTTTTGTAATCAATTAATCTCTTCAGTATGGCTTTGGAATATGTAGTATGTATATGCAATCAATACCATTGAGCACATTGAAAAACTGATTTAAAGACTAATTTTTTCATTAGCTATGTTCCGCTTACAACCTATTTCTCTCAATTTAATAGTAACCAGACTTTTATATATACCAAAAAATATTCTTATGTTTTATTTTAGGTATAACTTTTTAAATGCACAAATAGTTCATAAATAGTTGTATGATTAAACATTTTTTACTCCTTAAAATAAAACAGAGAGTATTAAATTTGCTTATATAGTATACAATAGTGACAGATGAGTTCAAGATCTAACAAGATAGGGTGTCCATTTTTCATTTTAATTTTTCAGAAGTTAACTAGAATAAGGACTTTAAATTCTTAAAATTTTGATAAATGCTAAAACCTAATAGATTTTATTTGACAGAAATATTCAGTGAATGCATTTACATATCATATACCACACAGACACATCTATAATATTTCAAATACAAAGGCAAAAAATGGGATATTATTTTTATTTATTTGCAAGAACTTTTAATAAATATAAAATTTATATTTTCCAAAAAAAAAAAAAAAAAAAGTAAAAAAAGTAAATATGTACTATATTTACCATTTTTTGTAATAGATAGTAATTTTTTCAAATAAGAATTAAAATATCACATCTTTAATAACCGAATAAAAAACAAAATAAAATTATATTATTATTTACTTATCATTATTATAGTTATTTCCATTTGAGTTTGTAATAAAATTCGTAAGAATATGGCTGAATGAAGGAATGATTCAATTAAACATAGACGAAATTATAAGTAACAAGTACAATATTTCATATAACAACAACAACAAAAAAAAAAAATGAAAAGGGTAGCATAAAAATGAAATAATGATATCTTAAATTCCAGATTCTCACAATTTTTATAATTCATTTAATAAAAAATATTACAAGTTATAAAATTTAATAATAAATTGGAATAACAGTGTGTTTATATGATGCCAGTTGCACATATATACATATGCGTATGTGTTAAAATGGTTTTCATAAGTGAAAGATGTTAATTACAGTTTTTGAGATGGGGTTCAATTGTGTATTTGATTGCTTGTCATTAGAACAATAGCACTAACATTTGTCATTATCTGTCAAACAAAGATAGTTCAGCATTTACTGCTGGTGACACTGGTAACAGAAAATTTTATCTAATGCAAAAGTTGAGTTTCATTAAAAAAAGAAATGATACGTGACCAATTTGACAATCAGAAACACCTTTATTATCCAGACTATAATAAATATGATTTGATCAAAATATTAGTGATATTATAATAATAACAAACATCCACATACATGAATGAACTCAAACTATGTTTACGCATATATATATAGTAAGATAAAAATATTTACAGTTTGTTCCAACACTGAATTATTCTGTCATGATAACTCCCATTATCTATTATTATTTGAAATAAAAAGAACACATTACACATATATTAGGCACTCACCTCCTGGCAAAATAATGCCATTAATATATCTATTTGCTTAGATTGTTCTTTCATTTTCTTATGAAATAATTAGATGTTGTAGTGTAAATATAATATGCCTATGATTCAGTTTAAATGAACATAATCTTAACAAATATTATTTGTTATTCCAATTTATATAAAGATAAGTATTACATAAACTTTTTTCAAAAATTATCCAGTAATATTTATATATAATTCACATAAAATCATAAACTATTTGATATTTTAATAATTGAAGGGGGATTAACTCAATAAAAAGAAATATTAATATTATAAATAAAGATTTAATGACATTTGACTAAATGAAATAAATAAATCATTTAGAATACTTTATCCTCTCCACAACTTTTATTAAATATATGTGCACATGTATATATGCATTTGCAAATAAACGTAAATACATATACAGATTACAATATTGTACATTTTAAATAACATTTTATTGTGCAAAAGACTTAAACACTTAAATTGATTTGCATGCAAAACCCTCTTTAACATTCTTTTACAAAGAAACACTAAATGGCAATCTAATAATCACCGGGCTAATCAAATACCAGGAGATAGAATTATGTTTTTTCTTTTGTTTTACTGTCTAACAAAAAAAGAAAAACAATATATATATATATATGTGCAGATGTGGTTTTCAAAATATTTATCAACTCCACGACCCCTACATCCCATTACAAAATTAAAAGGAATAAATCAGAAATCACAGGAGTTTTTCAAATTTTTATTAAACAAACAAAAAAAAAAGATGATTCGTCATTTTCTGACAAATTTGTAACAGACACTGATGGCAATGTTAATAAAATGTAGGATAAAAAGAACGAGCCATTAGAAAGAGCATTTTATTAAAACACATATGTTTTATCGTTTGGAATATATTCAAATGATTACACATATGAAATTCATATTTTTGAAAATGAGATCCAGATAAGAGGTATGTTTTAAATGCCCAGTGATTATATCATATATTAAAATGCAAAACTTAAAATTAATTTTTGCTTAATTGTGAAGAAATTTCGTACGCAAAAAAATTCGAATTAACACAACTTTTTATTTTAAATATTTTTTTGCTTAATAATCTATAATTTCATATTTTCAGTTAATATTTAATACATATCGTGTATATGTATTTACTTGTGTTTGCAAATATACCTGTAATTACACAGTCAATCCATTTATACACACACATATAATTATAATATTTATAATTTATATATGTAAACGTGCACTTTATAGATTCTTCTTTATTTCTGTAAGATTCAAGAAAAATCTATAAAATTTTTATGGATTTTATATTTCAATTTATTTATAAATACAATATCAATTCTTTACATGATTTTTTTTTCACTTCCAAAGTAATTTATTATGACAGCACACTATATCATTCTATAGCCATTAACTTTCTTTACTTTGCAACATTTGTTTCCTAGATTTCAGTTATAAAATGTTTACATATAATTCTATGTTTCATTTGAATGTCACAGCTTGTTTCCTTGAAAAGTCATAAATAAACTACAGTGATAAAACAGAAATATGTTTACATTTTTAACGCCTTCATTTATAAGTCTGTAACAAATGTTACTCAATGATTCAATATGTTCATTCAAAAAGCACATGGACTAGATGACACTCTTTGTGATTCACTTTGATAGTGCTCAGAGATGGGGTCATCTTAAGATATGAAAGATGATGGATATGGAAAGTATGTGATAATGAAAGAAGTCAATGATTTAAACCTCAGAGCCATACTTGGTCCACTGGACATAGTTGACATCATCGAGGATTATGTCACTCTTCTGGTACACTGGAACATACTTCCCTGATCCATCTCGTCTTCTAAAAAAATAAAAATTAGATTTTAAATACATAGTAATTCAAAAAATAAATAAAAAATTAATTTTTTATAAAATAGTAGTTATAGACAAATTAAAAGATAAATTTGAAAATTATATATTGTATTTTAAAGTTTTGCACTGTTATTAATAAAATAAATTTATATAGTATAATATATATACAAAACTTTAGATAGTAAAATTAATGTCTGCTTAAATTTTTAGTAGAAATTAGATGATTAAAAAATAAATATAATGAGATAAAAAGTCTATTATTAAATCCAAAAAAATATCATAAAAAGCAGATTTTTTTGAACAATGATATTAGGAGAAGTAATAATTTTCTGAATGATAAAGAAAATTAAAAAATGGTAAAGATTTTATCATGCTGCAGTAAAAATGTAGGTTGTGAATAAAATAAGAGCAGGAGAAGTCTTGATTTAGTAATGGAAGAATAAATTAGATAAAAAATACAATTTTTTGAAAGATAGAAACAAAATTAGTAATGAATAGTTAAAAAGAAAATGCTATGAATGAATTAAACAAAGTAAACAAATTCATTGGAAAAAATAACCATAGGTATAAAGTAATAATAAAAATAATTTACAAACGATTTGTATAATAAAATTTACAATTTTTGACTTATTAATTGAAAAATAAAAACAGATAGATAAGAATAAAATTTATAGTGCAATATATACAATGATAAACATTTTGTATGAAATAGAAAATGGCAAATTATGTGGAAAAAATAAGATTTCATTTGATTAAAAATTTTGAGAAAAAAGGTTTAAGATAATTAATCAAGAAAATTAATTGATATTTATATTGTTAAATTATATGAACTCAGGAATGGCCATCTTTCAGCAATTGTGTAACAAAATGTAAAAAATTTAAATAATTAATTACTTTATCTCAAATGCAGTTCAGTTTTTTTTTTTAATTAATCTAGACAGATTTTTAAATTGAGATGCTCAAAACTATTATTGGGAAATATATGGGGAAAGAAAATCAGATTAATATTTGTTCTATTGATCTTTAAAATACATTTTAAAGAAAAAAATAAATATCATTTTGATAGATATTTAGACGGGGGGGGGGGGGGTTATCAGGGAAAAAAATTATTAGAAAATTTATATATATATATGAGAAAATATTTATTAAATTTGATAGATTTCTTATTGAAAAAGTAAATGTCTAAAGCAGGATTGCTACTTTTCTGTTATTTTATTTAATATATACTGTGATAAGTAATTGTCATTTGAAGAAAAAAGATTCATTGCAGTAGATTTTATAATGAGTGTTTTTGTATGTAATGAGAATAAGTATTATGAAATGTTTTTAAGGATTGGTACTTATAAAAAATTTGGAATAAAAATAAATGTAAATAAAACTAAATAATAAAAAATTGATGATAAAATTAAAACTATAAAAATATGACATGGATAAAAGATCAATATTTTAATCAGATCTATGGTATACTGAGATTAGATTTTAAAAAAGCTTATTAAAATATTTGTTTGAGGTGACATTATATAGAATGGAAATGATATAAAAATATAAAAAAGAAATGGGAAGATGGAAAACTTAGTAGTAGTCATATGAAAGCATTGCATAAAAGGCACAAATAATAGTTGGGTGCTAAAATGGCAGATTGTTTATAATACTTATATTGAATTTACTCAAAATGAATTTTTTTAAAAATTTTCTTCTGCTGAGAATTAATCTAGGAACATTTAGTTTTAGAGTAAGATACGCTCATCATCATTATGCTAAATCATACAGACAGCTTCAAAGAGGTTGGAAGAAAATAAAAAATAAAGAAATTAAAAGAAAAAAACCAGAAGTATAGCAATATTGAAAAAAGTGGGTTGAAAAAGTATATTTAATGGAGATTTAACTATTTAATTTATATAGCACAATGTTTTTTTATAAATTATAATAATAACTGTAGTTTACTCCACTGCACATACGCTTTACAAATTGAATGCTAATTATAATGAATGTTCTCCTTTCCAGACCCAAGATAAAGTCTTTTTAAAAGATAGAATGGATCCACTCTATCTTTTTCACCCAAGTGGATCCACTCTTTCTTTTAAAAAGACTTTATCTTGTGTGTGAAAAGGAGTATTCATTATAATTAGCATTCAATCTGTAAAGCACATGCGCAGTGGAATACGATACAATTATAATTATAATTAATGGAGATTTATAAGGTGAATACAAAGCTGGGATAGACATGTACTTAAAGAAAGATATGTTTTCAGGACCGTGAAAGTTAAAAGAAGTGGGAAAAGAGAATAAATTTTAAAGTAATCTTAAAGAGAAGGATAGGTATAAGTATTTTAGAAGAATACTAGGAGATGGAAATACTAGGACATGTTCTGATTATGTAAACAAAATTTGTATTTTGGTAGTTAACTAATAGTATATCATGATATTAGTCAGAATATTTCTAATTACAAATTGTTTCATTTAAAAATATCTTTTATAAATGGTTCATTTTCACAAATTGTTATGATGCAAAAGTTGTTATAATAACAATATTCAATTTTAAAAATTTTCCTACTTTTTATTTTCTATGAATATCATATGGTTAAGAATTCTAAGGTGATAGATTTTCCTTTCTTTTATATGCTTAGATATAACTGTAAAATAATATATATATATATATTGCTATTTCATATCTTATAAAATACAATTTAGAAGACCTCATAAAATAGCATTTAAAATATCTAAAACCTTCAGATTATATTCACCTGAGATTTAGAAATATTTTCAGATAGTTGAGAATTGTCAGCCAGCTTAGAATTTATCTTAAATAATTGCCCATACACAATTTAAATAGCTATTTCATTACTGGTGATAAAAAAGAAATTGTAAAGATCTCTGGAAGTTGACTAGAAATGGTCTTTTTCTTACTGTTTATACATCAACTGAAGGAGGGTTACCCTGATATTAGAGATCCAACATTATTTTATCTTCTGAAATATGCATATTGAATTGAAACCAAAGCTTTTTAAATATATATTAAATATTGTATTTTATTTATTTAAAAACAAGTTTATTTATGCCTATAAAAAATTAAGGTATAACATAAAAATCAAGTTCACATTAGAGTAGTAAATTCAGAACAAATGACATAATATTATATAATTACCACAAGTTATCTAACACACATTACCAATTTATATCTTTTTATTTTTAAAATTTTTTAATGCATGTGATGTATTTTCAAAATGATATACATATTGTTGATGAAATAATTTAGATATTTGTCTTATTTGAATTTATATTTAGAAAGCATTTTTGCTGGCATAACTCTGCCATTTGCTTTGTTAGTTATTTTAATTCTTACAGTTATCTAAAACTGATGATGGAATAAATTAATCACTATATAATAAGTAAGATTCCATTTATATGCTCAGAAAAAGAAGTAAAGTAATTATATTTGTCAATCTCTGTTCTACATTATGTGGCATTTTATGCACAATTTCTTTTACTTATTAGACTTTTGCAATTTGAATTTGTAGTTGATAAAGACAGAAACAGGTAATCCATGTTTTATTAATTTATAATCATTATAGGTTTGAAGCTACATAAAATTTTGCAGCAAGACAAGTCTCTCAAGTTACACAACAAAATATTATTTGGATGATTATGTGATGCTCAAGCACTAAAAGTGACAGATTAAGCTTTGATCTGGAAATTTTTATTTTCTAAATCCCTCACCCCAATATTGCTTTAAACGAAATAACTCAAATTATAATTTTTGTTGATGAGGTGAAAGAAAGAAAAGCCTTCAATCTAATCAGTTTTATTAACTTCAAAAACAGAAATCCTCTTTAACTTCTATTTAACATTTTATCAATAGTTTTGTAGTCTATATCTATAAATAAAGTGTCAGTTGTGACATTGTTGTAATTATGTATCAATTTTTTAGTGTTGTTTGATAAAATATTTTAATGTTGATTGTAAATTAAGACAATTTAACATTAATATTATCAGTTTTAGAAATGAATTTTGCAATTTTATCAATAATTTTATTATTTTATAGGATTTAAAAATGGAGGTTTAAATTTTAGTAACAATGCTTCTTTTTTTGCTTTCTTTCTGTCTCATGTTTTCAAAAATTCATTCTTTTCTTGATTTGAAATATTTTAGGTGCTGGACTTTTACATTTATAGAATTATGCAATTATCATGTTAATACAGTTTAATAATTTTGAAAAGAGATTGGCATACATTCACTCCATACCGGTCAGAAACTGAATGTTGACAGATATGTAAATATTTTATTTTATAAACAAACAATTATGAAATAAAAATATAGTATGCATATATAAACAAAGCATGTATTTTATTATCTTAGATTGCTAAAGATGAACATAATCACAAGCCTCAATGGAAACAATACAAGAGAATTATTAATTCAGTAGTTTAAAATCATAGAGAGAGACCACATACTCAGCACAAGCAACTAAAACTGTTGAGAATTTGCCATAAAAAAGTGACTCTGTGGATCTTTTGCTTTTAAGCATTTTATTATTCAGATCAAATGAATATTGAACAATAAATTTTTTATTGAGTATAGTTATGTATTTATATAAAACAATATATATTATGTATTTATTTATTTATTCAATAGACAACATGTAAACAATGCTGTTTTATAAAAATCAATACAAAAGATGCACACCTGCTTGTATAACAGCATTATATACTGAATTATGTTCTAAGTAAAGTTGCAAACAAATCTAAAGCTGCATTAGAATTTTAAAGTATTATAAAAATACTATGGTGTATTTAGTCAATGTTAAAATTATATATTATATTCAGTATAATCATTTGATGCTGAAATTAAATCTTTATATTTGTATATTAACATAATTGAGATTAATTAGTTTTAAATACTTTTATATATGACATACAATATTAACTTTGCAATTGGCTATTGAAATATTTTATCTGTCAAGGATATCTGAGCTTATATGATTATTAATATAATAAGATCTTGGTCACAGGAAAAAGTGAATTGATTTTTGTCATCTTAACAGAGATGTATTACTGCTAGTATTACATGTTATTTTTGTATAATGATTGGAAAATTCTTTATTCCAAATATTTAATATTTCATACTGTAAACATTTCTAATATTATTTAAAAAGTTTATAAATAATTGTAAATATACTTATACTAATATTTACTAGTCGAAAAGAAAAGTGCACACAGTCTTATCAGGTTTCAGAATTATGCACAAAGATGTAAATAATAGTTCCCAAATCCATTCATCAATCTAAATTTTTTAAAATGTTTTTGTATATATAAATGCATATTTCTTATAACTCATAAATATATAAAATATAATAATAATAACTATTTTGGATACTTACACTTTTATGATGACAAATAAAATAACTGCAATGAGAATAAAGAAAATTATACAAACAATGATACCAACTGGTAGAAGAACATTACTGGAACTATCTACTGCCAAGTATTCTACAGCTAAAAAAAATATGTAAGTAAAATTTAGCACATATTTTATAGTAAATAAATCAGATCAATGACCTAATATGATATAACTAAAACACATGGGATATTTCTTATTAGTATATTTAACTTTATGAAAAAAAATATTAAAAATGATAATTGAAAAAAAAAATAAAAATTTTGCTCTATAATTTACTCTATCTGCCTCACACACAAACATATGTATATATATATATATAATAAACTGGTCTCATTTAATGATTAAATTAATTGATTTAAGTATACACAATAATGAAATGACATCTTTATTCTACATTAAATTTTATCAGCTAATTGTCTTATTAATATTATAGATTATAAACAAAAACATCGCGCTATATTAAAAATAAATGTCTTGTTTACATATGTTTAATTATGAGAATGACGTATCGTAAATTCTAGAAATTTCATTGGCGTCATTCATTTACGATGTAGAAAAGTAATTTAAAGTGATCAATTAATAACTTCACGCTCTTTATTTCAAACACTTCAGATTTGCCCATACATATACAGTTGGGTCGAAAATATAGGTGGATTCATTCTATATTTTCTTAAAGACTTTATCTCGGGTTTGAAAAAGTGGGAGTATTCATTTATATCAGCTAATTGGCTTATTAATATTATAGATTAAATTTTATTTTAAATTTACAAATTTTTGCAGTTTTATATCTTTTTTTGTTTTAAAAAGAAAGAGAATTGTCAAGCGTTATTAGCTGAGAGGTCAGTGCAGCTGCCTTGCAAACAAGCAGTTGGTTACAGACAGTTGTTGCGAGTTCACCTCCCGGCCGATGCTATGACATATGGAAAAAAAAAAAGAAATAGAATTATTTATCTGTAATTATTATAATTTTAAAATTAAGATATATAAAAAAAAATGTATTAACTTTTGCATTACTTGCTTATCTTGGTAAACTTGTTTATATATATAAACAGGAAGTGTTTTAAGCCCTAAAACGCCATTTATTATAAAATTAATTAAAATTAAATTTTCATAAAATCCAATGTAATATATGTAAATATCTGAAAACAAAAAAAAATCCGGTTTTTGTTGTATATAGGATGAGCAAACCCATTAATATAATTAAGCATTTATTCAGTTTAAAAATATGGTACTAGTCTTATAGCTAAAGACGCCACTCTATGGCGCCATTTTCACTCTAAAACACATAAAAATGCCATTTCCGTGGCCAATACATTTGAACTCGCATTTTCTATAATACAACTTTTTTGTTGTGCTACAGATTGCAGGTCGCTATGTCACGTCACAGTACAGCATGTATGTCGCATCACAGCAAATACATTTTCCGAATTCGCACAGTTTATAAAATAGTTACGGCTTGGTGAGAGGGTGTGTTTTTTTTAATTGAATGGAAATGTTGTTTTCATTGGATTTTTTTTTATTTTAAAGTATTGAAATGTTCAGATTTTGTAAAGTAATAATTATCAGACTTTTTACACCATACTGTATTGAAGTTTTAATTGAGAAAATGTTGACAAGATATATGTGTAAAGTGAGTTGGAATTAGGTAACGCATCAAGTAACATACTGTTCTTAACATGCCATGAGACAAACAAGATTCTACCATGTGTATATTTTTGAAGTAAAAAAGAGCGGTAACACAAAAATATCCAGTAAGAAAAGTACAATTATGCACATTTTTTTTTTGTAAATTTCATAAAAAGCATATATTATAAACATGATTAAAAAGTAAAGAAGACACTTTTGTTGTTGTTTAAAAAAGTTTTACTTTCTTTCTTTTCTCCGACTATGGTTATGCTTTTTTGAATATAGTTTACATTTATTGTTAACATTTATTTTATAGATGTTACTAAAAAAAATATTTACAAAAATACGATTTGATATTTTTTATTTTAGCATTACAAACAACAGAACACTAAATGTAAATCTAACCCTAAAACTAACCCTAAATCTAACCCTAAAACTAACCCTAAACCTAACCCTAAAACTAATCCTAAAACTAACCCTAAACCTAACCCTAACCCTAAACCTAACCGTAACAACTTTTACTTTTTGTTGTCATTCTATTTGAAATAAAAAATAGTGGTAATATCTGTTTGTCTATAAAAAAAAAGAGTAAAACAAAGACTAAAAAAGTAAAAAATAGTGATAACACAATAATATCTGTTACTTTGTAGAAATAAAATGTAAAAGGAAGACTAAGACATTTTACTTTTTATTCCGATTATGAGTTTTTAAACAACAAGAAAAAAAAAGCCGTAATCCCAGTAAAAAAATGTCCGATAGAAAATTGATTTTTCTAATAAAGCAAATATTTACTGAGGCTATAACCTCAAAAATATGCGTATAAAATGCAATAGTAGGGACCTCTACAGGTGTTTTAACCACAAGCTTACACTTTTCTTTCATAGCGTAAGCTTGTGGTTAAAACACCTGTAGAGGTCACTACTATCGCATTTTATACGTATATTATCGAGGTTATAGCCTCAGTAAATATTACTTATGTAATCAATGTGCGTTTAATAAATTTATAATTACAACTAATAAAGCAAACTAAAAAACAAGAATCAAATTGTAATTTGTTTATTTTATTTTACATTTATTATTATCATTTAATTTGTATACGTTAATAAAAAATAATATTTAAAATTAAATAATATTTAAAAAAGATGATTTTCTTTTGTTTTTATTTTCGCATTACAAAAAACACATCAAAATGATTATAATTAACGGCCCGGGAATGATCATATTCAATAGTTTTAGTGTGAAAATGGTGCCATCGAACGACGCCTTTATCTATAAGACAAGCACCAAAAATATTAATAAGACATTATTTATTTCTCTCAACATTTGAGTTCGTTTAGTACAGAAAAACAGATCACAGTGAAAACATCTCTATAAAGCACAAAATTCCATACCTAGCAAATATAACTGCCACTTAAATAGACTTGTGACTGATCTTTACTTCTTGTATATTTATATTAAAATTACCATGTTTTATAGTAATTGAAGCCATATACTACATGATTATATTTGCACATTATCATTACTGAAACATATGACCCTCTTACTCATTGAAAGCAGAGCAGAATAAATCTCTAAAAAACACACTATATTGTGGAAATTATGGACTATAGAGTATTTTATGGTAATTTCCTACCTATTATAGCTGCTTGCCATAATAAAATAATAGCATTTTATTTTCTTGTTCATCGAATTTAAATCAATTGGTAAAACTAAATGAATTCATTTAGATTTATTAGGCAGACTGATTAAATTAGATAAGTTCATTACAAATTTTCATATTTTCTTTATTTTTTCACAAACAATTTTAAACTATAAAAAATAGTTTTAAGTCAATTTTTAAATTATTTAAGTTGAAGTTGAGTGTTTAATTTAGTAGGAGAGTGGAGAATTTTAGCAACAGTTTAATAATTATCTGAGCATAATAATGAATGGATGAGTCCTACAATTAGTGATAGTACATGATAATGGTATATTATATGCAATGCTTTGGACTATTTCCACCATCAATCAGTAAATGTTAAATGTATAGAAACATTTTAAAACTTAATGTAAACTTTTCAAATACAAACAGCTTGTTAGTAATAATACACAAATAGATAACACAGGTTAGTAATTACACAACATTTTGAGTAGTGTTATTCTTCACTCTTCTTAAGGTGTTTCTGGTCTGACCAGTGACAATATTAACATAGGAGTTGAACTTGCACCTTTAGATTTTTGAATATCGAATTTAAGGCAAACACTATAACAAACTGAATTATCTTGTCAAAGGCAACAGATAGTAGAAATTTCAAATATTTATATCATATGAGGGTTTCTCAAATCCTCCTGAGTCCTTCAATTTTTTTTCTTCAACAATAAAATTAATTAACAGCTTTTTTTTCTAGGAGTAAGATTAATTAGAGGTTTCCATACATCGTGTATTGCCACATTGGGTTGACTTATAAAATTATGAGCAGCTTCCATAAATTTTCTTCTTTGCATCTTTTTTTCTCTATTCAACATTTTTGTATTTTCCCAATTAAACATATGGTCATTAGAACATACACCAGCTGCTACTTTAGATAGATTTGTTTTTTCTCTTTTAATTATTAGTTTGCATTCTTTCATTCACTGTTCAACAGAGTCACAGGTATAACCAATATATTTTCTTTCATATTCACATGATATTTCAAGACACTTTTTGTTTTTCAGCATTTCCAGTTTAGGCTTGGTAGAAGTAAGAATTTTTTGGAAGAGTGGTATGGCTATGGAAAGCTGTTCTAATGTTATATTGATTACAGATTTTCTTTAATTTGTCTGCCATTACATTACAGTACCAAGAATTGTTTTTAGTGTCTCTTTTTATTATCTATTAAAGGTTTCCTTGATGGTGGCTGATGGATTGAATCTTTTCATTTTCCTAATCACTGGTTTCTGAACAAACTTACTTTACTCTGTTCCATAGTTATAGTATAATTCCATGTTTAATGCTTCCGGTAAGATTGGATGTATATGTCAAGCACTTGACAGTATGTGTTGGTTTTTTATATGCTGTTGTTTTTACTTTGCCCTGAGGGAGATCTTGTCACAAAAACATCTATGAATGCCAATTTTTGTTCTCATTCCATTTTCATTGTGAATTTAATTGAAGGAGTTATATTATGCATCCTGAATGACTATAATTGTACCTAGGGCATGTGGACACACCACAATTATGTCATCAAAAAAATTGAAGGTCTCATGAGAATTTGAACAAACGCTCATATGTAAATATATAAAATTTCTACTATCTGTTGCCTTTGACAGGATAGCTCAGTTGGTTAGAGCGTTTTCCTTAAATTCGATATTTGAGAATCTAAAGGTGTGAGTTCGACTCCTATGTGAATACTGTCACTGGTCAGGCTACTATCACCTAAAGAAGGAGGAGATAATACTACTACTTGAAACATTGTGTAATTATTAACCTGTGTTGTCTATTTGGATGCTATTACAATAATATTTAAAAAAATTTCTACTGATAGATGATGAAAATAGTTCAACATATTATCACATCTAATATACCATTACCACATACCTTCAGGCAAATTCTAAGTACTCAGTATGGACCCAATGCAATGTTGAAGTTTAAACATTATAAAAAATTATGTCCAAAACTGGTAAAGTATAACATCATTGGGCTGTCAAATAAAACTTGCTATTACTTCTAAGAGAGCTGAGAAAATTATTCAGAGAGCAAATAAGGTCTTATTGAGCAAAAGAATAAATGTTCAATAGTTTTTCAAGTATCAAACCTGGCATTTTATTAGAAATGTAAAATGTTTTCTAAAAAATAAACTTACAGATGAAGATTTCTCAAGAATTTGACAAGCAGTGAAAAGATCACATTGTAAAATACATGGATGAATAAAAGAATATCAAAGAAAGCCGGTAAATCTGCATGGGCAAATCAAAAGTCATACCAACTAATTTACTAGCTTTGTCAGTAAAAAGTCTTAGTTGTAAATATCTTACTGAAGTGGAGTTTTCTGTTTTTGAAAAAGGTTTGAAGTTCACCATTAAACCTCTACTATTCTATTATTGGATGTAAAGGCAGCCACTGAGGAAGTTACCATAAAATTGCTTCTGGAAGAAGTAGCAGAATTATGCTGGAGTGGTAAACAGACACTTGAGAGACATCAAATGCAGAAGCAGAAACGAAACATTTCATGTGATTGGAGGAAAGCTATTAAATCTCTAAAACAGGATACATCTATAATCATTCTTCCTGCTGACAAAAGTAACACTGTGCTTATAATCAATAAAACTGATTATGATAATAAAATGCAAGGATTTCTCACAGCAGTCCAATACAAAAAAGTAACAAAAACCACAATTCCAAATACAGAGATAAAATTACAAGGATTACTCTGGATGCATCACAGGTATTTCAATAATTCAGAAAAAAGGACACTAACTTATATTTCATCAAGATTTCTCACCTATATAGAATACCTAAAATTCATAAAGACAACATTCCATTAAGGACCTATTGTTAGTTCTAGAAATTTGCCATGTCAAAAATTGTTGAGATTTCTTCTTATAGTTCTTAGTCCATTAGCATATAATAAAAATGGAAAGAACTTACATATTGGTAAACTTTGATGTGGAAAGTCTATTTACAAATGTACCATGTGATGAGAAAAAGATTATATAACAATAATCGCCTACAAATTGCAACAACTCTACTTATTGACAATATAATGGAATTATTAACATTCTGCACAACAACAATGTACTTTCAATATAATTCAGAATTCTTCCAACAAAATCAAAGAATGGCCATGGGATCACCCTGTCACCCTTGCTGAGCAACATTCACATGGAAGAACTTGAAACCAGAGCCATAAATACTATTCCATGTCTGCCTAAAATTGTCTTTGTTATGTTAATCATACATTTGTGGCATGGCTACATGGTGAGGTGCAATTATAGTCATTCTAGATATATAAGATCCATATATCTCTTTTAATTAAATCCACAATGGAATCAGAATTAGAACAAAAATTGACATTCTTAGATGTTCCTGTGATAAGACATTATTACAGCAAAGTAAAAACAACATTGTATACAAAACCAACACATACTGGCAAATATTTAGCATATACATTCAATCATACCGGAAGCACTAAACATGGCATTATACTATCACATGAAACATAGCAAAGGAAGTTTGTTCAGAAACCAATGATTTAGAAAATGAAAAGATTCACTTAGAATAAACTCTCATGATGAATGGTTATCCATCAGCCATCATCAAAGAAACATTTAATAGACAATGAAAAGCGACATCAAAAGAAAACAATTATTAGTACTGTAGTGTATCCATACATACCAGAATGGTGGACAAACTAAACAAAATTTGCAGTTGGTATAACATTACAACAGCTTTTCAAAGCCATATCACACTTTGAGGAATTCTTCTACCAAGCCTAAACTGGAAATTCTGAAGAACAAAAACTGCATCCATGAAAGGCCATATCAATATGGGAGGACACGTATTGGTAAGACCTGTCACCCTGTTGAACAGTGACTGAAAGAACACAAACTAATGATTAAAGAAAAAAACAGGTGTCTACAATAGCAGACCATGTATGTTCTAATGAAGATTATGTTTGATTGGGAAAATACAAAAATATTTTATAGAAAGACAAAAGTGCAAACAAGAAAATTCAAGGAAGCTTCTCATATGACAATGACAAATAATCCTATAAGTCAATTTAATACACAAAGTATGGAAGCCTCTAATTAACTTTTCTTTTAAAAAAAATGGAAAACTCAGGAGGATTTGAACCAATCTTCATATATAAATACATGAAATTTCTACTATCTGTTGACTTTGACAGAATAACTCAGATGATTTGAGCATCTGCCTTAAATTCAGTATTCAGGATCTAAAGATGCAAGTTCAATTCCTATTTGAATACTGTCACTTGTCAGGCCAGCAACCTCTTAAGAAGAGTGGAAAATAATATTACCTAGAACATTGTGTAATTGCCAACTTACGTTGGTTATTTGTATGTTATCATTTGAAAAGTTTAAATAATTTTCAACATCTTCAACATTTACTGATAGATGATGAAAATAGTCCAATACATTATCACAATTTCTACTAATCATTTATTTTGAGCATTAAAATATTACAAATTTACTGCAAATATAAAACTGAAGTCAGAAAGAGAACTCATAAATTGATATCCACTCACGAAAGTTTTATTATATGGAAATGTACTCATAAAATTATTTTAATTAAATCCCTGAATAAAATATTAACTACTTATTTTAAATTTCATAACTGTTATTGTCATAACATTTTTTTTGTAAATGACTTCTTTAATATAATACTAATTGATATTATATGCAAGTAACTTTACTGGAATGAAATCATTTAGTTTTACTACCATTGATGTTTTAAATTATAACTGAATGATTATTCTATTTATATTAATGTTATTATTTATGCAACTTCAAGGAAGCATAACAGTATTGTAATAATTTTATTACTAAATATAATTTATTTACATTCATAACCAATTTTAAATAGGCAATTCATATTTGTGTTTATTGATGATGTTGTTATTAATTTTGTCTTATTTTTTATTCTTTTTGATATAAATATTAAAAATACAAATGATCTTGTGATCTTAGGTTTCATAGAGAATACTAAGTATCAAGATTTGCAATAATTGTATATGTACATATGGTACATTAGTTGTCTTGTATGTTCATCAAATAACTCCAAAAAGTTTTAATAGTTGTGTGAAAGAAATTATTTTGTATATATAAATAGAATTTCTAGGCAACAATTCCAAAAAGTAACTTATATGTAATTAAAAGCAATGACTACTAATTAGTAAAAATAACTAGGTGTTATCTTTAAAATTGTTGAGATACAAACCAAATAATTGTCAGTCAGTTATTTATTATAAAAAAATTTGGCAGACTAAATTAAGTTTAACAGTAATAGTTACTTGGCATAATTTAGCCTTTGATTGATTCATAACATTATTTTTCTAAAATATAATAAATTAATTCTCAATATTAGCCTTGTCATTAATTGGTATCCAATATATAGGCAAGATTTTATTAGGAATATCAGGATTAAAAAATGACAAAGTAAATTTTATAAATATAATTTAAAAATATCTGTATTTGTTTAATAGAAATGCATTTTATTTAAATAAATGAGAATGTTTATGCTCAAAAGTTCTATATTAGTAAGTTTATTGTGTATTTATAGACAGATGGTTTATTGCTTAGAAGTTTATAACAAATTTATGCACTAGAAATAATAGAACTAGATCACAATCTATAGATCTTGAGCTCTGGAATCTGATATTCAAACATTGCCTCATACCACATTTGCACTAGAAATGTCAGAGTTGGGCTGTGATTCACAGATTTGAAACTACAGAGTCACCATTCTATAATTACATTAAACCATGCAGGGCATTTGTGTCCGTAATTTGCCATAATAGGTTTTATTGAAAATGATACCAGTGACAGGAATAGTTTTGTGACTGAACTGTTTATTTTCCTGTATAGCTTAGTACAATGAGTGAGTGATTCAATAGTTAAAGTTTCTTGGTTAAATTCTCATGTGAGAAAAATATTAAAAAATCTGTGTTCAATCTTCCTTTTGAGTACTCAAATGACCCACGACTTTCTGACTATAGAATTATTTATTACAGTTACAAAGACTATGTATTGAATATTTATTAATAAAAAAACAAACTACTTGTAATGGAAAAAATATTGTAATCACAATATCATTTATGATTTCATTTCTGTAAAACGAAGTTAGTAATGATGAACATACAATTTAAAAATGTGATTTTTCTACTATCATCTATACCTCAATTCTTAATAAAAATAGTGGTTCAAAATAGTTTATAAAAATACAAAGTAACATTAAGTATGTTAATTCTTTTTAGTTTTGAAATAATTAATGCATTGAATTTTATTTCAAACTCTGTAAGGTTTTGTAACTATAATTTAGTTCATTTAGAGATACTTAATTATTGAATATTTAATTAGAGTAATTTGCTTTTAACACAATTTTTAAAATCAGTCTATACTTTTTGTTATCTTCTGATGACATTTTTTTGTTTCAAAATTATGTTGGCATCAAATTTTATATAATTTCAAAAAAGAAAAAAGAGTATGTGATATTTCATATAAATTCAAATTTTTATTTTTAACTCTTTAAAAAAATTGTTATATAAAAAGATCAAAATTTAATATTTAAATAAAAAACTTGATTTTTAGTGATAAATATTTTTTTTTAATATTTATATATATGTAAATAAAACATCAATAAACAATTTGTTTTTGATTCATCATTAAAACACACATCTGCGCACACATATGTAATAAATAAATAAACCACAGTTCAATTTAATTTTTAAAGCATTAAATAATATATAAATATAAAAACATGATTTTAATACTTCAATATAATCTTCCTCAATTGCATTAAATTTGTTGACTCTTATAACACATTATTTAACACGATGCTTCAAAAATTTTCATCTTAGATCCTTATCAGTAAACTAAATTATTTTGCTTATTAATAAAGAGGTTTTTTAAAATTCTGATTTTTTCCCATCTCTTTATGATTTTTTCCCATCTCTTTATGTAATCGTTTTAACTTATACAAGTTAAAGAAAGCAATCTCTATTACATTTTAATTTATAAATATGCATGTTTGTGCATTATTTGTTTATGTGGTTTTTTCAATTTTTTTCTCCAATAAAATCAAACATTCTCCAATATATAATGACATACAAAGATAATAATTTTATTCATTATTATTTTTTTTTTTTGTTTTTTTATTTATTCTGTCTTTAATATCATTGAGTAATTTGTTTATTTAAATGCAATTTATTCACTGTACTTTAAACATTTTTTAGCAAAAATTTTTTATTGTACATATATGCATACACAATCTTACGTTTCAACTGTCCTGCAATCTTATTCAGAGCCACTTTTTCTTTAATTTTTTTGGTTCTGAAAAAGATTGCAGGAGATGAAATGTACGATTGTGTATGCATTTATGTGCCATAAAGGGTTTTTGCTAAAAAGTGTTTAAATAAATCGCATTTATATAATATATTATAGCAAAATAAAGGAAGTGGTGAATTTGGTAATATTTCTAAATACTTTGGTCATTTTGAGTGATATGCTATATTCAACATTATAATGTTCAGAATAAATATTTTTTATAATAAATATTTTTTATATCTTCCTTATGCATTATATGGTAGTGAAATCCATTTTATATTATTATTAACATTATTTAAATCACTTTTAAAATATTTATACTCTCTAATACATCCAACATCACATCCTATTGATATCATTTCTTGTGTATAATGTCTATTTTTTCATTTTTATCATTTATGTTATTATTATCATGTTCAATCACCATCAATCCATTGCAGGAAGAAGCTGTCCAAGTTCAATCCACTTTCTCTAATCCATAATCTCTTCTCCATATCACATTAACATACTTTTTATCTCATTCATTCTTTATATGGAGTTTTTTTCCAAGTGTTTTACAATTTTTTGGAATCTAGTTTAAGACTTTAATTGCTATCTATTATAACATCTTTTATCAATATATTCATCCCATCTCCATTTAAGTCTTAATTCTTTCAATGATATCAGTGATATCTATTTATTTTATTATTCATATCTATCCATATTTGTTTGAGTACATAAAGTCTCTGAATTAGCCTTTTGTTAAATGTTCAAATCATAGATTTATATGTAAAAACTGGTAAAACTCATTTATTAATAGCATTCTTATTCAAACACACACACACACATTTCCTTTTAATTTTATTATTTCTATTAAAAGTACTCCATCTCTATAATAAAATTCATTCATTATGTTTCTGCTTGTATTAATAATCTGACAAAGGCATTTCTAGTCATTAACTTCAAATTCATGATTAAAGTCTTTTTTTCTACTGTAAAAAAAGCACTGAACATTACTTTAGTTTTTTAGTATTTATTTTTACTCCTAAAAACTCTTACAACATTTTTTGGACTTTTGAAGCATTATTTGTAAAAACAATTATATTATCTGCAAAATATAACTAGCTTAAATAATCTATAAATACATTTACACCCATTTTCTTATTTAATCCACAAAATACTTCTTGATATAAAATTACCCTGTCATATACTCTAAACAATGTTCATCCCCTTAATATAAGCATGTAATGTAATCACTGTTGTTGAACTTTGATAAATATATTTTAGAATATAATAGGTTCAATCATTGTGAAATCTACAAATAAAAAGCATATTTATTAGGCTTTTCAACAAATTCTCTTAATATTTGAATATAATATATAGTAATTAAAACACTTTTAAATATAGATTGCTCTTTTTGTTGTTTTGAATGCAAAGTTCACAGATGAGTTGTAATTATCTTGGTAGAGATCTTGCATAGAACTAATAGAATAATAATAGGTTTATAATATATAATATCTTATCTATCATGTTTTATAAATATCAATATGATTATTGCATTTTTCCAATCATCTGATACATCCTTATCATTAAAACATTTCTTATATAGTTTGGCCATTTTTCTATTTCTTCACTTGCTTCTTTTGAAATGCAGTAATAATTCCATCATTTTGTTTTCATTATAGATTTAATTGCATATCTTATCCATCATTTAAAATATTTTACAACTCAAAATAAGTAGTTAATTGTAACTGCTATTTTGTTTTATTGCTCTTTATTATTATATTAGTCCTTATAAATTCTTTCACACATTCAATAATATCATCCCACTTTTTAATAATAGGTCCACCTTTTTTATTGCTGAAATAATATCAAGATATTATTTCATACTTTCAAGACTTGATTCTCTTTACAACGTTCTTTGCCAATTCATAATTACATGATTTTAGTATCATTATTAACTTTTTTGTATTATTTTACAAAATTTAAAATATTCACTTCTTCATAATGAATCATTCTAAAATATTTTTCTTTTCTTCATATATTATTTGTTTTAATTAAAACTGAACTGGTGAACTGCTGCATCTCTTATCTTTTTATTGATTTAAGTTAAGTCAAAATCATCTCTAGAGTCTATTAATATTTTAAAATGACTAACAAGTTTCCATCTCTCTACTTTTGCATTAAAAATATATCTTATATTTCACTAATAATACAAAACACAATTATAAATAAATGGTAAAGAGATACTCTCTTTTATGTGAGGAGTCTTGTAAGATAATTAAAGAAATTAGTAAATAATGTTATTTTATAAATTTAAAATAGAAAATTTGTCAACTTGCTATTGTAATATTTATAGTCTATCTAAAATCTTAGACAGTGAGAGTTAAGAAAACATTAACATTTTACAATAGGATAACTATTTCATCATCATGTCTTTGACTAAAAAAGATAAAACCTCATAAGCCAAAATCATGGTTTATCAATTATCTGTACTGGAAAATAATTGAATTCATTACAGAAAATAACTAAATCAAATTAAAATTTAATGTTAAAAATCTACAGCATTGAAAATAAGTAAATATCTATTTGATCATCATAAAAGACATTTTCTAATTTATTCAGATAAATCTGTCACTACAATAGTTCTAGAAATAGTATACTTTCATCTAAATCTTTTATTATAGAATATTTAATTTCTAGTAATTATATCAATTTTTTAAGATTTTTTTTCTTATATATTTTTATAGGTCTATTATATGTAGAAATCAAGGTATATATATACTCAGATAATGAATTGCCATTATGCTTAGGATTTGTAGACTATGAAAAGGCATTTGATTTTATAAACATTTCTTCAGTGATTAAAGCATTGGATTATCAAGGTGTAGATCCAGGATATTGTCATATTTTAAAGAATATTTATAAAAATGCAACAGCAACAATTAGATTGCATAATGATAGTAGGAAAATCAACATTGAAAAAAATGTAAGACAGGGTGACTTCATATCTCCAAAACTTTTTACAGCAGTGCTGCAAGAAATATTTTGTGGATTAAAATGGCAAGCTAAAGGAGTGAAAGTAAATAGAGATTATTTAAGTCATTTAGATTTTGCCGATGATGTAGTTGTTTTTGCAAATAATGCTTTAGAGCTACAGGAAATGTTGCAGGAGTTATCAGATGAAAGTAGGACTAAAGATAAATGTTAAAAAGACTAAAGTAATGTTTAATAGATTTTCTCAAAATATAAAAATAAAGATTGATTATGGTGAGTTAGAAGAAGTTAACAGTTATAAATACCTTAGTCAAATTATTAATACA
The DNA here is from genome assembly GCA_028023455.1 of Epiperipatus broadwayi. NCBI lineage: Eukaryota > Metazoa > Onychophora > Udeonychophora > Euonychophora > Peripatidae > Epiperipatus > Epiperipatus broadwayi. Next base: position 3,500,946 of record JAQFVV010006245.1, on the reverse strand, counting down.
GATGGAAATATAATGGATGAAATTAATTATAGAATTAAACTTGGTTGGAGTGCTTTTGGTAGGAAAAAACTTGATACTAAAAGGAAATATGCCTATGTGTTTGAAAAGGAAGGTTTTTAATAAATTGTGTTTTGCCAGTTCTTACTTATGGATCTGAGACTTGGACACTTAATAGAAGAGCAATATAGAGACTTCAGACCACTCAAAGAAGTATGGAGATATGCATGTTGGGAGTAACAAGAAGGGATCAAAAATGTAATGTATGGGTAAGAGAACAAACAGGTGTTACTGACCTCATTGAAAAAATTAAAAGACTGAAGTGGAGTTGGGCTGGATATATTGTTAGAAGAGATGATAATAGATGGACAATTGAAATTTCAAACTGGATTGCAAGAGATTGTAAAAGACCCAGAAAAAAACCATATGTGAGATGAATGGATGAAATAAGAAAGGGTGTAGGGGTGATGTGGAGAAAAGAAGCTAAAGATAGGAAAAGATGGATTGAACTTGGAGAGACCTTCATCCTGCAGTGGATTGATAATAGTTGATGATGATGATGAATGTTAAGTTATAGAATATAAAATCATTTTTATCACTTTTAACTGTAAGTTTTATGATATGTAATTAATAAGGATTTCACAATTGTATTCAAAATAAAATCAATTAAAAAAAATCCTTTTCCTTTTCAATTACTTATTAGTGTGGATTGTCAATTTTCTGCTTAGTCACATGTGCAAATATCTAAAAAAAGATACCTTTGCAATGTCTGTGTATGCATGCTTGTTGTCAGCTTGTATAAATAATTTTATATAGATTTTATTTATCCCCCCCCCCCCCAAAAAAAAAAAAAAAACCAAACAAAAACAACAAAAACATTTGTTACCCTTAAAGTATTGTTAAATTAATGTTATAGGAATTTCATGAAAAGCAAACACATACCATATACATAAATTTGTCATTTACCTATAAGGAATCTAACTACAAAGCTACATAGTCTCTTTTTTATTACTGTTTTATTTTTGTCAATATTGTAATTAATATTTTGTATAATCATCATCATTACTATTGGCATCAGCAATCTGATCTTAATGACTGCAATAATTCTCATTACAATAAATATATTGTAACCAGTTGGCTACATAGCTGCATTAAAAATAATATAATCAGATAGTTTTTTTTATATGTCAAAGTGCTGACCAGGAAGCAAACCTGGGCCGGCTGCTTGGAAAGCAACTATGCTAACCGCTATGCCACCAACACATGTTTCTCAGGTTTCAGTATAGAATTATTTAATTATTCAGGAAAATAATATTTAATTTTCCAATGCATATTTTTTATAATAATAATGGGTCTTCAATTAACTAAATATTTTAAGTCCCAAAATGATGGTATGAAAGTTCTCAGTCATTAAATTTATAAAATAATAATATGATTTCAATATGTAAATACTTTAATAAAAAGTTATAAATCATTGTACATGGGAGAGACAAGTGTAAAGAATGTAAGCAAGTTTTTTAACCCCTTTTTCTAATAATTATAATTAATTAGTAGTTTTAATTTAAACTATGAACATGAATTAAAAAAATAATAATTTTCTTGTTTTTGTAAATTATTTAATAAATAGTAATTGTAATATTAAAAGAAAGATAAAGTTTTATTTTTAATAGTTTTTTAAAAAGAAAAAAATAAGATGTCAATACTTTTTGGTAAATTTTATTTTTAATTATTCAGAGTTTTTTTTTTCTTTATCTCTCTTCAATGCAAAAAAAAACCAAATCAATGCAATTAAATGATTATCTTGTTTTCCTTTTGCAAGAAAAAATTTTTAATTAGAAAATAATGTCAAGAAATTTATGATGTTAATTTAAGTTCTTGACTTGTTTTTCAATATCTATGATTAAGGAGAGAAATAGCTGAAAAATTATATTTATAAAAATTTATTTAATTGGTTGTTATAAAAATTACCAGGTTAGTGACAGATTGTGATTAGTTTGTAGGCAAAATTGTCCTAAAACAAAATGGAGATTGAATAAGTGAGAAGACCTAAGTGTCTGATAAAAAATATTTCTAACTTAGCTGTTGAAAAGAGAGCAATCAAGTCAATCCAGCTGATAAAGAAAGAAACAAAAGTGTTTACCAAACTATAGCAAAGAATAGCAGAAGTTTTAACCAAATGTTTAGCATACTATGATAGTCATAAACTGCATTCTACAATGAAAACCATATGCTAAATTTAGCTAAAAATTAAGCATCATCTTCCTCCATGAAAACTTCCTGCACTGGAATAAAAATATAAAGAAGTTTACTCTAAAGTAATCTGCAAACCTTCTGCAACAAAGAGCATGAGTCTGTCTGTGTTAGTCTCACCTAGGAAATTTATTTAAAAAAATATGGATAAAATTTTACTGTTCTGGAAATGAAACACTGCACACCAGAGAAAGGACAAGTTAGTCATGTTCATATGTAAAAACCTTCAAGATAAAAACTCAACTAGAACTAAAAATTATAATTGGTAAGGACTCAGCAGAAAAAATAAAACCATGGTTAGAGGTATTTTTTATGTGCACACTGTATTTTTATTAATAGAAAAAAAATTTAATATAAAAGTAATACTTTTTTTTATAAGAATTGATAATTTTAAATATTTTCATGAAGTTAATGTTTTCAAATTGTGAAACATATTTTTCTTAAAATCCATTAAATTTTCTCTTCAAAATTATAAAATAGTTTTAGAAAATTTAATTTTTTTGGACATAGTTTTCTCTTTTCATTCACCCCCCCCCAAAAAAAAAAAAAAAAAAAACTTAAAAAGTTAATAAGTTAAATCAAAGATTATTATCTTTCATTTCAAAGATGTTTTTTCAACTCTTAATTATTTTAAAGAAATAAGTTAATTAATTAAAAGTTAATTTATAAATAGAAATCAACTGATTGTAATTTTTATAAAAATATATTTTTTGATGAAATGGATGCTTAAAATTTATAATGTCATTTTTGTTGTTTATTGTTAGTCAATTACTTATTAAATAATTGTTATAAAATATTTTTTAATCAATTTCTTTATTCTATCCAATTCCTGTTTCATAAATTACAGTGTGTGTGACTTTATTTCATGACAGCTTAAAGTTCTATGTTTTTTAAAGTGATCCGAATAAAACTATTTATTTATAGTAGGGTAAACCTAGGAATTATTTAAAGTGATTTCTAAGCTGCTTTATTTATTTATTTATCTCTTTCTCATAGCAATTGTTTATAGAGTTATTGCTTCCTAAGTTAATTTGTGCATAAGTTATATAGAATAGGGATTTATGTTTCGTGTTATGAACAGCCAGATAATGATCCTGATTGGCACAAATGGGATATACTTTAAAAATCCATGTGTTACATTTAATTTTACTTATTATTTTTTTAGAAATTTAGTTTATAGCTGGCCAGTACATTAATAATACTAAGTAGCCAGATCATTGATGATGGTCAGGATGATTTTAGTATCTCAGCATTATTTGACTTATTGTTGTTGTTGTATTTTGATGGAGTTGCACCTAAGTATGTGCATCCAGATAATTATTGTTTGTATTTCTGTTCTAGGTTAGGCAGTGACTAAATAATTAGCTTGGTTTATAGTGGACCACTTTTTAATCCAGTCACAAAATTGACTGTTGATTTATTTTTTTATTGTTGATCAGTTATGATGATAAATTATTATTACTTTTATGTAATGCTGGTGAACTTATACAATTAGTTCTGTGCTAATCTTTCATGCCCATCCCTTCAATATTTAATTTTATATTTTGTTTATTTATGGGTGATGATGGTCTTCCATCTCATAATTCATCCCTACTATGGTGTACTGTTACAAATGGACACCCAATTGTGGGATCTTTTAATCCTCAGATTCTTTTTACCCTTTCATAGTTGTATTCAACAGTTTTGTGTGCTTTGGCCAATTTGCCTTCTGGTGAATTTTTCTGTAAGTATTATACATTAAAATGCATGTAAAATGGTATATTTTATTCTATAAAAGTTTTGCTAAAAAAATAGTGGTAGAAGATGGAAAATTCAAAATTCCTGCTCTAACAATAGATATAAGTCCTGCCCTGACATATTCAGCCAATATCTGTTGCCAAAGCTGTAAAACATTCGGAGTTTTATGACATTGTTTAAAAAATAGTTCCAATGACCAAAAATGTGTTTATTTGCAAATTTATTACAGTTTTAGATATTTAGTTTAAAATAATTTACACTATATTTATTAGTTATCAAGAAATATAAATTATTAATAACTCATTTTGACTTGAAATACTTTATTTTCAAAAATATAACATTATATTATCAGCAAATGTGAACATGGCTTGAAGCAATTTACAAGATTAGCTTCTATGTAAGCAATCTACTTATACTTATGAGTATCAAAATATTGCAATTTTGCAATAAATATTCAAAAAATTTAAACTTTTAAAGCATAATTCATTAGATACAAGAGAAATAAATAAATATTTGTTTGTATGTTTAAAAATAATAATAAATAATAAATATTTCATTGATTTTGAAAACTGAAAATAATCTTTCTAAAAATGATGACATGTAAATGCTTTGTTTTGATTATGATCTCATTTTTTAATATTTACAGAAACAAAATGTGAACATTTAAAATTTATTTTAATAGTAAACAAAAATATCTATCAAATGAAGTCAAATTTATTATTTTCTGATAGGTAATAATCATTTTATCATATATTTACATTGATGTGTGAGACAAAGAAAAATGTCAGAAAATGTTGCATTATGGAAGGGTTAACCCATATTTTCTATAGTTACAATTGTTGCCATATTTGGGGACTACTATTTTTATAGTGCTACAATTGTCACCCAATTTATTGACTTCTAATTTTTATACTATTACAGTTAGTGCTCATTGTGGAGCCAATGTTTATGTGCTGTTACAATTAGAAACCCTACTGTAAGCTTAATGATGTTCAGGTTCTGATGGTCAGTAAACACATATCTTAGCTCTCAGAAATATACCTGAAGAGCTAATATATGTGGTTACTGACCATCAAAACCTGATCATCATTAAGTGAATAACAAAACTCCATCTATCACAAAAACTGAAAGTTCATCTAAATAAATTTTAATCCTCAAACTCAATTTAATCCCCAAAATCATGCTTTAATTTTCTGTTCAACTTTAAATGTGAACTTCTTAAATAAACATTAATACTTCTATTTTATAAAATGTTTTAAATTAATTCTGCACATATCTTAGCTCTGTGAAATATAACAAGAGTGTAGAGGATGATTGTTATAATTTAATTATAAATTATAAAATAGAAGTATAGAGGATGATTGTTATAATTTAATTATAAATTATAAAATAGAAGTATTAATGTTTATTTAAGAAGTTCACATTTAAAGTTGAACAAAAAATTAAAGCATGATTTTGGGGATTGGATTGAGTTTTGAGGATGAAAATTTGTTTTGTTTAGATGTACTTTCAGTTTTTGTGATAGATGGAGTTTTGTTATTGGCTTAAAGCTATAACATTTTCATTCAACTCCATGTAATGTTCTATACCAGGTACTGCTCCAACTCATTTTCACATTTCCTATTGTTTATCATGGTTCAGTTAACACAGCTCTGCCATGATTCCCAGCCTCTAAGTCTCCAAGAAAAGGAGCAAGATATAGTTGTGTATTTTCCAGCTCTTAGGACTTGACTCAAAGGAGCAAGGCTTTGCAAATTTTTTCCCATTATTTTGGGTTGTAGTAGTTTATCATGTCTAAATTGAGATAGATCCTTGGCATTTATGCTGCAGTGTATACTTGTAGTCCTGTGGTTGGATTCTTCATGTATCTCAGAGTTGCAGATCACTATGTATTATTTTGCTGTCAGATTCTTATCAGATCTCTAAAAACAGTTTTGATAAATGGTTATTGACTTGAACTCATTTTTGTACTTGTATATGTACTTATAATAAAAATACAAGAAAAATGAAAATCAATCATGCATACATGAACAGGATGGAATTGAATATGAATCAGGGGAAATAATGAAATATAGCCAGATGTTGAGATAATAAGGGTTAAAAAAGCAGATTAGAGGTAGTAGTATTGTTAGGTAAGGTGAAATATAGTTGCATAGAAGAGGAGGTGATGTTAATCTTATTTTATAAAATATTTTTAAAAGTTTGTATTTATATTTCCTGTGTAAAAAATAAATGAACACAGTTTTTCTTAAAAGTTCTATAATAGAAACATGTATGCTGACATGAGAAAAATTAAAAAACATGAAAAAAGATCATGATCATGAAAATGTTCAGCAATAATCTGAAAGTACACAAAGAGTAGAGGATATCACCATGTCAGCCCAGTTAATACAAATATTTATAAACAGTCAATAAAAGATTTGAAATCAAAAAAGAACACAAGAAATGTTTAAACAAATAAACCAACAAAAAAAAAAAAGATAAAAAAGAAGCGCAAAGAGAAGTTAGTGAAAAAAAAAAGGCCAACAAAAATAAGGTTATAAAAAGAGGGACCAACAAAGAAAAGTAGATAATACACAAAGAGAAGAGGATAATTAAAAGAATCAAAGAGAATTAAAAAGTAAAAAATAATAATTGAAGAAATGTTAAAAGAAATAAAAGTTGGTATGTTACAGAAAATGGATCAAAACAGGAAAAAGATTATTTTGAACTAGCAGACCAAATCAAACAAATTAGAAAAGTTCTGAATGAAGTGAGACAAAACAAAAAAGAATGATGTGAAAATAAAATAGATATAAATAGTAATAGAATCTGTGAATAACAAAAGTCAAAAAAGCTTGGAATCTGTACATTAGCAAATAGGAGACTTCAGAGATGATAATAGAATCAAAGAAAGTAAAAAATGTTGGAGAATGACCATAAACAAAATAGTCAAAATGAAAGCAATAGCCATTTCTATATTAAAAAGAGAACTTGAAAAGAAAGCAGATGAGGCAAAGGTATATAGTCAACATATAAACCAAATGCCTTTAGTTACTTAAACTAAGGACTTTTTTCAGGAAATTCTGTTGAGGAATCCATTGAATTTATCAACAGTCTGGAAAGATAGTTTAGTATTAATACCATGATCGAAGAAGCGAAGCTAGCAATAACTTGTAGCCATCTTCAAGGTGCATCCTAGGCATAGTGGGACTCATTATACATCCACCCTCATAATTTTATTGAGTTTAAGCAAGCACTATGAAGTGCTACCAGAGTGAGGATTACCAAAAAGGGATTAAGCATAAAATATCCCAAGAGAAATGTCCCCCTGGTAAGATCCTCAATCAGAATTACAAATAATAATAATATTATCACACAGCATCCCAAGCCATATTGAAAGAATATTAATAGGAACAGATAGGCTTACAACTAAGCAGGTGGCTAGACAGCAGCAAACCTGCATATGTGGAATAAGAAGAGAATTTAAACTTCCAATGAAATTAGCATATAGGGAAGACAATAATCCACATATGAATGCCATCCAACATGGCAAGCAAAAAATCAAGTCCCCACCATAATACCAGAACATAAAAAGTAAAGTGACACCATGGAAGAGAAAGAGAGAAGATTAACAGGTAGCATCAATAGTTCTATCAAAACCCAGATAGTTAGATGTGAAAGTGGATCAAACCTTTATCCAAAAAATTCATCAAAAATACAGTTCTCCATCTCCTGGGAGAACACAAATAATTATATCAATTAGAAGTAGATAATCTCTCAATACAGAAAGTTGCTATAAGAGATCTAATCATGAACCTCACTCTTCCCAGGCTGGGTATAGTTATGCTTTAGAGCCAGAATACAAGAAAAAGCAAAAAGATAAAACAAAAACCGAGAAGAGAAAAAAGATACTGTGCAGCAATTGGAGGTAAATATTATAAAGTATGATAGCTTTGCTTGCAGTGCTGATGGTGGACAGGTGATGTTCTTATATAGAGAACATACCTAAGGTTTAAACTTTTTTCAAATAAGGCTTTCAGTGAAGCAGCACTTTCTATTAATAGAATTGTGAGTTGTCTACCAACACAGAACTGTGTTATGGATGTGGAGCCTCCAAGTCTTGTAGAGTAAATGAGCAAGGTATTCCATTTGTCCAAATATTCATTTGGTCATTTTTTCAATGTGCCCTCTAGTAGTAAGTTGTGTTTGTTCTTAAACTGAGATGCCTTTTATGGTACTTATGCTGAATTGCAAACTTGTGTTCTGTGATGAGGGTTTCTTTCCATAATGGTGTTGCAGTGCCATCTGATGGCAGCAGTACAGTCTCCAAACTACTACCTAAAATTATATCAAGAAATGAGGCAGTTACATTTGACAAAATAGCCCAATAATTTTAACCCAGTTTGTAAGTCTGATTGTAATGCACAGCTGAGTATGAGTAAAAATTTTTTATAACAAAATGAAATTCGTTGAATCAAACTAAGGGGGTCAATTCAATTTCATTTCCCATGGCTAATATAACCAATTGGCTACATAGATGCTCTAAAAATAATTAAATAATTGGCTGCATGTTCATCAGGTTTAACTATAGAATTATTTGATTAATTGGAAAATAATATTTAATTTTTCTATGCATATTTTTATACTAATAATGAGTCTACAATTAATTAAATATTTTAAGTTCCAAAATGATAGTATGAGAATTCTCAAATATTAAATTTGTTAAATAATAATATGATTTTAATTTGTAAATACTTTAATAAATTAAAAATTATTGTATATGGAAAACAAAATGGTAAAAGAATGTAAACAAGTCTTTTAACTCTTTCTCTTTTCATTAGAAATAATTAGTAGTTTTAATTTAAATTCTGAAAATATATTAGGAAAAAAATAATTTTCTTTTTTTTGTAAATTATTTAATATATATTAATTGTAACATTGGCTGCAGAAAGGAGTTTGCTATTAACTGAAAGGAGACCCTTTGATTTCTCTTGGAGGCCTTAAAGGAACCGAGCAGGGCAAATTCCTAATGTCCACTCCATATGTTCTTGTCGTTGCAGCTGTTATTACTATGTGATTATTCATATAGTATACGAACATGGATGGGCTGCTCACCAACACGCATTAGCCAGCATGGTGAGTTTATTGGCTTTTTACCTCTGAGTTTAAGATCAAGAAACACCATGGTCTTTCTTCTCAGTGTCTTATAAGGCAGAATGAATGTTTGTGTAAATGATAAATATTTTTCCAATACATATATACAATTATGACAGACAAAAATAAAGCATGGCCCTTATTCCCAGGAGGCTGTAAAGTCACCAACCAAGGCAGCGGTTGGTGGCCAAAGGCGGAGGGTGCTAAGAATCCCCTGATTGTGGACCCAGGCTGCCATTTGATGATGACTTTTTATTTAGGTACTTACAACTGCAGATCACTTTCAAGTGAAGGAAGATTGCAAGAATTAGAAGAAGAACTGTCTTATATTAAATGGGACATTATTGGACTTTGTGAAGTTAGAAGAAAAGGAGAAGAAACAATTGATTTAAAAAGTGGACATATACTCTATTATAAAGGCACACATATTGGAAATACAAGTGGAGTAGGATTCATTATAAATAAAAAGTGGAAGAACAATATTGTGGAGATTGATGGTGTATCGGACAGAGTGGCAAGATTAGTTATACAACTTAAGAGCAGATACCAAATGCAGATAATTCAGGTTTATGCCCCAACAAGTTCTCATAGTGATGAAGTAGTAGAAGATTTTTATATGGATGTACAAAAGGCTTTTGATCAGAGTAAACAACATTTATAATTGTTATGGGAGACTTTAATGCTAAAATTGGTTGACAAATGAAAGATGAAATTGCTGTAGGTAATTTTGGTTATGGTAATAGAAATGAAAGAGGACATAGACTTGTGGAGTTTGCAGAAAAAGAAAAACTATATTATGAATTCATTTTTTGAGAAAAATGTTAAAAGGAAATGGACATGGAAGCATCCAAATGAAGGTACAGCAGAATTGGATTATATTTTGACTAACAGAAAATACATATTTCAAGATTGTAATGTTCTTAATAAATTTAACACAGGAAGTGATCATCGATTAGTAAGGTGTAAGTTACGTGTTAATGTAAAACTAGAGAGACAAAAATTATTAAAAAAAACAATATTTACAGTTGATATTCCTAATCTTCAGAAACATTCTAATGAATTTAAATTAGAACTTACAAATAGGTTTCAAGTGTTAGGAGATTTTGAACATGATTCAGATTTGAATGAAATTAATATGAAAATAACTGATACACTTTTAAAAACTGCAACAAACATAGCTGGTAAAAAAAAGCAGCAATTGACTAATAAAATTTCTACTGAGACTAGACAATTTATGAAGAAAAAAAGGAATATGAAGATATACAAAAATGATGTATTAAAAAGAATTGAATATCTCGAATTTTGTAAAATGGTACGGAAAAGAGTTGAAAATGATTTAAGAAAGTATAACTGTGAAATAGCAAGGAAAGCTGTAGAAGAAAATAAAAGTCTCAAAAATGTTAAACAACATTTTGGTATTGGTAGGAAATTTATATCTTCAATAAGAAAAAAAGATGGAATTATTACTAAAAAGAGAGATGACATCATGAAATTGGTAGATTTTTATCAAGAATTATATAGTAATAAAGAACAAGTACCTCCTATATCTATTACATCTTCCGAATTGCCCAGAATTTTAAATGAAGAAGTAAGACATGCAATTAAGTGTATGAAGAAAGGAAAGGCTCCAGGAAATGATGGAATTGTAATTGATATATTAAAAGAAGCAGGTGAAGAAATAGAAATTTTTTTAGCAAAGTTATATACCAAATGTCTAAATGATAAAGATGTACCGGAAGATTGGAAGAATGCAGTAATAATATTAATATTTAAAAAAGGTGATAAAGAAGATATTAGAAATTACAGACCTATCAGCCTTTTATCAGTTTTATATAAAATTTTTACCAAGATAATTACAACTCATCTACAGAGAACTTTGGATTTCCACCAATCAAGAGAACAAGCTGGATTTAAAAGTGGTTTTAGTACAATAGATCATATCCAGGTATTGAGAGAAGTCATAGAAAGGACAAACGAATATGAGTTGTCATTATGTTTTGGATTTGTAGATTATGAAAAGGCATTCAATTCTATACACATTTCTTCAGTGATTAAAGCATTGGATCATCAAGATATAGATCCAGGATATTGTCATATTTTAAAGAATATTTATAAAAATGCAACAGCAACAATTAGATTACATAATGATACTGGAAAAATCAACATTGAGAAAGGTGTAGGACAAGGTGACTCCATATCTCCAAAACTCTTTATAGCAGTGCTGCAAGAAATATTTTGTGGATTAAAATGGGAAACTAAAGGAGTGAAAGTAAATGGAGAGTATTTAAGTCATTTAGATTTCGCAGATGATGTAGTTGTTTTTTCAAATAATGCTTCAGAGCTGCAGAAAATGTTGCAGGAGTTAACAGATGGAAGTAGAAAAGTAGGACTAAAGATAAATGTTAAAAAGATTAAAGTAATGTTTAATCGATTTGCTCAAAATATGAAAATAAAGATTGATTATGAAGAATTAGAAGAAGTTAACAGTTACAAATACCTTGGTCAGATTATTAATACAGATGGCAACATAATGGAGGAAATTAATCATAGAATTAAACTTGGTTGGAGTGCTTTTGGTAGAAATAACTTGATACTAAAAGGAAATATGCCTATGTGTTTGAAAAGGATGGTTTTTAACAAATGTGTTTTACCAGTTCTTACTTATGGATCTGAGACTTGGACACTTAATAGAAGAGCAATAGAGACTTCAGACCACTCAAAGGAGTATGGAGAGATGTATGTTGGGAGTAACAAGAAGAGATCGAAAATGCAATGTATGGGTAAGACAACAAACAGGTATTACTGACCTTATTGAAAAAATTAAAAGATTGAAATGGAGTTGGGCTGGACATATTGCTAGAAGAAATGATAATAGATGGACAATTGAAATTTTAAACTGGATTCCAAGAGATTGTAAAAGACTCAGAAAGAGACCATGTGTGAGATGGATGGATGAAATAAGAAAATGTGCAGGGGTGTTGTGGAGAAGAGAAGCTAAAGATCGGAGAAGATGGATTAAACTTGGAGAGACGTTCATCCTGCAGTGGATTGATAATGATTGATGATGATGATGAATTGTAACATTTAAGAGTGATAGTTTTTTTTACTAGCATTTTTAAAAAGAAAAAAAAGAGATGTTAATACTTTTGGTAAATTTAATTTTTAATTAGTTAGAATTGTTTTTTTCTATTTTCTTCACCTCTCTTCAATGTAAAAAATCAAATCAGTGCAATTAATTGAGTATCTCGTTTTTTTTGCAAGATTTTTTAAAATTAGAATGTAATGTCAAAAAATTTATAATGTTAATTTAAGTTCTTGGCTTGTTTTTCAATGTCTATAATAGAATGTAATGTCAAGAAATTTATAATGTTAATTTAAGTTCTTGGCTTGTTTTTCAATGTCCATAATAAGGAAGGAAATATCTGAATCATTAAATGTATAAAAATTTACTTGGTTGAATGTTATAAAAATTATCAGGTTGGTGACAGATTGTAATTGGCTTGTAGGCAGGATTTTTTTAGAAAAAATAATGGAGGTGTGTATAAGTCAGAAGACCCAAGTGTCTGGTAAGAAGAATTATTTTTAACTTAGCTGTTAAAAAGAAAACAATCAAATGTTAAGCCAGCTGCTGAAAAAGATAATAGAAAAAATTATTCCTTACCATGTTGTTGAAGAAAATAATCTTAGTCCAGCTGCTAAAAAAGATAGCAGAAGGAATTATTTCTAATTTAGCTGTTAAAGAGAAAGCAATCAAGTCTTAATTCAGTTGATAAAGAAAAAAAGCAGAAATCTTTACAAAGCTATTGCATAAAATAGCAGAAACTTTAATCAAACTTTTAGCATACTATGAGTTTAGTCATAAAAATGATTTATACAATAAAAACCATGTGCTAAATTCAGCTAAAAGCTAGATATCAACTTTCTCCACATAATATGCCTTCACTGGAATAGAAATATAAAGAATTTAACTTCTAAAGTAATCTTCAACCTTTTCTGCAACAAAGAGCATGAGTCTGTGTTAGTCTCCCATGGAAAATTTATTAAAAGAAAATGGATAAAATTTTGCTGTTGTTAACCTGGAAATGAAATACTGCACACCAGAAAAAGGGCAAATTAGTCATGTTCATGTGTAAAAGCCTACAAGATAAAAACCCAACTAGAACTGGAAAGTATAATTGGTAAGGACTCAGCAGGAAAAAAATAAAGCCATGGTTGGAGGTATTTTTGTGTGCACAGTGTATTTTTATTAATAGAAATTTTTTTTTTATATAAAAATATTTTTTCTTGTAAGAATTTATAATTTTAAATATTTTTATTAAGTTAATGTTTTCAAATTGTGAAACATATTTTTATTAAAATCCAGTCAATTTTTATTTCAAAATTATAAAATATTTTTTAGATTTTTTTGTTTTAAAACATGTTTTTCTCTTTTCATTAATTTTACCAATAAAAACTTAAAAGATTAATTAAGCTAAATCAAATATTGTTATCTTTGATTTTGAAAATGTTGTTTTCCCAACTCTTGCTTATTTTAAAGATATAACTTAATTAAAATTTATAAATAGAAATCAACTGATTGATTATAATTTGTATGAAAATATATTTTTTAATAAAATGAATGTTTAAAATTTCATACTATCATGTCATTTTTTGTTTATTGTTAATCAATTACTTATTAAACAATTGTTTTAAAAATAATTTTTAATCTTAATTTCTTTATTCTATTTAATTCCTGATTCATAAATTGCAGTATGTGTGACTTTATTCCATGACAGCTTAGTATTCTAGGATTTTTTTAAAATGATCCCAATAAAACTATTTACTTATAGTAGGGTAAACCAAGGAATTATTTAAAGTGATTTATAAACCACTTTATTTATTTCTTACTCACAATAATAGTTTATAGAGTTTTTGCTTCCTAAGCTAGATTTGTGCATAAGTTATATGAAATATGAATGCATGTTTAGTGTTATAGACATCCAAATGATGATAATTCTGATTGACACAAATGGAATATCATTTAAAGTTCATATACTACATTTCATTTTATTATTTCTTTGGAAATTTAGTTTATAGTTGGCCAGTACATTAATAGTATTAAGTGGCCAGAGCATTGATGATGGTCAGGATGTTTTTAGTATCTCAGCATTTTATTTTGATGAAATAGCACCTAAGTATGTCCCTCCAGATAATTATTGTTTGTATTCCTACCCTAGCTTGGCAGTGTCTAAATAATTAGCATGGTCTATAGTGAACCAATTTCAAATCCAGTCATAAGATTGGGTGTTAACCCTACTAATTTTCACTATTTTTTTGACATTTTTCTTTGTCTCACACATCAACATAAAATATATGATAAAATGATTATTACTTATCAGAGAGTAATAAATTTGACTTCATTTGATAGATATTTTTGTTTACTACTGAAATAAAATTTAAATGTTCACATTTTGTTTCTGTAAATATTAAAAAAATGAGATCATAATCAAAACAAAGAGTTTACATGACATCATTTCTAGAAAGATTATTTTCAGTTTACAAAATCAATGAAATTTTTGTTATTTCTTATTATTTTAAAAAATCCAAATGAATATTTATTTATTTCTCTTATATCTAAGGAATTATGCTTTAGAAGATTAAAATATTTGAATATTTATTGCAATATTATGATATTTTCATACTCATAAATATAAGGAGATTGCCTATGTAGAAACTAAACTAGTAAATTGCTTCAGGCCATATTTACATTATAATGTTATATTTTTGAAAATAAAGTATTTCAAATCAAAATAAGTTATTAATAATTTATATTTCTTGATATCTAATAAATATAGTATAAATTATTGTAGAAAAATATTTAAAACCATAATAAATTCACAAATAAACATGTTTTTGGTCATTGGAATTATTTTCTTTAAACAATGTCATAAAGTGCCAAATGTTTTACAGTTTTGGCAACAGATAATGGCTGAACATGTCAGGGTGGAGCTTACATCTATTGTAAGGGTGGGAATTTGAATTTCCCATCTTCTAGTGCAATTTTTTTACTGCAATTTTTATATAATAAAATAAAAGGCAAAACACACATTTTAACATATAATATTTATGGAAAAATTCACCAGGGGATGAATCGGCCAAAAGGCAAATTTCTGTCATCTTGAAAAAATAAGGTTAATTTATTTTTTTATTTTTGAATTATTCATGATGGATCATTACATTTGTGTAAAGCTGGTGAACTTATAGTTAGTTCTGTGCTGATTTTTCATGCTCATCCTTTTTATATTTAATTTTATATTTTGTTTATTTGCAGTTGATGATGTTTTCCCATCTTGTAATTCAGTTCTAATGTGGTGTAGTTACAATATATATATATATATTATATTTTTTTTTTTTTTTTTATTATATATTTTATATATATATATATATATATATATATATATATATATATATTATAACAAAAATAATAAATTTAATGGTGATAAACTCTTAAAAAAGGTCTTTAAATCTGCAGTAGTACTTTTAGTTAATTTTTTAAACCTTTATTATTAGTAAATTTATTATTTTTATTATAATTACAATTTTGTTTTAATTAATGGACATTTTATTTTTATATATATAGTGAAACTAAATAATGTTTTATAATTGTTGAGAGAGAGCACCCAAAATTTGAAACCAAATAAATAAATAAAGAAAAAGCATTTGAATTGAGAAGAAAGAAAGTGTGTTTATATTTCTTTTCCCTTCGATTTGCAAATTATTATTATTATGCATACAATTTATCTATTTCCATATGAGCTACAATTATTCTATACTCTAATAAAATCATAAATATTTAATAAAGTAATAAATCTGAATCCTCAAGGTTTTATAATAATAATATGTGTACTCTTATTTTTTTCTTTAATAAAGTATTTACAGACATTATTTTTTATTTTAAACTTTAATCAAGAATAATTTTAATCTGTGTGTTAAATCTAAGGCTAACAAAATTAAATACAAGGTTGAATAATAATTTTATCTCAGGGTTAATCTAATAAATGCATGACTATCAGGTGTGTTTATGCATTCCAGAATATGTTAGTGTAAAAGAAGCATCTTATTAAAAAATAGTTTGTTTCAGATAGCATTAATACAATAATGATGCATTTAATCCAGATAAGTTTTATGTATAAGTTTATATTTCAAATATGACCTTTAATATCATGAATGTGAAATGAAATGACAATTTTTATTTAAGAATGACAAAGAGAAATCATTAAAATGAACAGCTACTTTATTGCATAGTATAAAAATTAATAACAAGAACAAATAACAAAAAAAAAAATAATATAATGCATTTAATAAATATTACTGTTAGTACCCTAAACTAATTTAAATTTGGGATATATCAAGTGTTTTATTGTACCATGTTTTGAAGACATTCACAGTAAATAAGAATAGGTTGTATTACTATTTCACAAAATAATTGTCAATTTAATACTGGAGGTTAACAACCATTATAATAAAAAAAAGAACAATGCCTTATGAACGATCTTAATTGGTTTATTTTACCAAACAACTAATTAACTGCCAACCTCATTTACAAACATTGGAAACAATTTTCACTCTTTTAAAGTAAGCAAGTACAAATCATTGCTGATCAGGCCTAGGTGATTGTGGACTTATTTTATTTTTGCCCTAAGATCTTTTACTGGATCCAATTTCAATTGAACATCTAGATTGTTACTTTGATAACACAAATATACTTAAAACATTAGGCTGCTTTACTATACACTAGATAATAATGAAAAGTATAAGTAATATATAAAATATTCCTTACAGATTTACTCATCTACCTAAGAATAATTAACTCCACTTAGCACTGACATCAAAGTATTAAGACTCATAAATATAATAAATATTTGGCTCTAGCCATTTAATATAAGTTTGTTAAATACTTATATTCATACAACATGTCCCTGAAATAAATTATATTTACTCCTTTTCAATCTTAACACAAATCATAACATTAAATAAAATATTATCTTTTACCTAAATTCAGTAATATCTGAGAAAATTTTTATTACATTAACAAACTCTGTAATATGAATTAACTAAGAAGGTAAAAAGCATATTAAAATAATCAATTTGATTTATTGAAAATTTAATTTCACTTTTATATCATCCATTATAAAAGTAGTGTACAAATATTAAATTTCAATTAGTATGCTTAATGTTACTTATAGTTTGGTTGCATATTATGCCTAATATTTATTTAGAGGATCCATCATTCTGGAGTAGCATTGAATATTTCTTTACAATCCATTATTTTTTGAATATTATTTACATTTAACACAGATAATCCTTACTCCAATTCCTTTAAATAGATATTCAAATTTGTAATATTTTAAATTTCTAAAGAGGCTTTCAATCCCATTACTTTATAATGAATCGAATTTCAAAAGATATTATCAACATATCTAGTATATATGATGTCTTGTTAACATCTAAAAAAGGTTGAATGACCTCTTTTTCAATGGAAGCAACAGCTAAATAATAGATAGCATTACTATCATCATAAAGGTATCCATATTAAAATGTAGCAAACAAATTGTTATTTATTCAGTATAAAATGTCCAAATTAATTTAAACTCTTTGACTATTCATAGTACTACATTTCAAAAGGTTCTGAATGATATTTATAAAGGTGATTCTATTTACTGAACCATAAAGTTCAATGACATCAAATGAAGTCATTTTGAATTCTTCACTAATTTGAACATTTTTTATTTTATAGATAAAAATCAAACGATGATTCTATTGCTTTCCAAAACAAATCCAGTCTGGGCCTATTCTGCCATAATTTTTACTGCTCTGAGACAATAAATCTCCAAAATTAATCATAAATCTTAATTGATGGGTTTAATTATGGAACTTGATATGTACCAATATCTATAAGGTGACAGCTACCAAAAGATATATTTTAAAATACAGTGATAAAATGCTTTATTATTATGTGTTCTGAGAACAGGGATATAAATCTGTCCTTTTGTCTTTTAATAAAATAATTTTTAGATGTTTCAAACTTCCAAAAAAGACAATTTATATTAAAATATTTAGGCTGATTTAAGTTTATTGTCATTCTGAATAGTTTTATATAAACCAATTTAAAATACATTAGGAAATGTTTATTTTCCTACTGTAAAAACCTATTGAACATGGCAGTTAAAGGTGTTTATTTATTAACTAAATATACTTGGTGATTCTGGATAGCTTTATACATTTATATATGACTGTGTTATTGTTTGATTATATAATTTTATTAACAGACTACAATCATTCTACTTCTAAACCATCTCATCAAATATCGCTCAGTTATGTTATTTTTTTGTTTAGTTAGTCAAAACTTTTTCCGCAGTAAAAAATATGAAGCCTAATAAAAAAATTGATATATATAGAAATATTTTTTACTTATTTTATAAAATAATAGCCATGCAAAGAATTTATTCTGTTTACTATTTACTGAAATTCAGAATATAAGCATGTATATTTTTAATTTATTCAAATAAACTAAAATACTTATTCAAATTTTCTTCTATTTATTTATATTACTTATGTATACAGTATTTTGATCAATTTTAAGAATGATGAGGATACCAAATTATTTAGATTAGATGCCAAAAATAAATAAATTGTGCATTTATTTTCACTATTATCAATAAACATAAATCGATTTACTAAAAAAAATTACAAAAAGTAATTTATAATAAGTTATATAGAACCAAAATTTTTATATTTATCAATGCTAATAATGATTAAATTACATTTACACACACACACACACGTGGATATGTGTTCAAATAAAAATAGAGATGGTTCTATCAGATACAAATGCAATAATTCAGTAATAAATACAAAACTATTAATATAAAGTAAAATACAGTAAACTTACCTAAATTAGTTCGATAAGCATTGACATATGATGTTTTAGTACTCTGAAAATATAAACATTTGTATATGTTAATAATGTATAAAATAAAAACATTAAAAATAAATACAAAAATAATATATTTATATATTTTTTATATTTTATATTAAACTTTGTTATATGTTTAAATACTTTCAAAAGAAATAAAAATAGATTTTAAAAAATTGCATGGAATGATAATTTTTAAAAGCATTTTATTTCTGTTAGTATTAATAAAGTTATAATTTTTTTAATAATTAAATTGTCGTTAAAAATCTATTAAAAAGTTTTCATTCTTCCAGTTCTCTCATTTTACTTTTTTAAAAAAAATATATATATATATAAACATATTTATTTCGTTGATTATATATACGTAAAAAAAATATTGAAATAGATAAAGACAATACAATTCCTACCGAAGTCAGATTACGAATGTTGATACTATAAAGGTTTATTTGTTTTGAGCACTTGAATATGTTATTATATTTTGTTTTTTTTTCTAAATTTTTAAATTTGTTTTACTTAGTTTAAATTTATTTAACAATATAAATCACCAATAGGTATTTAATACTTTTCATACTATAATGCAGATTGCATAACACTTCCATTAATAATCATTGTCCTAAGCTTTTTATTTTATAAAATTATTGAATTTTCCTGGAAATCCTCAGCTACCAAATGGATTTCCATTCTATTTTAAATTTTAACTTTATATCTTGGTCATGGAAAGACAATGCAATAATCCATTATACTTTAATGTTTATGCTTTCAAATAGTAAGAAAAAAGAGATAAAAAAAAAGCAGCTTCTTATTTATTCTAGTGTCATTTATTATAAACTTGAATAATCACTGATCACCTGTTGCTTTTATCAATAAGAATTTGGAATTCAAGGGTAAATTTAGTTTTGCATCTATCAACTAGACTGAATACAGGTTAAATTACATTATCATTTATTAACCACTTATTACTCAACTTTACAATAAATTATCTTAGAGTAGAAAAAAAAAAAACTATTCTTGTTTATAATATTGTAGTAAACTGAAGAATCAAATGATTTCGATTTGGAAAAGAAAATAGTAAAAAAAATATTCTTTTAGTAATATATGCATCTTGGGGATCATTTGTCTTTTATTGTGTCTTTATTTATATGAATTTAAAAAGAATGGGGAAGTATGAAGATTGTTTAATATATTTATAAATATATTACATACGGGGAAGAGAAAGGTTAATAATTCCATGTGTGTGTATATTAAAAAAATTTTAAAAAATCAGATAAATTAATCTTTAACTGAGATTTAAAGTTTATATCGGTGCTAAAGATAATCTCTAGTTTAGAAAATGATTAGTAATAATCATTATTATATTCATCTGAAGTGGATGGTATCAAAGATGTGAGTGGAGTGAGTTTAACAATGATAAATAAAAATGTAACAATTTACAATAGATAAATACTCTTCATATAATAGAGATATATATGGGAGATAGTGATCTGGGCCAACTGATGAGTGTTGGTTCAGCATGCAATGTATCTTCGGGTCATTTGTCTTTTATTGTATCTTTATTTATATGAATTTAAAAAGAATGGGGAAGTTGGAGGTTGTTTAATATATCTATAAAGATATTACAAATAGGAAAGAGAAAAGTGAATAACTCCATGTGTATGTATATTAAAAAAAATCAGATATATTAATTTTTAACTGAGGTTTAAAGTTTATACCTGTGCTAAAGATAATCTCTAGTTTAGAAAATGATTATTGTATTTATATGGGGTGAATGGTATCAAAGTTGTGAATGAAGTGAGTTTGACAATGGTAAATGAAAACGTAACAATATAATATATGCAATGTATACAGTTTGAAAATTAAATAAATAAAACTAAAGTAATGATTTTCCTGAGAAAAATATCATCAGTATAATAAAATGAGAAAAAATCATTACAAAAAGAATGCAAACAATAAAAAGATTTTAAATTAAGTTAACATTTTAATGCAATATAAATAACAGATTTTCAGTAAAAATTGATTGAACCGCTAACATAGAAAACAATTTTATGATGTATTTGAGTTTGGCATTAGTAAAAATTTGATAATGAGATATTAAAAAATATAATGTCACATGTAAAAATAAAAAAAAATATTTAAAAAACAAAAAGTACATAAATATTTTTTTAAACTTGAAAATAAAATAAACATTAAAATATTTTGAATAACTTACACTATCAATGGAACTCACTATTCCAAAGAGCACTTCATAATCTGTGTCATTTTTGAGGGGAGCATTGTAAAATCCTCCATACATTTTACCATCACCTATAACAAATACTTTGCTGGTGTTTTTAGGAAGTTCAGCAGTAATATAGTAAGGCAGATTAAAGTCCTTTGCCTTCCAATAATCCCATAAAAATGATTTGTTAATAGATATATTGGAAAATAAAGGATTAACCACAATTCGATATCCACTGGAAAAAGAAAAAAAACAAAAATATATAAATATTTATAGATTTATTAAGTTAAAAAATTGATGTACATTTTAAATTCTAGTATATAAAGCTATGTTATGATTAATACACACTAAATTATATTGTATCCATTAATAAATTCTCTACGGTTACATTAATTTTTCTATACAAAGAATTTGAAAAATTACAATTCATTTTGATCCAAAGAATCAGAAAAACTGCAATTCATACAGTATATGACAAATACATAATTGTTTATTTACAAATTTTATCACAAAGATTAATTACTTATTTAATTTTAATAATTAAAATTGTTTCATTGTTATTAGTTTTAAATCTTAGATTATTAAAAGTTATGTAAAGTCTTTGCATAAATATGAGAATGGATATACCATAGTAAAAAGTATTAATGAGATAAAAGAGAATTTACTTTCCTGATGAATCCAGAGAAAGCTGAAGTATTTATTAGTATTTATTAATTGTTATTATTTTTTCCATTTTCTAAATATATATGCAATCACATTTTAATTCCAATTATTTAAAAATGCATAATGTTAATAGTTAATAGCCTATCACTGAAAATGAATAAATAATTGCATGGTTTATCTTTCACAAAATCACGTGTGTGAAGTTCAAGCAACAAAATATTTCA
Source organism: Epiperipatus broadwayi (assembly GCA_028023455.1). Lineage (NCBI taxonomy): Eukaryota > Metazoa > Onychophora > Udeonychophora > Euonychophora > Peripatidae > Epiperipatus > Epiperipatus broadwayi. The sequence continues at coordinate 3,478,769 of JAQFVV010006245.1, read as the reverse complement.
AAAATTTCACTGACTGACTTAACTGAAAATATTTTAATTTTTTTCTCAGCTGTAAATCAGTCTATGAAATCTTAATCCTTGAGTTCACTACTTGCACTGTGCAGTGCAAGTGGAAATGAGTTTGATGATTGCAATATCATTCATTTATATATTGTTGATTGTTATTGATATTAGCATTGTTTAAGTGTTGACTGCTTTCATGTATTTATTAATATGTATATATTGATTCTAATATTCTCATGGATAACAGATGAATTCATAGTATTATTTCTGGGAGCTTCTATGTAGTAAAAATATAATAGCTAAAATAACTGATATTTCAGTACAATATAACAAGTACTTCCTCAGAGATGCTTCTTTCTCAAATCATAAGAATGTGTGCAGTGAGATTTAAAATTGTTACTTTTTTCTATTTTCTTATTTTCAAATTCTATTGGTTGAGAAATTTTAAAAAAATATTTTATCCTCCAATAGCTTTTTCCAAATATTTTTAATTTTCTTCAAATCATACTTTTCATTTATGCTTTTAAGTCTTTTAAAAATCTCTACAGTGTCCCTTAGCAGTCTCTGGTTATATTCTTCAATTTTTGCTAAAATATGTATTATTAAAATTGATGTCATGGTTAAATAATTTAATATGCGAATAAATGGCTGATGAATTTGATTTTTCTATAACTGCCAAAATGTTTCTTATGTTTATTCTACAATTGGGGTGTCTAATGTATGAATGTAAACAAACTATACATGGACTCTCATATATACAATTATACTCCAAAGGAATTTTATCTTTAGAGTATGGAAATATTTTATCATCATCATCATCATCATTATTATTGTTAGCTTTCAAAAGGACTTGATTGCATATAATAAGAAAAGAGTTATATTAGTAACTATTTCACCACATGCAGATAAATTGAAGTTAATATAAATAAATTGAAAATTGTAATTTGAAGGAGGGGGGGGGCAACAAAAGCAAGGGATATGCATGTGGTTTACAAATTTGAGTTTACATTTTTTATATACACATCCAATCAGTTTTATATACAGACAAGGCTTTTTATTTTCTCTTTTGTTATGATTTTTTTCATCCCTTAAGTATAGTAGTTCCATTTTGTTCCAGAATGCATTTAGATGTCTTCTTGGATTATTGTTATACATGAAGGAACATCTTGTACACCATAGTGTTGGTAGCTACCTTTTGCAAATGACTGTAAAAGAGTTTGAAAGTCACAATTTCTTTGTTTGTACAATGATGGTATGGATGAGCAAATATTATCAAATGCAGGGGAAGTAAAAGAAAGTGTTCTTGAGTTTGGGTCTCTCTATGACATAACCAGAATATGTCTTCTGTATTTATATAATGCCTTCTGTATTTATAAAAGTGTAATATTGATGCTGCTTCAAGATTTAATTTAAGCAGAAAATCATGATCTTTGAGTTCTAATGACCAGAATTTGATTTGCAGGTTAATTGTCTATTGTTAATGTTTAGAATTTTTTTTTTTGTCATTTAACATAAAGGGAGAGCAAATTATGTGGTATATATTCCAATATTTAAATTTATTTTAAAGTGGTAAATAAGTAAAATTTGGAATGTTGAGAATTAGTGTAAGTAAGGTTTTCCAGTATCCATTGACCTGACGTTTTTTGAATGATAAAAATATTTATTGAATGTAGTTTCAAACCATTTTGTATTAGAGGAGCTTGAATATGTTTTAGTGAAATTGAAACAATCTTTTCTCCCCATAGCAACTTTCTACATAATGAAAAGGATTTAGTGTATAGTATTATTGGAGAATAGTATGTGATTTGAGTCATAATTAATAGATTAAACAGAGATACTTTTGAGTACAATGAAGGTAAAATTTTGAAAGTGAATCAATTATGGTTTCAATTTTCAATGTATTCCTAGGTTGCTCAAATAGAAGGGGAATCCCACAAAAGAGCTAAGTTTTCCTTTAAAATGTTGTATATGAAATTGTCCTGTATATATTGACCAAGCAGAAGATTTATCCTTGTTAAACTCCAGCTTGTATTTGTTAGTGCATGAATTAAGAATTTTTAATAGAGTTGTGATCTGTGTTTTAGAGGTTAAAAAATTGAGACATCATCCAGGCAGGCAATACAGAAAATGTTTGCTTTCAAACCAGGTATGTATATGCCTGATAATTCTTTCTAGGGAATTGATGTAGATAGTAAACAGTGGAGAACTTAGTGGAGAATCTTGTGGAATTGAACAGTAAGGTACAAAAAAGCGTGAATTCTTACCATTAAGTGTAATATGTATTTCACGACTTAATAGAAGATTTGTGATTAGATATATTAAAACATCTCAGTATTGCTGTGTCTGCTAATGCTTCAACAAGGTGTTCAATTGGAATCATATAAAATGCTGATTTTATATCCAGTTGGATCACAACTGGACTATATTTTTTATTATTTCTGACTGAATCAATAACTGTTTTGAATAGAAAGGCTGTTTACATTGTAGATGAGCCTTTCTTAGCAAACTGCATTTTAGATAGTATAGGTATAAGATAGGGTTCTATTTTGTCTTTAATGATTGATTCTAGTAGTTTGATACCCAGTGAGTTCATTGATATGGACCTTAGATTGTTTACTGTGGTTATTTTTCCATGTTTTTTTTGGTAAATGGTACTAGTAAAGTAGGATATAATCCATGTATATGATAGACTTTTTTTGTTAGAATGTTTGCTAGATTACATAAGTACTGTGCAGTAAATTTTTCTAAATGCTTGAATACAAAGCAAGGTATTCCATGCATTCCTGGGTGACAGAAGTTTGGTGTTGATGCCAATTTTTGAATAAAATCTTTGGGAATAAATACTGTTTCTTCTTCTGGCTCACTGAGAAAAAATGTTACAGGATTGAATTTTTCTTCTCTTGAAGTTTGGATTTAAAATGTGTATAGAGAGGTAGCAACATATAGTGACCAGAGATTATTCTTGCATTTTAATTGCTGTTGGTATGCAAGTTGATGGCTTTTGTCCTAGTGCCCAGAGAATATAGTATCTGGACCATATGTGTGTCTGTCTCAAAAACATTTTTTTTATTGTCAGATAAGTTCTTCAGAGACTGATTGATAAAGTTTCTTCAGGACAATCACATTTGAACAGCATTGTTTATTTGTTGTACTGTTTGTGATTCTCTTGTGTATTTCATTTATAGAAGCTAGAAGTCTTGAGGGGAGCCAGAGTAACCTTTGTTATGACATCAATTGTATATAAAATAATGTTAACAAATGCAATCTATTTCAATATCTTGAAGTTTGAAAAAAGAAGCATATATTTCTAAGAATAAATATTCTGGGATTCAACATGGAAGGAGTACTATAATTGTGTTTCCAATAGATATTATTGATCTGTGTATAAATCATTCTTCAGTAAAACAATAATTGAAGAATGATCTGATAAAGATGAGTTTTTCATTGTTAGGCTGATCATGTGATACAATGCTGGTGAATAAAAAACCAGGTCAATTAATGATGAAAACCTACCATTATTAAATGTGATTGAATTTTGTGGCAGATAGCCTTCTCCACTCATGAGGGATATAGCTAGTAAGTGCAGCCATTTTGTGATAATCCATTATATGACATGTTTAAATCACCAAGTAAAATTAGCGAATGTGATGAGGATGCTATTTTGGAGTTTATAGTTTGAATAACTTCATTAATTGCTTTATGATTTGGAGATATAAAGACAAATGCTACATTTAATTTAACTGTTTTATGATATAAGGTTATAATTAATATGTGTGCATCTATATATATTTTAAATAAAGAGAAGGGACAGGTTTTTATTATCACTACTCCTGTGCCTGGTGAGGGAAAGAATGATGCTTGCGAGAATGCTGAGTATTCTTGATTATTAATATAGTTAGATGGATTAATCTGAGATTTATTATAAATTTTTGTTTCAAGTAGCCCTAGCAAATATTTAGAGCCATTTTACTAAATGATGATGTTTTTCTGGTGAGTTTAGCCTCAGATATTTACTAAAAATATTTTTATTCTCATTATAGTATCACTCAAAAAAAAAACACAACTGTTGCAGTAACTAGATTGTAATTTTATATAACTTAAATAACTTACACAAATTATAACTTTAAGTCTTAAGACTCTGCCCCCTCCCTCCTGTGATAGTTCTCACACATTAATTTTTTTATTGATGCTAAATTCTTCATCCAAAGTGCATTAAAACTTGGAATCCATTGAACTCGTATTTGCTTTTTTTATTTTTTTTTTATAATCTAATGTCTGGGGCATATCATCTTCACAGACTTCATTAGATTACTATGTTTTTCCTACTTCATTTGCCAGCAGTCTGTCTGGCTTTCTCTTGGTAGTGTCATTTATTTCCAAGTCTATAGGGGGCAGGTAAGCACTAGGTAGTGTATAATATCTTGCGAAGTTTTATTGAGGGGTATTATGGATTATTTGTGATTATGGCAATCACTTTTTAATATTTCTTGTAATGTTGATTTATTCTTGTCATTTATTGATTGATTTTCTTGTAAAACCGATTCACTTTCATTATTTATTGATTGCACTCCAGAGATGTTTTGACCTTCAGTTACATAGTCATTAATTGGATTATTTTGATTATTACATATTGTAGTTGATTCACTTGTTGATTGAGTAGTAAATTCTGTGTTAATCTCCATATTGATGACTTAAGTTTGCTCTTATATCACAATGTTTACATTTAAGTTTTGGAAATCCATTTATAATATGCCCTCACTGTTTTCAGTGAAAACATTGTGGTTTAAGTCCATGAATTATTAAAAGCAGTGTCATTTCATGATTAGTTATAAGAGTGGGAATATCATTTGGGTTTATGTTTTGATTTAGTCTAACTTTAAATTGATAACTATTGCTACAGGTTGGTATAGAAGTTCCTTTTAAATACATAGGTTGAAAGATAACAACACCACCAAATGGCTGCATTCATTTATTGAAGTCAATGATTGTGTAATTTAAATACATATTATTAATTGTTTTATCAAATTTATCTTTTTGTTCCTCACTATAAAATTCAATAGCAAGGGAGCAAGGATTTGGACAATTTACAATGCATTATATAGAATCCCATAAATTATTTGTACTTAGTTCTTCATATAGCAAATCTTTAGGAAACCTATACGGTGAACAATTTATATCTGCATTGCGAGGATTACAGACTTTGTCAGTAAAGAAACATTTAAAAGACATAAATAAATCCCACAGGATGGTTGTATTAAAGCATTCTGACATTTTTGTTAGACAATCATTAGTCCAGATCTCTTCTGTTGAGTTAACTGGTAATGGACCAGAGTCTGAAATCATATCTAGTTTTATGAGATCATCCATTGTGTAATGATGAAATCTTGAGACTGGAGTTTGATTTTTTTCCACATTATGATGAGCATCTCCTTTATTAATGGATGCTTTGATTATGTCAGCATAAGTATTGCTTACTCCCATTCAAAGAGGTTGCCCTATTAGAGTTAAAAAAAGTAAAAAACATTTACACACAAATTCCTAGTCAGAGAAGTTGTCTTAATTTAGAAAGATATATCTAGTGAATATTGGGTTGCCTATATTCAATGCAGTTTATTTTAAATAAGAAAATTTTAGGTTCAATTATTACTACAAATATATAATATATCCTACCGATTTAGAAGATTACCAAGCCAGCTGATACATGTGCACTCCTATGTATTATTATTATAATAATAACAATGACAATAATAATAATAATAATAATAATAATATCATCATCCACACAGTTTATACTATGTTTAAAAAAATTAATTCCAGGTAGAGTTTGTTTACATTCATACACTGGACAGACCAATCATAGAATAAACATAAGAAAGGAAGAAACATTTTAGCAGTTAGAGAAAAATCCACTTCATGAGCCATTTATTCACATATTAAATTGATTAACCATGACATCAATTTTAATAAACACATATTCTGGCAAAAATTAAACAATAAGACCAGAGACTGCTAAGGAAAGCTATTGGAGGATAAAATATTTTTTAAAACTTTTCAACCAATAGAATTTGAAAATGAGGAGAAAATAATAAAAAAAAACATAATTTTAAATCTCACCACACACATTCTTATGATTTGAGAAAGAAGAAGCTCTAAGGAAAATATTTGATTTACTGAAGCACCAAATATTTTAGCAATTATATTTTTACTACATGGAAGCTCCTGGAAATAATACTATGAATTCATATACATATAATAATTAGTTCTCTGCATGACTTAATAAAACAATAGAGTGATAAATTTTGGAGCTCCAGCTTGTTTATTTCCGGGATTTGAATGTCTTAGGATTCCAATCAATACATCATTCAATTATATATTTATAAATGTAAATCTATTATTGTAAAGAATTGAAAAATTTGAAATTATTAAAGCATAATTCAACCGTATAATATTTAAAAAATAGCACAATATCAGAGATTTATAAATAGATTTTAAAGAAGTAAAATTTTTATTTTTTATTTGAAAAATGTAATGATGAATATGAACATATTTAATATATATTATTTTATATAAAAAAGATATTGATTGCAAAATAAGTTTACAAAATATTACCCAAATTACATTGCATATGTATCAATAAAGCCCAATTAGCATGCTAAAAGTTTTTGTGCTTATTATGACGAGAAAAAAGTTATGGGAAAGTTTTTACTGATCATATGCTCCAAGGTAATATATAAAAAGTCAGTTGTGATTGGATCAATTACAAAAAAAAAAAAGAAATTAAAGATATAATCTACTAGAATGAAATGGGTGTTCTCTTTCTGATATTTTGATGATTCAAATAACACTTAATTATAAAATATTATAATTATACTCTGTTAATATTGGTAATATATGTGCATTTTAAAAAATATATTCTACTATTCTTTGAATATAATATATTCCCTTATGCAATAAAATATATTTTTTACTAAAATAGATTGTATATTAGTTATAGTGGTGTTAATTAAGTCTCATTACTTAGTTTTGGTTCTCTTTGCCTTATTATTTTGCTTTAACATGTGTACATTGAAAATATAAAGGATGTTTGTCATATATTTTATTGAATTTTTTAATCTAGTCTCTCTACTTTATTATTGAAATAAATCTATCAAACAGAGATAAATCTCACATGTAATCTACTATGATTTAATCATCTGTAAAAAAGAGTTTCATCTTAAAGATTCTTTGATTACTCTTTGAAGTCTTAAAATAACTGAGTAAAGTCCTAATGTTCATTCCATATACACTTTGTAGTAATATTATTATTATTGAAGGATTATTTTTTAAGATAAACAAACATGGTTAGGGTGCTCATCAATATACATTAGGCAGTATAATGGGTTTATATTAATTTTCATTTCTGAGTTTAATATAAAAAAATATAACATGTTTTTTCTTTTTTAAAATCATGATATTTTTAAATTGAAACATAAACTAAGTTTACTTAAAGAGCAGGTGAATAAGTGCAAATATATGAGAATGTTATATTTTTACATTTACAATTTGGACTGATAAAATTAAATTATCATCATAAATTTTAAGAAGCTATTTTATGGACCTAGGTTTTCATTCAACAATACTCTTTTACTTAGATATATCAAATTGTAAATCATTTTTAAATGGAGAAAGACTGTAGGAATCGGAGGAAAAATGATATACTATTAAGCAGGATCGTGAAGAGAGAAGTGATTTAAAATGTGGGTATGCATTTTATTATAAAGATACAAATATTAAAAGCACAAGTGAAACAGAATTCACCATAAAAACAAAACAAAACAATATTATAGAAATTGATGATAATTCAGGATTATTTATTCGACTTAAAAAAAGATAGTAAATGCAGATAATTCAAAAATATCTTCTCCAAATTCTCAGCGTGATGAAAGAATAGACTAATTCTATAAAGATATTCTGAATATTTTTTAATCAGACTATGTAACATTTAGCATTTTTTTATTTTTTTATTTATTAAAAATTAAAATCTGTGAGTAAATTACAATATATAAAGAAAAAAAAAAGAACAGACATTTATGTAATACAGGAAAAAACCCCAACCACCTATATATTATGAATTTCTTCTTGGGAAGGGGGGGGGGGTAAGTAAAAATAGATATAATAGAATTCAAATAAAGTTTTAATTGAATTGGATTATTTCATGAACAAAAAAGATTGTAATATTCCTAATATATTCAATACAAAAAGTAATTGACGATTAACAAGATGTCAAATATGTTGTTAATATAAAGATAAAAGAAAATGCTATCAGTCATTCGTTTGTATTAATTATATATTATTTGAAATCTTAAATTTTCTGCAAAAATTCTTTATATTTTTGAAATTAATGCTATTTTCATAATTTCTTTTATTTTAATCAAATTAACTAAAAGTAAATTCTTATTCCCTTGTTGAAAAATGATATTATTAATGTGCCTTTTTTCTTTGTATTTTTAACTAATACTCGCACTACAACTATTTATATATACTTATAGTATATTTTATGATTTTATTTATTTAATATTCCAAATATATTTTATTATTTATTTATAGTTATTAATGTTTTTTGCATATTTTAATGCAAATATAATATACTTTTTATTTTTATTATATCCATATTTTTAAATATTATTTATTAAACAATAATTATATATATATATATATATATATATTATTTTTTATATATATATATATTTATATATATATATATATATATATATATATATAAAATCATTTAATAAAAATAAATTTAGATCCTAATCTTTGTTCATATTTTGTTTATTTTATTTATTAGCAATACCCTTTTTTATATTTTTTTATTGATGGATTAAAATTGCAATGGTGCAGACATTTTCTGTTCATGGTCTAGATTTTTGTTCATAAATTGAAAATATCTAGACCTGAAAAATATTAACATACTTCTATTAAATCCATTGATGAAAATAATATTTTGGACTGGCGAATGAAGTATTCTGATTATGTTTTGAAGAATGATATAAATATTGGGTTATAAATTTTACTGATATATCAATTCTATCTACCTATATATTCTGCATAATAAAATTAAAATATTTTTTTGTAATCATAAGAATAAAAATAGTCCAAATTCTGATGAGATGTCTGGAGAAATCTTAAAATATAGTGATGATAATATTTTTTTAGGAATATATAAACCCATGTAATTGCATAACCTGATTGTAAAAATATTTATAAAATCAAAGAGAATAAACAAGACTCTAGCAATTATTATGAGATATTATTTTTGATACTTTCAAAAATTTTATTGAAAAGGGTTGCTTTAAGTAATAGATTAATGGTTATCAAAGATTAAATATGGTTTTAAAAAATCAAAAAAATACTACAGACATGTTATTATTATTTTTTTTTTTTGATTAGTAAAATGGACAAAAGTAGTTTTTAATTAATCAAATAGGTCTGTGGCAATGTTTAAAATTAGTTGTTTTTCCATTGAGTTTATTTGTATTAATACAGTACATAATAAAATGAGAAGTATTATTATTAATTGGTGAAAAATATGGCATTAAAAATGAATTGATGCTGAACAAAGATGTGTACTAGCTTCACTCCCTTCCTCTCCATTTTTATGACAATGATATTTAAAAATGTTTGCAGGCAGCTTCTTACAGATATATATATATATATATATATATATATATATATATATATATATATATATATATATATATATATATATATATATATAAATAAAATAAAAAGTATGATGAGATTATTTCTAATTTGAAATGATTAAAAGTAAAAATAAGAACTTCTCCTGGTTGTGTTACCTTTGTCAATTCGAAAAATAATTTATCAATTGTTCTTAATGTTTCAATGAAACTTACTAAGACTATAGTTTAGTAATTAATGTTAAAAAACTAGTTTATCAGACAGTTATAGAAATAATCAACGTTCATATTAGATAGTGATCAATTTGAAGTTTTTTAAGTAGAAAAAATAACTTAGATGTTGAGATGCAACATAGATTCAATATATAAAGGCATTAGAAAAATTTCATTTAGACATTTCCATCAAAATTCTCATAATATTACTGCAAAATCATTAGATTGATAATTATAATCTTCAGATTGTTAGATGTGAAAACTTCTATTGTAAAACTGCATCATCATTGAATTGCACATGTGACTTTTTTCAAAAAGTATTTTATGATGAAATTGAACATGGATTTTAAGGGAAAGCTAAATATAACAGAGAATAGAATACAAGAGATAAAATTAAGCAATAAAAAAAAGTTGGTTTCAGAATAAATTAAAAGATAGCATTACAATAGATTATTGGATAGACATGTTCTTTATGTTGATGTATTTATTGTTCAAAGATTGATTTGCAAAATTTATGACTAGTGTATCATTATTTTGTTTATATCTAGGTATTTATGGAATTGGAATGTCTATAATCATTTGCAAGCAACTATTGCTGATGACACATCTTATACCATCATTATTCACCGTAAGTTTTAAAAACTTTAAAAAAATTAATGTAAACATTAAATACTAATATGTATATTTAATTCAATACCCATATGATATATTATAACGGTCGGAAAAGAAGTAGAGTCTTACCGTATCTGCCATACAGGGCGCCACCAGGCATTTGAACCTGGAAAATTTATAGTGTAGGCAGATACACACTGCTAAACTAACTTTTACATATGTATTTTTCTCTGACCATTATTCCAAGTCACTAGCTCAGTGAGACACAGAGATTTATAAAATATAACTTTATTTAATTTATATCTTGAATATAAAAAAGTAAAAGCCACTGCCAGTAATTAACACACAAACATTTATTAACGCACATATAAATAAAATGGAGGAATAAAATTTGTTATGTTTATATTTAAATAATAATTTTTAAATTTAAATTTTTAGTTTGCACAGATTTGTTTAATAATATTTTTAAGAGTGTCGAGTATGAATAAACTACATATTAAAAGAAAATATTCTATCCCTTATTTAACCTTAGGCCAAAAGTTCACAGTTAAACCAACATCAATCCATCTGATACATCAATGTATTCAATGCAGTATAAATATGACAGCACAAATACCATACTGTCAGGAATGTGCATCTGAACAGCATGATTAAGAAGACATTGACTCTTGTCCAGACAGGAATACTACATCTCTCTGATGAGAAGAGCAATATAAAAAAAAAAAAACTCCATAGGAAGGGACTGCGTTTTTGTCTTACTATCCCATTCCATAGGCTAAAAGGGGGTGTGCGGCGTATAATGGTAATCCTGCACATAGTGAACCTCATACTACATTTATTAATTACACCGATACATCCAATCCATTGACCCAATCCAACTACGCAACAAATAACCTAAGATTAATCCTCCCTTAATTAATTAATATAACTTTACGAATCTATATAGCCATTCATGCCCAACTTAAATTTAACATTTATATAATTTCGCACAGATGAATTTTATAAAAATTTGTTTTATAATGTTGAGTATAGATCAGCCATATAGATTCCATGGTTAAAAACATTTCAAAATAAACATAAATGATCAAAATATAAAGTCATTGATGGAATTGCAGAGGGAAATTTACGAGAAACCCAATGACATTCATCATAAAATGCTGCATTGACACCAATAACTTAAAAGACATCCGAATAAATACATTTTAGATACTCAATGTAAGGTATCATTATTTACTGAATGTCTATATATTTTAATCAAATATGAAAACAAAACATAATTAAACATTAACAAATCTACGCAAGCATCTATACCCAACTTAAATTTAATGCATTTAATAATTTATACAATAAATATTAATAAAAATAAAAAATAAAAAAAAGGAAATGATTTTTTTTAAAAACTCAAATGTATAAATTTAAACATTAATAATTGATTTGAAAGTTAAAAGTCAGATAAAAGTTCATTTTAAAATTTAGGTTAGCTGAATATTAAAAGCTTATCAAATCTTGATGAAAGTTCTTAATTACTTTTAAATTTTACAATTCATATCTTACATTTGAAGAATCCCGGTTCCTGGTGCCAATTCCTGTGATGTCTCTATTGGAAGACCAGTCTGTTGTTTCAGAGGTGGCTTTAGCTGGTTCAATCCTGGTATTATCTTATTCGGGTCTGCAACAGTACCATTCATAATTCAACAGTCATTTCATTTGAAATAAGTGAGAGAGAGTGACAAGTGTGTCTTATCACCCTTCTTACAAAATCAAGCTGGAACTGTTCTTAATTTCAATATTTTTCCTTTTATACTGATCATCCGGATTCACTGAACAATGGTTTCCTGTTCCAAATTTTCATTACGGTCCGAGCCTTCATTGCTGCTTTTATTGGACATCTAATTTATTTTTGTTCTCTTATCTATATTTCATCTGACTTTTTTATATAAGAGCCCCAAGGCTAGTTTGCTTTTCGTTGAATTTATAAAACAATCATTTCCATTTATTGAGATTACATAGGAATATTTTAACAAAAATATTTTATCTTTAGATCTTGTACTTTTTTTATAAAAAAGTACATTCAAATACTTTTTTTAATTTTATTTTAACAAGTAAATAATACTTTTAAAGTTTTGCATCTGTGCGATATATTATATACATTAAACAACTTTTAATTTTTTTAGCTTTTAGTTTTTATTTACGAATTAAAAAAAAAAAGTTTTTATTCTAATTTTAAATTAATGTAAGTAACGGCATATACCATTACAATATATTTGCAATATATTTTACAAACTACAAGCAAATTTTTTTTATATCTTTATAGTAATAAGCAAACCTTGTGCTTTCTTTGTAATAAAATAAAATGATTAAATTTTATCTCAAGCATATGCACATATATTGTTACCCAATTGTGTGCAATATATTGATAAGAATCAATAGTTGTATAGTTTGTTTTTTTTTTACCTGAAAAATAATGAACTATTTTTGATTCTGAGTGATATATAGTTTTACAAAGAATTTGGCTTTATATAGTCAAGAAACAATTTAATACAATTTATCAACTTTTATATTTTTATAGAGTCCGATAAATTATTTTACTAAGAATTTTTGTTTGTCATCCAAATATAAATTAATTTTATATATTAATTTTGCAATGACAACAATGGAATTATTCATTATAACACTTATTAATGATGTTTAAGTTGTGCTATGATTTTTATTGATAGTTTCTTATATATATTATATTTTGGACAGTTTTATGAAATATTTGTCTAGAAAAATCTACATACAATTTAAGTAATTTTGAAGCCTGAATGTTGGCATAAGTTGATAATAATTTATCAAACATTGAAAGTAGAAAAATTATGAAATAGTAATTATATATAATTTAAATAGACAATAAATTTGACATTAATCTATAGGGGAGTGTAAAATATCTTATTATTCAAAACTATCTATATGTTTATGCAAAAACTATACAAATATTGAGTAGTTCAAAATATGTAATTTTGAATTTATTTTCTGATATATAATTGTCAAATATGGTTTTTATGTAGTTAGTTTAAATTAATGTTTAAGAATTTTTCTGCAATTAAGCCAAATCTAATTATTTGTCCAATCAATTATTATAATATATATATATAAAATACATATTTTGCGGGTTCCTCCGTTAAAATTTTTTATTTCAATTTATGCTTTTCTCTTTCCTTCCTTTTTTTCTTGGGGGGGGGTTGGGGAATAAGTTTTATTTAATTTAAGAAAAAAAATTTTTTTTTTTTATAAATATATATATAACTACAACCAATAAATGTCTGTATTTTTAAATTATATAATAATAATTCAAACAAATATATTTAACACAGTATTCAAAATTAAATAATATATTCTTTACCAGAAGTACTTTCAATTGTTTCACTGACAATCTTTATCAACTGTTAATACAAACGTACAAAAAATAAAAACTTGCATTACCCATCATTCAATCTATTCAAATTTCCCACAAACAATCGGCTAATATAAAGACAACAGAATTGTGGGAAATTTGAATAGATTGAATGATGGGTAATGCAAGTTTTTATTTTTTGTATGTTTGTATTAACAGTTGATAAAGATTGTCAGTGAAACAATTGAAAGTACTTCTGGTAAAGAATATATTATTTAATTTTGAATACTGTGTTAAATATATTTGTTTGAATTATTAATATATATATAATTTTAGCTCTACAAATAAATTATTGCATAATGAATATAAATATTTATTATGGTAAGTAAGATTATATAATAATGAAAGAAGTTGTTTGAGAATTGATATTTTAAATGTAATTTATGATGCAGAAGAATGCCCAATAGATTTTCTTTCAACACTTATGATTCTAAGAAGAAAAAGTCTAATACAATATAGTGAAACTTATGTATCTAAAAGTACTGATGAGTTTCTTGAATAGTTTCTTGAATAGACATTTTATTATCTGCAAAACATTTTAGATTTATAAAAGGTATAAAGAAAAGTGAAGAAAAAGAGATTATTATTTCATCTATCCATTCTGAAAAAGAATTTGGTAGATTAAATTGGGTCACTTGTTGTATGTATTGGTATATAAAAAAGGCATAGATTGAAAAAAAAACCCAAGACAAACCAATTTTAATTGAACTAGAAAATATTTGTAAGGAAAATATAGGAAGAGAAATCTCTTTTCTACTTTACTTTTATTATAAGGTCAAATAAATTGTTAAGCGATTAGCATTAAAATTAAAAGTTTAAAAATCAATAATATTTAAAACATTCTTCTATGTACTGAATACAATGCAATAGTTTCATCAAATTGTTCAATTAAGCATTTCAAAAAACAATAGTCATCTCAAAGCTGTAAATGCTCAATTAAGTTAACTTAAAGAAATCCATCACTGAAATGCAATAAATTGATAATAATAGTAATAATGTTTCATATATAAAGAATTTCAGTTTCAATAGTGCAAATAAGGTTTGCTTTAAGGGTACTCAGCACTGAAGATATATTAAGTTATATTTAATGATTTCAATATTCTTTCCATTTATAAAGCAATGTTCTTTATGTGGCAGGTCAATCACAAAAGCAGAGTATAAAATCCGTCTTTGATTTTAGATTACACAAAAACTCATTCAGCTAGAAAGACCAATTCTGCAGAGTTATGAAGGTCATCTTTAATTTAATACATTAATTTTTATTATATATACCCACACACAACATAAATGGTCTATATCAATTTATATATACATTATATCAATTATATTGATCATCTTTAATTTAACACATATAAAAATTAATATTATTATAATATTAATATGTAAATTGTCTATACCAATTTTTATATACATTATATCAGTTATATATAAAAATTATTAAATGTATTTAATTTCATGTAATTTTGTACATTAATTTTATTACTTAAATTTTCTAGACGTGTCAAATATTTATTTTTTAATTATGCTTAATTTTAATCTAACTTACTTTTAAGGTTTCATTTGTAATTTATGTTTTTATACAAACTTATATATCAGATTGTCTGACAATACATACTTTTTGCAGATAGTGAAATCAGCTTTAAACATTTATATATTGTATTTATAAAATTTGTAAATAGTGTGAAATAAAATAAATGCAAATAACTAATGCAAGGAAAATGAGTGAGAAGAAAATATTAAGAGTATGTATTTGTATAAAATTATAAAAAAATTCAGCACTTTTAAATAATTATAAAGTTAGAAAAAATAATAATGAAAGAAGCAATAAAAAATTAGAATGAAAATTACAATGATTAAAAAATATTTTATTAATAGCATCAAGTTATTCTATTAAAATTTGATTTTAAAATATGCTTATTAAATGTTTAGCTTGGTTTGCAGCTCTGTATGGAACAGAAATGTTTACAATTAGTAAAAGTGAGAGAAAAATATTGAAGGCTTTAGAGATATGATTTAAAGCAAATTGGAACATATAAGTTGAAAAATAAAATTGGTAAATTAGAAATCTTAATAAGAGTTAATGAGAAAATTATAAATAAAAAGAAAAAATAATTGGATTGAATTTGTATCTAGAATCAGAATTTGAAAACTGTGCTTCAAGAAACTACATAATTAAAAAAAGTGGGACAATAATAAAAAGAGTTGGCTAATGACTTTAAAAAAGGAAATGACAGTAGATTTTTGTGAAGTAAAGGCAAAAAAGATTGGTGCCTTTTAGTTAATAATTACTGATAGTGATCAGATATTTTTTTTCTTATTTATATTTACTAGATTTAATATTAAATAAAATATTGGAACTTATCTTATAGAAAGTGCTATATTTCTTTCAGAAAATGAGATAAAGAATTCAGGTTTAATTGATTGAAAATAATTAAGACCACCAATGAGTTTGATATTAAAAGAAAGAAGTAAAAAATGACAGCTAAAGAAATCATGTATTAGATGCAAAAGATGCAAGTACATTCCTGGATTCAAGAGCTCCTCTCTAATAAAAGGCATAAGCTTTAAACTAATCTGGAGGTATTGGATAAGATATTACTGGATAGGGATTTATTAAGTATTACTATCTGACATCTGCTGATTAAAGTTTATACTAAGTAGCTTAATTGTGATGGGAGAAAAAATAATTGCTACTGATTGAAAATAATTATTTTTTTTTTAAAATAAAAAGTTAACAAGAATGTTGTAATCATTAAATATAGAATTATATGGGATTAAAACATGCTTGGAACAATCACTATTAATAGATTATAAGGAATGAATTGATAAGAGAATTTAGAACTATTTGAGATTAAACTGCACTGCCTATTCACTGTTTATTTCTTATTGAAAATTGTGACTATTATGTATATTACATAGAAAGATTTATTATGCAAACAAAATTTCACTATATATTTTTATTATTAATTTTGTAATCAATTCTTTGAATTCATTGCCAGAGCCATTAAATTAGCATTGAGCTGATTCTGCTTTATTGATTTTCTTCATATTATTTTTTTTTCTGTGTAAACATTTGGCAGAATCTTTACATTAATTTTTTTAATTTTGTTGCTTAAACATTGATTTTATAGGTATTTTATTAAATTGCAGCAATAAATTTGTGTTTTTAATTGCACTTTAGCAAGCTTATATTATCATTTGTTGAATGGAAATAATTGTAAAATAAGTTTTCTTTATGTAAGATTATTGATTATGAGCATAGTAGGAGCTTTCTTGTTATGCATAAACTATTTTTCTGATACAGTGATTACTTGTTTGCGGTCAGTATATTATAATTTATTTAGATGAGTTCAGGTAATGATGATGTTGATTAATAATTAAGTAATTATGACTAGTATTTGTATGAACTTCATGGAATAGTTTCACGTTGCCTCCATTTCACTCTTATTAGAATTAAGATCTAGAAACTAATCTCTATTTTTTTTGTTGAATGTAATGTAGAAGTATGATTATGAACTATTTTTATTTAGTCTATGATATATTACATTTCAAAATTTGAAAATGTTCAACCACATTTCTCATTTTGTTATAAGGCAGACATTTTGTAGAACATGTAATAAAAAAAAATGACTAAAAACCCTCAATTCTATGAATCCATGTATGAGATCATAAGATTTTGCCTTTTCCTTTAATCAAATATAATTTTTTTTATATGTTTAAGAATTGTTAATGTGAAATGTCTAGTTTCAACAATCTTCCTTTATTTTAGATTATTTGTCTAATCTGTCTTTGATAAAAGTAGTCATTTACTACAAATCAATGATTTGTTTCTATAAAATCAAATCATTATCTAGAAATCTGCTTAATTAAAACTTTGCATGCAATTGTCAGTATCTATTTTACCCCCCCCCCCCCAAAAAAAAAGCATCAAATAAATTTTTATACTCCCACATAATTTAATGCTCTATTTTATCAAACAAAGACAGTAATGAAGATTTACTAAGAACTGATTCATTTGATTTGTTGATCAAATTCTCAGTCAATATACATATAAATAACTGAAGACCAGTTTTTATTTTATTAAAATCTTTTTTCTCAATTTACTTTCTTGATTTTAAAGTATCTTTCTGTAGAAGATTTGTAATGCTTGTTGTGCAGAAGTTTCAGATTTAGCAGACAAAATTGGAGAATTGTAGGTTTAAATCAATAGGCAATAGAATTGAAATTTGTTCTTAATGCAAGAACTACTTTATCACAGAAAATTACTACTTTAACATTTCTCATTTCTTATCTTTATGTCACAGTGTCTCACATCATCCCCTTCTTTCCATACCACAGTTTTCATTTCATTATTGTTATGCAAAAATATTATTTTTGTATACATTTTTTTCAATTATATCATAAATAATTTTTATATTTTGCTTAATTATTTTCTGGTTATCATTAGCATATCTAAAAAACATGACACACATTAAACTTCAATGTATTTCTAATTATAAAACTAGTTTCTGTTTTTATGTATCAAGATTATATCTATTTTGTTAATAAAAATATCTTCCATTTATTTCTTAACAACTTCTATTCAAAAAAATATTCTTATACCTCAGCTTTTTTTTATATCTAATACTTCATATTCACTTAGTGTTATTCTGAAGGTTTATGATGGTAGTATTTTAAGTGTATTAATATATTGGACTATTTGCATAATCTAATATTAAACATTGGATGTCTTTAGAAAAATTTAACTTTATTTAAATTTTCCAATTACATTCAACTGTTAGTAATAGCACACAAGTTAGTATATGCATTATGTTTCAAGAGATATTATTTTCTTCTTTTTCTTCTGGTTTTTATAGCCTGACCAGTGATAGTACTAGCATGGGAATCAAACATGGATTCTTAGATTCTTGAATATTGAATTTTAAGGTAGCAGTCTAACCAACTGAGTTATCCTGCCAAAGACAACAGTGAGTAGAAATTTCATATATTTGAAGTTCCTTCTATTTTCTCCACTTTTCCTAAGAGCAAAGTTGATAAGTGATATCCATGAATTATGTATAATCACATTAGATTGATTTATGAGGTTATTCACCATTACCATGTGATCAGATTCTTTGAATGTTTTTCTTTGTATCTTTTTCTCTTCATCAAATATTTTTATATTTTTCCAATAGAATATATGTATGGTATGTTGATACATACATGGTCTGCTATCTTAGATACTTCTGTTTTCTTTCTTCTAATCATCAGTTTGTGCTCTTGCAATCACTTTTCAATGGGGCACTGGTCTTCCCAATATACATTTTTAAATATTCACATGGTATTTCACAGATGCAGTTTTTGCTTTTCAGCAAAAACAATGCAACAGTTGTAATCAATACAACTGATTATGACAACAAAATACAAGAACTTTCACAGCAGGCCAATACAGAAAAGTGGCAAAATATCTGGTACTGAATACAGAAACAAAGTTACAAGCATTACTCAGAAAACATCACAGGTACTTCAGTGATTCAGTATAAACTAACATCATATTTCAGCAAAATTCCTCATGTACGGTCTACCTAAATCCATAAGGATCAGGATCCAATAAAACCTATTGTTAGTTCTAGAAATTCATCTTTTCAAAATTTGTCAAGATTTCTTCTCAAAGTTCTTAGTCCTTTGGCATACGAGATCCAGTCCTTTGTCAGGGATTACATGAAAATTGAAAGAGCTAAAAATACTAGTAAGCTTTGATCTGGAAAGTTTATTCACAAATGTACCATGTGAAGCAACATTGTTTTTGTAAAAAAGAGATTAAATACTGATAATTAAAACCCAGAACAACTCTTCCTATTGATGGTATAATGGAACTATTAACATTCTGCATAAAAACAAGTTACTTTCAATACAACATGGAATTTTTCCAACAAAATCAAGGAATGGCTATGTGCTCACCATTGTCACACCTGACTAGCAATATTTACATGATGAACTTGAAACCACAGCCATAAAAATTACTCCATATCCACCTAAGATTTGACTTTGCTATGTTGATGATATATTTGTTGTATGGTCATATGATGGAATTTTACTAAAAACTTTCTGGAAGCACATTAACAACATATCCCTGTCAATTAAATTCACAATAGAATCTGAATAAGAACAAAAATTGGCATTCTTGGATGTTCTTGTGATTACTCCCTCAGTTTACAGAAAACCCAACACATATAGAAAAATACTTAGCATATACATACAATTACACCAGAAACACAAAACATGGAGTTATATTGTAACTATAAAATAGAACCAAAGAAGTTTGTTCAGAAACCAGTGAATTGAAAAAATAAAAGATTTATATAGAACAAACTCTTATGAAAAATAGTTATCCATCAGTTGTTAAGGAAACCTTAAATAGATAACAAAAAAAGCACCAAAAGGAAAAAAAATATTGGTACTGTAGTGTATCTATGCATACCAAAAATAACTGACAAATTAAGGAAAATCTGTAATTAGTATAACATTAGAACAGCTTTCAAGAGCCATACAACACTATGAGAAATTCTAATGTCTACAAAGCCTAAACTTGAAATGCTCAAAAGCAAAAATTGCATCTAAGAAATACCATGTGAAAGTGAAAGAATGTTTATTGGTGAGATCAGTTTTTCCATTGTAAAGTGATTGCAAGAGGGCAGAACAGAAATGTCTAAGGAAACAGAACATGTAAGTACCAATGAACATATGTTGAATTGGGAAAATACAAAAATATTGGTTAGAGAGGAAAAAATACAAAGAAGAAATTTTCAACGAATCTGCTCATATGATAATGGCAAATAATACCATAAATCAAATAAGAGTGATTATACATAATGTCTCAAAATCACTAATCAACATTGTTTTCTGGAAAAATTGGGAGAAACCTCATAGTTAAATATATAAAATTTCTACTGACCACTATAAGAGTCCAGGTTTGATTCCCATGCCAGTACTGCCACTAGTCAGGTTAGAGGAGAACAATATTTCTCAAACATTGTGCATATACTAACCTGGGTACTATTACTAATAGTTGAATATAATTGGAAAATTTAAATAAAAGTTAAATTTTTCTAAAGACATTTAATACTTAATATTAGATGATGAAAATAGTCCTATTTGTAAATACAAATTCATTTGTTTGCTTATGTAATAAATATTTTAGATGTTATTATAATATATTATAAATTTTATTCTTTGAAATGGTATTATACTATTTAAATTAAGAGTAATCTTACACATATCTGATATTAATATAAGGCTATTAAAAATATCTTTAAAATAAATACTATGACTGATTTAAATTCAAGCCTTCTGGCCAAAGTGTTTCAGATAAACCTCTATATAAAAATAGGTAAAAAGATGAGATTGTTTTATCTTTTCTTCATAAATAAAAGAAAAGTTATTGTATTATGCTTTGGCTTGAGAGTATTTTATTTACTTAATAAACCAGGCACATGAGAAATAATCTTAGTGTTATATATTATTATAACACTAGATATATCTTCTTTGCATGTTACTGACATTGTATTTTTTAAAATCTATAAATGTCAAATATTCAATGAAAAATAATTAAATAGCTAATAATAAAAGTAAACATAACTGAAGTGTAGATAAATTTATAATTATTGAAGTACTATCATGCTTATAAAATCACAGTCAATATAAGCAAAAGAACTGGAAAGAGAGAATGCTTTATTTATTTAATATATGGATAGCTTAACCACTAACAAAGTATCACAAACAAATCTGTAGAGATTCCAACTAAAAAATAAAATTATCAGTAGCCTTACTAAATTTTTCAATTATGTGACTCTAGCTATAACTTTGAGTCATTTGCTCTATAGTTCATAATTTATGTCTATCCACATGTGCAAAGATTATAGTCTGTTCAATTCATTTATTAAGCAAATGAGAACAATGGTTGTGGGTTGTCCTAAAAAAGAATTTGTTTTGAATATCACAAGAATTTAATTTTTTACTCTATAATTCATAAATTAAAAATTCTTGGCTTGGCAACCAAAGAGAAATCTTGATTTCAGATGATTTTTAAGTAATAAAACTACATTTTTAATTATTGGCAGTTCAAACTATTTCCAAGCTTTTTATACATTTTCTGTGAAGCAATATTTCTTTTAATGTTTAAGGGAGGAATATGTGAATGACCGAGAACCCACTGCAAAGAAGTAGACTTGGGTATATTAGTAATATTGTTTGTGAATTATTTAATATAATATCTAGAAGTATAACTTTTCCTTTACATAGGGACACAATATTTTCCAGCAGAATATTCTAGTACCAATGAAACTGTTCTTAAAGTATTTGCATTACAACATCAAATAATGGCAGCTCACTTTTGAAGGAGTTATTTCACATGCATTATCATATGAAATCAATATTTTCCATATGGAAAATAACATATTGATGAACTTCTGGTTAAAAACAACAAATTATGAAATTTGCTTTTATAAGTACTGTATAATTTATTTTCCAATAGAAATAATTTGATTTTCAATAGTCCATGTAACTCAAAAAGTCACAATTAATCATATCAGACCTGTAAATAAGATTGTTAATTTTTTTTTCATATTTTAATAATAAAAGTTTTAATATATTTTATGGATTTTTTTTAATAATATAGACAAATTAGTTTTGTGAACAAGAGATAGTTATGAAAAATTTTAATGATCTAACCTTATAGGTCCTTCTGGAAGATCCTCTATTAACATCAAAGTAATGGCAATAGTATTGTCTTTCATATCTTCTTTTGTCCACTGGGGTGGGTTTGGGTAAACAGGATCTAAAAAAAATAAATAATAAAGTTTTATTCTGGATATTTTTTTAAAATAATAATTTTAAAGGATATCAAATCATGAGGTCAGTAAATAGCTAGAAATATATCTGTAAGTGCATATCTATAAATTGGATATATATATATTTGCTTAATTCAAGTTTTGATAAAGTTATCATTTTAAAAATTCCTAGAATAGTATAAACGAAAATCATATAAGTTTTTAATAGGTTATAATAGATGTTGAATTTTAGTCATAGTACGTTTTTATTTTTAATCTATAAATAATTAAAAAAGTTTGCACATGAAAAAAGAGCATTATTTATCATTGAAAACTTAAGGAAATTCAACTGTTTTTTAAAATCAATTAGATAGTCTATTGAGAGTGATAAGTTATTTGATTTTCACTTCTAAGTATAAACGGTGTCTTTTATTGATTTTACACATTTTAAATCTTATCATTGTCTCATATATAAATATCACATTGATGACTAATTTGATTGAAAAAAGCCATGTAATTTTCTTGAAAACGGAAAAGAAAATAATGATAAATGATGAGATAAAAGATACTGAAATTTTCTTCAATTAAGCTATTTATATATGTTGATAAGTTCATCAAATAATAAATACATTTACATATGAGACTATGACAAATTTAAATTGTTTAAAAAAAAAATTCCAAAATTTTAACAAATTATGTCTATTAACAAAAATCAATACTTAGCACTAACTAACAAAATATCACCGGCGCTGTCTGGCAGGATTTATTATTTTTTTTTAAAAAAGTAAAATTATAGAACCTGGTGTGATCCAACAAAAATGAAGATGAATAATGTTAAACATGATGTGCTTGCAAAGTTTAGTATATACATACGATTCACAGTTAAACAAATAATGAAAAGAAGTACATGTCAGTCAATAAACAGTGTTAGACTAAATGTATTTCCAGTTAATTTTAAAATGTTTGCTTACCAATGATAAAAATGTAGTTACTATCACTTTCCTATTCAATTTCCCTCATTTCCTTTCCATTTTTCTTTTTTATCTTATAGTTTTTAGTAATTTAGATTGATATAAAACCCAATTGTCATGAATGTTCTATGACATCAGCTATCCTATAACACTTTTTATGATAATAGAATTGTAGACAGAAATTGTGATATTTTATTGGTGTTAAATTGGGATTGTATGTTTTTAAAACAACATATTTATTCTTAAATTACACAAACATCAATTATGATTTCAAGTATTTTTTTTTTTTTTGTATGAAAGCATATTAATTGTGCAAAACCTTCAGCATCAAAACACCAATAATAGATATATTGGAAAACTGGGCATTTTTAGTTGTGATCTTCCACAAGGCAGTATAACCAAGAATGAGTCATAGTAGTGGCAGTGAAGCAAGAGTTTCATTCAACAAATGATTTTATGTTTAAATAACAATAATTAGTTCATCTTGACCCTGCAAATGTATAAAATCAAAACAAATATTGTCAAAAATAATTTGACTCATCTATCTGGTAAGTAGCTCATTTAAGCAGTAGAAATAGTTGTAATATATATTAATAATGAAAATGGTGGAAGGACATTGTTTTAGTAATAAAAGAAAATATTTTAATTATTTTAAATATAGCTACTTAAAACAGAAACTCTTCACTTGATATTAATCATTCCAAAATAAACATACAAAAAAAAACCTATAGGTAAAAAATTGTTAAGATTTATAAGCAATACGTATGCTTTTAGTGAATTACATATTTTAGAAAAAATACTCAGGAATTCATAAGTTCAAGCACCAGAACTGTGAGCACCAGAATCGATCCTGGGACTTCCTGATCACAAGTTGGACCCTCTATCAACTGCAATAAACCATACAGGGCACACATTTTAGAGGAATGATGTTTAATTAAAGATATACATCTATAATTTTTTTTAGAAAAAAAAGATCTTCATTAAAATGAGACTGCATAGTGAAGTCTAATTTTGCATCTTCTTAGAATCTTAAATGTATTAATGGAAGGTTAATGACATAACAATTTATGTAATGCTGTTTGTGCACATTATATTAATGCAAATTCTCCAATATTATATTCAGAAAATATATGGAAAGAAAGCAAAATATTTTTGTTGGTATTTCTTGCATAAATAACATTAATTGTCCATGTTTTTCAATTGGAGATTTTAATGTTCATGATGGTAGAAACAATAACTATATGTAAATTATTGTAAATAATGAGATTATCTCAGTGAATTTGAATACAATTATACTCAAAATCATAATTATAGTTAGGAATCAGAATATAAAAAAAGTAAATAACGCATAATCATTTACATATTTTAAGTTGAAATGAAATTTGCATTAAAAAGTAGATCCCATCTTAAATATATTGTATAAGGAAATTGATGTTTTGTCGTTAGAAGAAACTGTAACTTTAGATAAATCCAAAAGATGTTAAACACTAAAATTGTTAATATGGATTTTAATATTGTTATATTATTAAGGAATATAATTCTCCTAAAGATACTATAGTGGATGATTTTACTGAATAGGTTGCTTTTAATTATGAGGGATTAATTATCATTGATTTAGTGAAATTTTTAAGAATCAAATTGTACTGTAGATATAGCATTACAGGTATTTTTTTGTTGTCAAGAAAATATATAAAAATGTTATGAGAAAAAGCATAATTTTTATATTACAGACATTTGATTCAGTTAGTTTATTTATGATAGTATCAGAAGGGATGTTTTATAAAATAATTTAAATATGAGGCATTAAATAAAAAATCCTTGTTAAACAGACTTTCTCTATTTGCTTCAACATTGTTTGCTATTTTTTATAACAGTGAACTTAGGTAAATTCATGAAAGTGGCATCAAAACATGATATAAGATAATAATAATTTTTAAATTGAAAACAGAAACAAAAGCATTTGACCTTTATGTATGCTGATATTAGGATATGAATAATTCAAACAATAATCTGTTATGAATATAAACTATAAAGATTTTGGTTTACTGATTAATATATATATATATATAAACAATTCTGATACTTTACCAGTCAATAATAAAAAAGAATCTAGACATTAGAAATGTATGACTCTGATAATTGTCAGCTAGAGAATATAGGTCAGATTAAACAAAAGCTTTTTAGATAAAGAGACAGACTTAAGATTATGAGTTGAGCATAGTTTCCAACATGATACTGCTTCAATTAACAATATAAAAGATAGTGTATTTAATTTCAGTGGTATAAATTATTCCAGCGAAATTATATATTTTGTTATATATAAAATATTATATGTAGAAATAACTTAATATTAAAAGAAAATATGTCTATGTATTTGAAAAGGAAAGTTTTTTAATAAATGTGTTTTACCAGTTCTTACTTATGGATCTGAGATTTGGACACTTAATACAAGAGCAATGCAGAAATATGAAACTTCTCAAAGAAATATGGAGAGGTGCATGTTAAATTAACAAGAAGAGATTGACAATAAAATACCTGAGTGAGAGAACAAACAGGTGTTACTGATCTCATTGAAAAAATTAAGAGACAAGAGTGGGGTGGAGAAGAGATAATAACAGATGGCCAGTTGAAATCTTAAACTGGATACTAAGAGATTGTAAAAGATATAGAAATAGCCCATGTGAAATAGATGAATGAAATAAGGAAGTGTGCTAAAGTGATGTGGAAAGATCAGAGATGATGGATTGAACTTGGAAAGATCTTCATCCTGCAGTGAATTGATAATAGTTAAAAATGATGATGATAATGATTTTATATATATATACACACACACATGACTTCTTTCCAGCCATATTTATTTTTAATCTAACAAACATTTTGTAATCTAAATATATTGTTTTGTATGAATAGACTGAAATGCAATCCTATCACACCCTATTTAGAATTAATTTTAAACAATAACTTTATGTATTTTCCTCTCTGGAAAGTTGATTGACATTATTTAGATTGTAGAGCAAATATTATATGCTGTTTCCTTAGCATCAGCATATTTGACTAGTAAATATTGCATAACTATTTGGAGAAAAAATGCCTTATACTCAATTAAATGTTACTATAAGGAAATTAGTGGCAAGTATATTCCTTTGCAATGTTTAATGATTTATTCATTCCACTTGCCAATAACTTAAGATGTAGTTTCATCATTTAAGACTAAATTCAAATCAATATTCTCTTTCTGGATGTTCAACAGGAATATTTTTAAACAACTGATTAATTATGGCAAAACTTGGATTTTTTATAAAATTCCAAACAAGTTTATTTTCCCAAAGATAATCCTAAAGCCAGGTGGACTTTTTTAGATGTTAATGAAATTTCATCAACAGATTCAGAATAATCCATGGTCATTGTGCTCACCTTCTTCATAAACAGAATGTAACAGTGAATGAATTTTGTAGATGTAATCAAATGCAAAAATATGAAACACATAGCTAATGAATACATTACTGAATCTATTTCATGATAAAAATCTCTACAGATTTTTTATGATATTTTATAAATTATTAATCCAGATATTAAATAAATAAATACTGAGATTACAATATAATGAGTTGAAGAAATGTAATTAAACAATGGAGTGAAAACTTTTAGAATAAAAATTTGCTTCCAAAGTTAAAAGGCATACATTACAAAATATCAAATAAATATATTAAAGAACCAGTATATGATGTATGTGGATATATTTGTACTCCACATATTGCTTTGTATAGTTTTCTCAAAATTTATCTTTAAAATTTTATCTTTGTATTTTTTCCTTTTTTTAATTTAGGAGTTATAATGACCTTATTTTATTTATATGAGTGAACACTAATGAATAAAGTATGAAGATGGATTTTTATAGTAAAAAATTATGATTATGATTATTGTTAATTATAAGTACCATAGTTTCTGAAAATTATCTAATGACCTTTTAATTTAGGAAATCAAAAAAGCAGAAATAAGGAAAGTCAGTAGATAAGTGTTTTTTCTTATTAGAATTCCAAATGTATTAAGAATTGCTCATGAAATGGGAAGATATAGGAAGATAGATAATAAATAAATAGCATCTCATAGAAATATGCTTTTGGGTATTATTTTTATTTTATGATATAGATTCTTATTCAATATAGTTTTTTATTCTTCTTATTAAGCAAATAGAGATAAACTTCCTGTTTTATAGAACTGAGATCTCAAAATTATATAAAATCTGATCTATTATTAGATTTATGAAGCAATGTGAGTTATCCCAGGTTTGAAATCTTATGGTTTTTCAGATTATTGTTTTGAATAATATAAAAATAGTTCCAGTTTTCAATCTTAGTATTTACTGATGAAGGCAGATCCAAAAACCAATCAGTTTGGCAAAAAATATTTTATAGTACGGTACTGTCTGGTTTTCATCGATTACTGAAGCATACAATAGATGGCCCTAAAGTAAAAATAACAACTGTTAAATTATATTCCTATATTTTTAAATATATTATTTTATTCTTCTATTTGATGATCAATACTTATTTTTATTTTTATCACTTTCTTCAGAAACCATGGTAATTATAATTAAATAATAGCAATAACAATAATTGTTTACTATAAAAATATATTTCAGTATTTAATTCATTAATTGCCATACACAAAAACATTTTAGCTGTTAAATAAAAAATTCAAAGGAAGAAATACAAACAAGAGCAAAACTTTAAAGGTGAATTTTTTTAGATATAATAAACACTTCCACACTTCCCCATTATTTTCAAATTAATATAAATAAAAATATAATAAAAGACAAATGACCCCCAATTTTTTTAATAATGTTAGAAACCACATTGTTAAACAGAAATATGTTAATATATATGCATGCTGGTTCTTTAGGCTGTTTATTTGATATATTATATAATTTATAATTAATTGAGCGATTTTGGTATAATCTTGATTTTTCCTTCCTATTCCAATTCTAATTTTCTTTAAATGAAATAATTCTTTTTTAAATGACACTTTAGTATATTTAAATGTTTGTTTGAACAAATAATATATATAATAGAAACATTAAACTTTTTTTTTTTAGCAAAAAATTACATTTTAATTATCAATCCCCCCCCCCTTCTCTTTATATTTTAGTGATTCTTCTGAATAAATTTATGTTAATTAGATAAACATTAAAGATGTCTAAAGATGAACATTTTTAAAAAATATGTAATAAAACATCATAAATAACATCATTTATAAATTTAAATAATAAAAAAATATTAGCCTTACCTTCATAAAGAATGCAGAAGTACTTTCAGTTACATAATTGTAATCATTATCAATTTAATATAATTAAATCAAAAATCATATATATATATTAAGATTTTTTATCAGTAATTCATAATGGGTATTGACATTATAACTACACAAAAAACAACAGTAATAACAAAAAACTAGAAAAAATAAGAAGTTAAAAATGAAGTTTGTGTTGGACTATATAAACCAATCTGTGATTCATAAATATATCTCCATATATGTATGATTCATGTGTTATTTCTCATCATATGATCCTATCTTTTAACTGCCTCAGCAATTTTTTATACTGAAAGTCTTTTAAATCTTTTCTAATTGGAACACTTCATCATATTTCATTTTCAGACATATTTCCTCCATAATCAGTATTGCAATCTTTTAGAGTGTTTTTGAGATAATTTTTATAATATATATAGGATGTGATTCTCCCATAAAAAACATGTTCAAGTTCATCTTAAAATGTTTATTTATTTCAAATGCTCAATACTATCTAAACATGCTCTCACATACTGATAGATTTTATAATCTTACCATCATATTTTCAGAATCTTAGATGATCTTCAAATAAAAAAAATAATTTCATATTATAATATAGGAGTCCATATTTCACTTTCATAAAATAAATTTAGCATAATTAGTTTAAAATAATTATATTACTTATAAAATTGCAGATTTTTTTAACTTGCTAAATGCACCATCAGAAAAGTGAAATCAATGTTTGTCACTAACAATCACAAAAACCTACAGAAATATATAAACTGATTAACTATCTCAAGTTGATAATTTGTTTAAAATAAAGATTGTTGAGATTTTTTTTCACTAGTTGCTACTTAATACTTATTTTTGAACATTAATGACTAAATTTTTTTTAGATAACATTCAAATATTAAAAATATTCTGTATATTATCATTTGAAGTTGTTAAGAATAATAATCAACATCATGCTATAAATATATTATCCAAGAAGATGATGATTGAGTTTACTGATTCAAGTTAAAAGTTCCTTCCATGAAGCCTATAACACATCTCAATATATTCTTTATGCAGTTATCTATAATTTGTTCCAAAAATTACTGTCATAAAAATTTGAAAACAAATTTGGAATATTGCATAATCTTGTTTAACATTATTATATCAAATACTTCAGATTTTTCTTCAGCAGTATTAACTTTTTCTCTCATTCTATCAAGTAGAAATTATATAATATAAATACATTTTGGGGCCCAATCAGATGATTTAAAACATTGCCATAAATCATCTTGGTTAAATTAATAAAAGTAACATATAAATTCCATATTATCTCCTGGTAACTTTTCTGGAAATAAAAAGCACATCTACTATACTTTATAATTTTCTAAAACTACACCTACTTACTGTTAATAACAAGGATATTCATGATAATTACTGCAGCCTTTTATATGTCTTTATTTTTATAAATTGGGAATAATAGAATAATCATTAAGATTCACAGTATAACTTTCTTCCCAATTATTAATATTACAAACAGTTTTTTAAAAATTCATTAAGTTTGTTGTTTATTCAAATATAAAGAAATTAACAGAATGGATATTTCAGAAGAATAGTATGTACAGTGATTTAATAGAATTATGATATTAATTTTAAATCCATGTAAATTACTTACAATACCAAAATATAAAAGGGATCAGCAAATGTCTGTATCCCCTTTACATATTTTAATACTCAATAATTGTTAAATATTTTTGATAATTGTTGAACTTTTCCATCTGAAATTTATAAAGCTTCAGACTCATTTTAATTTTGTGCCAAGAAAAGAATATAATATACTTCTTTTTACCCAACTTTCATAATACCATATAGTAATGCTCTATAAGAGGTGAGTGTTCTGAATATTTCATATAACCTTAATTTATAATATTGCATATTGGGAATGATATAGATTTTTCATAAGGTAATTAAAAATGAGTATTAGATAGCTTGCTTTGAAAATTTTAATTAAATAATATATTAAAGATAAAGTTGTGCTAAGATTTTTTTTTAGTTAATCCAACACCACAACATATTTCTTAAGAGAATTTCATGTTCAATTATATGAAAAATATTTAGCAGAAGCAGTTATGGTTTTACATAATAAATCTTGGTTTTTCTATATATATGTTTGGAATAGAATGTATTTTTAAATATAACTAATATTTTCATTTTGCAACATAATAATCTATATCTAAAATACTCATTTAATTTACTTTATATTCTAACTTTTAACTATAATGCAATCCATAAGGTAACTATTGTAATAAGAATACACATGTAATTATTTTTTTTTGCCTAAACAATGTTTTTTTAATAATCAAATAATGTGTCACCAAAATTTTAATGATAGAAGACCACTGAATTTATAGAATCATTGCATTTTAAAAATAACTTTGGAAAAAAAAAAGTATGTTTCTGTTCATACATTTGTTAAAGTTTTCAAAAAGAAAAATTAATTTTTTAAATTATAGTTTATACTATAGCATCATTAAATTAAAAAAGAGTATTTTATAATTTTTTGAATCTAAGTAAATGGATGTTGTAACCAATGCTAAAAAGTTTGTTAATATTATCTTTGCAATTCTAAAATTAAAAGACAACAAATTAGATAGCACTCAACCCAATACTATGCAATAGTCTTTCATTCCAACTGAATGAGTGATCTACTTATCCAAAAAACTTTAATACACTTTAATTATATCTCTAAATTTAAGTATTCATATTAAAAAAAAAATTATCATTATCACTTTTGCTTTATTATCAATATTTCAATTATTTCTATGCTTTAATGAGAAATTCATCAGGCATTATGATTTAATCAGATTTTGTAAAGAAAACCATTTTTGTGTATTTTCTAGCTCTTTTTATATTCCTGGAAAGCAAAAACCTTCTTGAATAGGCAATCATTTTACTCCTGTCTGAAATTTTATTCTTTATTAGTTATAATATCTTGTTTTTTTCAGTGCAGAGGAATTTTGTATTTACAAAACAAAAAAAAAAAGAGAATAGTGTTACTTATTAAACATTTTGTAAGTTATTCAATACTGTCTTAAACTGTAGCATTAAAAATTCATGCTTAACTTTAAAAAATAAATCATTGGTTTTATATAAAAAAATAACAAATTCAACATTACAATGTAACTTAATAAGCATTTTTATATAGCACTGTGTTTACAATTGTATTACATTCAAATATCAGCCTTTCAAGCTAATTGTGTATGTGCTTTGCGAGTGTTAATGATAAATGAATACTTTCATTTCCAATACAAGGTATAATATTTATGCAGGAATAAAATGAATCCACCTATTCCTACAACTCAAATGCTTATATATGAGCAAATCTGAAGTACTGGCAAGGAAAGTGTGAGGAAAGACCACTCACTTTAAATTACTATTTACGATGTCTGAATGAATGATGTCGGTGAAATTGTCTAGAATTTACTAAACATCACTCTAACTGAAACTTAATCATATGTAAAAAAGCATTTATTTTTATATAGTGCTGTGTTTACAATTGAGTTGTAGGAATAGGTGGATTCGTTTTATTCCTGCATAAATACTATATCTTGTATTGGAAAGGAAAGTATTCATTTATCATTAACACTCGCAAAGCATGTGCACAATTAGCTTAAAGGGCTGATATTTGAATATAATACAATTGTAAACACAGTGCTATATAAAAATAAATGCTTATTTACATATTATTAAGTTTCAGTTAGAGTGACGTTTAGTAGATTCTAGACAATTTCACTGACATCATTCATTCAGACATCGTAAATAGTAATTTAAAGCAAGTGGTCTTTCCTCATGCTTTCCTTGCCAGTACTTCAGATTTGCTCATATATAAGCATTTGAGTTGTAGGAATAGGTGGATTCATTTTATTCCTGCATAAATACTATATCTTGTATTGGAAAAGAAAGTATTCATTTATAATTAACACTCGCAAAGTGCATGCACAATTAGCTTGAAAGGCTGATATTTGAATGTAATGTAACTTAATATTTAAACAGCATTAAACTGTTGCACATGTGCTTTGGATTTTAAATATAAAATGAATGAATACTAACACTTCAGCCACATGATAAAGTCTTTGGAAAAGATAGAATGGCATCTATCTTTTCAAACCCAAACACTTTTGTATGGGCGAATCTTAAGTGTTTGAAAGTGAAAGCGTGAAGTTATTAAATAATCACTTTAAATTACTTTTACATGCTTGAATGAATGACGCTGGTGAAATTTATTAGAATTTATAATACATCATTCTTATTTGAAATTAAATGTATGTAAATAAGTCAATTATTTTATCTAGCATGATGTTTTTTATAAACAATAATATTTAAACAGCATTAAACTGTTGCACATGCACTTTGGATTTTAAACATAAAATGAATGAATACTAACACTTCAACCACATGGTAAAGTCTTTGGAAAAGATAGAATGGCATCTATCTTTTCAAACCCAAATGCTTTTGTATGGATGAGTCTTAAGTGTTTGAAAGTGAAAGCGTGAAGTTATTAAATACTCACTTTAAATTACTTTTACATGCTTGAATGAATGACGCTGGTGAAATTTATTAGAATTTATAATACATTATTCTTATTTGAAATTAAATGTATGTAAATAAGTCAATTATTTTATCTAGCATGATGTTTTTTATAAACAATAATATTTAAACAGCATTAAACTGTTGCACATGCACTTTGGATTTTAAACATAAAATGAATGAATACTAACACTTCAACCACATGGTAAAGTCTTTGGAAAAGATAGAATGGCATCTATCTTTTCAAACCCAAATGCTTTTGTATGGATGAGTCTTAAGTGTTTGAAAGTGAAAGCGTGAAGTTATTAAATACTCACTTTAAATTACTTTTACATGCTTGAATGAATGAGGCTGGTGAAATTTATTAGAATTTATGATACGTCATTCTTATTTGAAATTAAATGTATGTAAATAAGTCAATTATTTTATATAGCACCCATACAAAAATGTTTGGGTTCAAAAAGATAGATGCCATTCTATCTTTCCCAAAGACTTTATCATGTGGTTGAAGTGTTAGTATTCATTCATTTTATATTTAAAATCCAAAGCGCATGTGCAACAGTTTAATGCTGTTTAAATATTATTGTTTATAAAAAACATCATGCTATGTAAAATAATTGACTTATTTACATACATTTAATGTAACTTAAGTAAACTTATTCTATATTATGGATCATTTTCTGATAGAAAAGTATGGATTTTTGTTCGATATGTTATCCATTAGTGGCTGAGCAGAAACCTAATTTTTAATTAATTTCCAATTATTTATTTATCAGAATCATCACATACATTAATTTAATTAATATTATATTGATGCAGCATAACGTTTTTAATACATAAATGATAAGTTAAGCCAGTAAACAATTGCAGAAATTGATAAACTTTGCCTTGAAATTACATTGTCTAATTTAGATATACAAGCTAATAAATCACATAATACTTAGTTTAATCAAAGATAAATTAATGAGACAACAACATTGGCTTATAACAGACTTTGATACATCCACAATAAACCTATGTAAATTTTTATACTTCAACATTCACATGGTAGTGGAGGGTATTGGGAAATTTTCAACAGTACAATACAGTTACAACAATGAAACTATACAATATATTTACAACAACAATAGAACTATTTAAGCACCTATACTTTTATATGTACAATTTCTTTTATAATAAAAAATATTCAATATATATATAAGCCAAACTTTTCTATATCAGCTTTACATTTCATTCAGACATCGTATATAGTAATTTAAAGTGACTGTTCCATCTTCATGCTTTCCTTGCCAGTACTTCAGATTTACTCACATATAAGCATTTGAGTTGTAGGAATAAGTGGATTCATTTTTTTCCTGCATAAATACTATATCTTGTATTGGAGAGAAAGTATTCATTTATTATTATTAACACTCGCAAAAAGCGTATGCACAATTAGCTTGAAAGGCTGATATTTGAATGTAATACAATTGTAAACATACGCTATATAAAATAAATGCTTATTTACATATGGTTAAGTTTCAGTTAGAATGACGTTTAGTAAATACTAGACAATCTCACTGACATCATCTATTCAGACATCGTATATAGTAATTTAAAGTGACTGTTCCATCTTCACGCTTTCCTTGCCAGTACTTCAAATTTTCTCATATATAAGCATTTGAGTCTAGGAATAAGTGGATTCATTTTATTCCTGCATAAATACTATATCTTGTATTGGAAGGGAAAGTATTCATTTATTATTATTAACACTCGCAAAAAGCGTATGCACAATTAGCTTGAAAGGCTGATATTTGAATGTAATACATATATATTGTAACCTTTTATTTTAAACAGAGCAAAACTCTCCATACAGTATTGCCACCTGTGCTAAACAGAGTAATCAATGGATGCCAGAAGGCTTGTGCATAAAATCCCTATCTAATGCAATACTGTATGGAGAGTTTTGCTCTGTTTATCAACAGTTAATGTGCTAGTATAGGAAATGTGATCATGTGATGCTCAATGGTTTAACCTTTTATTTTGGTAGGTTTTTTTTCCTTTTTGGAATATAAGTTATCTTTAAGGTATTGATTAAAATTTTTAAATTTATAAAGTAAATAAACATATGTGGTAATATTTAATTATATAGTTTACAAAAATTCAATTTTAGTTAAAATTGGTATATGATTCTGTTAATTTAAACAAGATACACCTTTAAAAATAGTCATTTATATTTTAAATTCACATTTATTTTGGTTATTAAATTATTATGTAATAATAAATTCACCTAAACCAGGGGTGGGCAAATAGTGGCCCATGGATCACATGCGGCCCACCAAGACAATCAGAAAAATCCACCTTGAACTGAGATTTCCTTCCCGTGCGTGACTGAAGATTCATTTCATATTTTCCACTAGAACAGCCATGTGATACACATGCACAGTGTAGATACAATGTGCAGTGTTTTTCCAGTTGATCTGGTTAATTTCAATTTTGTCTTTGCATTAGCAAATATATACAATTCCAACTTTAGTGAAACCATGAATGCTCTGAAAAAATGTAAAATTAGTGATGAATGTCACGTGTTTAATGTAGAATGGACAAACAAATATTTCTTTGGTAATATAGGCAATAAAGCAGTGTGTTTATTATATTCTGAAAAAAAAGTGTGGCCCTCAGCTAACCTTCTCTTCCACAAAGTGGTCACCAATGTGGCCCTCCGCTAACCTCTGTGGCTTCCGAGCCAAAACAATTGCCCACCCCCGACCTAAAGTATAATTATTAAAATTTACAGTGGCTATTTAATAGTCATTATAATAAAACATATTTAATTTATGTAACAGTGACTCTTTAAGGTGGTGTGTGTACTTGTTTATTTGCAGAATATTTTTTAAAAGTAATTAAATGAATTTCATTTCCTGGTTGATAAATTGTATTTATTATGTTTCAACAGGATGATAATAAATTATTATATTATTTTGGATATTGATAAAGTTTAATATTTAAATATAATTTTATTGATAATTTAAGCCTAAATAATATTTTAAAAGAGTATAAAAGGTTGTAATTGAATTAAATAATTATATTTAATGCTTAGTTGTCTAAACATTTTATTAAATTTATTATACAGTTATAATCAAAATAAAATTGCAGACAGCTATTTTGTTGACCAATGAAATCTATTTAATTAGATTTTTGACATCACATTGTATATGGTATATAAGGGATTAGCAAAAAAAAAAAAAGATTGAAGAAAATTTTGGAGCCACGTATAATCTGCTACTTTAATTTTGATAAAATCAATTGTAATTAATGTCTAGTAAAATAGAAACTAACAAACAATAATTTTAAAGTTTTAAAATAACCGTGGAATAGAAACAACTTAATTCTTTGCCAGGGGAATTAATTCTATTAATCATCAAGATATAATTAATCATAGTCTGCTGCTTACATGAGAAAGAAAAGTTATTATCTATAGAAGAATGAAAATAATTAGTCAGCAAGTTCAACTCAAAGTTAAAAGGCACGTAAGGATGGATTTTTATATCCATTTGAAATAATAACAATAAAATAGTCTACAACCTAATTCTTATTTATTAAATAAAAGCAGAAGTTATAGACATTTTAAAATGTACTACAAAAATTTAGTTTATCTGTCTCATAAATATAATGAATTGACTTTTGTAAAGTTTCATCTTAAGAGATAGAAAGGAAATAATTATGTATGAAAAAGAATTAAATTATAATTTTATTCAATTATGTAAACTTTTACCCAGAACAAATATAAGTGAACAACTTTTATGATATAAAAGTAGAGATGAAATAAAATCTTAATTTGCATTTTGGAAAATATTTTAAAGAAGTTAAAAGATTATTTTCACATTTTCTACAAAAGAAAGATGGATGATTTATGCCAATAAAATTTATACAAAAGTGATGAATAGTAAATAAGATAGTAAAAATATGTTGTTGCTAAACAAGATGAAAAACTTTAGTAATTATTTACAGAATTTACAAGTTGATTTATAATTGCCTAGTATGGAATCATTAGAATTGGCTAGGAGTATATAAAGAACATATAAGATAAATGTGCACTTAAATTCAAGCTAAGGATCCTAAAATATAATAAAAGCAGTAAGAAGAATGAAAGAAAAACATTTATACTTGTATTTATTTTTTAATGCTGTGATTTTTTTTTCTTTGAATAATTATTATTGCAAGTTGGGGGGAGAAAACCGGAAACAGTTTATCAAGTGAAAAACTCCCAGCCATCGTATGGATACAGCTACTAAGATTGAAAAGCAGAATTTAAAAAAAAAAAAGTTTGAAAAGATTTTAATATAAAATTTTGTATTGTTTTTGAAAGAATTATTTATTATCATAATAATATAAGGTAATAGATATTTATTGATATTTTACATAGAATTTTTATTTTATAGTATAATATTAGGCTTAATAATCATATAGTTATTATAGTTATGTAATATGTTTATTATTTTATA
Source organism: Epiperipatus broadwayi (assembly GCA_028023455.1). Classification (NCBI taxonomy): domain Eukaryota; kingdom Metazoa; phylum Onychophora; class Udeonychophora; order Euonychophora; family Peripatidae; genus Epiperipatus; species Epiperipatus broadwayi. Next base: position 3,440,702 of record JAQFVV010006245.1, on the reverse strand, counting down.
TATTTGTTATGTGAATACCTCATGGATGGATTCAAAATGGATCAAATAATGATGATTAATAATTTTATTGGGTGATATCTTGGGTTACATCATTAATTTAGTTTACTAAGGTATGGGTTTGATATTGAATAATGAATAATTGTGAATCAGGAAAAATTATATATTTTGGAATATGATATGAAGACCTAAGATAAAAGTAATATTATCAATGATGTATGTGAAGAATATATATATAGTACTTTATTACATATTCAAATAATCTCAAAGTATTAAGAATTATAAAATTTAATATGATATTTGTCATCAATGAATGCTATTTGTTTTATAAAATGTTTATTTTATAGACAAAATCTTTTATAAATGTCAGAGAGATAAAGTTTTATATACTTAGTTTGAGAATTTAATCTTTATACTGATGCTCCAAGTTTCTAAAGAATAATGAATAAGTTAAAATGCCAGGATAATCTTGTAAAAATCATGAAGAACTAAGATAGTGTGTATTTTGTTAGATCTCTAGGATGCCAACATATGGTTAGAAATGTACCGAGGATGTTAGAGTATAAGTAGTCACCCTATTCTATAGGTGTTTAGGATAGAAACCAGGAACTTCAAAGTAAACTCATTGAAAGAATAATGAATACCATAGGATACAACTGAATGTTAGTTATCTCACTTTCTATCACACATTAGGTTAATTAGTTTCTTATTCACAACAATATCTTAGGTATGGAATATTATTTTTCAGCATTGTAGTCAGCAATATGACTATGAGATTTATAGCTTTTCTTCCTATCCTTAGCAAGGATAATTTCAGTAATAATGAATAAGCATATACAAAACAAATAAAAAGAAACATCTTATGAATAAAACGAGATACTATTATTAGATATTATTATCTGAGATCATAGATATAAAGATTGTGAAATAAGTATATATGATATGCCATATTGCTAAAGGTAAAATATTTAGAGTAAAAAAAATATAAATGGGAAACTATATATCACTTTATTATTACATAATTATAAATTTATTTAAATGCACATTGATTACATAAGTAATATTCATTAAGGCTGTAGCCTCTTCCAAAGAGTAAGCTTGTGGTTTAAGACCTGTAGAGGTCACTACTATCGCATTTTATACGCATGTGTTTGAGGCTACAGCCTTAATGAATATTACATAATGTATAAAATATTAGGAAGAATAGAAGTGAAATGCTCCCATAGGAATAAATAGTTCAATATTACTTAAAATAACTATTTTAAAAGTAATTCTTATATAAGGAAAAGAACAAAAGGGATTAATTATTTATGTAAATTTTACTTTCATGTATAAAACTCAGATATATGTTATAATCATAATATTATTTATAAAAGAATTTAATATTAAATTGTAATGTGAATGTTTTCACTGAATATTTAAATATTATCAATAAATGAAAATTTTTTGATTTAAATTAGATGATAGGGTGTTGTCTCTCTTTTATTGAATTCAAAAGTCATAATATCATACCAAATTATAGCATATAAATTATAAATAAATTATATTTATTTAATATTTTATCATAATATTTATAGTAAAGAATTTGAATAATATACCAATGAAGATTAATCGAGAGTAAAAGAAAGTTTATTAACTCTTAAATGCCATCAATGGAGAGTAATTAAACCAGATAAATCAAACACCTATTATATTTGATTTATAGTCTTATAATAATATTTTCAAATTTACTTGTTTGATTATTAATATTAATAATTCTGCGCTAACACGCTTAGGTTAGAGAAGTTTAATATTGTAAAAAATATATGTTTATCTGCACTAAGCGCTTTCGATTTTAAATTTATGAGTTTAAAAAGATCTATGAAATTTCATTTGAAAGTATTGTTTTATATATTTAGAGCATTAATGAAGTTATAATATTGTAGACTCGCATATGCTGTGGAAGAAAATATTATTTTGGTTATTATAAATTCTAAGAACATAAAAATATACAGAAGTTTGCAAAATGATTACATATCAATTATTGCATTATTTTAGCCAAATAACACTCAGTAAGAAAATTATAATGTTTGTTTGAAAGATTGCCAAACTACTTAGTAGTTCAAAGATTAATTTATAAAAGATTAAGTTTTTAATTAAGGATAAGTGATGTGATTACAAGAGAATGATTCTTCTACCTGATAGTTATTATTTGTGTAAGTGTAAGGTCAATTAATAAAAAGTGTTTTTATAAGTTAGTACCTTAATGTTAACTTAGTAATTCACTTATTATTACTTATTAGTTATTAAAGCCAGGTGTATTGTGAAATAGTTGCTTTAGTTAACACATATAAATTTATAAAATTATTATTGTTATTTAGATGATTGGATTCCAGTAAAATCTTTATTGTCATTCAACTATCTAATCATTAACCATTAGTGTTGTCATTAAAGGAATAATCAATATCCCTGGGATTTTGATGAGATACTTTAATATTAAAGTAGAATAATTTAGTATGTGTATTTTAAATTTATAATATTGTGGTTTATTATTAGTATAATAGAATATGTAGTTATTTAAATAATGGTAATAAATGTTTAAATATTGTACCAGTTGGTTTGCATGATCACACAACTCGATCTAGAATCTGAGCACAAGTACCTCAAGTCCAATCATGCAAGAGATACATGTAAGGAACACTCATGAACTCTGCCCTGTATGCCCAGCTTTCAGATTCAATTATTTATGAGCTGCGACTCTGATGATACTAGATTATTTCATTTATTTCATGCCAACATCACACAGTGGAGAAACAAAGAGACTCAGGAGAAAATCATAGCCAGTGTGTGCATACATTTGGTATAGATAAGCATATATAGAGTTAACACTAGTGGGATCTTATAACTTTCCAAATCATAACATTAATAAATTAATAACTATATTTCGAACTAGATAAATCAATAAAGAACTTGCAATGATCAGAGATGTTTGTTTTAATATATTTAATAATAAAGATAAATAGATAATTAGAAATTTACACATTTAGTTATATTAGATAATTAGCCTCATATCACAAATAAATCATGGTGCTTATTCACACTTTAACATGGGTATTTGCATATACGTTTATATATTACTACTTTTGATGTGGCATTATGATATCTCAATAAAATAATCTAGCACAATTATGTAGTGTATAACCATAACAGTTCACCCAAATTACAAAAGAAACACACAATGTTGACTGATTTCAGGATGATTTACAGAATTGTCAATAACTAACTGTAAAATTATCATAAGTTGATTGTATATAAAAATATATGCAATAAAGACTTATTTGCTTTTATTTAGATGATTAACATATGTGGTAGTGTTTTATAAATAAATGTATAGAGTCGTTAAGCAACACGTCAGTGGAATATTAATAAATTTACAAACTATGTATAATTACACCATAATATCACACACACACACATATATATATATATGCTTAAGCTTTTAAAGGAGGACTATAATATAATAAAGTATCATGGTGTTAACATAAAGACCAAATAATATTTGTGGATCCATTTCTTGAAAGTAAAATGCTTTATCATTTTGAAATAAAAAATATCCATGCTGACTTGCCACACTCACATTTTGTGGAATCAGCTTTTAGAAGTTGAGGGTCTCAGATAGAGTTTCCATGGGCTGAACTTTGCCAGAATTATCCAATGCATTGCTCTCATTGCAAGAGTAGATGATCCAGGGTTATTCATTGCCCTGATTACAATCTAAACGAAGATGAGATGGTGTAGGCATTCTGATGCACACCTATAGATAAAGCTTGATTGTAAAGAACAATAGCCTATGCTAAAAACACTTGGGCTAGACTAATAACTAATCAAGATGTATATAACTAAGCTTAATACCTATAGCAATAAAATCAACTATGGTGATATGATCGGATTTACTAAATGTAACTTAAAAGGCATTCTGATAAAACTATATTTAAGTTTAACATAGTAAAGTTCTATTCCCCCCTTTTTATTACATTCTTCAATAAAACTTCCCATATATTTAATATAATATAAAATTAAATCTAAGATGTGTTTTAATAAAAGTATACACATATGTTTAACTGGGTGAGAATAAAAAAACATAAGAGAAATATATATAATTAATATATTTGTTTTGAAATAATATTGCACTAGTAAACAGATTAACATTTGTACAACTTGTAAACTAATCAAAGGTGGAACTTTATTTTTCCCCTCTGTTGTTTACATAAAAAGTATAATGAATAAAAGACATTTAAAATCTTCCAACCTAGCAAGCATTTGTAGTTTTTAAAAGTAAAAACAAAGTAATTAATGAATTGGCACTCCCCTCGAATGGCAAGGAGCTAAGCTAAAAATAATTATACTTGCAAGGGTGGGAGTTTATTGATATATCATATTGTGATTTAAAATATATATTGTAATGGTATATAATATGCCATTACCTTAATTTAAAATTAGAATAAAAACTTTTAAGTTCATAAATAAAAAGCTAAAATTAAAAAGAGTTGTTCAATGCATGTATATATATTTGCACAGATGCAAAACTTTAAAAGTATTTATTTTTTAAATAAAAAAAAGTATTTGAACGTACTTTTTTATAAAAAAAGATAAAAGATCTAAATATAAAAATTTTAGAAAAAAGTAACATAAGTAAAAATAGAAACAGGTATTAATTAATTCCTAAAATCTCAAAATGGAAATGATTGTGTTATTAATTATTGAAAAGCAAACTAGTCCTTGGGGATCTTATATATAAAAAAAGTCAGATGAAAGATATAGATAAGAGAACAAAAAATGAAGGCTTGGACCGTAATGAAAATTTGGAACAGGAAACTATTGTTCAGTGAATCCGGATGATCAGTATAAAAGGAAAAATATTGAAATTAAAAACAATTCCAGCTTGATTTTTTTTTAAAGGCGTGATAAGATGCACTTGTCATACTCTCAATATTTTCAAATAAAATGACTGATGAATTATGAACGGTATTGGTTCTGCAATCAAATAGTACCAGGATTGAACCAGATAAGGCCACCTCCAGAACAACATACCGGTCTGCCAATAGAGACGTCATGGAAATTGGCACCAGGAACCGAGATTCTTCAAATGTAAGATATGAACTGTAAAATTTAAAAGTAATTAAGAACTTTCATCAAGATTTAACAAGCTTTTAATATTCAGCTAATCTAAATTTTAAAATGAACTTTTATCTGACTTTTAACTTTCAAATCAATGATTAATGTTTAAATTTATACATTTGAGTTAAAAAAAAATCATTTCCATTGTTTTTATTATTTTTATTAATATTTATTGTATAAATTATTTAAATGCATTAAATTTAAGTTGGGTATAGACACTTGCATAGATTTGTTAATGTTTAATTATGTTTTTGTTTTCATATTTGATTAGAATATATTGACATTCAGTAAATAATGATACATTATGTTGAGTATCTAAAATGTATTTATTCAGATGTCTTTTAAGTTATTGGTGTCAATGTGGCATCTTAAGATGAATGCCATTGGGTTTCTTGTAAATTTCCCTCTGCAATTCCATCAATGACTTTATATTTTGATCGTTTATGTTTATTTTGAAATGTTTTTAACCATGGAATCTATGTGGCTGATCTATACTCAACATTATAAAACAAATTTTTATAAAATTTATCTGTGCAAACTTATATAAATGTTAAATTTAAGTCGGGCATGAATGGTTGCATAGATTTGCAAAGTTATGTTAGTTTAAGGGAGGGTAAATCTTAGGTTATTTGTTTCATGGTTAGATTGGGTCAATGGATTGGATATATTGGTGTAATTAGTAAATGTAGTATGTCTGCTACTTGGAGGATCGCATTATACACACACACACCCTTTTTGCCTATGGAAGGAGATAGTAAGATGGAAAAATGCAGTCCCTTCCTATGGAGTTTTTTTATTGTTTTTCTTGCCAGACAGATGTAGCATTTCTGTACTGGACGAGAGTCAATGTCTTCTTTAACCATGCTGTTCAGATGTACATTTCTGACAGTATGGTATTTGTGCTGTCGTATTTCATGCTGCATTGAATACATCAATGTATCAGATGGATTGACATCGGTTTGACTGTGAACTTTTGGCCTAAGGTTAAATAAGGGATAGAATATTTTTTTTTCAAATGCAATCTATGTGTGTGGATTGTTCAAACTAAAAAGCCAAATTTAAAAATTAAATTAATAACCAACCTAAAATAATAAATTTATTCCTAAATTTTATTTATATGTGCATTAATAAATGTTTGTGTGTTAATTACTGGTAGTGTTTTATTTTATTGTTTTAAATATTAATATATATTGAGAATATAAATCTTTATTAAAACTTATAAAAATGTTTTAAATCTCTGCTACTCCATGAGCTAGTGACTTGGGCTGATGGTCGGAATAAAATATATATATATAAATTTTTTTTTCTTAACTTACGTATATGCCTATTCTATAAATTTTCCAGCTTCAAATGCCTGGTGGCACCCTGTATGGCAGATACAGTAAGACTCTATTCAATCTTACTGTTATAATTGGCTACCCAACATGGACCGATAGACTTTAACCATGAGTACCCTGAGAATCTTAAAAATAAATCATGCCAGAAACATTTTTTCTGAAATGAGTATATATTTTTTGTATTAATGTAAAGTTATAGTTTGAATTTTGTGTAAAAAGTACTGCCAGTAAGAAAATTGCACATATGTAGAAATAAATGTGAGGAATAAAATGTAATAATTAATATGAATCATAATTTTTTTTTAAAAAAAGTCTTATTTAAAATCCAACCATTTAAGTTGCCTAAGTAATTGTTAAAAGTAGGAGAAAAGAAACTTGGAAGGGAGGGGGCAGAAATTTAGCTGGTACTAAGGAATCAACAATCAACAATTTTTTTTATCATTATATTTGTGTGTAATTACTAACCAAAAGTTTTGTCTTTTAAAAAAAAGTTTAGTATATAATTGTGTAATGTAATTACTAACACTAAGTAAATTCTTTTTTTTTTTTTTTAATGTTTTTGTTTTTTGAGGAAGTTTACTGATATGCAACGGTATATAATATGCCGTTACCTTAATTTAAAATTAGAATAAAAACTTTTAAGTTTGTAAATAAAAAGCTAAAATTAAAAAGAGTTGTTCAATGTATGTATATATATTCGCACAGATGCAAAACTTTAAAAGTATTTCTTTTTTAAATAAAAAAAAATATTTGAACGTACTTTTTTTATAAAAAAAGATAAAAGATCTAAATATAAAATATTTTAGAAAAAAGTAACGTAAGTAAAAATAGAAACAGGTATTAATTAATCCTGAAATCTCAAAATGGAAATGATTGTGTTATTAATTATCAAAAAGCAAGCTAGCCCTTGGGGATCTTATATAATTAAAAAGTCAGATGAAAGATATAGATAAAAATTAAAGATTGTTTTCCACTCTGAAGCAGAATGTCCAATAGAAGCAGAAAACCAGTATTCAGACCCTAATGAAAATGATTGATTGTTCAGTGAATCCGGACAATGTGTATAAAAAGAAAAATATACAAATTAAGAACAGTTCCAGCTTGATTTTGTGAAAAGGGTGATAAGACACACTTGTCGCTCTCTCTCACTTATTTCAAATGAAACAACTGTTGAATTATAAATGATACAGTTGCAGACCCGAATCATATGGATTCTGCAATAAAATAAAATAATACGAGGATTGAACCAGCTAGGCCACCTTCAGACAGACCAGTCTTTCAAATAAGGACTTCATGGGAATTGACACCAGTAACAGGGACTCTTCTACTGTAAGAGATATAACTGAAAAATTTTAAAAAATATTTAAGAACTTTCAAGATTTGACAAGCTAAACCTAAATTTTTTTAAAATAAACTTTAATCTGATTTTTCAAATCAATTATTAATGTTTAATTTTTATACTTTTGAGTTTGCTGACTTAATCATTTCCATTTTTTTTGTTTTAATATTTATTGACTAAATTATTTAAATGCATTAAATTTAAGTTGGGTATAAATGACTGCATGGATTCGTTAATATTTAATTATGTTTTTGTTTTCATATTTGATCAAAATATATAGATATTCGGTAAATATGATACCTCATGTTGCGTATCTAAAAATGTATTTATTTGAGTGTCTTTTAAGTTATTGGTGTCAATGCAGCATCTTATGATGAATGCCATTGGGTTTTTTGTAAATTTCCCTCTGCAATTACATCAATGACTTTATATTTTGATCATTTATGTTTATTTTGAAATATTTTTTAACTGAGTAATCTATGTAGCCTATTTATACTCAACATTCTAAAGTAAAATTTATTAAAATGTCCATCTGTGTGAATAGTTTAAAATAATAATTTAAATTTAAAAATTGGTATTAAAACCTAAAATAATAAATTTTGTTCCTCAATTTTATTTATATGTGCGTTAATAAATGTTTGTGTTTTAATTACTGGAAGTAGCTTCTTTTATTTTTGTTAATATTGAAAAGATATTTTAAGAATTTATATTTTGTAAATCTCTGCATCTCATTGAACTAGTGGCATTGGGCTGATGGTCGGAATAAACCATATATATGTAAAAGTTAGATCTTAACAGCATGTATCTGCCTACTCTATAAATTTTCCAGGTTCAAAATGCCTGGTGGTGCCCTGTAGGGCAGATACAGTAAGACTGCTAACCTTCCACTTCTTCTCCGACCATTATAATATATTATACAAAACTATTAGGAAAATACTTGCTGCATCAAATTAAATTTGAATTAGATGAGGCTAATCTAGGATATTTATAAAGTGAAACAGAGAATCACATTAAAAGATTACATATTTAAAGATTTATAAAGTTTATAAGAGAACAGGTTACATAATTTATAAGGTGTTAATATTTAAGTCTTAAATATTTAAGAATTACTGAAAAGAGAGTTAAAAGTCTATGATTATGGCACTTCAATGGCATTACCTTCATTCTTGGTGATTTCTGACAAGCTATGAAGTTCATGTTTCCATGGCTCATTAGAGCATAAATGTCCTTTCAATCATTTTGGAAGCAGGTAGCTGATATCCATGTTAGTTTTTAAAGCATAGCATCAACTTCATGGGTGTTTAATGGTAGAGTGGCAGGCTGGTGGGAACTGGATTAGGCATGGTTGGGAGAAGGTGCATCTTTCCCTACTACTCAGTGGTGGTCATGTTGAAATTTTGAGTGACATGGATTTGTTTGGCCAACATCTTACAAATTTAAGTACTCTTCCCTATTTGACTGAAATCGGGCCCTATTTATACAATTCCTTATTAAGGAATGCTTTTATGCTCATTACCTAAGGCTGTAAAATGCTGCTACAGATTGACTTTTACATGAAGAATTTAACTTTTGTTCTTAAGGTAATACATCACAATGCAGTTGGGTTCTAAAATGATTGCTCTAAATCTATTTCTAGCTCAGAAATAGATTTTACTAAATGATAAATTTTTGTTAGAGAAATTGATTTGATTTTTTTATAAGATTAATAATTTTAAGAATACTAATGGATTTTAGTTAAATATTTTACGTTTCTAGAAGCTTCCAAGCTGATTGCATCATCCTGACTGCCATTACATGAATACGTATTTAAATATAATATTTGAATATAATTTTACATATCTAGTTTAGTATACAACTTATGAATATAAATATTAATTTATACACAATCCCCCAACCCATTTTATATATACATGTGCTTTACAGACATATACAACCTATTAAAATATATAAAATTACTATTTAGTTATTATTTAATTGAGATATTATTAACTATCTCATTCATTTATTTTGAAAGAAAGTAACATGAAATTATGCTATAGATGTTCATATATAATGTATGACTGGAATTTGAATTCGGTTTGGTGGTGGGAGATTGGATGGGACTGTGAATACAATCTGAATCTCAGATTGACTGCTTCTATATGAATATTATGTTAGTTATTGTTTGTTATAGGGATTTTCCTAATGATTTGTAACATGACAATATGTGAAAATCTTCCTTAATAGAAATTCCATTAAAGGTGTATTTTATATACTTTCTAATGTTAAATCCTGTACTTTATGATCTCACTTGTATAATATCTCATGTCAATTGTTATTGTGAAGTAGAGTCTCAACAATAGCATTTATATTTTATTTTGGGCTGAGCTAGGCCCTATTTGTTGTAGTTCGTGGAGATCTGTTAATTTAGGTTCTTTATAAGTTTTTGTAGAGATGTATCGTTAGTATGTGAAAGTTACAATATATAAGTAACCACAATAATTTTCAATTTTGTTACTTACACATTCTTATGCAAAAATGATTTATATAAATATTGCTCTAATATTTTTCATTCACATATCGAAATATGTTTTTTTGTTTTAAAAAAAGAAAACTATTTGTAAATTTATAATAAACATTAAAATAATTAATAAATATATGAAATTTTTTGCTATGCCCTAATATAAGTACATACTTTTTCACCATACATATATATAAATAAAAAATATCTAATCCTGTGTATTTTCTTGCAGTTAGTAGTTTATTTCTTTCGTGGAACGCATTTAAAAGCAGAAAAAGCAATTTAAGCTGATGTAACCCATCTGTAACTGTGCAAGCCTCAGCTGTCTTTATCAATCAAAGACTTTCGTAATAGTCCTTGATGGATCATTCTACTTTCCGTTTATGCAATCAGCTGTTTCTTAATTATAGGGATTTTTTTAATGCCAGAAAACTAAATTCAATGAACCAATAATTGAAGCTACATTTACTACAAAATGAATACTGTATTAAGAATGTGAAAAACGGACTGCAGTATGACTGGAAATTCATTTACCTTAAATCAGATTAAAAATAATTTCATGTACACTTACACACACATATACTTTGTGTTATAGTCTCTTTCTATCTATAAACAAGTGAAACTCTGGATTAAGTGTAATACTTGAGACTGCTCTTTCTAAAACTTTAAATTGATGGAAGGATACAAATCAATTAAGTAGATAATTTTAATTTAGAATAATTTCAGTTATAATAAAATCAAATGCATAATTCATAAAACAAAAAAACAAAACAAAAAAAAAATCTGAAATATATGATTAATAAAATCACTTTATTAAAATTAAATATAAAAAGATATTTATGTATCAATTTAGCATAATTTAAGAAAATTACCATAAAAAAATTACAACAAAAATCTTAATCAGAAATAATATTTTATATTTCCAAAATTACATGCAAAGAATAGCAGTCACGTTTATATAACAATTATGTTAAAATATGATTGAATCCATTTCAATATATCTTTATGATTATCAAAAAAATAGGAAATTTCATTTCATGAACAATAAATCAGCTGATTAAATGTTATCTAACACTTTCATTATCGAATGAATCTCTAATGAACATTAGCATTAAATTTTTAGATATACCATCAATGATATATCATTATGTGCTATATGATATATATTAAGTGGCACATTTTATAACTTATATCTAAATAGGTCAGCTATCATCTCACTGAGTATAATGATTTACTAATTTTACAAGAACAATCAGCTGATAACTAGAAAGCCTAAAGTCAAATAAAAAATTTACAAAAATTTTGCCAAATGACTATTTCATCAAATAATTTAACATTTTTATATCAACTGTCCCAAATCCATTATTTTCAATAGAAGTTTTCAAGTCTTGATTCTCATAAATAACTGTTTATACCTTTATTAATGTCTGCTATTATCATATTGATAACACAGTTTCATAACATATACTATTCTAGAAAACACTTTAGAATGAAAGTAATTTATTTTGACTTTTTCTCATTGATATTTAATCAGGTTAAACATCATTAATTTAATCATAAATTTATTGGAAATTGGTGCAAAGTGTATCAGTTATTTTCTTATTAATTTCATTCAAATCTGAATCATGTTCAAAATCTACTAATACTTGAAACCAATTTGTAAGTTCTAATTTAAATTCATTAGAATGTTTCTGAAGATTAGGAATAGCAACTGTAAATATTGTTTTTCTTAATAATTTTTGTCTCTCTAGTTTTGCATTAACACATATCTTACATCTTACTAATCAATGTTCACTTCCTGTTTTATCAGTTAAAGACAATAATTCTAAATTAATTAAATTTTTCAAATCTGGTATACTACTTAAATTATTAGTATTATTTAATAAGTAAAAATTATTTCTAAGCTACAAACAGATGATTATTTTGCACATTAACCATAAACCTATAAAATCTGTAGAAGTTGAAATGATGTTTTTATTTGATCAATTTGAAGATTTAGACATATATCAAATAATAATAGATTTGCTCTGCAAAGAAAAAATAAAAAAAAAACATTAACTTTATTATTATATTGCTAATTATAATTTATCTATTTTTTGTTAATTATTTTTATTGATGTCATTTTTCTTTGTGATTTTTTTAAAATAAAAATATCCTATAGATGTATGTATGATGTGCATATATATAAAAAAAAGTTTTCACTATAAATATGAATTAATAATCTATATAGGATATATGCTGCTTTTGAATTTTGATATTCACAAGACTTGGGATCAAATCTTATGAATATAGGTGATTACTATATGTAAAATAATTTACTTAGACATGCCTAAACTGTTTCATAATTTAAAGCTTTTGAAGAAATATGCATATATTATTATTATTATTAAACTAGTATACCAAGAAATTTAAAATCCTATGAAAGATAATGGAATACTTTTTCTGTTGATATATTCTGTATGAAAGATTTGTTTTCTGACATCAGTGCTTCAATTATTTTTGAGAATCTTTTAAACATTCATAAATACTAAGAATGTCAGAGACTCCTTTGGTGATTATCACATTTATTTTTTGTATAAGAGTCAGTATAAAAATAAAATAGCAATAATAAAATAAAATAGAATTATGATACAGAGATTCAATAAAATTTCAAAAAAATGACTATATAACATACAATATACAGAATAAACAATATATATAATTTTTATATACTATCTTATCCAATTTTCCTTTCATTTTTAATTGACCAGTTATTAACTAAATTTATTGAAGTTTTATAAATACTTGTATACTTATTTAAGTTATGCTTAATATTATATGTTTCATATATTTACTTCTTTTCAGATTTTTAATGTAATTTATATTTTTATAGCATCTATTTTATGCCCATAATTTAATTAGTAAATGTCATTTTTTATTGCTGCTAATCTTTTTTTAATATTATTTATTACACTACACGTGAGGGCTGGGATTTTTGGTATGAATTTCAAATTCTGTTTAATTAGAATCTGATAGCTAACATGATCAACTGCATTTCTGAAATTACTTTACTGAAATTATATCTGACGAACTATTTTGTTTAACACGTGTTAATACTTTATAATAAATCAGTATTGCATGATAAATGTATTGCAGAAAAGGCAAAATAGACAAGCAGACATTTTACGGATAAGAAAAAGATATTAAAGAACATTTTAGCATAAATATATTTAATTTAGATATTCTACAACTCGTTCAATATCCATATACAATCAAAGCATATAAATAAAAATAAATGAAAAAGGCAAATGATTCTAAAGATGAATGAATAAAAAATGTCACAAGTGTTCAACTTTTATAAGTGTTAATTGAGCAATAAGAAAACTTATGAGCTTTTGGAACTATTTGCTTATTAATAAATGACATATTAACATATTGTTTAATAAAGCAATTAAAAAAGTTCATTAAATGATTAGCAATAAACTATTTGATGATTTTATATAAATAAGATGTATATATTTAAATACCCCAATATTATTGCTGATTTTATTATTAATTTATTTAAATGCATCCTAAAGAAAAATCAAGTATGATTGTAATAAATCTGAAACATTCAACCAATCACATGACAATATATTATTTTCAGGGTATTCAGGCTACCAACAGGCCCAACAATTTGTGGATAGTGCTATGACCTTCAAATAAATAGGTTAAAAAGGATAGCAAATAAGCATTATCTAGGCAAGAATACTTCTTACAGCCTTGTAGAATATACTGTTGGATCATTAAAGACTGGGTACAGCTTCCAATATAAACATTACTTTCTGTCTCTTTTTTCTTCTTTAGTTTCTTAAATTAATATGGGGTAATCATCATGAGACTTTTATGCCAACAGTCATCTTCCTATACTAATTGTGACAATGGAATTGTGACTTTGTGCAATCATATTTTTATACTTTAATTACATGTGTAGCATTTCTGATTTTAATTCCACTTTTTATTTTTTTAGTTCAAGTGCTTGAATATTAAAAAAAGCAGCATTTGGAGAAACTTAGCAGTCTAAAGTTATTTAATTGTGATCTTTGTTGAGGTAATACAATCACTAATGAGACAAGACAGAAATTTCATCTGAAAAAATTATGTGTTTACACAGCCCTATTTTAGGATTTTAGGGATCTCCTTGTTTACCAAACACACAGCCCTATTTTAGGGATCTCTTTGTTCACCATAAGTATAAAAGGAGTCAACAAATATAATATAAAAATGACCATCTTACATAGTCTGATTATGTGGATTACTCATTATAGTGATAGAAATTATAATGGAAGAAGCAACAGATTTAAATTGGAGACTAAAAAAATTATTTGTGCCACACTAAAAAACTGAATCAAACATTTTATAAGAGAAAACTGTAGGGAGCTTAAAAGTCTGGGTTCAAATTCCCTTTAATTACATTTAAGTTGAATATATACATGATACTTGTATTTCAAATGCCAATAATAATAGTAAAGCAGGAGGCAGTGGAAGTACTAAAGTTAAAAATTATAAATCTAATTTTTTTAAAAATATAAATGCAGGAAAAGTGTGTTACTTGATACAAAATCTTCATGACCAGAACAAAAAACTAGACTACACTGATAGATAAGAAGCTGTAAAGATTTAAGTTTGATATATCTACTCTTAGTAAAACTTTCCTACCAGAGAAAGAATATTTAAGAGATCAGGTCAATGGCTATAACTTTTTTAGAAGGCTAGTCAATCTATGAAAGGAGAATGCATGATGTTGGATTTGCTGTAAAGTCTAACTCAGTCTTTTCTATTTGTGGAATTTCTTATTGTATCAGTGACTTTTTTTTCACAATGGTACTAGACTCATTTTCTTAGTGTCTATATTCCAACCTTACATTTAGAAAATTGAGAGAAAGAAAACTTATATTCATTTATAGATAATACTATTAGAGAAATATTATTAAAAATTTGAATTTTTTTTTTGGAGTCTTTAATGCAAAATCTCATAAAATAGTAGACTTTGGCCAAACATTGTTGTAAATAATGATATTGATATTGTAAAGTCAAATGGTTTATAGAAATTGAATTTCTGCATAATACATGTGTTGAACTATCACAAACTTTTTATTTAGTCTAAAAACTGCTATAAAAGAAAATTAATGAATCTTTGGTCAATACAATGGCATTTAATAGACTATACAATAATTAGAAATTAGATGAGAAAATCATATTACATGGGTAGTTACAAATACAGATTATTGGACAGATGCTCCAAGAATAAAAAGATAATCACATTAAAAAATAAATCTTATTCTAATCACAAGAAAATTAATGTTTGTCCTTTAGAAATATCTACTGAATTACAGCTATTAAACGCTTAGAATTGCTCACTTGGACCTTCAGGGTTGTCACAAGGATTTCTTTTAAAGAGTATGTTATGAATACTAACAAATCCATTATTTGGTTGACTAAAAAGAAAATTCATAAATGGATTTCTAGACAATGAGATTATTATTATAAACATTTGATTAAAAAGAAAAATGTGACATTTTTATTTAGGCATAATAATAAATGAAATGTGGAACTTCGTATTAAATATAAGAGATATTAAGGCAGAAGATTAATGTCGATAAAAAGGCTTAAAAATTATTAGTAGATAAAAACTGCAAAGAAAATATAGGATTTGCTAATTATGGCCATTCCAGATATTTTTTGATGGATTTAAAGCAACTTATAGACCTGAAAATAGTATCACAATTCTATTAAATCTAATAATGGTACTCTCTTATATGATGAAAATGACATTTTGAGTAGGAAGGAGTATTTTTATCATTTTTCAAATAATAATACTAAAAATGAGATAATGACTTTTAATGATGTATCTATTTTATATACTCATTTATATTTGGGCAAAGATGTCCAAATTAGTGAAATCAAAATAGTTGTTTGTAATTCTGATGAAATATCTAGAGAAGTTTTAAATTATGGTGGTAATATGTTAGCTTAAAAATTATTGAATTTTTAAAAAAATATATGGATCCATGAAGTTGTGCTGCCTGATTCTTAAAGATGCTATTAATATTCCAATTTTAAAAAATAAAAAGAATAGACAATATTTCAATAATTATCATGGAGGTTCCTTTTCGTTACAGATGAATGGTTTCCAAAAAGTCAATCTAATTTTAGTGAATCAAGAAGCATTATATACTTGGTTGTTTGTTGCTAGCAAATAAAAAAAAAATATCAGGAACAAAAAAGTGATTAATATATTATTTTTAATGATTTAGTCAAGACATTTGACTCAGTTAATCAAACAGGTTTTTGGAATTGTTGGAAATTATTCAGATGTCCATAAAAATTTATTCATATTATACAATTTCTATTTGATAGACTGGGAGAAAATGTTATGATTTCAGGTGAAAACTAGTACTAAAAAAGATGCAATACACATTTAAAGACGGAATTTTAAATATAAATCACTAAATGTGAAAACAAAAACTTCATCTTCATGGACTTTGGATTTACAATATACTGATGAATCTACTATTTTGTGAGTTCAAAATATAATTTGCAAAACGTACTCAATGTTTTGAATACAATTTAAAAATGTATGATTTAATAAATTTAAATTAGAACTTGAAAACCACTTTCAAATATTAGCAGATTTTGAACACGATTCATATCTGAACACGATTCAGATTTGAATGAAATTAATAAGAAAATAATATACTTTTAAAAACTGCAACAAAGATAGCTGGAAAAAAAGTAGCAATTGACCAATAAAATTTCTATTGAGACTAAAGAATTTATAAAGAAAAGAAGGAATAAGAAGATATCTAAAAATGATGCATTAAGAGGATTGAATATCTTGAAATAAAATGGTATGAAAAAAAGTAGATAATAGAATAAAAAAGTATAATTGTGAACTAGCAAGGAAAGCTGTAGAAAAAAATAAGAGCCTTAAGAGTGTAAAACAACATTTGACATTGGTAGGAAACTTATATCTACAATAAGAAAAAAATAAAACTATTACAAAAAAAGATATGACATCATGAAATAGGTAGAAGAGTTCTAGCAAGAATTATATAGTAATAAAGAACAAGTACCTCATACATCTATTATAAATTCTGAATTGCCCAGAATTTTAAATGAAGAAGTGAAACATACAATTAAATTTATGAAGAAGGGAAAAGCTCCAGGTAATGAGGGAATTATAATCGATATCTTAAAAGGAGGTAAAGAAATATAATTTTTTTTGGAAAAGTTATATAACAAATGTCTAAATGATAATGATGTATCAGATGATTGAAAGAATGTGGTATTAATATTAATATTTTAAAAAGGTGATGAAGATATTAGAAATTACAAACCTATCAGTCTTTGATCAGTTTTATACAAAATTTTTACCAAGAGAATTACAACTCATCTGCAGAAAACTTTGGATTTCAATCAATCAAAAGAACAAACTGAATTTAAAAGTGGTTTTAGTACAGTAGATCATATACAACTATTGAGAAAAGTTATAGAAAGAACAAATGAATATGAGTTGCTATTATGCTTTGGAGTTGTAGATTATGAGAAGGCATTTGATTCTACAAGCATTTCTTCAGTGATTAAATTGGATCATCAAAGTATAGACCCAGATTATTGTCATATTCTAAAGAATATTTATAAAAATGCAACAGCAACAATTAGATTACATGATACTAAGAATGTTTACATCGAGAAAGGTGTAAGACAGGGTGACTCCATATCTCTAAAACTTTTTACAATATTGCTGCAAGAAATTTTTGTGGATTAAAATGGGAAGCTAAAGGAGTAAAAGTAAATAGACTTTATTTTAAGTCATTTGGATTAGTTTGCAGATGATGTAGTTGTTTTTGAAATTAATGTTTCAGAGCTTCAGGAAATGTTGCAAGAGTTATCAGATGAAAGTAAGAAAGTAATTAAAGGTAAATGTTAAAAAGACTAAAGTAATGTTCAATGGATTTTCTCAAAAGATGAAAATAAAAATTGATTATAAGTTAGAAGAAATTAACAAATATAAATAATCTTGGTTCCATTATTACTACAGAAGAAAACATAATGGATGACATTAATCATAGAATTAATCTTGGTTGGAGTGCTTTTGGTAGACATAACTTAATATTAAAAGGAAATATACCTATGTGTTTGAAAAGGTTTTTAATAAATGCATTTCATCAGTTTTTACTTATGTATCTGAGACTTGAACACTTAATGGAAGAGCAATACAGTGACCTTAGGTCACTCAAAAAAGTATGGAGAGATGCATGTTAGGAGTAACAAAAAGAGATCAAAAGCACATTGATAAGAGAATTTGTTGGCATTGTTGAAAGAATTAAAAGATTGAATTGGAGTCAGGCTGGACATATTTATAAAAGAGATGATAGCTGATGGATATTTACAATCTTAAACTGAATTTCAAAGACTATAAAAGAGCCAGAAAGAGACCACATGTGAGATGGATAGAAGAAATAAGAACATGAGCAGGATGATGTGGAGAAGAGAGGCTAGAAATTGGACAAGATAGATTGACCTTGGAGAATTATTCATTTTGCAATAGATTAATAGTAAGTGAAAATGATGATGATGATCACAAAATCAATTTCTTTATCATTCAGTGATAAAAAATCCTCAGCAATGTTTAGCTTGAATATTTACCAACTTGAGAATAGATATCAATTTAAAATTCTTGGTAGTATTATAATAAAAAAGTAGACTTACATATTGAGATGTGATACAGACCCTATTGTGTTACTTGGTTCTTTCAACAAGATAAAATATAGGGTGTATCATTGTAGAAAATTAGATACTGTATCTAAGTTAATTGTTAATAAATTTGTTATTTTGCCTTATTTTTGATAATAGTGAGACTTGGACTCATTACTGATGCAAGATAAAAGCTTAGAAAAATTTCATTTGAGCTTGCTTTAAACATTTTAAAAATACAGTGGCAAGATCATAAAAACAATACTTTCTGGGGATGATTCTATAGATCCACTACTGAAAAATCTCACTTTTGCTGGATTGGTCATGTAAATCAAATGAATAATAAAATATTTAAAAAAAAATTTTTTTCAGGTTAATTGATCATGGGTTTTATAAAAAAGGTAGAGCATTTTTATATTAAAAGAATTACCTCAAAGGCATTCTAAAGATATGCAATGTTTATTTCTGATGAATGGATATGCAGACAACAGCATACATTGGAAAGCTACAATCAGACTTGGTTTGAAGTTGTATTTTTATATTGGACTATTTCCATCATCTAATATGTGTATTAAATGTCTTTAGAAAAAAATAACTTTATTTAAATATTTCAAATATGTTCAACTGTTAGTAATAGAAAATTAAACAGGTTTTTGATGTTCTTCACTATGTGGATGATACATTTGTTGTATGGCCACATGGTGAAGCACTGCTACAAATTTTCTGGAAACACATCAACAATATATCCCTTCAATTAAATTCACAATAGAATCAGAACAAGAACAAAAATTGACATTCTTAGATGTGACAAAACGCTCTCATGGCAAAATCAAAACTACAGTTTGCTGTAAACCTACACATACAGGAAAAAAACTAGCCTATACATCCAATCACACCCAAAACACAAAACATGGAGTTATACTGTCATTATGGAACAGAGCAAAAGAAGTTTGTTCAGAAACCACTGATTTGGAAAAAGAAAAGATCTATACACAACAAGCTCTTATGACAAATGGTTATCCATTAGCTGTTATTAAGAAAATGTTAACTAGACAACAAAAAAAATCATCAAGAGAAAAAAACAATTATTGATACCATAGTGTACCCATACATTCCAAAAATATCAGGCAAATTAAGGAAAATCTGGAATCAGCATAACATCAGAAGAGCTTTCTACAGCCATACCACCATCCTAAACTTGAAATGCTAAAAAGAAAAAAAACTGCATCTATTGAATACCATGTGAATGTGGAAGAACTTATATTGATGAAATCAGTCATCTCATTGAAAAGCACTTGCAAGATCACAAACTGATGATGAGAAGAGAGAAAACAGATGTGTCTAAGATATCAGACCATGTATGTGCCAATGAACATATGTTCAATTGGGAAAAAACAAAAATATTGGATAGAGAAGAAAAGGTACAAAGAATAAAATTTAAAAGAACTGCTCATATGACAATGGAAAAAATACCATAAGCCAATCTAGTGTGATTGTACATAATGTACGAAAAGCACTAATCAACTTTGCTCTTAGGAAAAAGTAGAGAAATCAGGAGGAAACTCATAGATAAGTATATGAAATTACTACAGATTGTTGCCTTTGGCAGGATAGCTCAGTTGGTTAGAGTGTTACCTTAAAATTCAATACTCAAGAATCTAAGGATCCAGATTCAAATCCCATGCTAGTACTGCCACTGGTCAGGCCAGCAACACCTGAAAAGAAGGGAGAAAATTACCTCTCAAAACATTGTGCATATACTAACCTGTTTTATTATTGACAGTTAAAGGTATTTGGAATATTTAAATAAAGTTAAATTTTTCTAAAGACATTCAATTCACATATTAGATGATGGAAATAGTCTAATATAAAAATACAACTAAAACACCATGATCGCAAATCTTCTGGAAAACAATGGTGTCTAGGGAATTTCAGAAAAAAAATTATTCTGAAGAAACCAAAAGATAACTTTGCAAAATATGAAATAAATAGAAAAATGAGCTAACATGTTCTAGATGTTGTTCTATTTTTAGTTCATAGATTACTTTGTATAATCAATGCAAAACTCATTTGTAGAGTTTTTTTTTTTTATTTCTCTTAGAGTTAGAATGGCCATACTTATTTATGAGTGATTTCTATTATTACAATACATATTTAAAATAATTCCAAATTGCATATTCTAAAAATTTTTTTTACAAAAATGTCCCTAATTTTCTCTTATAAAATATAAATGCTTCTCTGATAATATAATCTTTTTTAAACATGTCTCAAAGTTACACAGACCATTATTTTAGATGAATCAATTACACTTCTGAATTTTAGTGTCTGCTTATTTTTTGAATATGTTATATAATTTATTATATTGATTTTTTAATACATTAACCTTCTGTCTATAAGTAACTGATAAAGAAATATTAGTTTAGGATATCTGACATTTCTTACATAAAGTATCTGATATAATTTAATGATGTCTTTTTTATTAATAGAGTGTAAAAGTTCCATTTTTTTTATATTGTATATACATTTGATGAATATTTTTAAAATAAAAACATTAACGATAATCTTTGATACATTACCATTATTTAGCTGCAAATTAAATGACAAATTTCTTCTAACAAATGTAGTAAATTTGACTTATTTATGGTAGATGACATTAACCTCACTTCCACCATGTTATGATCAGTTAATATTCTGATTTAGTAGATATTAGGTTTTATTCAAAAACTTCTCAAACCAATTAGTGTTGATAATATGTTATTTGAAAATGAATATATGTTTTGGCAAATATTTTGCTAATCTATGCAAATATTGGTAAGATAATAAATATTGACTCATGTTCCTAGAAAACTGTTATATCTGATATTGTAATCACTCATTTGGTTGTATGAGCCATGATAAATTAATTAATATTATTATATTGGTTGATTCTTTTTCTAATATTTTTTACTTTTGAGATGAGTAATATGTGTAGGCAAATATTTTGATATTGAAATAACTAATGATATGATATATTTCCAGTGCTTGAAGTATTATAATTGAGTCAAATATTTTTTTTCTTTATTGATTAAGCTAACATCTTGGACAATTGTCCAAAAAAGGAATGACATACCAATCATCAAGCAATATTTTATAAATGTTTGTATTAATATTATAGATGTTTTATTGTTAATACTTCAAAAGTTATTTTTCTAAAATATTTGCAGAATCTGTAACTCTAGGCCATATATTAAATCATCTTATGCTAAGTGTTGCCAATTTTGTGTTACCACTGATCTTATGATACAGATGTTTATTTATCTTTAAAAACATGTTTTTTTCTCATTATTTAAATTGTTGAATTATTTATGTTTTTTATTTTTTGTCTTTTTTTTAATTGATCTATTTTTGCCTCTTTTGAAATTGATTTTCCTTTTATCAATCAACAGTTTGCATTATAATGCATTTGACATAATACAGATATTTGTGATTTCTTTGAAGTTTCTAGTTAGTAGCACTTTCAATGCTTTTCAGTTTTGATTTTAAATGATTTTGAGTTAGTTTTTAGTAAAGTATACAGAATTAATTCCAATGTTTATTATCAATTTATTCATACAATGTTATTAGTAATTTGTTCTATCTCTTCCATATTTTAATCACTCTCCAAAAATATTAATGCTTTAAGTGAGAAGCTTCACAATGATATTTCTTTGGCTGCAACTTGAGGGCAAGAAAAGTTCTACGGCATGAGACAGCTATGCCCAATTCTGTGAAAAAAAACACATACAGAATTTATATTTATGGGACATTTAGATGCAATAAATCTTGTTCTATAGCATTTAAAGCAACTATTTTTAGATAAAAGATATTAGTTTGTATATTTTAAAATCTATTTTAAGCATTATATGTTTGAATTCAATGATAGTAGCAGTACTTTGTAATACAATAAAAATATTTGTAAATTAAAATGCATTGTTATATAATTTATCCTTCCAGAAATTATTGAATTTGCATATTCCAGTACATAGTAAATTTTGAAATTATATATTGAACTATTTGCATAATCTAATACTAAGTATTAAATGTCTTTAAAAAATTGAACTTTATTTAAACTTTTCAAATACAGTCAATTCTTAATAATAGCATGCAGATTAGTATATAACATATTGTATCAAGGGATATTTTTTTCTTTTTTTTCCATATGTCAAAGCATCGACCGGAAGTGAACCCACAACAACTGTCTGCAAGCAACTGCTTGCTTGCAAGGCAGCTGTGCTGACCTCTCGGCTGCCAAATGCTTGACATATTCTTTTCTTCAGATGTTAGTGAGATGACTAATGACACTAAATAGCATAAAAATTGAACCAAAAAATTTAGATTCATGAATTCTAAATTTAAAGTGATACTCCAACTAAATCAATTATTCAGTCAATAGAAATTTTCCATGCTTATCTATGATTGGTCCTCCTGATTTCTCAATTTTTTTTAAGGGCAAAGTTAGTGAATGATTTTCAAACATTATGAATTATCACAATAAATTGAGTTGTGAGGATATTTGTTATTATCATGTGAGTATCTCTGTACTTATTTCAATTATTGTTTGTATAAGATTTTTTTAAATTTTGTAAATAACTTTTAAGGTAAAGAAGAAATGGTAATTAATTTTATCAATTTTATCTACTTTATTGAGTCATTTAATAAAATCTAAATAAAAATGGTGAATAAATAAAAATTCTTCAGATTTCATGTCTATAAAATAAATAATAAAAAATATTGACCTTTCAGGAAAATTTACTTATTTAAAGCTTCAAATTAACTGACATTAAGTTTGACAAATATTTATATTAATTTCAGAATGAATCGATTGTTTTTAAAACTTACTATATCTGAAACTGATATGAAATTATTCTTTCATTTTTAAATCATCACTTTAGTATTTTATAAAATTTAATATAATACTTTGTTTCTTCATTAGTATTTTGAGTTATTAACTTTTTGTGTTTATTTGGCTCTTTAACTTTTTAGAATTTTTAGAAATTTTACTATTGCCTTTAGTTTCCATAATATTTCTTTTTAGTTTTTCTCTATGACACTATATTTGGTGTTATTTTTTATTCCTTTTATCTTGGTATTAATGTCTTCAGCATTTGTAGACATTTTGTAGGTATTTAATGCTGAATAAAATAATTAATCAATAGTTAGATCATTAAATTTATAGGATATTTAGCTTCTATTTATTGAATTGATCTAAAAAAAACCAAATTCCTTCACTCTTTATGACTGGTACATATAAAATGATAATTTGTATTATATTTGAACTTACTGTTTTTCTCAAATTATATTTCCAAAAATTAAAAAACAAGTTGTATTACCTATATAGATTTCTTTTTATATATTTATAATCTCTGATAATTCTTACTTTCTTGAATCCTTAGACTTAAACAATACAGTTCTCACAAATAAATAAAATACAGAGCAGACAAACTCATATGAAATGTTGAATTGAACTTAGTAGTTTTAATATTCATAGCAATCACTTTTCTTCAACTTTTTGAATATTACAAAATTTTCACTTTAATAAATTTAATAATTTTTACTTTTTGTTACAACTTTTAATATGATGATAATAATTTTTTTAAATAAGGTGAAAGGACAAGAAGTCTATTTTTACATACATTCAATTTTGTAGTGACAACTTAGAAATCTAGAATCAGATTTTTATTGACTTAATAAAACAATGTACACAGAGGCAAAACTCTTCATACAGTAGTGCCATTCAGTGCAAGCCAGACTATTGAATGAATGAAGATGGTATCCCCAGCTAGGCTTACTCATTCAATATCCCAAGATTAATTTCTAGCTTACAGCATTATTGAAGAGCCTTGGATCTGAGAGCACTGTACCCAGACCATGAGATCTAATGCAATGCTCTAGCATCCACCTTTTACCTTTTATTTAATTATAAAGCTTTGAGTCCAAACTAAAAACATGATAATGTTTTCAATTCAAGCTCATATGCTTTATATAATCTTATAGATCTGAACTCAGTTCAGCATCTATAAATTTTGATAGCTTTGATGCTTTACTAACCCCAGTTACCATAATCTTATTTGGCCAGATTGGTATTAAACTACTAAACTCCCATAATCACCATTCTTTATCTTTATACAAGCTTTATAGTTAAATAGAAAGTTAAAAGGTGGCTTCTGGAGAATTGCATTATATCTTAAGGTTTAGATGCAGCAGTGCTCTCAGATCCAAGCCACAAGTTAGAAACTAGTCTGCGGATATTCAATGAGTGGGCACTAGATAAAATTTTTTATGCATATACATTCTTGCATCCATTGATTACTCTGACTTGCACTGAGTGACACTACTCTATGGAGAATTTTGCTTCTGTGTTAACAGCTTGCGTAAGCATAAAAATGGTGATTATGTGATGCTTAGTGGCTTAATACCAATTCTGCCCCATAGGATTATGGTGATTGTGGTTATTAAAATCCAAAGACACTAAAAAGTATGGATGCTGAACTGAGTTCAGATTTATATGACTATACAAATGAATGAGCTTGAAATGAAAACATTATTGTGTATTCATTTAGACTCAAAGCTTTATAGTTAACTAAAAAGGTAAAAGGTGGCTACTGGAGGGTTGAATTAGATGCTAAGGTCTAGGTACCATGCTCTCAGATTTAAGACTCCTTACTAATGAAAGCCAAAAGCTAGAAACTAGTCTAGGGATATTGGATGAGTAGGCTCTAAATTGGGATTTTATGCATAAACCTCCTTGCAACCATTGATTACTCTAGCTTGTACTGAGTGGCATTACTATAGGGAGAATTTTGCTTGTGTGTTAGCAGCTTGAGTAAGCACAAATAATGCTGATAATGTGATATTCAGTTGTTTAAAATGTAATATTGACAAACAAAAATTAGAAGGGATTTGAATTTAGACTTTCAAGTTCCCTACATTTATCCATTTCATTTTATACAACTGATATACATAACCACATACATGTGAAAAAAATGAATAATCTCCAATACATGTATTTCATGCTGAACCAACACTCATAAATTGGTCCAATTCAACATTTTTCTCACATGTATATAAGCAGCATTCATTTTGTATTAAGATAGCAAAATTTTCAATCTTTAATGGACTGTCTTCAATCTTCTCCACACTCCAACTCTTCAACCATTTATATCACTGAAAACCTGATGATGGAATGTTCAAATCCCTTGTTGATGTCTATACACCTAAGTTGACTTTAAGTCACTTTGGCCCCTCACATATAGGAACTTAATATGTCTATTTAAATACACAAGATGGAAAGAATATAGGCTGAATAGTAATATTTAAATACAAGTATGTTGTTTATATTGAAGTCAACATAATTAGAAGGGATTTGAACTCAAACTTTCAAGTTCCCACACATGACCACATACATGTAAAAAAGATAAAAACCAGAATTTATCTTTTTCACATGTATGTGATCATGTGTATCATTGTATAAGATGAAGCAGATAGATGTAGGGAGTTTAAAAGTCTGAGTTCAAATCCGTATAATTACACTGAGTTCAGTATAGACATTCTACTTGTATTTAAACTTAGATTTAAAAATTTACATAAATAGATTTTTTTGTTTCAGTA
The DNA here is from genome assembly GCA_028023455.1 of Epiperipatus broadwayi. Taxonomy (NCBI): domain Eukaryota; kingdom Metazoa; phylum Onychophora; class Udeonychophora; order Euonychophora; family Peripatidae; genus Epiperipatus; species Epiperipatus broadwayi. The sequence continues at coordinate 3,414,028 of JAQFVV010006245.1, read as the reverse complement.
AAGGCTGTTTTTTCCCTAACAGTCTCCTGAAGACTGACAAGATAACAACGGATCAAAACACATTATGACTAATTATCAAAAAAAAAAAAAAAAAACATTCTTTTTATATAGAAAAATTGTAAAACCCTTTTAGTTCTTTTTGTCTTTTTTTTTTCTGAAAAGGTATAAGATTTTAATAAAAATAGAAAAAGGATTATAAGAAACTCCCCCGAAAATACACAATAATGAGTCTGAAAAGGCATTTTGGATTTCATATGATCATCATTATCCAGAGGCAGAATGTTAGACAAACATGCTCAATTATAAAATTAAAAAATAATTAAAAACACTCTCATGAGACAAAATAATTTAGTATAAAACTTTGTTTTTAATAATTCCAATTAATCTTGTCATCATTTAATAAAATAAATATTTTTAAGGTAACAATTAACTACCTATTCATTTCAGTCCTTCTCCATATGACGATTTTGTTCATATAAAAATTTAAACATATATATTCATAAAAATACATATATACCTATATAAGCACTAAAATATAAATTATATAATTTATACAAAAAACATGAGAAATTGTCAAATACATATATATATATACACCGGTATTTTATTTATCAGTGACATTTTTTTTGCTTGATTTACTATTGCAAAATTTTGTAAATAGAAATAAAGCAGTTTTTTTTTAATTAAAAAGAACAAAAACAAAGCGGCAATATTTAATAATATAAAACTGGCTTCTTTCTAATTGATATCTGACAATATACAATCATTTTTATTTTATTTCTCATACTTTTAAAATTAATTTTCTATTTTATAGATTTGATTAAATTTGTAAATGAAGTTGCCATCATATATTTTCTGTAATATATAATTCTTTATGGTCTAAAGTTGATTATATATATATATTTTAAAAATTATTAGAAAAATTATTTTTTATGCAATTAATTGTTTTACATCTTAAAATATACATTTCTTTTAATTCTCCTGCGATAAAATTTGAGATTTCATTTACAATAAATTGAATAATAAAGCAATATTAAATCCATGGAACAATTCATTATCAATGAGAATAAATTCTTTGTAAAATTGATAACAAAACAAATCTAGAAATTGGGTTAATTGAATTTTTAGTTTTAATTAAGGAATAAAATAATTTTTGATAAAAAAAGATAAAAATTTATCACATAATCAAATTCAAGATTTTCTATTTATATATATGATTATAAAATAATTAAAATTTATTTTGTAATATTTATTCATAAAAAATATCTTACCACCCACATCAGTCCAAAACAGTCGAAATATAGGAGGTCCTTGTCCTTTTTCTGATATTGCCCATATAGTAATGTTGTACTGAGTTGCTGAATACAAATTATCAAAATTATATTCTAACATAATTCCATCAACTGTTGTATTGAAGGTTAACAATGAACATTCATGTTGCAACTTCAAATTATTCACTTTCTGATTATAAGATTTAACAGCTGACAATTCTAACTACAAAAAAATAAACATCTGAATAAATAGTAAGACAATATGTACAAATAAAATATTGGACTAGTAAATAATCTTTGATATACATAATGCAGGCATATATATATATATATATGCAATTTTGTGTGTGTGTGTACAAGTTTTAATGGAAAAAGTTTGTTGAATCCAAACAAAATATATTGTGAGTAAACAATAAGTAAAATATTTAAATCTGCCATTATTATTTTTTTATTCCAACTTCAGATTTAAGATGGTTAATTATTAATTATGAAGCATATGTCCAGACTGTGCATGTATGCAATAATAATAAGAAGATTGAGAGGGAAAAGAATGAGGAGAAGAAATAAAAGGAAAAGGAAGAGTAGAATAAGAAGGGGAAGAAAAAGGAGGAAGAGGAAGAAGGAGAAAGAGGAAACAGCATCATAAAAGCAAATATATAATGTTATTATAATCTTTCTCTCTTTAATTTGTATGTTGATATGTAACAAAATTCTTCAGTTTTCTTTTCAACACCGATCTTCTACAAGTCTATAAAACACTTTTTTATCAATTACATTCTTAAATTCTGTCCAAGGTCTTCTTTTTGTAGCTTACTTCCATCATTTTTCCAGAAACAATGTACCATGATTATCAACATCTCACCCCGTGACCAAATACATTGCTTTTTTCTTTGAGTGATAATCTCAAATGGGTCTAATTAGAGAATACTTTCATCATGTAATAACAACTCCACATCTCAAAAATTTATAAATGGTCTTATTGATGAATTGTTGTTTAACATAAAGAGATATAATTTTAGATGTTAATAATCATCATTTCTTTTAAAGATTGGCCAGTGAAGTTTTCATTCTTATATATCTCCTATTATTTTCATTTCATGCTATCAAGCTTTCCAAGTATTTGAATCTTGTGACATGTTTAAGCATTCTCATACTATCTGTATTGTATTCATCTAATATAAAACATTTCATTATCATTGTCTTTCTCTATTAATTTCTCATTACATTTTTTTTTCAATAAATCAAGTTCTTTTATAAAGAATAGATCAGATTTATTCTCTGCTATTAAAAACCATATCATTCACAAAATTTATAGGAATGAATAGTTTACCTTTTATAGTTAAATATCTCTTTATATTACAACTAAGTTCTCTTATAGATTCTCTAAGAAAATGTGATTGATTATAATCTTGGCTTACACATCTTATTATTTTAATCACACCAGCTCTTTTAACAATAACAGTTTTATACTTATATAGATAATATTAATTTTCTGTCTATGATATCTATTTTCACATTTCTTAACTCTCTGAACAATATATTTGTCTACATTATCAAATGCCTTTTAATATTAATAAAAACTATTAATACATCTATTTATTCTGAAGGCTTTTTTAGTCAATGTTCAAAGACACAATATTAATTCCTGAATAATTCTATTTTTTTTAAATCTAAACTGATTAAAAAATTTTCTTCTATCTTATTTCATTTCACTTGTAAATTCTATATTCTTCACATTGTTTCTTCACATTGTTTAGTGCCATTTTTTTTTTAGAAACTATATCTCAAATCTATCTATTCCTACTGATTTGTTAGATTCAATTTTTCAGAGGTATTTCCAAATTCAAACTTCAAAACTGATGATAAACCAATAAAATATTACCTGATGCCATCACATGACTTTAGTGTATATATTGCTTTTTATAGTAAGTAATAACATATGCCAGATAATATAACTCCTTATCCTGTGATGCCTTATCTAAAATTCCCAGCGTAGTTTCAAGCTTAGGGATTTCAACAATGAGGAGCTTTGGATCTTGGACATGCATTTGAACTTTCAGGATCTATTGTATTCCGGAACCTATGTTTTATCTCTAATATACTATCAATATATAAGCCCAAACTAAATATCACAGCATTCTATTTCTTATATTTAAATTACATTGCTATACAATTTATTTAATAAAGTTGACTTTTCTAACAAAATCATTGCTGGTCATTACTACTATCACCTGCATAACCTCTTTACAATTGAAACTTGATTGGTCTTAAAAAATTATCAAACAATTACTGATTTGATTGATTAATAAGTTATCATTCATTTGAATATACTGATTCAATCAAATCATTTCACAAATGAATAATGGTAAAGCTTTCACCCATAAACTGCAAAACAAAACAAACCAGTTAATCACATTTTACAATGAGAATGCAATAATATTTAGTCTAAAAATTAATGCAAAATCTTTCAAAGTTTATAAGAACTCTGCAAGATCTATTCCATCTCATACCTTTGCCATTACTATTTTAATAAAGAATGGCACTCTCCCAATGGCACTTTCATTGGCATCAAAATCAATATAGAGTTTTTTGAATACCTAAAATCTAATCTAAAATAAGTCAATCAATATCAGTTCATTGTTTACTACAATACACCACAGCCTCAAGTATAAAGCAACAAATATTCAAAATAATTATGCACTTTAAAAATACAGATATCTTTAGCTGCAGATTTTACTCCAATTCATGACTGTAAACAGTTTACTACATCATTGTTTTCCTTGTATACAAATGCTATGCTACAATCAACTCTGCTCAATCTAGTCAACTGGAAATATCTATTCAATGCACTGTACAAACTTCTGTCTGAACATTGTATTCTGACACTCAATATTCAGAGCTATCATTCAATAAACTAAACTAAAGAATTATACATATCTATCCACATTGTTCAAACATAAATAAAGATTTCTACACAGCTCAACATTTGCATCATTGTGTTGCAATTTATATAGATCCTGATTAAAGAAATTGACCAATGAATTGAACCTCTTTCCTTTCTCATTTTAGATTACTATCCAACCCATATTTAAATTGTTCTGATAATCTCAGAGACCTTGTAAATATTCCTCTTATTCTGAATATTTAAAACCATTTCCAAACATTGACAGATCTTGTAATACAAGTCTGAAAATTATCTATGTGGCAGCTGCCTTCAGATAGTAAACTACCATCATTCTACACAGGTAACATTTCATGCTTTCTGGGTATCCCAATTAATATATCTAAAACATAATTAATCCATCATTTGAGCAGTCTCCCATTAACACATTTAGTATGAAAATGAAAATATTCCACCCAAAAATGATTATACCATTGTAAAAGTTCACATAGTGAATCCTATTCTTGGCAGAATGTTTTCCTATTATAACCCTTGGATGTGTCTATTTAACACTCATAATAAGTTCATATCTGTAATAAGAACAAACATCTGGATTCATCTTCACATTTTTTATCAATCAGAAACACCTGCTTTTCTATTTACTAAGAAGGTCTTAATTTGATATGTCTCAAATCTTTTGTAACTTTTATTAGTCAAAATTTATATCACAATTTTTGTTAATCCAATTTTTAGCTTCTCTCCCCCTCCCTTTCTAAATACCATTGCTTGTTTCACTGACATATGTTAGGTAATCATTTTATGCAGATCATGCCTTTGAGTATGCTGATTTATTAGACCAGTATAATATCAAATCTCTTATTGACATTATGTAGGGAGGCTAACCTATCATCCAGACATCTAATAATAACTTTGTCAGTTGCTAAAAGTTAAATCAAGTTTCCAAATGTTTGCATTTCTTCATCATGGTTAAAATTTCTGTTTAATTTATTACAGGGTACACTTTCAACCAAAATATTTGTCAATGACCAATTTAAGCTAAATCACTAAACCACATGTCTTGTGCTATAATTGTTCAGAAGAAATGCTATATGTATTTCAAATTTGCCCATACTTCTTATCTCTATACCTGTATATGTTACATAAGTACACAATCAACCTCAAGAAATTGCTTAAAAAATTTATAAAATATCTTCAGCTCTATAATGTATCTGTATTTGCATTAAAAATAAAAACCATGTCGCCTGCATATTGCTCCATGATAGTTGACATTAAAAATACAATGTCACTCAAAAGAATATGAAATGTTTTAATTTATACCCATCCAAATTCTTACCCAGGAACAACATGAACAAAACTTGACTCTACAATCTATTTCAGTTGTGCGCTTTCATAACTTGAATTTTCATTGTTATTAACATTCTTTATAAGCACTCATTCTTGAAGTAATTATGAATTTAGCCCTGTGAAGTGCTGTCTATGGAATTTAAACTGTTCTTTGTGCATATGTTAATATTTGTAAATAATATATTATCGGGTAAAAAATTAATTCATACAATGTTACATTTAAACTACCCAGTAATTATAATGTTTAACTAATGACAATTGTAGATCAATTTAAAAATGGAAACTATGTTATAAATACATTAACTAGAATTTAATGTTATGTTTATATTATCCTAATTATTAAATGAAAAAAAATTAAGCAAATTTCATCAAATTATTTCTGATCATTATAATTGAATTGTTTGTTTAATGATATGAGTTATTAATGTATAAAAATTATTCACAAATTAACTATTAACTGCTTTCAATTAGTTTGACAATTATATTTTTTCTATAAAACATTTGTGTTTAAAATTTTAACTGATGGTCTATTAAGTTTAAAATCTAAAATCATGGTTTCATCTCAGCCATTTCTGATGCTAAAACTTTTTATGAACTCCCAAGAAATAAATCATGCAATTATTTTTAAGGCGGATGGAAGACAATTCCCACCCATGCAAAAATTATAATTTATCTTGATGACTTCTGGATTAATGACAACCTATTATAAAGTGCACAATAAAGTTATTAATATAAATTCTAATTGTATTATGAGATAGTCTTGCCAAGACATTAGAGGAATGGTCCTAGATTCTTTAAATAAAAAAAACAATTACATGGTTTGATAAAAATAGGATACATCAAATGCTAATTTATTCTCTACTGAACAATTTTCTCTTTATTTAATAAATGTAATAAAATTACTTCAACTTAAAATGGAGGATGTATCAATATACCAAAAATAAAGATCTTTTTAAATTAATTGTTCAGCAGAACATTGATATAATTGCATTTCATTGACTGATTCATAGAAAGAATTATAAACATGACATGGCCACCTTTGTTATAATCTATCTTAAGCAAACTAAATGATATTGAAATTACCAATCAGATCAATAATATTTATATATGTAATATTTATAAACTTATGAATGCAAATTGACTATATTCTCTGGTTCAGAATTTGTATTTATAGAAAATGTTAATTCTCATGGTAGCTTTTGAAAATATGAAAATAAGAATCAAACAAGTTATCAACTTTAAAATGGAAATATTTAAAACACATGTATTTAATTTATAAAACCAAACAAAGATAAATATTTCATTCAGGTAGATGGTAAACAAAAAAAAAAGATTTATATTTGTTTTGTCAAAAATGATCCACTATTGCCTTTTTACCTACTGATTTTGAATTTTTTTTTAAGTAATAAACATAATCCCACATTTAATCACACTTGGTATTTATTTAGTTAAAAATTATCCTGTTCTGAGTTGAAATTTAAAAATGCTAACTGGAGTTAATGTGGTAGATAACTGACTGGAACATCAACAGAATCAGATTAATTTTCTCTTGTTGTGGTAGAGGTAACACTTCATTATGACAGCTTCCAAAGAGTATATTCCTCAAGAATATTAAAAACAAAACAAGCAATATAATTTATAGCCAATATTGGTCTACCCAAAATCTGGAAATTATTAACAAACTTATAAAATTACTTGATACTACTAGAAAATAAAAATAGATGAAATAGCAAAACATTACAAGATGTAGATAAAGACTTGGCCATTTTGAAATATCCATACCCATATTATATGTTAAATATTTAAACCCAAAATTGATTGATAGAGTGAACAAAAAGCATTATTAGAGCAATATTGCAAACATATTTTACAATATTCTTTTAACAGAAATTTAATAAAACAAACTTATCCTTTATATAAAAAACTACAAGAGCTGATAGCATATTTTCAGTTTCTAAAAAATTTAGTACTTAAAATCAAAAAATGATGGGCATAACAATTCAGCAATATTATTAATACAAAAACGAATCCAAAAAATTATCATAGTAGCAAAACTATAGCAGTATTTAAACAAATAAACCTGACAATGAATCAAAAAATTATCACCCTGTATTATTACTATGTTTTCCTTACAATCTATTTGAAAGAGTTATATTAACAATAAATTTGACAATTGGTAATATATCTATAGAGCAAGCTGCATTTAATCTTAAAAAAAGTTGCTGAAAACAAGTTCTATCTTTAACAATTGACAATGAAATTGAAATTCAAATTAAATTAAAAACTGGTGCTACCTTTATTGATATAAAATCATTGCATGTTTCTCTTTAGAAAAATGGTCTTTCTTTTCTTTTTATTTAAGTTATAAAAAATCCATAAGAACAAAAAGCCAATTAAATTATTTAGAAATTTTTTCTTTAATAAAAAAATTCAGGTGATACTAAATTATAATTATAATAGATACAAATTTCTAAAGAAAAAGTCTATCACAAGGTTCAGTCATCATAAATTTCTAGATATGCAAGAAATTCAACTATGATGATTGCACTGAAAAGTTTTAAAAATGTTTTTTAAAGACTGGGGTCTTATATTTCTAATCCAAAAAATACAGTATGCTCATTTTTTCATTTAATCATCAGGTAAACAATCATAATCTCAATACCATTTGCACCAATATATTAAAACATAATCTTACCACACAGAATTTAAATTCAAGTTTGAACCTTAAACTAACTTATTTTTAATCTAACTAAGGTAAATCTAAAAGCAGTTTTAGAAATAACTCCTTTTTGAAAAACTGGTTGACATTTTTTGGGATTGGATGAAATTTATTATTAATGGTTTCCATAGCACTAGCATATTCTATTAATGAATCTGTGACATTCTTGAAAAATGTGTAACTATATCAAATTTCTAGATATTCAATTAGATATTATAACGAGTTTCTTGTTGATGCATTCAAATCTACTCTCTTGCAGTGACTTCTTGTTTTTTTCTACAAAGTTTTCCATCAGGTATTAAAAGTTGCCACAAAAATAAGGTTGTTAAATAGTTTCAATATCAATAATTCAGTACATTTATTTAAGATTCATCTTAAATCAAGATCCCTTTTTTGATGATTAACCAAAAATCTTTTCAAACAATCATAGAATTATGGTCTAAAATGGATTTTTAAAATTATATTTCACACAAATGACTTCTTCCTAATTCAACCATAAAGTCATCTGGATTTGATATTTCTAGACATCATTAAACCATCATCAATAGATTCAGGATAATCTGTGGTCTTTGCACTTATTTGCTTTGTAATTGGGATTTAATAATCACATGATTTTATAGATATGTTCAAATCCTAATTATGAACCATATAGCTAAAGATTATAAAATCTATGGATACAGTGCAGAATTAAAAGAATCATTAGTTATTCTACCTCCTGGTTGAAATCTCTACAGAGTTTTGTTAATAACTAAGTTCCTAAAAAGTTCATATACTAAATGAATAAATGACTATTTAAAAAGATAAATAGTTTAATAACATATAAATGTTACATTTTGCAAATAATATGATTTTAAGATTATATATATTTATCAAAGAAAGTCAGTACAAAGATTGCAAATGAAAGTAGAATAATTCTAACAGGAGTATTATGTTTTCTATATGTACCAATAGGTGACATCACTATTTTAATCACAAGCTAAATAACATATATAAATTTGTATCCATGAATAAAAAAAATAAAATTATTTCTTGCAAGTAATTTTCATAAAAAATATTTTCAGTTTATGGTGTAAATTGTTTATCATAACAAGTATGGTGATAATCAAAAAGTGCAAAATGACTGAAATATCTCATAAAACAGTTGTATACATTAGCTTTGGGAAGATTAAAGTAATTGGGCAAGTAAATCAATATCACTAGAAACTATATTATAAAATAAATAAATATATATTATGTTAATGTCTTATATATGTTTTATTTTTTAAAACCAATTGTAACTTATTTGATGACTTTTACTCATGCAAACCTGTAATAAATAAAAATTTATTTGTAAGCTATGAGGTTTATATATTTTTTTAATTTGCAAATAAATAATACATAAATAAAACATTTCGCAACAAATGCATTAATTTATTTTTTTCGATAACTTTTATTATTCTCTCATTGTGAATTTCTATAAGAATATAATACACTTACGCTTTATTTTTTAGACTGTTAAATTTTTTTATAATTATAAATACATAGATTTTTGTTTTTTGAATTGTTAATTTTTTTTACAAGTATATATATATATATTTTAAAAAAAGTTTTTAAATATACCGATAGGTGTTTTCAAGTGTAAATGCAAATGGATACAGTGAAACCAATGCTATGTATTAAATTGTTAATAATTTGTTTTTAGAATGATTATATTTTTCCATAAATATATATGTGATGCTATGGTTTTATTCATTATTATTCATGCAGTAATGTAATAACTTATTCAATAACAAATATATTGTTTCAATACAAAAAAGCTTCTTTCAATAATTCTTCTTTATGCTTTATCAGAACAAAGATCTATAAACATTAATACATACATGTAAATGTATATAACCAACATTATATTGCAACATCTCTTAGATTTGTTTTTTTGAATTATATTTCTTATATGCTCACATAAACACATATATAACATAATAAAAGATATCATGACAATATTATTTATGCATTGATATTATTAAGCCAATATACTCAAAATAATAACTTATTATTATTATAATTTATGCATTTTTAATACCACATATATACATGTGTGATATACCATATATATATATATATACACACATCCATGCATATTACAAATATATTAATTATAATGTATAACCACATATACACAGATATCTACATACAAATATTATGGAGGTACATATAAATGTACAAATGTTAAATCATTTTTAATGCATATTCCAATAATCATTTATTAAATAATTATGTCAATGCTTATGTATTTATATTTTTTTTATCATATTTAATGTAATTGAACTCCAAGACTTTTCTTTTATTAGAATTTTTAATTTGATGTAAATATTATTTTTGACAATATTATATGTTAAATAGTCAACATATAATTCTATATTTATCATCTCTTCTAACAATTTTTCTATTATTAGTAGTATTATTTTTTCTAAATGTTCTTTTGGATTTCAATAATAAACCATAGATTATACTTTTTCCAATTCTTTATTACGTATTTTAATTTAAAATTGGAAATGGGTGGTTTCTAATTTTATATTATTTGATCATCCAATACTTATGTCTTTATTTATATGATTTTTATTTTTTATTAATATTGTTACAGAGTATAAATTTTTTATTCTTACAATTTTTATTATTATAATAGTTATTATTTGAAAAAATAACTAACGTTCAGTTATAAATATGTAATATTCCAGCATAATTTTTCTTTTTTAAAAAATCTTGATTTTTAATAAACCAAACTACATAAAAAGTATAAAAACTACCAAAACACATTTTGATTATTTTATATAATCTTTATCAAGGCATAATTAATCTGATGCATGGTATTTTCTTATGAAAAGAAAAACACAAAAACAAAAAGTTTTTAAAAAAAGAAAAGTTGTGCTGGAATTTTATGTATTTATTTATAACTATATAAAAAATATGGACTTAGTCCCCAAAATTGTTAAAAATATAAATTACAAATGACAAAAAACTGTAATATATATATAGTAATATAAATAATATTAAAAATAATAATAGCATTATTTTTTCAAATGATAATAAAAGACTAAACATTTCATACTCTCCAATAATTTTAAAATATTAAGCATAAATAAAAAACATATAAATAAAAACGTATATATTGGATGATCAAATATTTATGGCTTAAACATTAAATTTTAAAATAAAATAAAAAAATAAAAAAGATATAGTCACTAAAATTATAAAGTGTGAAATGTGTGAACTGGGTTATTACAGATATATAGAAAAACAATTTTAAAAAAAGATATAAAAACATAATAAAGCAGTTAACAGAAGAAATGACAACTCAGTACTACATGTTCACTGTTTAATATATGTTCATAAAATAATTGCCAAAAAAAATCTTTTACATGACATTAAAGACTTCCATATAAAAGAAAGACTATTAGACCAATTACATTAAATGTAAAAAATTATGAATATATACAAACCATCTATAAAATTAATTATATGCGAACATCTTTTCAATTAGCTATATGCATATAATATCATCTTCATAATATTTTGCATGTATAATGGTATTCATTTGCATACAACTACTCATTATAATTAATAAACTATATAACATGCATGAATGTATGAGTATATGTGACTATAGGAGAAGAGAATATGTTTTTATAAAATAAATTCATATTAATGACAACTAATAAAAATTATGTTGATGCATAAATAAAATTGTAAATGCATTATATATATAATATAATGAGGGTGCTAATAATTATAACCAAGCTTTTCCAATAAATGCTGCAAGGGAAAGCATTTAAAAATCTCTATCTAGAATTATCCCCATCCCCAAACCAGTTTCAATCTACTAGAAATCATTAGCGACATGCTAAGATATTCAAAAACAAGATCCAAAATACCAACTCAAACCCAGCATTTATCTAATACTTAACTATTAAGTAGAAAATGTGAAAATTTCAGACATCTACATGTCTTCAAATCCAGCTATCCAACTTAAATAGCTATATGGACCTGAGAAACTTTAGCTACACCACATATTAATAGCCATAGCAATATAACACTGCCAAAAACCTTAAAAGCCAAACTATATAGTAAAAAGATCAAGTCATACATCATGTGATTTAATTTAATAAGCTTTTACTACAAATGTAATACAATGAGTGTGCTAATAGTTCTAAACAAGCTTTTCTGATAAATGCCACAAGAGAAAGCATTTAAAAATCTTTCTAAAATTATCTCCATCCACAAACTAGTTTCAGGCTATTGACTTTAATCAGTGAGATACATATAGCTATTTAAGTTGAATAGCTGGTTTTGAAGACATAGAGATGTTTGAAAAATGCATATTTTCTAATTAATAGTTAAGCATTAGATAAATGCTGATCTTAAGCTGGTATTTTTGATTTAGTGTCTGAATATTCTAGCACCTCACTGAGGATAGCCCATAGTTTGAAACTAGTTTGGGAATGGGGATAATTCTAAATATATATTTTTAAATGCTTTCTCTTGTGACATTTATCAGAAAAGCTTGTTTAGAGTTATTAGCATGCTCATTATATTATATTTGTAATACAAGCTTATTAAATTAAGTCACATGATGTATGCCTTGCTTTTTTTCATTATATATATTACACCAATCATTTACTGTTAAATTTCTGGCCAAATTTTTTCTTATTATAAACTAACAATTTGTTTCATTACCTTATAAAATCTTTTCAATTCAAACAAAAAAAAAAACAAAAACAAACAAAAAATGAAAATCTACTTGCAATTCAAACAATCTTATACATTGCTCCAAATTAATAAAACAAGATTTTAACACATCTGTAATGTACATAATCATTTAAACTGTAAAAGGATTTTATTGAAAACATTGTGTAAGATATCAAAAATTATTGGATTATATTAATAAGCCACATGTTTAAAGTTAAATGGTTGGTATAGTTTATGCTGTGAGACAATTTAGCACTATGAATCTGATGGTTAGTCAAAATCAGTGAAAAATATACTTAATATGTGTATATCTTTTTTGATTTATGTTTATAATGTGAATATAAATATTACTATATTTTTTCCATTTTGGGACCATTATGCCAACTCACAAAAACTTTTACTGTTATTTTCCTTAATATGTTTTTGCTTATTTTGTATTATTTCAATTTTAAATTTGTATCAGATAACAATACTGTTTCAATTATTTTAATATGTGACAGGGATTCTTTTAAATTTCCAGAAAATCTTTTCCATCAATAATCCTCTCCACCATGACAGAAAAAGCATAGAAGATGCACATTTCTTCTATTATAATATCATTAAGTGAACTTTTCAGTAATGTGTTGACATGCTCCACTAACTATACTTTCCTATATTCATTGATCAAGCACACTAATGCTTTCAAAGTAAAAAGTGTGCCAGGGAGATGTAATTTATTACATTTTAATAAACCAGCTATTATTCATCTTCAAATTATTAGTGCTTTAGCTTTAGAAGATAGTGCTATTTTCTCATAGTTTCATAGTTATTGTTAAAGAGTAAGATGACAGTTTGAACATTTAATTTTATAATGTTTACTGGATAAATAATAATACTAATATTTGGAATCTCAGCAAGTACTATACTTCTGTATTTCTCCAAGCATCATCATTAACAAAATAACTTTCTTAATTTCCATCCAATGTTAAATTTTATGACCAGTTTCCATGCAAGTCTGTCTAAGGCTTGTACAATTATTTATAGTTATGTCTTGGTATAGAATTGGCTTTCACTCATCATTTCCAGCAACAGATTTAATATGGTGACATTTTTCTAGATTGGTTTTATTGTTTTCCACCCATTCTCTTCATTCAACATTCAATCCCATTTTCTTTGCTATGTTCACTCAAGTGGAACTGACAAAATATTATGATAATCAGTGAGGATGTTTTCCTCCAGATGATACAAATTCATTGATCTCATTATAAGTGTCTAATTATTCATGTATTTTCTGTATTATCTATAGACTTTCATTTCTTTCCCATATTTGTTCATGGTGAGGAAACTTTATAAAGTGACAACATAAGGTTATTAATTTCTAAACAAAAAATATTTTAGTGTTTGTAATCCCCTTCATTCTATATGTGTTTTTGGATAATAATTTGCTGCTTATGTCAAATATGCTCAATTGTTTTCTATTAGTGTTTATATAATCCATTTGATTAGAAAAGTTGTATCTAATTATTCTTTTTATTTAGATTTTTGATAAATTGGCTGTTAATGCTTAAAAAAGAGGTATATATTGCTCTAGATAATATCATATTAATATTCTTCAGTCCAGTTACAAGTCAGGAGGTTTTCTTTAATCCTAAAAATTGCTTTGCCTACTGAATAATAAGTTCCATTATTCCTGGAATTTCCTTGCAAATAACTGGAGGCTATGCATAATTTAACTTTTTTAGCAATCATATTTAAACTACACCATCATTCAAATTATTTAGATATTTGATGAAAAACCTTCCCAATGTGTTATGCAAAGATTCTCACCGCATATGTTATAAATGTTAAGATGTGAGCACTTCAATTTTTATCAAAAGAAGAACTGTTTTTATGTTCATATCTCTTCTAGTCAACTTCAATTATTTTATTCTATCACAATTTCTTCCTGGATTTTTTCCATATCTTATTTATTATTGCATGATCTCCTATCCCAATCCAGTAATTATGCATATTGCAAAAGGATTTATTTATTTATTTATTTTATGATTTAAATTCTCTCAAGCTACTAAATCATTCAATTTATTTTTCTATAAATGTTTTATGATCTCCTGATTTGCATCTTTGCTACATTTCAATGCTTCCTGAAATTATTGTTTATTTCATTTTATATTTCGTTTTTTTTATTTTTGAGTTATTTTTTAATTTTCTGATTAACTCATTCAATCCTTTCTTTACTCCTTTGCTGACATTTTTTCATATTACTATCAATCTTTTTGAATTATTCATTTTTTTAACTTTTTGGACAAATTATTCATTGATTCTGGTTATTTTGTATTTGCTGGGATTTGTTCTAAATTTGATTCTGGAAATCTTGTTTAGATATGTTTGCCATTTACTTCTTTATTTCTTTGAGCATATTCATCCTGGTAACCTGTTATAATTGGAGAAACTGGCCTATCCTCTGTATTCCTTTATTGAACATTATTGTCTACCAATATCATCAGTTCTGAAATTTCTATCTTTTCTGTCATTCATGCTTTTTCAGTTTCAATTTTCACAGATTGCATCTAGGCTTTGACTGTAATTACTATAATTTTTTTTCCTTTGTTTGCTTTTTGTAAAATCATATAGTGTTGCACTATTCATTATCTTCATTATTAAAACAGGCAAAACTCTCCATACAGTAGTGCCACTCAATGCACTGAGTGGCACTACTATATAGAGAGTTTTGCCTGCTTTAATAACAGTTATGAGCAAGCATAAGAAATGGTGATCATGTGATGTTCAGTGGTTTATCTTCATTGTATAATTTTCCACCATGGATGATCACTGATTTTTTTTTAACCAAGTACATTTATTTTATTTTAGTTAGTTTACTCTTTTGTAATATTAATTTTGATAACTAGTTTAAATATTTTATATTTGCACATTTCATGTCACAAATATATACTATTTTCTAAGCATTTATCTTTCTATCAGTGATCATCTCTCTAATTTTGAGGTCTATATGTAATCAATACTAAAATTTAGGTAATTTTTAAAGTTTATTTTCGATCAAAATTTACAATTAAAGTTTATAATATGTATATAAAAGTAAATTATTCCTATGATTTATTGAACATCAAGTTTGAGTATCAAATGTTATAGGATGTTGAAGGGACCATAATAGTAGCAGTCAGGCATAAGTAATATTATATTAGAGGAAGGTGATATGTGAATGAATTATCATGGTAGCTATCAGACATATATAATATTATAACAGCTAAGGATGATACCACGTATTGTAATAGGAAATAGAATATGCACAATAATTCTCTTACTAATTTAAGATATTTAATCATAATAAAACTGCTGTGTCCCATGAACGGCAAATAAATAATTGACAAAGGCAGAATTAAGATGATAAGCTAATAGTTTAATTTAAATATTGTATGAGAATATTTACAAATATACATAGCCTATTTAAGATGCATAAAAATAATAAAAGGTGTGGTGACCTGTACATAATAAACCCTAGTTTTGCTTTTTGACTTACAGAGGCAGGAATCTCTGAATTACATTAATACCAGAATTCATATACCAGATTCTGGAAGTTTATATATCCCTTAAGACTTCTGGAATCTTTATAAACTTTACCAAATATGGTATTTTTTACATACCTTACCATATATAGCATTTTTTTTTTTTTTTACATATACATGGTATTTTTTACATACCTCACCATATATTGTGTTTTTTACAGTTCTTTGACCTTATAAGGCCAGATATGCAATTGTATGACACAACATCACGACACATTGATAATTACATTGCTACACATTTATTGTTATACACTTATATATACACACAATTATTTCACATAATCATAATAAACTATTTTATAATTCACGGACAGATGTTAAAAAAATAGATTAAATTACAATAGAAGACATGATAAAATAAAATATTAATCTAAACTTATTTTTTATTACGTGAGTGAAAATACAATGTAATATATATTTTAAATGATTCTATTTTTTTATTGTAACAAAATTAAAATGTGAAAATCGATATTTATTTTTTGAAAGATTTGCCCTAATCTCAGGGCTGTTGTAGATTTCCTCGTTAGCGGCCATTGTTCAGTGAATTTAACAATTTAATTGTACATTTACTGCTTTCCTTCCAACAATTATATTTATTTAAACTACTGTATAGCCTTGCATACAGATCAAATGTTTGAAGAAAGACAGCACGAACAAATAAAGTTAATATCTTGGTTTCAGCTTTGAATTTTAATTACTTAAATAACAAATCAGCAATTAGATTTTGTTTATATAGAAGAAACATTTCTTTAGAAATGATTTCAATGTTAGACGTACATTTATTTAAATCTAATGTATTCTAAATACTTAATATTTTAAAAAAGAGAGACAGAGAGATTAAATAATATTCAGAAATGTGAAATAAAGTGATACTTGGTAGACTTTCTCGTTAATATCAAAACCTATCAAATAAAGTATTAAAAATAAAATATTCTAGATAATTAATACTATTAAAGCTTGAAAATTATATTTTTATTTATTTATTAAATCATTAATAAATAAATAAAGATTGCTATGCTCATAAAATAGATGACTAAAATTTGTAAATATGCGACAATGAACCGTGTATTTGAGACTCAATTTTTATGGAAGTAAAAAACTTACTTTGGCCAATTGAAATAGTACTACTCATTATCTATAAAAAATAACCCAACAATGGCATGTCAAGTAATAAGTTTTCTCAAAGTGTGCAGATATTAAGCTAGAATAATTTTTATAAAATAAAAGCTCTTCATATCATAGCAATATATTAATAAGTCTCAAGAAAATAAAGGGTATATAAATGCTTTCATTGATCTTCTACTGTAATACAAATAGGAAGAGAAAATATTACATTACACATTTCCAGAAATACATCTGTTTTCACTTACCAGAGATGATAAACTCTTACACCTTCCAAATAAAATTTGTTTGCCTATATCAGTTATTAATGTATATATAGAAACATAAAGAACAAGTGCAATCATATTAACATTAGTGTAATTCTAAGTTTTATTTTCTTGCAATTTAGATGACATGGTGAGAAAATGCTTTGAAGTTATTTATGTAAACTATTTTAAAACATTCTAAACTTGAGTGATTTGAATTGTTTGCATTTAAAGGTTATAATTCAGAATAGAACAGAATGGAAAGTGACAATTACTCAAGAAATTGTAGTTTTTCAAAAATAAATAACTGAAGAAGAATTTAAATGACTGCATCAAGAGCTGTCAAATAAACAAAAGGTCAATAGAAAATATTTGAATACATCTTTAACTCCAATAGATTTCTATAGTCATAACAATAGTCAATATTTATTTACATTTTTGTTTTATTCTATGGTTCTTTCTTTTTATGGAGATAAATATACCATACTCAATCTTCAGTGGATGTTAATATCTTATTTTATGATGAAGATATTTGAAACACAGATTAAAAACAAAACTATTAAACAATTAAAGAAACACACATCACATGAAATTTGACAGGCTGCTGAGATGCTCCACAGATGATGAATAGTGTAATGATTTTCAGATATCTGAAGATTAACTGCAAATTCTAAATAAATAGTGCCCAACTAAAAATATCATGCTGACTTTAAGATAGTATATTAGTTCATCAAAAGCTAAGAATCCATTCCAGATGCACATGGTTTTTTTCTCTCTTTCCATCTTCAATCACTTAAATGAGTATAAGGTCCAGCAGCATCAACAGGGACATATTTAGTAGGTGGATAGCCCTTAGATGTGATCTTTGCCTGAGGTAGTACAATCACTAATTAATCAGTTAAAAGCCGGATTTATGACAGGGGATTGAGCTCAAAAGATAGTATGATTTAGCAACACAAATTAGAGATTTTCTTGCCTACTTCAGAAGTAAAATGCATCTAGAAAATATATCTAAAAATGGTCTGACTTATAAACTTTAACTAGGAGAAGTATTAAGAGTAACTGTAATAAATCTAGAATTTTTAAAAAATATAAATACATGGAATATGTGAACTTAATATAATTTTTCAAGAGCAGTTTGGAGAATTATAATGGTGGCTAAGGAGCTGTTAAAATTTAAGGATCAATATAGCTGTTCTTAGTAAAATTTATCTTCCAGAGAAAAGTTCAATAGAACAAATGGTTGGGTATCGTTTTTTTTTTGAAAAAGCAGATTGGCATGTAAAAGCAAATTGTATGGTATAAAGTTTAATTTGGTGACTTTATGGTTGGAATTCCTTGTTGCGTAAATGAACTCTAAGGGTGTTAAAATTTATCTTGTGCAATAATACTAATACTCATTTAATTAGAATCTATGTTTAAACTTTAGATTCAAGGAATTCAGAAAGAGATATTTTTGAATTGGATAGCCTTATTACAGCAATACCATTAAAATATCAATTTTTTCTTCTTGGATGCTTTCATGCCATTGTTAATACAAATAGCAGGCTTTGGACAAAAGTTATTAGAAATAATGATACTAACATATGGTTTGTTTATTATTGAATTTTTGAACATTACATGGATTGACTATTACAAACATTTTCTTTAGGTAGAAAAACACACTATAAAACAATATAAATGCACCCACATTCAAAAAATGGCATTTAGCAGACTATATTATAATTAGGAGTCAGATTACAAGAGAAGTTCACATTATATGG
Source organism: Epiperipatus broadwayi (assembly GCA_028023455.1). Classification (NCBI taxonomy): domain Eukaryota; kingdom Metazoa; phylum Onychophora; class Udeonychophora; order Euonychophora; family Peripatidae; genus Epiperipatus; species Epiperipatus broadwayi. The sequence continues at coordinate 3,394,380 of JAQFVV010006245.1, read as the reverse complement.
GAACTTATAAATTCAAATTGTATGACAACTCATAGATTAATATGTGTGATGATTAAAATGATATGTTCAGAAAGAAAAATGGCATTCATTGTTTAGAAATAAACAACAGTATGTACTAAATTTCAATAGTTAATAAATATTAATGTTGCTTGGTTTTCAGGATTGTTTTATTATATGGAATTCTCTTTAAGGAGTATTTTTGGATTCAGTAAAAAAAATTGTGACTAGTTTCTGACAATAATTCTATTTTAGTGATTTGATTAAAAGAAAGCATATCACATTTTCTGATTAGTAGGATAAATTTAATGTGGAACTTTATAACAAATATAGAGATTTGAAGACAGAAGTTCAACATTTGACAAAAAGGCTTAAAAATAATTAGTAGATTAAAAATGCAAAAAAAAAAAAAAAAAAAAATACAAAAAAAAAATACAAACATTTCTGATCATGGCCACTTTAGATCTTTTTTTAAAGCATTGAAAGTAACATGTGGGCCTGAGAAACAATATCACATTTTTATTAAATATGATAATGACAATCTTTTATATGATAACAATAATATTTTAAACAGGTAGAAGTATTTTGATCAACTTATGAATAATAGTACAAGATTTGAGCCAATAACATTTAATGATACATCCATTTTATTTACTCATTTACATTTGTATAAAAATATCTAGGTTAGTGAAGTCAAAACAGCTGCTTGTAATATTAAAAATGGAAAGGTTACAGATCTTAATGAAATACATAGAAAAGTTGTAAATATAATATGTTAGCTTTAAAAATATTGAAATTTTTTAGGAATAAATGGAACATAATGCGGAGCCATCTGATCTTAAGAATGCTTCTATTATTTTAATTTTTAAAAATTTAAGGAAATAAAGAAAATTGCAGTAATTATTATTATTATTATCCACAGATCAAAGATACTTTCAAGAATTTTGTTGAATAGATTGCTTCAATCATACATGAGTGGTTACCAGAGACTCAATGTAGTTTTTATTTTCAGTAAAAGTCAAGAAAAGTGTTAGAATCAAAGAAATGATTTATACAGTAATTTTATTATATTTGGTCAAGGCACTTGATTCTATTAAAATGATAGTTCTATGGCATTGTCTGAAATTAGTTGATTATCTACTATTTTTTTAATATTATATAGCTTCTATATAATATAATGAGAGGAAAATCTGAGGCATTTGAAATAAAAACAGGTGCTAAGCAAATATGATACTTGGTCCAACATTACTTTTATTTTTTATGGCAATAGTCTTAATGAACAAAGATCAAAATGCAATATAGATTTGATGGTGGAATTTTTTTAGCAATTAAAAGTGAAAAGAAAAACATCTAAGAGATTTGGACTTATAGTATACTGATAGATTGAGCTTAATGACTTGAATATAATATAAAAAGATTTGGGTTATTCACAAATTCTTTATCAGCCATTGATTGAAGAAAAATCTTAACTTTTAGCTTGGATAATTTAAAAACAGGAGAATATAAATCAGTTCAAATATTTTAGTATTTTTATAAACAAAATATTGAACTTAAATGTTGAGGTACAAGATAGCTCTAATGTGCAACTTCTGTTTTTAACAAGTTAAAGATAGAAATATTTCATTATGGAAAAATAACTACTGCAATTAAGTTAGTTGTATATAAAGTGGTTATTTTATCTGATTTATTATATGCAAGTAAAATTTGGACAGCCTATTGGTGCAACATAAAGATATTAGAAAAGTTTTATTTAAGGATGCTAATGGCCAGATCATAAAAGCCATTGAAAATGTTCTTCAGGTTTCTGGATGTAATGCTATTGAAATGACTATTGCAAAATCACACTACCATTGGATTGGACATATAAAACAAATAAACAACAAAAGACTTCCTAAAAGGTTGTTTCATTGTGAATTTGAGCATGATTTTCATAGAAGAGGTAGACCCTATCTATATTATAAGGATTATTTCAAAGCCATTCCAAAGATGTACAAATCAATTGTTTCCATTGAGAAATTACAGCATAGAATAAAATGCACTGGAGAGCTATAAATAAACATACTGTTAAAACATTACAGAAAAAAGTTTTCTGTTCAAGAAATTAAAAGCAGCATCTTAAAATAGCAAACACACTGAAAAATGAACCATCACATTCAATATGTAGATGCATTTATCATTCATAGATTACTTTGTATAGACATCACCAAACTCATTTTTAGAGTATTTTTTTTCTTTTACTTTTTCCCCTTTGAAGTTGAAATGGCTATTGTTATTTACAAGTGGCTACTGTATGTATATATATATATATAAAGGTTTTTAATCTAAATATTTTTAAAATATATATATATATATATAAAGGTTTTTAATCTAAATATTTTTAAAATATTGTTTTATATTTGTGGAATGAAAATATATACATGTTTTATTAAACTTCTTTTATTTCATCCACTTTTGTATGGTCATTGCTAAAATAATTTAAAAATATAAATGAAAAACAAAAAATGAAATCTATTGTACACATAAATTCAGATAGGCAAAACTCTCCATACAGTAGTGCCACTCAGTGCAAGCCAGAATAATCAATGGATGCCAGAAGGCTTCTGCATAAAATCTCTATCTAGTGCCTACTCATCCAATATCTCCAGACTAATAACAGTTATGAGCAAGCACAAGAAACAGTGATCATGTGATGTTTAACACAAATTCAATTAAAAAACTCAACTATTTATTATAATATACAATTATTTACATTTTTTCATTGGTTTTTAATTCACATTATTATATAGCAATCACAAGAACATAAATTAAAAGTAATAGAAACCCATGAAATAAGTGAATATTATAATAATTGAATTTTATTGAATTTATATAAAATTATCAAATTTATACTTTTAGGTTATATTGTCAATGATTATAAAAAAATGATTGAAATGAAATTTTTTAAAAAAGTATTATTTATTTATACATGTATTTTGATTGATTAAAAATAAAAATAAGATTTGAAAAGCAAAAGATGTATTAAAAACTTTATTTATGTATATTAATAGTAATTTTTATACTTTTTCTTAATTATTTTCTTTTGATGTTTATTATAATATATGAAAATAAATGATATGGATGAAAAAAAGATTATATTTTGTGACAACAATTAAAATAAACAAGTTTAGTAAGCTACTCTGCTAAAATAATGAAACTAATTTTGTGAATTTTTTATCATGAGATATGAATATCTTCCCCAACTAATGACATTTTTTAAATGAAAACAATGACATTCGGTTCCTATAACTAAGTGAGTCTCACAGACAATCAGTACATCTTAATAACCATTATTATTTTGCCACACAAGCTAATAATTTAAAGAAATTGAAACATTTTAATGTTTTGAATTTAAATTGATTTGTTTATCTAACTATATTACTTTCACAATAAATCAACAATTATATACTTTAGCGACCAGAGTTGTATGCAAACTGCAATTAGCTTTGATCTAGAGGTAAAAGACAGCTGCTGAAAAAATATCTGTAATTACTCAGTGATAAATATCATTATCCAGAAACTAGTTTGGGGATCTGGGCACCAATATCTTGGGGAGGCTATTAATTGTTCATGTTGATATAAATCTCTCTATAGTTAGCAAGATGAATTATAGCTATCATTTAAATCAATAGTTTTTTTAGGAATTATAATTCATATGATAGGATTTACTTCATTGTAATTTTCAAATCGTAAGAATATCACTTTTATGTCTCAAAGCTCATTGACTTTGCCACTGTGCCTGACAGAAACATTAGATTTTTTAAAGTCAATGTTTATAAAATTATGATATTGAGGTCTAAAGTTCTAAATTGAAATTTCATTTTTTTTCTCCATTATAAATTTATATAGTTTCTCTTATTTAATCAAAATTTGCTTTCAGCTTAATACATTTTCTTTACTTTAAATATGAATTAGTTTTAAAATTTTCATAGTTTAATGGAAATTCATTTAGATGCAAGGCATCATGGGATTTCTGTGATATTGCTCTTTTAAAATTTTATGATTTATTTTGCAGCAACATGTATAAGTCACGTGATCATTAGACATTTTAATGACGTTATTAATTGTTATCTACCATAAAGTTGTCTGCAACAACCTTTATATTAAGAAATCTCTTTGTAAACCAAGAAAGTAGATTTATAAAGATAATATTACTGTTCATCTAATAGCTGATTTTGCTATTAGTTTATTATATTCCATAAAATATTAGTTTAGTTTTTATAGTTTCTAAAACTTCCAAAACATATTAATCCTATAATGAATGGGAAACATTAGCTGCTTGAAAATAAAAACTACTTATTTTGCAAAAAGTTTAATGTTTTTTTTTTATTAAAAAAGCTATGATATAGAAGAGGAGAGCAATTATTCTTCTCTTCTATAATATTAGTCACAAAGACAATTTTTTACGACATTGCGATTGTTTATAGTTTATATATTTGTCTGTCTGTATTTATGAAGTTTTCAGCCTATGCACTACAATCATTAATCATGGTAGTTATCTGCACTATTAACATAATTTATTTTAGGAACAAAATATATACCGCACTAGGATAAAAAAAAAAAAAAAAGAATAAATTAAAAAAAGAAAAGGAATTTGGGAAAATGTTTAGAATACAAGATATTAAAAAAGTTTGATTTTAAAAACAAAAAAATATTATCAAAAATAATGTATTATCATCAGACTTAATCTAAAAATAGTTATTATTTACACTGTTTCTGTTTTTATATACATATACAATCAGCTATCAAGCTAGTCCAAAAGACAATAGAGTCAACTGACATATTTATATATACAAAATATCTAAAAATAAAAATAAATTGGATATATAAATACTCGTTAATAAAAATGCAAAATGATCCATGCAACATAAAATTGTACAGCATATAACTTTTCTCACTAAATTAAGATTAAAACAATAGCTTTTAAGTCACATGATGAACTCACTTTGTAAAGCCTAATATCAATTTAACTCATCTAATTCAAATTATCAATTTTATTTTTAAACTTCCAATTTTTAAATTTTGCTGTAATTTTCTTATTAGACATCAAATAATAATCTTCATATTTGTGGTATACCATTTATTTTCTCAAGGATACATATTTAAATTAAATCTAAAGCTTAAATATATCATACAACTTCATAAATTACAGTATTAGAATGTTTTATGTTTAAATATAAGCACTTTCTTTCATATGCTTCTTAAAACAAATATATTTTAAATAAATAAGATTAAACACTTATTATACCTAGATCAAGGCTTAAACTATATAATTATTTTTTCATATAAAGTAATCTTCATTTTAAATAAAGTTTGTGGGGATATAAAATTTTTAGCTGTATTATTATTCAAATATCTTTAGAAATAATTATTTATTAAGACAATAAATTTATTTTAAGAAATAAAAAAAGTTATTTCTATGTTTTACTAATGTAATATAAACAATTCTTACTATAATACTTAAAATGAAATGATTAAATCAATGAAAGCAAATGTTACAATGAATGTCCTTATCTAATATACTGCATAATTTTAGCTACAAGACAGAAAAATGGAATTAACAACAACAACAAAAAACGTGAAAAATAAAAATTCTTCTTAATGTAAATTAATAAAAAGAAAATGGTAGATAATAACATCACTAAAATATATTTCATGCTTTTAAAAATTCAATTTTATTTGTCAGTACAGTGGACAAAAATTAAAGATAGCAAATTAATGTCATATTTATTTTTACATTTATACTTATTGATTTTGTATTACATTTTGCTGCTTAAATGGTTATGCTGGATAGTAAGATTGCTGTAGGCTGCAATTTTGGAGTGGATCATCCCTAAATACATGCACTTCAATGCATTGTTCAACAAACATATTGTTTTGTAGATGTTTTTATGGAACTAATTCCATTCATTTTCTGGGTCTCCATTGTACTTTAAAGTTTCACAACATATTATTCAATATTATATTTGGTATTAAATATATTTCTTTATTGTCAAACATTACCTGTAATTTTTTGAATACTTTTATTAGTGCCAAAAATAAAAGTTTCAATGGAATATAGTTTCTAAATAAAAGCAAACTATTTATATAATATTAAGAGATGAGTTTATTAAATTGTAACTCCTATATAAAAAACCCTATTAAAGTATGTTCAATTTTGATGTCGACTTAAATATTTTACTTATTAAAAGTGCATAGAATTTTAAAAATCTTTAAAAAAATGTTTTTTTTTTCAACTAGAGAGCAAGTCACAGATGATAACTACAGATATATATGTTAGTTATAAATGATAATGAGAGATAACTAAAATTAACCTATCACAAAAGTTATAGAAATATTACTAAATGGCATATATATTTAAAATTTTTTTTATATAAAAAGTGATTTCTAAAATCTTTAGACATTGAAGAAAGTCAGAGATTTAGTAAGATTATTTGAATGATATTATATTTCTATTTTTCATAATTCAAGGATTTTTATCTTTGTTGGCATTAAAACATAATAGAATGGTCTTTGACATATTAAAATCATTAAAAGCCATACTTTTTTTGATCAGAATGAGTTGAGGAGCAATTATATTGCTTTTGTTTTTATTCATAGAATAATAAAGACGTTTATTATGCAGAAATCAACTTATCATTTATTACAGCAAAGTTTACTTCAAGTGCAAAATGAGTAAATATTACATGGGTAGAGGGACACAAAACTAAAGTTTCTGATGAGAAAAAAATCTTTCTCTAATTACTGTAGAAAATGTTTTCAAAAAAAATAAATAAAAACTACTTTGACTCACCTAGAAAAATGCAATGTTGCTATAGGTAATGATATTTTTGGCATTGACAATGTTATAGGTAAATTATAAATAGATACTGAAATAATAGTAAAGGAAACATATTGATTTATTTGTGTAAGATAGTTGAGTTTATAATTGGTAGTACTACTCTGATTTTTTCTGATTCATCTGCCATGGATATGATATGGGACTTGAGTCTGGGCCATTTTTTGAAGTCACAAATAAATTTCAAATTTTTTATTTGGTTGGCTGGCTGTAAATAATTCAGCTAACCATCCTACTATTGGTCAGATAAATATATATATATGTTTATTATTATCTAAAAAGTTCAGAGAAGTGGCAATGAATTAACTGCAAAAATAAACTAAAAATATAATATGGTTTAATTCTTATCATTGGCAAAGAAATGTTATATTTTTATGGGTGTAGAGATCATGGTTTATTATTACTTTTACTTTGAAATTAGCAAAAAATGTCATATATTATATATATAAAGAGCTTGCTACTAGCTCTAAACAAGCTTATTTTTTTTTTTTTTGATAAATGCTACAAGAGAAAATACATGAAGCTTTTATCTATGATGGTCCCCATCCCCAAACCGGTTTCGAGCTATGGCTCTCATCAGTGAGGAGCTATGACATAAGATTCAAAATATTAACTCAAGCCAAGCATTTATCTATTACTTAAATATTAAGAAAAAGATCCAAATCTTCAGACACCTACATGTCTTCAAACTCAGTTCTTTAACCAAAGAAACTATATGAGCCTGAACTAAATTCAGAGATCCCATATATTAGTAGGCTTAGCAATTTAATATAGCCAAAGCCCTAATAGCAAAATTAATAGTAAAAATCAGTCATATATCACCTGACCTATATAGCTTGTATTACCAATATGTAATATATAAAGAGCCTGCTACTAGCTCTAAACAAGCTTTTTTTTTGATAAATGCTACAAGAGAAAATACATGAAGCTTTTATCTATGATGGTCCCCATCCCCAGATCGGTTTCGAGCTATGGCTATCATCAGTGAGGAGCTAGGACATAAGATTCAAAATATTAACTCAAGCCAAGCATTTATCTAATACTTAAATATTAAGAAAAAGATCCAAATCTTTCAGAGACATGTAGGTGTCTGAAGATTTGGATCTTTTTCTTAATATTTAAGTATTAGATAAATGCTTGGCTTGAGTTAATATTTTGAATCTTATGTCCTAGCTCCTCACTGATGAGAGCCATAGCTCGAAACCAGTCTGGGGATGGGGACCATCATAGATAAAAGCTTCATGTATTTTCTCTTGTAGCATTTATCAAAAAAAAATAAAAAAAAGCTTGTTTAGAGCTAGTAGCAGGCTCTTTATATATTACATATTGGTAATACAAGCTATATAGGTCATGTGATATATGACTGATTTTTACTATATATATATATATATATATATATATATATATATATATATATATATATATATATATATGTATATATATTGATGAAGATCTCAATTTGATAGTGGAGTATATATTAAATTTGTGCCTACAAAATAATTATTTTGAAAAAGACATAATTGCAAAGTCATTAATTGAAGAACATATATATCAGATGTTTAGCTTAGATTTAATAAACCATTTTTGAGAAACTAATAATTTATATCATAAAATTGTCATTGATACTAAAATTGGAAAGCTCTAACATCCCCCAAAAAGCTGGAAAGGCATTCATAAAATAAAAAAAATTATGATAAAAAAGACTGTTTTACAAGCCATGTGATAAGGTAATACAGATGCAACAAAAATTAAGATTATATTAAATAAGGCTAGAATAAGAGAAAATGGATATATTTAAATAAAAAAATAAAGAGAAGATTCAGTAAAGATTTATCTGATGGATAATGAATCATCATCAATGAATAGTTGTGTAGTCATGTTTGCTACAACAAAACTATTGAATATATTTCAACAAAAAGTTTATTACTAAGTTATATAATAATAAACCAATTTAAGAAGGATATGATTGATTCACTTTACAATAAAAAATATCTTTGGTATGAATTTTTTTTAAAATGTCTTGAACCATAGTAGGATATTGCTAATGAGTTTTTATTTAATAATTCTTATCGAAAGTGAAATGACCACATAGATTCTTTAATTGGGAAAAAGTGGTTCAGTCTATTAGATATAAAGAATAACAAGACCAAAGCTTAGATAGCATCATTATAGAGATACTAAAATCAGATCCTAGTATTTCAGATGAATAATATATATATTAGAAAACAAATCAACACTGTTCAAATTTCCAAAAAAGATGGCTTACTGATTATAAAAATTGATGAGGATTTTCAATGTTACTCTAAAAATTTGTATATCAAATTATATATGAATCTCGGAAAAAGTTTAGGGAATTGTTTGCATAAAATTTCACGAAGAACAAGCTGGCTTTTAGACAGATGAATCCATCATTGAATTTATAATATAACATTGTGTTTTTTTTTTGTTGCAATTTTTGAAAACAATTTTATTTTATTTTGAAATGTTTTAGCTGAACTTGCAGCTTTCATCATAGATTTATAAATATTATATATATTATATAGTAATAATAATATTTTGTATTAACTTCTATTTATAATATACCACTTCTCTTTTTGCATTTTAAAAATAATTTTACTTTCTGTTTAGTTGAATTTGCAATCTTCGTTATAGATCTGTAAATATTTTAATATTACATCACTTTAATATGTCAAACAACATTTTTGATTTATAATATACCATCCCTCCACCCCCCTTTTAGCATTTTTTAGAAAGCAATTTTATTTTATTTTCTAAGTATTGTAAAGAACCTGCAGCCTTTAACCCAGATTTGAATATATATATATTGAAGAATAATTTAAAAATGATTTTAAAATGTTTTTGTTATTTTTTATTTTTATTATTATTTTTTATTTTTATTGTTATTTTTTATTATTAGTTTGTTATTATTATTGTATATATATTTTAATATTATATTTTTTGTAGTTTAATTTTTATGTGTTGGGTTTTTGAAAGATTTGGGAGGATTTTGGTTGAAAGGGTTTGGATTGAGTTGTTTTTGCTTTATATTATTTTGTTTTATTTTACTTTTATATGGAAATATGAAGAATAATAATTTTGGTTGTATTGATATAATATTTGTCTAATTTTTTTATGTTGTAGTTCTGATGAAGACTGCTAGTACAGTCGAAACTGTAAAATATATAAATAAAGTTATTTGCTTAAAGTGTTGAAGGAGTATTGATGAATTTATAGTGCAATATATATATATTATTACGTTCCATTGCTTTAGTAATTTCACTTATTTATTTTAAATAATTAAAATTGTACACAAACATATTTTATAATAAACAAATTCAAAAACAAAATGAAAAAAACAAAACATTAAAACCTTATAAATAAAAATAGTAATAAACCCAAAATATCTTCATGTTTCTTATATCATTTAATTATTTTAAATATAAACACTATTTTATAACCATGTAATTTAATATATTTTGTTATATAATAACTTGCTTATAAACTATACATTTTATATATTTTATCATTTTTAAAATATAATTTCAATAACTGTAATGGTACAAACAATAAATTTAAAATTTTAATTAATGAAAAAAAATAATTTATTAAAAAATATCATTAATTAAAAATTACACATGACTACATACACACTTAAATAAAATGAAAATATAACACTGAACTGATGTATCAGAAAAATATGACACTCACAGTTCTTTATAGCTTAACTACCATATGTACATATATGCACATTTCACAATAATTTAAGACAGAATTAGGATCATGTTGCAAAACAACAAAGAAAACAAATACAATCTCTAAAAAATTAAATATAAAAATAGAATGAATTAACAATTTACAAATATATATAATTTTTTTTTTTTTATTTAAGTCCAATAGTGTGATTCAGTCAGTTTGCACCAGTTTGACAGAACTTATATCTAATTTTTTGTTGAGCTAAACAAACCAGTTGTTAAACAATGAATATTAGTCTAATCAGCCTACCTCTAAAATAATGGGATCCTACTGCTATAATGAAAAGATGATTAAAGATAAATCACTCATTCAATGCTGTTTGGATAAGAGTGAAGAAAATTGCAGGTGAGACCACCAATCAAAAAGCAATATGGAAATATCTTAAGGAACAGTTTTATTGTTTTTTGTCAGGTATTACTGAATTTTTTTAAATTAATATTTTAAAACTTTTTATTTATTATAACATATAGTTTTGTAGCTCCCAACTGCATAAAATAATAAACTACTTTAAAATATATGGTTTTTTTAATACTTAAAATTATCATTGGAACAATGATTATTTAAATCACACCACTATATATATATATATTGATGATTATATTGATATTGGTATTATTAAGTGTTGACTGCTTTCAGTGAATTTACATATATATATATATCATTAAAAAACAGTCAACACTTAGACAATCCCAATATCAATAACAATCAACAATTTCAAACTGTTGTCAAGGCAATCTCCTTTTAACAATAAAGATGGAGATAACAATCAACAATTTCAAACTGTTGTCAAGACAATTTCCTTTTAACAATAAAGGAATTCCACTTTTATTGTTAAAAGGAGGTTGCCTTGACAACAGTTAGAAATTGTTAATTGTTATTGATATTGGGATTGCCTAAGTGTTGATTGGTTTTTAATGATTACTTACAAAACTAATTAGCCTTGTGCATTATTACACTTAAGATATATATCTATGCACATTTCACCATATTTCAAGACAGCTTTAAAATCATGCTGAAAAATAATAAAAAGAAAATTTAAATACAAATTCTAACAAATAAAATATAAGAAAGAAATGAATTAACAATTTTCAAATATAATAAGTCAAAAATCATTTAACCCTAAGTATATTCACATATATTATACAAATCAAAAGCCTTACATAGATTTTATAATTAGTAAGCTTACTATCCAATATCTTTTAAAAACTATATACTTGTTTTCTATGTAGGAGGCATTTAATATTTCTTTATGCCACTCTTTGATTTTTCATCAGTCAGCTCAATATTAATTTTCAATATGAGTTCATTAAAGTTTTTGTATTATGTATTGTTTCACTTCAGCAAACTAAGTCAACAACAGAAACATATTTCTACCAGGATAAGCAAAAATTTTGACTTTTACACTGTCATCTTTAACTTGCTAATTATGAGGCATGAATTTAATTGTTGAGAAATTATACTTTGGAAGCATAGATAATAAACTTGCATATATATTGTACTCAGCACACATTGTTAAAAGTCATCTTCATAAAAAAAAATTCCATCATGATTTGAATTAAATTAAAATTAAAAAGTAAATATCTGTATAGGAATAGTTACTGACAAACTATAGTGAGTTGATGTCCTTATAACCATTTTTATAGGATTATGAAAGAATGAGTACTGGCATCAATCTGACAAAGAATGAATCAATTATAACAGTCTTAGTTTTTTATATACAATACTTCTAAAGTCTAGAAAAACAAGTTTAATCTAATTCTCAAGCTCTGTTCTTGCTTATCAAACAAAGATTGCTTTCTTTAATGCTAATTATAGATTAAAAATAATTCTATAATTATAAAACCTTAGTTAAGTATAATTTATCATTATTTTTAATTAGTATGTATTTTATTTTTTTATTTAATTATACAAAAATGAAACTTTTTACAAAATCTTTTCCTATTTTATTTTTTAAAAATACAAGATGGTATTTTTAAATTTATGGATAAGTTATTGAATTCCATATTTTTATATTTCATTTTTTTAAAAATAAAGATTCACCTTTTCTCCTTCTACCCCAAAACATACAAAATTTAATTTTTTTTTTTAATGTGTCATAGCATCGGCTGGGACGCGAACCCACAACCCGGGCAACTGCCTGCAAGTGCAAAGCAGTCCTGCTGACTTCTCAACCACAAATGCAAGACAAACAAAATTTTATTATAACATCAGATAGTTAAAAAAGCAAACTTACACAGAATTTCCTACAATCTTAAAAACATCTTAACTGTACATATTAAATATTATATGTTTTTATATAAAACAAAACATATATTTATTAATTCACACAATTTTTTTCCTTAACAAACATTTTCATTTTGAACTCAATATATTTGACTCAAATACTTATTAACTTAATAATTATGTGTGAACATCATCAGTAGGTAATTTTTCCTTTGATTTTAAGGTTTCCAATTATTCATTTAGAAAATTATTTTTTAACTGTTTATTATAAAGTTTTAATTATTTTAAATTCCACTGAAATCTTTGTGACTTTGAATGAGTTCGGCATTGAATAAAGTCATATTATTTGTTGCATTATCCTTTTCAAAAAATGAGACAATTAAATACCTATTCACATTTTTATTTTGCTTTAGAAATATTAGTCATTCTTTGCTGATTTCTCTTTTATAGATTTAAAAGTTGGTATTTCATTTTATATATTTTTTTCTAGGCAATTTTTTTCTGTACATCTAAGAGAAAAAAGAGGTATCCATAATTATTAAACCTAGTTTTGTAATCTCCACTACAACAAGGATTTTTCATTACAAATAAAAAAAAAATTCTGATCAATAATGAAAAACTGAAAAATGAACATTTTATTTTATTTTACAAATTTCCTTTTTATGAGATGCTAAAAAAAGCAAAGAAAATATATAGCAACACCATCTCCAAACCAAAGATCCAATTATATAATTATGTCACTATATGTCTCTGCATGCATCATATTATGAAGAGAATTTTGAGCTAAAAGTGTGACATTTAGTCAAAGACATAATTTATTCAAAAATCCAGGATGACTGTCAGCTGCTTCAAAAATTGTAAACTGGGTCTTCTGCACTAAGGCTTCCAAAATGAAAAAGTCAAATAATATTTGGAATTTCTCAATAGGTACATAGATATGCTCAGAAAATCACAACTGGGAGCATATAAATAGTGATGTTTTATTTCCAGAATTGTTCTCTAAAAAATCAAGGCAATATATAAAGAAACAAACAAACATAGGATATAAAAATATAAATATTAAAATGATTCATTTAGAAAAAGTAAATATCTGGAAATTTTAAAATGATACATAAAAAAAGTTAATGAGAAAACAAAGAAATATAACTATGAAGAAACAAATGAATGGATAAAACCTTGATAAATGCAAAACAATATTTTAATATTAGAATAAAAGTTGTTTTAGTAATAGCAAGAAAAGATAATATTATTACTAAAAAAAGAAATAGCATGAAGTGTATGGAAGAACTCCATAAAATACTATACAGTAATAAAATATAACAACAAAACCATTAAAAACAAAATAGTATCTACATATATGATAGTTTAAATAAAAATATAAGATATTCAATTAAATCTATGAGGAATTCAAAAGCTATAGAAAAGTGAGGAAATAGAGAAATTGTTGACAAATCTATATATATATATAATGTCTATGTAATAAAAATACACCGTATGTCTGAAAAAAAAAAGCAATAATAATACTAATATTTAAACAAGATAAAAAAAATAATATTAGTAATTATGTATCTATAAATTTTGGTCAATTCTATACAAGATGGTTTTATTAAGATTATTATAATTTGCCTACAGAGAACTTTGAATTCAAACCAATCAGAAAAAATTAACTGGATTTAAAAGTAATTATAACAGAGTAGAACACATACTAAAAACTATTAAAAGAAGTTATAGAAAAAACCAATGGATATGAGTTATTTTGTTTTAGATTTATTAATTATGAAAAAGCACTTAATTATAAAACCATATAAGCAAAATTGAAAATATTAGACATAAGACAAAAATGTAGTTTCATATTGCCAAAACGGTAGTCATGTTTTTTTAAATAATATTTATCAAAATGCAACAACAACGATTAGCCACGTAGTACCAGTAAAAGGGTTAGCATGAACAGAGTGTATTTTACACATTAAAATGAAATTCTAGAAAAATAATAAAAAAAAGATACACTTAATTCATATTAGATTTTGTAAATATTTTTACAAATTTGTATAGCTTCAGGCAATCTTATAAAAGCTATTAGATAAAAAAAAAAGTAGGACTGAGTATAAGTACTAAAAAGACTAAAGTAATGTTCAATGATTTTTCAAAAAGATATAAAAGTATATATTGATAGTAATGAATTAGAAGAAATTAATTATAAATGTTTTTGTCATGTTATTAATACAAACTGAAACACAGCTGATGAAATTAATCATAAAAATTACACTTGTAAGGAGTATTTTGATAGAAATAATTTAAGCTTTTAAAAAAGTATGCTTATGTGCTTGAAAAGCCAGGCTTTTAACAAATGTTGAACTTGATATTTAAATACTTACTAGAAGAATGATAAGATATTTCATTACAGTAAAATATAAAACAAGGTATTTTAGGAGGTAACAAGGAAAAAGTGAAAATAAAATATGTAAGAAAATAAATAGATATTACTGCCATTATTGAAAAAGCTAAGAAGCTAAAATAAAATTATGCTGGGCATATTTTAGAGACAATAGATAACTATCTAAAATCTTAATCTGAAAATTAAATGCTGCTAAGAGATCTAAAAACAGAGCATAAGTAAAAATAGATGGATGACAGTACAATTTTTTTGGAGAAGCAAAAGTATGGAACATAGAAACTGATTAAATTTGGAAAGATCTTAAATCCTGCAAGGGATTAATAATAATTAAAATGATGATAATGGGAATATGTTATATTAAATATATATCAAACATTTGAAAATAAGTGGTAAATAGAAGCATTAAAGGCAAAAGCAAATCATATACCCAGTAATTTTTCATTTAAAAAAAAATGAACAAAAATTACAAGAATAGTTTTTTTATACGTAATTCTATCAATACTTACACAATAATATTTAAGTAAGACTAAACGTAGCTTTTTTTAAAGGCAGTATTTTTTTAAAACATTTATAAAGTAAAATGATACAAAATAAATACATTATATAAAAATGCCATAAAAATATTTATAATTTTCAGGATCTTAGCATATAAAAGCGATTTACCCGCTGACGAAGAAGCTGCAAAAACCAAAACAATTAAATGGGCCGAGTACTTTCGAGGTCCTCCCTCATATTCATGGCCAACATAAGCTATAAGCCATTTATGTAATGTTGCTAACTAATATCTTAGGAAAAAAATTGCTTCTATTAGATTCTTTTTTAAAGAAATTATTAATTCTGATTGGATTATTTTTAATGCAGAAAACAGACTTTCAATACTGAATTGCATGAATGACATTTTTTCTTATAGTTCTACATAATTTTTATTCTACAGTATATAACTTCTAATGTTATAAAAATATTTAATAAGAAAAATATGGATGATTTTCAGGTTATCATTTCCTTTAGATAACTTCACTAATAATGGCATAATCGTAAGGAAAATTTTAAAGCATTATATTACAGTTTTTATTTAACCGAATTAATAATTTGTACTCCATGAAACGCTAGTAATGTTTTCTAACTTCAGAGTTATGTTATGACCCAGATATTAAAACTCACAGTTTGAAAACAGTTCATCTCAGAAATTTCTCAAATAAACTTTTTTAAGAAGTTAATAATCAATGGCAATTATCATTAATGATTTAAAATATCTTATTACCTACATATGTAAATCTGTTTTCGATCCCACAGTGTGCTTATTTTCATAAGTGGCAAACCCCGGAGTTCAAGGTTCCTGGATCGAGTCTCAAGATCATCATTTCCTGTACTCGTACATTTTATGAACTCCGACAACAAACCACTCGATTATTTATTTTAAAAACGCTCTGAATAATATAGCTGTTAAATTAAAACAAAATTAAAGAAGCCTTTTATGGGTAAACTTTTTACAGCTTTTTTAAAAAAAATAAGGAGGAGACATTTTAATACATTAGTTGCAAAATGCTTATTTTTTAAATTTCAGATGAACTTTTTTTAGAACAAGATTTTAGTTAAATTGTGCTTTTACAACCATCATTTTAGTTAATGTTTCCTTTCATGATTTATTGCCCTGATTTTTTTGTTCCTTCTGCTGTTTTTTTTTTTAAAACATATACATTTTGGTTTCCTTTTTCAGGAAAACATGAAATGTAATTAAGTTATAAAAACAGACTTTCAAAATGTATTTTTATTTTTATCATCTGTGATAATTTTATAGTTATTTTCATTATTATTTCTCTTTAATCTATCATTTTTGTAAATATCAAAGTTCATTTTTATACAGAAATAAATTTTTAATGAAATATTATTAAAATTTTTTTTATTCATGTGGAAATATTTGTGTATATATATAATATATGCGAAGCTGTAATGATAAAATAGGCAAGTAGGCAAACGGGGAGGGGGAAATTATCGTATTAGGTCGATGAAAATTTACTTCAACCATTTTGAAATTATATAAAATTTATTTTATCAACATGCAACATTCATTTACTTATTAATACATGTCTAGACTGTCACTACTTAAATAATCTCACTTCAATAGTTAAAATATAAACTGTACACAAACTTAGTCACAGATTAACTAAATTTGATTATATTACTTAGTTCAGAGGTCAGATTCCAAAAGAATTATTTTGAACTAACTTGTAAACAAAGGTCACTTTCTCATATTAATGCCAATTTAGTGGTCAAATGACAAATGGTCAGTTTTATCTGATTACCAGGTTCTTAAATGGTAAGTAAACTAATCATTAGTACTTCAAAAGTGTGAAACTTTTATATTAACAACAATTTTTGTAATTTAATCAAGCCAGTTTACAGTTCCAAATAACAAACAAGATATTCTAATAATTTTAATAAAGTTGCAAATAAATTGTAACTATTAAATATGTAAGTTGAGAATATATAAACTTATTCATGGATCAACTAAATCAAATACATTGTTAGAATCCACAAGTCAAATTCTTCATAATTTTTAGCAAATTTGGAAACAATCCCCAAGAAAATGGACATTATTTGCAAGTTTGTTATAATTATTCTTTAGGAATCTGATTTTTACAATATAGTAATATATTCAGAATTAGTTGTTTAAGGAATCAGATTGTGTATTCTACATGTTATATCAGGCATGATTAATTTATAACTTTATTAAAATTATTAATAATTTATCTGATTTGTTGTTTGAAACTGTACTGCATATTAAATAATAAGTATAAAAATTACCACTAATATTAACATTTTATACTTACAAAGTATTAATACTTAGTTTATTATACACCATTTAAGAATTTAAGCATCACATAAAAATGACCATTTTTTTATCTGACCAATAAATTCTCCAAATAAGTTTTTATTTCAAGAAGAAGTTGTCAATGATAGAAGTACAATATAAAAAAATTACTTTTTAAAGATTTATAAATACTGAAGATTTAACGCTAATTTTTTTTTACTGCATTTCTGTCAATCAGTATTTCTAGATTGTAAAAAAAAAATAATGGAAATTTCAATAGAAGCTTTCTAAAGTCACCAACAACCATTTTGTTAATCTATTTCAGAAATAACATAGAATGCTATTCTCATAACTGAAACTGCAGTATCAGCTTACTAAGCGAACATCAGTTCCAAAGTCCAAGATTTATCTGGCAGTCAATACCAATTACTAAGCAATCCCATTAAACCCCTCAACACAATAATAAAAAGTATAAACATTGGTCAAGATCAATATATTTGTTTTTTTATGTAGATTAATCTTACTTCCTTTTCTAAAAACAAAACAATTCAGATATTAATTTTACTGCAATTATAATTAATACCTTGTACAGGCTTAAACCTGCATTTTTATATGTAATATATGCAGGGTTTGAACTCAGACTTTTAGACGACCCACCACTCTCAGTGCCATCTCATATTGCTGACCCACCTGATCACACACATGTTGGAAAGATAAATAATCCCAATATACGTATTTCATGCTAAACCAGCAATCATCAGTTGGTTCAGATTACTATCCTCCCACATATATATGATCAGTACTCAGCTTTATATTAAGAAAGCCAATCTATATACTTTAATGGACAGGCTTCAAACTATTCCAACTCACAACCCTTTAGCCTTGAATTTCATTGAAAATTTGATGATGGAATGTTCAAGGCCCTTTTTAGTGCCAAGGTTGTCATCCTACCCATGTTGACATATGACAACCTTGGCACTAAAAAAGGCTTTGAACGTTTCATCATTAGATTTTCAATGAAATGGAAGGCTAAAGAGTTGTGAGTTGGAATAGTTTGAAGCCTGTCCATTAAAGTGTATAGATTGGCTATCTTAATATAAAGCTGAGTACGGATCATATATATGTGTGAGAATAGTAATCTGGACCAACTGATGATTTCTGGATTAGCATGAAATACATATATTGGTGATTATTTATCTTTTCAACATGTGTGTAATCAGGTGGGTCAGCAATATGAGATGGCACTGAGAGTGGTGGGTCATGTGAAAGTCTGAGTTCAAACCTGCAATTATAATTGTAAATAAACCCAATTTAATTTTATCAACCTGCTTATCATAATATATTTTTTATACAGGTTGCCCCACAAATTCATTTTCAGTTACCTAATTACTTATTACCTTTACTTATATTAATATAATAAACATTCAGATATAAACAAAGACTCAGCAATATTAATCTAATAAAGTATATATAGTGGTCAATAATATAATAATCATATTTTTATGGATAAAAATTGTAGAAATTTATGTCATAAATTGAAATGTCATGTTATATATCTATAATGTAATGTTTACTCTATATTTAATATGCTTTTTTAATGTACCCAAGAAAAAGCTCATTCAGATCTTAGAGTCAACAAATCAGACATGAACCCCTATCCAGACATAATAACATATAGGATTCAAATGGAGAACATGTACATTAGTGGAAAGAATAATTCAAAAATTTTATAAAATGCTATATGTTTATATTTTCAATAGTAAGCCAGATAAATTATTCCTGTGTAGCATATTTATTATATTTTCAATACTGTATATATTATTAAGAACAATACCTTAAATATATGTAATAGAAACTACAAATGTTATGCAATGAATAACATTAATGTTTGATTCCAGGATCATCTGAATGAGTTTGTTATTATGAATAAGTATACATATAGAATCAAGTTAGGTAGTTAGGTACTTTTCTTGCATTTGATATGTATGACTATTATAAATTTATATATTTATATACTTTTTTGTAGTATGTTTAATTGTATTTGTTACATTTATTTAACTGTGTTGTTCTTAATATGAAATATTATAAAAAAATAAAAAAGGAAAAGAATAATGATGAAGAGACAGAAGGAAAGCTCATTGAAACTATATATCAAAGTTATGAACTAATAAAATTTCACTTGATTCTATCACATGATTGTGGAATTTATCAAATATTGTTATATTTATGAAATATTAAACATATATGAAGATAAACATTTGGCATAGTCACTTTACTGATTCTAAACTACTTAATGAAAACTAAAGTATGATAGAGAATTAATATATTACTTTAAACAACAAAAATTTTTTTTAGCAGAATTTACTGCTTTTGAAAAAAATTACAAGTTTAATTCTCAATCATAATAAATAACTGTCTCAAAGATAATTATATACCAATTAGTATAATAATGATAATTAATTTGGTTAAAATAGTGCTAATAATTATTGGAAAAATATATTAATTTCTTTTTTATTCCATCCTATAATGGTGGTGCTAAAACACTCTAATTTCAATAAATAAATTATGTAATTAATTGCATATAAAAAATTTCATGATAATTAATTAATAAACTATCTTAATTTTAATAATTAAACATTTTTATTTTGTAGTTATTTACTAATTTCATACACACTTTTCATTCATATATATATATATCAATTCTATTTTTTCTTCTTGTTGAAACAAGTTTTCCTTCCAATACTAGGTATTGTTTTACACTTTTGACACTTTTATTTTCTACTGTATCTTTTCTAGTTAATTTACAGTTATATTTTCTTATATAATTATTTAATTCTTTTTCATACCATTTTACAAACTCCAGATATTCAAATCTTTTTATGGGACCATTTTTTTTTACACAATGTTTTGACTCAATAGAAAATTTACTGGTAAATTACTGCCTTTTGTACTACCTATCTTTCTTGCAATTTTTAACAAAATATCAGTTGTCTTATTAATTTCAGTCAAATCTAAAACTACCTTCAGATATTTTTAAATGATTTCAAAGTTTTAATTTAAATTTATTGGCGTGAGAATATGAAATGTAGGAAAGAGTTCTACAAAGAATTATACAGTAATAAAAAACAAAGCACCCCTTACAATTTCAAGATTAGCCAAGTATTTTTTAAATGAAGAGCCGAGATGTGCAATTAAACCTATAATTATTATTGCAACTTTAAAAAAGGCAAATGAGGAAATAGAAAAAAAAAAATGTTGCAAAACTGTATATTAAATGTTTAAATAATATATATTTATATATCAGATAATTGGAAATGGTAGTGATGATATTTAAAAAAGATAATAAAGAATATATTAAATAAACATTATACACTTTAAAATTTTTTAATTTTGCTATAAAATATTATTTTTAACAAATATTCAGCTAATATAAAATAGTAATAATAATATTTTTTTTCCCTTTTTATTTTAAAAATATTTAATTGTAATAATATTCTTTTTAAAAATTAAAATAACTAATAATCTAAATCTAAAATTAGAATTTCACAGTATGTATAAATATATATTATTTCATCACCTTCTAATTTTATATATAAAAGATCAGTATTATGCATCTTGAAATATAAATCTAGTTTTCCATTAGTTCAAATTAAAAAATGCATTAGACTTATTCATTGAATTTAATATCTGTCCATTTGCAGATATTCTACACTTATTATATTTTGTTCATAGATTGTTTTGTTAAATCATTAAATACAATAAATAATTGTATCTTATTTAACACTAATTTCCGAAATAACAATATCCATATTTTTTTTAATGAAATTAGTCATAAGAATACTTATCTCTTTAAGTTATTTATTATCTTTGCTAACAGAATTTAGATTTTGAACATTTTCTTCATATTTTTTATTAAGTAAAATATGTTTATGAATATACACTTTTTAAATTTAATGCTCAGATTCCAATGTAAAACTTTCACAAAGAAATCCCACTTTTATTTAGAATTTTTCTCTGACGTTATTTCAGTCATTCTAATTCCCCTTCCCTCCATGATTGAAAATGGTATTCCATAAGCAGATTAATGAATTGTGAACAAAAATTTCTAAATTTTAGCAGTTTATACTAAATAATTTTTAATTACAATTAAAACTACTAACTCATATTACATCATGTTTTACATATATTTTGAACTTTTTTAACCTATCAAAATTAATTTTCAATCCCAAAAACATTCACTTCTTTTTGAATATTTCTAAATTTTTGTTAAGGAGTGTCCACTAAAATAGTTACTTCTGAGATGGAATTATTAATGATGCAATCTTCTATCCCGTGACCTTCTTAGAATACATTCTTATATTTCCATTTCACTTTATTCTAAAATTGATATAATACCAACATTTCATGTATATTTTTTATATCAACATTTTGACAGTTATATATCTGGTTATATAAATTTATATAACAAATTATCATTTTTTAAAAATTTAATAAATCTAAGCATTTAACATCGTTTTACAAAGTTGTGACATTTTGTTAATCATAGCTCAATATAAACTATTTTATACTTAAGTAGAACAGAGTTTTATTTATTAAATTTGTAACAATTTTAACATAATCCTGAAAACTGCAATAAAAGACTTATCCTGAATTATCTTGCAAACTTTAGTGTAGGGAACAAAGTAGTTTTATCTTTATATACTTTCTGTTAAATTTATTCATAACAGTTTGATATATATATATAATTCATAATGAGCTGTTTCTACAAATTTTATATAACGTTTAATTAATATTGCACATATAAGGGTCAGTTAATTAGGTATACAAGATCATCCTATATTCAATCCGCTCTCATCTTTGTAAACAGAATAATGTAAAAATACTATAACAATGGTTTGGCTGCAGAACTATCTTTAAAAGTGTCAGATTACAGAATTCTTTCTTCTGTTGTATCACTATTTCGATGAACTATGCTGAGGACGATACAATTATCCTATTGTAATTTTTACTTTCTGAATAGTTTCAGAAAATTCAATAATTAAAAAAGAATTATATTTAGTAACTTTATATTAAATATAGTTGCAGACAAAAGACTTTTGAGTGTTCATTTCGAATCAACTTATATATAGATAAATGTGCGTAAAATATATATATACTTTTTGTATATATAAAATTTTCTCACTTCTTTTTATTGAAACTCTTTTTTAAAGTCATATAGAATAATGACATTTTTAATAGTTTCCACACATATGAAGTATTCTTTTCAACTATTAAATGACCGCAAGATAATGAAAGGATAAAAATCTTAGCAAAGCTAAATTATGCATTTATTCTTTCTATTGGATTGAGGAAATGGAACGCTGCTAAATGTGTATCATAAAGGAAACCTAATTGATGATATAGAAGACTAGAGAACTAGTATTCCTTTAGAATCAAATGATGTAGAAAGAAATGAAATGAGGAGGGAACTTGGAACGTATAATAATAAAAAAAAAGATTTGTGAGCAATGCTGGATAACGTTAAAAGAAAAACATTCGAAAAATCTTTTAAATATAACTTTAATCTTAAGAGAAGGATAACGTTAAAAATCATTAAAGAAAGTGTATTAATATTAAATTATGGTATGAAAAGCAATAGTGAAAATATGGCAAATGTAAGTGTCATTAAAAAAATTAAAATGATAATACTCTATGATTTAAAATATGATTGAGAAAGAATAATGGTAATAATTCTTTCTGTGATATAATGTATTGCTTTGGTATTATATTATCAAGTTATGATTAAAATATATTATACAATATATTATATTATCATAAGTACAAATAACCGCTAACATTTTTAAGCACAGAAAAATTTTAAAAATATATAATTAGTTAGTTTCAAAAACATTGAATTTTTTTTTTTTTAAGGAATATATGAACTCATGAAATTGGACCATTTTATCATAAGGATGCTTCTATTGTTATAAAATTAAATGAAATAAATACGATTGCAGGAATTATTATTATCCACTATAGAAAAAGTGCTTTCAAGGATTTTAATGAATAGATTGCTCATTCATAGGTGATTGGTTTCCAAAGTCTCCATGTAGTTTTACAAAATCAAAAATTATAGACATGATTTGAATTGTTAAATAAATGCAATAAAAGTGTACAAAACAAATAATGATTTTTTTTATTGATTTGGTCAAGGCATTTGTTTCAATAATCAAACAGATCTATGGAATTTTTGCAATTGGTCGACTGTCTAGCAAAGTGTATTTGTTTTATACAGACTTTATATGATGAGGTGATGGAAATGTTATTACTACAGGTGAATTTGAAATAAAAACTGATATTAAATAAGATTGTATACGTACTTTAATATTGTCTTTGATTTTTATAACTATGGACATAGGATATGTTTATAGATGACTTAATGAGTAAGATATCAAGCTGTAACAAAAGTTTGATGATGAAGTTTTTAATTTGAATCAGCTAAATACAAAAATTAAAATGTCATCTTCTTGAATTCTAGATTTAGAATATTTGGATGATTATGTTATTCTTACTATTTCAAAAAGACAATCTACCGAATGTATTTAACATTTTGAAGGCAACATATATAAATTAATGTTCCAAAAAATTCAAATTCTTTATCAACATGTAATGGAAGAAAAGTTTTAGCAATTTTTATTTTGGATAACTATAAAATAAAAAATGTAAACCAATTTTAATATCTTGATAGCTTTTTTAAGTATAAAGGCAGATTTAGATGTTGAGGTGAATCATATAATCAAATGTACTGCTGCATATAACAAATTAAAAAATAGCATATTTTATTACAGTGAAATAAATATTGTAATTAAATAAGATTATATAGAACTATTATTTTATTTAATTTATTGTGTGGAAATAATATAAAAGCATTAGAAAAATTCCATTTGAGGATACTTTTGTAAAATTTTAAAAATACAATAACAACATCGCAGCACCAATCATTACATTTTCAACTTGTTGAACAGAGTCCATGTTTGCAAAATCACATCTTCCTTGAACAGGATATGTGAAATGAATGAATAATATAAGACTTGCTAAAAGAATATTTTTGTGGATATGAGCATGGGTTTCTTGTGAAAGACATATGCTGTTTATATTATAATGATTATTTCAAAATCATTCTGAAGTAGTGCAAAGTTGACTGGTTTTATTGAGAAGATATGGCAAAGAATAGAATGCATTGGACATCTGCAGTTAGACAAGATGTACAAGTACTTTAGAAAAGAAAACATTTTTTTTTCAAAAAGAATGTAAATACAGCACTAAATAAATAGAATAAGGGATTAGCATATTCTATATGCAACATATAGATTGGTTGGTATAGTCATTGAACATGTTTCGTATAGTATTTTTATAGCTTTTCCATGCCTTTGAGTTGTATATGTTTAAAATAGTATGCAAAATTAATATTTTTTTAATTAGTCATTCATTAGACTAGAAATTATCCAATAATGCATAATATTTCTGTAGTGTAATTTTTATTGTAACACTCTCATGCAAAGCATGGATTGGTTTCTATTTACCTTCAACACTTTGTAGAGAAATGTAATCATAAACATATAACTAAAGGCATGTGAAAAAAGATCTACAATCCCCAAAATGCACATTTCATGCTAACTAGCACTGATCAGTTAGTCTACACTACAATCTCTTACATTGAACAATGATAAAAATATGTGTAAGAGATTAGGGTTTGGACCAACTGATGAGTGCTAGTTCAGCACAAAATGTGCATTTTGGAAATCATAGATGTCTTTTGTCATATGTTTATGATTACATTTCTCCATGAAGTGTTAGAGGTAATAGAAAATACTCCCTATCTTTCATGAGCATGGTGCAATAAAATTATACTACAGAGATATTAAGTACTATAAGTCAAAAGTGTATTCGAACCCAGTTCTGCCCAATTGTACAAAAAAGAGTGATGCCAAAAGAAAAGTTAAAGAAGCTTTTTACATAGCAAATGATCCCAGTGCCATTAATAGAAGAGAGGTATGCTTTGCTCTCTCCAAACAATGGACTAACTAATTAAAAATTCAAATTCATTTGCATATGTGTACAATAAATCACAACAGTCTTCATTCACAAAGATATGAGTATGAGATTCGAACATTAAATCTCGAAAGCGCCAAGCAGACCTATTACACATTACAATATAATTATAGCTTCACTAACGCATGCGAAAAAAGTAGCATATTTATAATTACAATTTTTACTAGTGAAGAGAAAAACAATTTATTACAAAAATCAGAATTATAATTCAGTGACTAATTATCTCATGTAGATTAGGTTTGTTAAACTACTGAAATGTGCTCTATTTTATCTAAATATTAAAACTGATTAAATTGTTATTTATAAAAAAAACATTTAAAAGCAATACTACTTCAAACTATATATATAATAAAGAGACTCATCATCATCATCGTTTTCAATTATCCACTTTCACTCAGTTATTTTGATTTATATCTTCTTTTATTTATGTCACTCCTAAAAGTTCCTTATTTCATCTACCAATCTCATATGTGATCTTTTATAGGAATTTTTTAAATTCTTGGAATCTGATTAAAAATTTAATTCTCAATTTATTATCATTACAATAAATGATAAGTCTAGATGTATTTCAGATTTTAAATTCTTTTAATGGTGTTAATAACACCTGTTTTTTTCTCTTATTGATATGTTTCATTTTTGATTCCTTCTTGTTAATCTCAAAATATATATATTTCTATATTTCATTATAAAGACCAAAATATCTTTTTATTGCTCTTCTATTAAGTATCTCAGATTGATTACTAAACACTAGCAAACGCTTTTGTACAAAAAAAGCTCTTGAAGCTGATAGTTTTCTTAAGTTTAAATCTACTGTTAATTTTATTCATCATGTTTTCAACTGTATTATTAGTCTGATAAAAATTATTTATAATTATTAACTTTTTTAAGAGCCAATGGCAATAATTTTCTCTTAGAATTTATTTTTACTTTTGTTTCAACACTTTCATCTGCAGCTTTTATAACACTTTCTGAAGCCTTATTTCTGAAAATAAACATATCATCTGAAAAATATTTTTATTTATTTTTATTTTCTTAGTTTTCTATTTTAATCCACACAATAATTTTAACACAACTGTTGTAAAAAACATTTTAGCGACAAAATTATTTCATCAAACATTATATCAATTTTAATTTTCTTGAATCAATATGTAGTTTAGCAATTGTTGTATTTTATAAATATTTTTCAAAATTTGACAAATCAAATTATCTGTCTAGCAGCCAGAGTGTTATCTCATTTAATGAAAACCAGACAACTGTTTAATAACATATAAGTTTGCCATTATTTAACTAACCCAGAGAAAACTGAAATTCAACTATATTTGAAACCACACTTTATGCAACTATCTGAACTATAACATGTGAATTTGGAAAGAAGCTACTAACTTTGGAGTAAAAAGAACTTTCAAATTAATATTCACTCTAAAATAATTGGCTTTAAACAATGCAAATACATCTACAAACAACTAGTATCACTAAGACGTTTTCATAATTCAACTGTCTAAACGAACTTAAGAAGTAAAATTTTTTAAAACTAAAATTTTTAGCATTGATTGTATAGTGGAGATGATAATCTGGACTAACTGACGAGTGCTGGTTTAGCATGAAATACTATATTGGTGATTGTTTATTTTTTGACATGTGTGTGATCAAGTGTGTCAGCAGTATGAGATAGCATCACATAATCACTATCTCGTACTAGCACATAATTGTTTATAAACAAGGCAAAACTCTCTCCATACAGTAGTGCCACCCTGTGCTAAACAGAGTAATCAATGGATGCCAGAAGGCTTGTGCATAAAATCCCTATCTAATGCCTACTCATCCAATATCCCCAGACTAGTTTCTGGCTTGTGGGCATTGTCAGTGAGGAGCTTTGGATCTGAGAGCACTGCACCTAGATCTCTGTGCAGTGCTCTCAGATCCAAAGCTCCTCACTGACAATGGCCACAAGCCAGAAACTAGTCTGGGGATATTGGATGAGTAGGCATTAGATAGGGATTTTATGCACAAGCCTTCTGGCATTCATTGATTACTCTGTTTAGCACAGGGTGGCACTACTGTAAGGAGAGAGTTTTGCCTTGTTTACAGTATGAGATAGCATGGATAGTTGTGGGTCATGTGAAAGTCTGAGTTCAAACCCCATATATATTACATATTGGAGTGCAGGTATGAAAAAGCCTGTACTGTAGGGAAAAAAATCGTATATTAAAATTGATTTTTGTAAATATTGCATTTTTCTTATATTTTAATTTAAGTTAATATATAATTTGTATAACCTCCTTTCTCAAAATTGAAATTATATAAGAAGGGAGAATAAATTAATTTTCTTCTAGAAGTGAAAGAGGTTAGATTTTAAATTTTATTTTCTTATTTTTTAAAATAACTGATTGTGAAGTATTGATCATATGTGATTGTAAAATAATGTTTTTTTTTTTTTTTATAAATTATAATCCCGTGTTCAAAACTGGAAGCTGGAAAATATTTTATACAAACTCTGTTCAATGTATTGATTTTCTCATCTCTCATAATTTCTGTAATTTTGATTGTTGTTTGAGTTTGATGTGTTGTTACTATTGCATGCTAGCATTAATAAATAATTTAAATAAACACAGTCTATTGTTCCATTACTGCTTATTCTCATTTCCAATAAAGTTTATAAAAATAATTAATAAGTTAGTGAAATCAATTTATGCAACATTATGTTTAAGATCTTTGCTTCCATGAGCTAGATTTTATGATTGTAACAATAAAAATATGAGAAGGATTGGAACGTGGCTCTTAAGATCATACAGCAGATTTATTGTTTCACATTTTTAATTTTTTAAGAATGAGATAACCGTCAGGAAATATAATTAGTACTTTATAAAGAAATGTTAATACAAATGATTTAATGTAGTAAATATTTCGTTTGATCATCATTAATGATAAAAATTTCTTGTTTATAACCTATATCTTTACTTATGTGCCCAGCATTACAAATGACATATCATTATGGATAGATAATTTACATTTAAATTTATATTATTACTATTCCATTCTGACCCTCCTGCTGTTACAATATATATAAATAATGTTATTATAATTGAAAACTATACATCCATCATGTATTATGCATCTAGAGTCTATATATTGATAAATAATTAAAATATTAAAAAAAAGAATCATTTATGTTTAAAAAATACATTCAATTTTAGAGTGAATGTATGATTTATTTAATTGAAAATATTATATTTGTCATATTTAATAATAATAATAATAATAATAGACTGTTAAGATTTAAAAGAGCTTATAAAATTAAATTGAGCAGGATTATTTAAATTGTGGTACTATTTGAAATAAATGATTTGAAAGCTCATTCTCAATCTCTGATTAATCAGATTGAATAAATGAAATAATTGAGAACATAATTTTACTAGAAGGAAAAATAGAAAATTTAAGGCAAAATAAAGGGGATGGAAGCCATAAAAAAGAATTTGAAAGAAGAATGTCAAACAAATTATCAAGAATATTATGATAGAGATTAAAAATCAAATTCAAAATGAAATTGTTGTGTATTCAGCTATGAAATTGACTACCAACAATTATCACAAAATTATTAATTATCCAATATGTAAGATTTAACTAAATAGCATTCATTAGTTCCTTAATATACACATTAACAATTAGTTTTTGATTTAAAGTTATAAATCATCAATGCTATAATCACCACCAAACAAACAAATATTGCCACTACAATAGTGATGAACCTAAGAGAATACTAAAAGTTTATACTCATAGTACTTAAAACAAACTCCTAATTGGCTTCCTCAGACATACACAAATAATAAAAGATCGGTAAGGTCTAAAAACATTTTCCTTAGTTGGCTGTCTTTCACCTTCAGAGGCATAGGCTCTGGGACATTTTCATCATTGTAGAAAAGTTTTTAGGGCAATTTTCCCCTCAGCTTTTCTCAAAGGTCCTTATGACAGCAACAACAATAGCATGTGATGAGTGGAGAAAAGCCAGCACTCTTTTGTTGCAAGTACTATTTATATTGTTTTCTATTTGCTTGAATTCATTGGTAAATTCCTATTATTCAAATGTCGAAGTAAATCTATTTGACTAATGCATTTTTATAATGATGATAAGGATCTGGCTTCTAATTATGCCTGATCGCATTCCACAATAATTAGCTTCAAATATTTATTCCATTTGTTTTCTCCTAAAATCGTTTAATGGTTTGATTTTAACAATCCAATTTTCTTGGTATTTTAAATCCACAAGTTATATCCAGATTTGAAAATAATCTTTTGCATTATCTTTCAGCAAT
This sequence comes from Epiperipatus broadwayi, assembly GCA_028023455.1. Classification (NCBI taxonomy): domain Eukaryota; kingdom Metazoa; phylum Onychophora; class Udeonychophora; order Euonychophora; family Peripatidae; genus Epiperipatus; species Epiperipatus broadwayi. The sequence continues at coordinate 3,363,925 of JAQFVV010006245.1, read as the reverse complement.
CTTTTATAGAATGTTTTTAAGCTACAATCTTTATTTATTTAAGTTTAATTTATCTGCAAACGAATTTTTCTTCATTGAATTAGACTTAAATTCAAATTATCAAAATAAAGTTTCCTTTATTTTTACAGAATTTATTTTTCATTACTTTTTGAAACTTACATATCTATTTATGTTTCCATTAATTATTAGCAAACTTTTTATTGCTTTTTAAACTAGATATGTATTTACATTTTATTACTATTTTTTCTCTGAAGTAAAACTTAGATTTCTAACTTATAGCTCTTGAGTTACTAAAGCCTAATATATTTTTCACAAAATATAGCACCTCCTTCTCTACTTCTGAGAAAAACCCTACTAAACTTGTTACACATAATCACCAAGTTTATCTGACTTACACTTTTTATGAATAGGCCTGGGTGTGCAACATTCTGTTCTGAAGCATTTTTTCAAGCTTTATTTTTCAACCAATTTTCCCCCATGACATTATCATTTTTATTTCATGACTAAATAACTGTCTTAGGGTTTCTCATTTTCTTTTCAGATTTTTCATTCCACCAGCTATATTCAACAGTGATTTGTCTGGCCCACCCTTTAATGTGGTTTTTATGGTGTCTTTTTATGACATCATCGTCACCATTAATCATTGCTGCTTGAATCAACAGATTCTTTTCTGCTGCACCTTTGAACCAAGTTTTACTTGACCTCTCTCTACCACATACTGGTGTTACAATTCTGAAAATTGCATTAGCCATTTTTTTCTTTGCTCATTATGTTTCTTTCTTCCTTAGCTTCTTGTGCAAATGGCCATAGCTTGGGCTTACCATTCATATGTTTTGATTTCCCAATTGGTCTGCTTGTCACATTATTCACAATGATATTTATACCCATGTTTAACTTGTAAAACCAGTCTTGCCCTATTAATGGACTGATTTTTTTTTATTATGATCCATAAAGACAATTTTAAAAACCTATTTTTATGCTTTATAGGCACTATAGCATAGCCCAGCATACACAATTCATTTCCACTAACATCTACAGCTTTTATAAATTTATCTGTCTAATTGGAACATCAGTGCATTTTCATTTAATCACTTTCCATAATTTCTCTGAGCACAATGAAATGCCTGATCTGCTATTGATTTCAATTTCAATGTTTCCATACATATTTCTAATTTTAATCTAAATTTATTACTCAGACTTGCTTTCAGATTATTTATACTCATTATATCATCTGTTACAATTTCATTTGAATTTATACTATTCTGTCACTGATGACCGGATTTTGCCTTACACACCCTAAAAAGTGTCCTTTTACATTATAGTTATGGCATTTTTCTCCAAGAAACTTGCACTGGCTTTTCATGTACCATTTTTTACCACAGCAGAAACAAATCCACTTACTGTATCTGCTTCTTTACGATCTGTTTTCTACATATCTGTATCCTCATTATCATATTTAATTTTAAAACAGGCTGCTTGTGCTATTATTAACTTACAAGCTACCCCCTTTTTGATAGCTGATTCAAAGTTCAAATCTATATCACACAGCTGATTTTTTCTCAAATTATCATCAAGCAGACTCCATAATAACTGATTGAGTAATATCTCATTCACATAGTTCCTATATAAGCAACATTTTGCTAATTGCCTTAAAATTAAACCATAATCTTTTATGGATTGACATTTTGCTTGACTTCTGTTTCTTAGGGACAACCAGGCTATGTACTTCGATTGATTGGGGCTAATATGATTGGCCAATTTTTTTTACAATATCCTCATATGTTACTGTATACTTTATAAAACCTTGTAATATTTATTTATTATTGCAACTACCCCTCTGCCTGATAAACATAATAGTGCTGCTATTTTTTACTTCTTATTGACAATACTATTTAGCAAGAAAAAATTTTCTGAGTAGCATAAAATGGGCATTCCCAAGCATTCCCTACATTAAATTCAGATATTGCCAACTGCCCCAAAGACACACACACACACACATATATATATATACACACACACAATCAAAATCCTAGTATATACTAAACTATTCTAAAACAAAACTATTTACAAAAGACACTAATATATAAACACTCATAACAAATCTCTACTTTTGCACCTGATTTGAAAGTGACACGAAAGGTTTTCTTGATCTTTCTTTTTTTAGAGTCATTTTTCTTGATGAAATTGACTTATGCTTGAGCTTATTTAAGGCTCTTCTACATGGATATCAGTGTTGTGAAAACTGAGTGGAAAGGGATACATGTGATTCACTATTACATGTGGCATTATACCCTGCATGTGAGTATATAATTTTGTATACAGTGTTTGGGGTTTGATCTATATCAAGTTTATCCTTGGAATTGTTTATCAATCTGTTAGTTGAAGGAAGTGTGTAGTAACCTATGCCATGTGTTGGCATTAATATTTTGTAAATATTTTTTGTGATTGAAGGGATGTAGGGCTAGAATACAGGGTCTGTCATATTTAGTTAGGCAAGTTTGAATTCATCTTATGATAAAATTGTTTAACTCTTGTTGTAAAGTGGTTGTATTTAAAGCTTATGCTAGTTAGGTCTTTCAGATACTGTTCATCGATAGCAACCAACTCTGCTCTTTCCCTTTCTAATAAATGAACTATCTAATGAGCATAAACTTCAAACATCTTTCAACTATATATACATATACAATTATATTTCATGGTCATTCTAATACTATGAGTATGAGGGCATAGAAAAACCTTGAAAGAAATTGACTATCTTTGTATTATTGTTATTCAATTATAATTTGAACGCATTTCAGCACATAATTTATATTTACATGTGAAAATCTGAGTTCGAATCCCTTATATATTACAATCTATCATAAATAGGTTATTGCAATCTATCATAAATAAGTTATAATAATACAATGGTTTATCTTAAGTTACAATTGTTGAACTCAATTTTGTGCTGTTACATTAATAAGCTTATACTTTATTATTAATCTATGCATTATTTAATTACCTATTCTATAAATTATTTTATTTTGAAAGTATTGATTCACATAAATCATTTATTTATTGACTTTTTTATTTATTTACCAAATCAAATACTTTTCACAGAGGCAAAACTCTCCATACAATAGTGCCACTCAGTGTAAGCCAGAGTGATCAATGGATGTATGGAGGTTTATACATAAAATGCCTATTTAGTGCCTACTCATCCAATATTCCCAGACTATTTTCTAGCTTGGGCTTGGAGCTGATAAAAGCCACAAGCTAGAAACTAGTCTGAGGATATTGGATAAGTAGGTACTAAATAGGAATTTTATGCATAAACCTTCTTGCATCCATTGATTTCTCTAGCTTGCAGTTTGCTTCTGTGAAAAACAGCTTGTGTAAGCATAAATAATAGTGATCATGTGATATTTGATGGTAAAATATTTATCAATGCATAGGCTTGTCACATTATAAATTCATGAGTCTATTATGATATAGCTTGAGATTATTACAAATTCACTTGTGGTGTATAAAAATAATGAATTGTAATCATTATCTGAGAGTATCAATTATAATATAAATATAAATTATTATTTTTGGGGTTAAACCATGTATTATTTTCCATTGCATACTGATATTTCGAAGAACTAGCATCTGACATTGTCACGGTTAACATTTGAAAGAAAAATCATTAGATCTCAAACAGTAATGTGACTGAGTGATTTTGATAATGCAAAAATACTTGCTAATTTGGAAAGCTATGATTTAAGAACCATGAGAGAGTCAATTGAAATATTAGAGACCTACTGGTCTAAATAGGGCTGATGAAGCACAATGTATTCCAGCTATGTGTAAGCCTCTCATTTTATCTCAGTCCTCTAATATTAACTTAAAATTTACAGGTGAAAAAATTGAGGGAAATAAACATTTGATAAGTCTCATATTTTGAATGCTGAACTACTTCAAACTGAATCTCATTTTTCATCTTGCACTTAGTCACGTTATTGTTTAAGATCTAACAATTTTTCTTTCAAAAGTTAACCTTGACAATGGTAGATGCTAGTTCCTCAAAATATCAGTATGTAATAGAAAATAATAAACAGTTTAACCCCAAAAATAATAATTTATCTGCATAATACAACCATAAAAACATTAAATGTAATATTATATAACATATATATATATATATATATATTGTGACGACCACGTAAAGTCGTCGACACACATATATATTTATTAATAAAATTAAAAAATAATAAAGGTGAAATAAATTAGCCAATAAATTTTTTTAAAAAAAAAGAAGGAAGGGAAAGAAAGAAATTGAAATTCTAATGTCAAAATTACTGTGGATTTTGTAATAGTAAGAGAAGGGGAACGGGGGCTGCATAAATAAAGAAATGCGTCTCTTTCTCTCTTGTAAGAAATGCTAGAAAGTTATTTTTATTTATTGTGGGAGAGGGGAAGTGGATGCATAAAAAAAAATGCGTTTCTTCTCTCTTTCAAAAAATATATTATAACAAATTAAAATAAATGCAAAACGTAAATGTGAAAAAAAAAATGAATGAATTGTAAACTTTAAATAAAATAAATGTAATATGTGATATATAAAAGGAAACAATATGGCCGTAGGTGTGAAAGTCTGTTGGACAAATTAAATTCCATGGACAAAGAAATGTTATCAATGGAAGATCTTTGCCTGATCTGTTAAATTAATTGGGACTTACATTCCAGCCACTAATTAAATAAAGAAACATAATGATAAGAATTGGTTGGAAATCTAAGTCTTAATTAAAAAATTTTAAAAACAACGAACAAAGAAAGAGATTAATAAAATTACAAATTTTTGTCTGGCATTGCTAGTAGAGACTTTAGAGAAGCAACAGCTAAAAAGAAAATGGAAGAAGTGCATGGCTAGTGGCGTTAAAGGGACATAGGTTCGGATTCGAGCCATCTCATCACTGACTCACAATGTAAGATCTTTGCCTGACCTGCTAGAGGGACTGCTGCTTCTGTAGCTGTCGATGAAACTCAACCTAAAGAATCAACCAGAAAACTGGATGAAAATAACCCCACAAACAGAGGAAGTTAGGGGAGAACCTAAGGAATCAACAAGCAAAAACTGGAACGAAAATAACCCCACAATCTGAGGAAGTTAATCAAGAGCGCTCGGAAGAAATACCCATGGGACAATTACAACAAAGCCTAGGTAAAAGCATGCATGCATTTTCATTTGTCTACTATTTATAACTAAATATAAAATTAATGATTTGAGAAAATAGAACTCTATCAACAGGACTTTAAGAACTTTTATATCTGATCTATTTTCATATATTTATTATAGCCATGTATTTTATAAGTGTGTTTATTATTATTATTATTATTATTATTATTATGTAATTTTTTTATAAAGTGTGAATATTATTATTAAACATATTTTTCATTAAATTTCATACCCTTGCTTTATTCTCCTATCACCAAGCTACGACAGGGGGGAAACTGTAATTAGTGATTAAAGGGCATACTGATTTGTTTAAGATATTCATGTGCTGCTTGTTCATGTGGAATCCCAATTCTAAAAAATAAATAGCAAGCGCTGGACATTCGCTAAGTTTCTTTGTAATAGTTTGCTCTGTTCAGCAGCTGAGGGTTCATGGCTGGGAAAAATAACGCCAAGATAATATGTACGTATTGCCTTGGGGTTCAGTCAAGGGTATAGATATGAAGTTAAATTTGTATCTGTATTAGCTCTCTGCTTGTATTGTAATGGCGTTGGTTAAAATAATGAATAAGATAATAAAGAATCTAAGTTGAAAACAATAAATGGATAGAAAATATAAGTTATGAAAAGAATTAAAATATAATAAATAAGTATAATATAGAATAAAATAATCGAAATAAATATAATTGAATACACAAATAATTAAGCAACCGTACAAAATAACCATTTCCGTTATAATATATATATATATAACAAGACATTGCATTTAAAAGAAGTTCCCTTTTAAATGCAAAAAGTATTTGCAATTTTTATAGGTCACTATCTATACCATCTAACAGTGAATTTTTTTAAATAAAATAAAACAATTATTTCCACGTTCTTAAAAATATTTCAACATGAACATCTTTTAAAAATTATTAATATGTATAAATTATCAGATATCTTATTAAAAACATGTTTTTTTCTTGATACTTAAAATCAGAAATAACTTTCAATACTGATTCATGTCTATAGTAAGCAGCCCATGCATGTTTATTTAACATGTAATAATTGTAATAACAGAAACACATAGATTGGACAGAAGAATTTTGCCTTCCTTAAGTTTTGAAGTTTTTAAGGAATCAAAGATTATATTTCTTTTTATTAAATAAAGAAACATAATGATAAGAATTGGTTGTTTCCAAGAATCTTTGCAAATATAAAATTGCATAAAAATTGTTATCCATTAAGAGTAATTGTTGATTTTGGTGGTGTTTTTTATTATAATGCTTGTAGATATATTGAAAAAATAATGCAAGATGTGCTTGGATTTGGAGATTATACGATTTCATCATCATTTGATTTTATTAATAGGATTAAAAATATAAAAATTGATAATAATGATGTTATGTGTACACTTGACATATCTGAAATGTATGGTTCAATTAATCGTATTGAATCAATAGAGATTATTGAAAGAGCTTTGTTTTTAAAATCTATAGATAATAATATTAGGAATTTTATTGTTAAAATATTAAGATTTGTGAATGATAATATATATGTTAGGTTTAATGATTGCTTCTTATTTTGTAATTTTTTTATTTCTAATTATGAGGTTAAGATATTGTCTCAGATAAAATATAAAGGAATTAAAGTATATTGTAGATATGTTAATGATGTATTTATATGTGCACATAATGAAATAATAGTTAATTTGTTTAATGAGTTAAATATGATTAATAATGTAAAATGGGTGTTAAATGAAGAGAAGGAAGATTCTATAAAGTTTTTAGATATATTTATTAAAAGAAATAATAATGTGTTTGATTATAATATGATTTTAAAGCATGTGGAAATTAGGGGTTATATTCCATATAATTCTAAACTTCATATGAGTCATAAATTAGCTGGTTTGAAGTCATTTTTATTTAGAAATGATTATTTGTGCAAATTTATTAGTGATAAAATTGAAAATATTAATGTATATATTACTGATATGTTGAATGTTGGTTATGGAAGGAATATTATTTATAATACAATTACAAAATATAATCAAAATAAGAGTAATAATAAGAAAATATTAAGTAAATTAAAAAGTGATAAATGGATTTCTATTCCTTTTATATCTAATCAACAAGCTAAATTAATTTATAAACTTTTTAGTGGTTTGTGTAGAATTTCTTTTTTCTCTTCAAATAATATAAATGATATGATAAATAACTCCAAAGCCAAGATTTCTAAGTTTGAATTAAGTTCTGTTATATATATGTTGGAATGTGGTTGTGGAATAAAATATATAGGGGAATCCAAATGTACATTACAAAAACGATATAATGATCATAAGACATTATATAAACGTGTACAGAAAGAAAATATATCTTCAGTAAATATGAATACTCCATCAATTATATTTGACCATAATAAAACATGTAATTATGGTTTTAAATTTAATAATAGAGATATAAAAATTATTCAAATTGAAAGGTGTAGTGAAAAACGTAAAATTAAAGAGGCAATGATGATATCTAGGAATAGAGGTGGTTTGATGAATAAACAATCAGCTAATATAAAGACAACAGAATTGTGGGAAATTTGAATAGATTGAATGATGGGTAATGCAAGTTTTTATTTTTTGTACGTTTGTATTAACAGTTGATAAAGATTGTCAGTGAAACAATTGAAAGTACTTCTGGTAAAGAATATATTATTTAATTTTGAATACTGTGTTAAATATATTTGTTTGAATTATTATTATATAATTTAAAAATACAGACATTTAATGGTTGTAGTTATATATATATATATATATATATATATATATATATATATATATATATATATATATAGTAACAACATAATATGCCATTACATTATTTTAAAATTAAAATCAAAATAAATCTTAAATAAAATTGATTTATTAAAAACTAAAATTCCAAAATTAAAAGTGTTATGTTAATATAGATATATATTGCACAGATGGAGAACTTTAAAACTTTTTTTAAAAAAAAAAAGTATTTAAAAGTACTTTTTGTAGAAAAAATAAAGATCTTCAGATAAAGATTAATATTTTTGTTTAAAAGCAATGAAAGGAAAAATGTTAATTAGATTCAATAAAATTGTGTTTTAATCTTAAAATGGAAATGATTGTTTTAATCAAACACAAAGCATACTAGCCCTTAAGGCACTTAAATAATTAAAAGGTCAGATAAGAGAATAAAAAAATTAGCTTGACCAATGCAAGCATGAAGTCATAACATAGACTGAAAATGGAACATTAGAAGCAGTGATATCATGTTTGATTGATCTGTGAAAATACTGACAAGAGGCTAATAAAATATAAAAGCCAAAATAATTGAATTCATGAATTGTTGTCTGAGCACTGATTACTAATCTACACATGAAAAGTAACTGTATTGCAGATTCCACAATGTAAAAACTTGCAATAGATTTAATTTCCTGACAACCAGCTGAGGCCTCCTGATGACAGTTCTTGACCAAATGAATGACAAGTAGCGACTTCATTTCAAAGAAGGACAAACAATCTATAGAAGTGATCATGAATATGGACTTTTAAATCTGTGGAATCCATAAAGTATGAATTCTTGTGTTTATCTAATATGAACTTTTTCAAATTTGCAATTAGTAACTGAAAATAAGAAATCTTATCTGACCTAAAAAGGAAAATTCCAAATCAATAATAATGTTTTTATCCAAATATTTAATCATTTCCATTTCTCTTGTTTTGTTATGTGTTAATTAAAATTTAAATTTATTAAATTTAAGTTGGTGTAGATAGCTGCATAGATTCATTAATGTTTATGTTAGTTATTTTTTTTTTAAGATTTTCATATGCATGAAATAGATATATCGGTAAATAAGACACCTCATGTTGAGTGTCCAAATGTATTTATTCATATATCTTTTAAAGTTATTGGTGTCAATGCGGCATCTTATGATGAGTGCCATTGGGTTTACTGTAAATTTCCCTCTGCAATTCCATCAATAACTTTATATTTAAAATCATTTATGTTTATTTAATAGGGTTTTAATTTCAGGCTATTTGTTTTGTAGTTAGGTTGATGTTGATGGAGGAATATATGGGTGTTTATTTCAATGTAATGTGAAGCATGTTAAGCATACAGGGCAAAGACCAACTGAATGCATGACCCAAAGGCGTAGCCATTGTGTTGTATTTCCTGTGACATTGACTTCCTTTAGCTTTATGGATAGGGACTTTAAATCGGCAGATAAACCGCTCTTCCCTATCCATGGCATTTCTCTTTAATTATTTTATATACTTGATTACTTCACCAGATAGATGCACATTCCTATACTGGACAAGGATAATGTCCTTCAAATAATATCATGCTGTCAGATGCACATTCCTGTCAGTGTGGTTTTATGCTAGCATCTTCATATTGCATTGGTTGCATCTGTATATCAGGAAGCAAGTGTTGGTTTGGCTACAAACTTTTAGTCTCAGATTGAGTGATTGTTTTGAAAAGTTTTTAACTGAGAAATCTATGTAGCCTATCTATACTCAACATTCTAAAGTAAAAATATTAAAATGTCCATCTGTGTGAACTTTCTAAAATAATAATTTAAATTTAAAAATTACTAGTAAAATCTAAATTTATTTTTCAATTTCAAATATTTATATATGTGTGTTAATAAATGTTTTTTTGTGTGTTATTAATGGCAGTGGCTTATTTTATTTTTTTAATATTAGAAATGTATTTTTAATTACAAATCTTTCTTGAATGAAATGTTAAATAAGTATTTATTATAAGTCTCTGCATCTTCTTGAGCAAGTGGCATGAGCTAATGGTAAATATAAAATAAAGTTGGATCTTAACAGTAAGTATCTGCCTACTGTATAAATTTTCCAGGTTAGAATGGCCTGGTGGCACCCTGTATGGCATATATATATATATATACACACATTCACAAAGTAATAAACTTAGAAAGTAAAATGCTATATAATATTTTTATAATCTTAATTAAACTTTATAGAATTATCAATATTTCATATTATACAAATGGCAATTTGAAATATAGCATGTAATATATTAATTTTATAAAGTCATTTTTAAAATTTTCATTTAATTTATAATTTTTTTCTAATTTATAAAGATAAAACAAGAAAGATTAAATAAAAAAATTGCCATGAAAGCACAAATTCAAAATATAAATACTTAAGTGATTTAAAAAAAAAACCATATTGTTAATTGGTAGATTATTTAAAAAATAACCAATTATTACAATAAACATTCTGACTCTATCAATATTTGATAATGTCAACAATAACTTAAAAAGATATTCGTTATAAAAAAATATTTTAATACATTTAAAACCAAAGAAAAGAAACAAAAGAATTAAAATCATAATGCCAAAGATTCAGTGAAGCCATTGATAAAAAAATATAATGACTAATTCACTAAAAACTTGGATTTGTCAACCATTTTCATGGATTCTACTGCAGTTACATTGCAAAATTTCAAGATTTCTATGTTACTAAAAAGTATAATCTTTTTTGATTCCTTTAGTTCTTGTTTATGTAACAGTTATGATAGAATAAAAATCAGAAAATAATATAGCACTAAATGTTTGAGGCAGTTACTTAAGGATTTAATGTTTTGTTGATAAAACCTTGTTTTTCTTTACATTGAAAATAGGATAACAAAATATTTCCTGAAAAAATTGCTAAAAACATATATTTAAACATTATGCTGTTTTTGACAAATTAAAACATTTTCATATCCATCTCTGATATTTTTCTTACAAATATATCTGAATATCACTTTAACAATATTACAATCTGCACAATCTGCTTAAAGTCTATTTGTATAACCTTGGAATAGTTTGACCCGATAGTATTAGAGTTATCGTGATACAATGGCATTATGAAAATCTAATACTATTTTGATATGCTAAAATTATTATTTAAAAAAAAATCAATAACTTGTATTTTTCATTTTAAAAATACTTCATATTCAATTATTTTTACAAGTTTTATTATTTCAAAAGATTCCATTTTTAACATTATGTTTTGACATAATTAGTAGTTTTAAAGCATTTTTAAAATCAAAAATGTTGATATATTTGTGTGTAATTTAAAATAAATATTAATAGAAAACACTTTTATATTGCAGGGTAATAATAAAATAATAACAAAAATAATAGAAAAATTATTTACCTTATAAAATCCTATTTTGCTAAAAATATGTTGAGGAGGGTCCCACTGAACAATGAGATTAGTTTCACTTTTTCCTTTTAATCTGATTTTTGCTGGCTTTCCAGGAACTATTTAACAAAAATTTTCAATATTTATAGATTATCAAATACATTCATATAATGTGGTGTTTATTTCTTTGTATATGCAAATATATTTATTTATTAATTAACAATAATTCATAAAAGGACAAGCCAGAAAGACAAGAGAGAGAGAACAAAAAAGTCAGAAAATTGAAAAAGAATTTTATTATGATTATACAAATCACTTTATGTTACATTCAAATATCAGCCTTTCAAGCTAATTGAGCACGCGCCTTTTGACAGTGTTAAATAAATGAATACTTTCTTCTTCAATCCAAGATATAGTATTTATGCAGGAATAAAAAGGATCCTCTTATTCCTACAACTCAAATTCTTTTATATGAGCAAATCTGAAGAACTGTTGAGGAGAGCGTGAGTAGAATTCTCACTTTAATTTACTATTTATGATGTTTTTTGACTGAATGACGTTGGTGAAATTACTTATAATTTACTAAACGTCATTCTTTATGGAAAATAAATACATTTACAACAAATTCCTTTGATCTGTTTATTTAAAAATTCTTTTAATATTATTTTTTAATTTTTCTACATCATGGTTTTTTTTTTTTTTTGGAAGTTTACAACCCTTTGATTAATTATAGTTTTAATTATACATTTTCTAAATGAAAGCAGTAATTATTTTACTTGTTTGAAGCCTCTCCTATGAATACATATTTATTTCTATATTTAAAGGAAAAATTGTATTTATATGTTGGACTATTTCCATCATCTAATATGAGTATTGAATGTATTTAGAAAAATTTAACTTTCTTTAAATATTCCAACTTTTTCTAAAGACCTTCAATGCTCATATTAGATGATGGAAATAGTCTAACATATAAATACAACTAAAACACCATTATCACAAACCTTCAGGAAAACACATTATCTGTGATAATATTTTAAAAATTATAATAAATATAATTTTGAATATGAGCATATTTACAAAATTAGTAAATGCTTTGTCCTTATGATAATCTAATTATTACTAAATTATTTTAATAATAAAAGTAACAATTTTTCTATACAATAGTATTGCCTAATACAAGCCATAGTAATCAATAGATACTAAAATATTTATGTATCAAAATTCCTATCTAGTGTCTATTCATCCAATATTCTCAGAGTATTTTCTAGTGTATGGCTCTCATCAGTGAAAAGCATTGGATATGAAATCAATTCATCTATATATTTGGATCTAATACATCCATTTAGTACCTTTTACCTTTATAAGTTAGGAATTCACACTAAACACTGTAACGATATATAAATATGTCGTTACATTAATTTAAAATAAAAACTTAAAAGTTCGCAAATAAAAGTAAAAAAACTAAATGCTAAAATTAAAATGTTTGTTAAACGTATATACATTCGCACAGAGGCCAAACTTTAAAAATATTTTTTTTAAAGAAACAAATAAGTATTTGAACGTACTTTTTTATAAAAAAGTACAAGATTTAAAAATAAAAACAGGTATTAATTAATGTAATCTGTAAATGGAAATGATTGTTTATGAATTATCGAAAACCAAACTGGCCCTTGGGCTCTTGTATAATTAAAATGATCTGATGAAAGATAGATAAAAAAATAAAGAGAAATTAGCTTGACCAATGGAAGCACTAAGCCTTGGCTCGGACCCTAATGAAAGTGATGGATTAGTGACGTTTTGTTGATTGAATTCGTGTGGATAATATAAAAAGGGAAATACAGTTTTTTCTGACAGTTCCAGCATTTTGTGTTTGAGAGATGTGGTAGGATGCACATACCACACTCTCTATTTAAAAAAAAAAGAAAAGACTGTGATACCTTGAACCAGCTATTGCCATCTCCAGAACATTATCTTCCAATGGAGGCATCGCAGGAATTAAAAGCAGAAACCTGGACTCTTCTACCGTGAGCTATGAACTTTACAAATTAACAACAACAAAAAAAAAGTAATTAAGAACTTTTGTCATTGTTTTTTTTTAAAGATTCAGCTAATTTAAATTTTAAAATGAACTCTTATTTGATTTTTAAATTAATAATTGATTGTTTAAATTTATATAGTTAAGTTTTGCTAAAATCATTTCCATTTTATTATTTTTATTTGTAGTAATATTTATTGTAGAAATTATTAAATGCATTACATTTAAGTTGGGTATAGATGTTGCATAGATTCGTTAGCGGTTGATTATGTTGTGGTTTTCACAGTCGATTAGAATATATAAGTCAATGATGTCACTGCAGTGTCTTATGATGAACACCAAAGGGTCTCCTGTATTCCCTCAGCAATTGACGTTATCGATTGACTTTGTATTTTGATCAGTTGTGTTTAATTTTGAATGTTTTTGACCATGGAATCTATGCAGCCGATCTATACTCGACATTATAAAACAAATTGTATAAAAATAATCTGTGCGAACGTATTTAAATGTTAAATTTAAGTCAGGCGTGATTGGCTATATAGTTTTGTAAAGTTATATTAAGGGAGGGTAATCTTAGGTTATTCATTTTGTAGTTGAATTGGTTCAATGGATTGGATATATTTGTGTAATTGTAGATGTAGTACGAGATCTGCTAGGGGCAGGATTATATATATATATATACCACACACCTTCTGTTTGCCTATGGATGGGTTTGTAAGATGGCAAAGGACCGCAGTCCATTCCTATGGAGATTTATGTTTATTGTTCTACTCGCCAACAGATGTAGCATTCCTGGTTGGTAGAGAGACAATTTTTTCTCTAATTCTACTTGCTATTCAGATGTACATTCCTGACAGTATAGTATTTTGTGTTGTCGTATTTTCATGCTACATTGAATACATAAATGTATCAGATGGATTGGCACCGGTTTGATTGCGAAATTTGTTGCCTAAGGTTAAATCAGGGAAGAATATTTTTTTTCAAATGCAGATCTATGTAGTCTATTCATACTCGACTCACTAAATAAATATTAAACTCATGGTTGTAATTTACTTAAATGTAAAACTAAAGATTAATAGAAAAATCTAAAATGTTGAATTTATTCCTCAAAATTTAAATGTTATTTTATATGTGCATAAATAAATATTTTTATGTGTTAATTTCTGGCAGTGGCTTTTATTCTTTTATATTTAAGATATAAAATTTATATTTTATTATCTCTGCTACTCACTGAGCTAGTGACAATGGGCTAATGACCAAAATATAAAATAAACTGGAATCTTAACAGCATGTATCTGCCTACTGTATAAATTTTTCTAGGTTCAAATGCCTAGATGGCGCCCTGGTAATTGCAGATACATGGATTGCTGTCTCCACTATTGTTTTGGATTGTTATAACACACAATAATGTTTTTAATCCAGTATAATTTATTTATATAGTCATACAAATGTAAATTTAGTTCATTATCTTTATATTTGGTGTCTGGTGGAGAGATGCATTAGATCAAAAGTTCTAGGTGTATTGTGCACAGATCCTCTGTATTGATGAAAGCCATAAGTTAGTACCAAGTCTGGAATATTGAATGAGTTAAAATAGGGATAATTATGCCAAACCTTATCTATTGATCACTATGGCTTGCATTAAGTAGTACTATTGTATGGAGACAATTGCTACTGTTTTAATAGATCATGTAAGCATAAGAGATAGTGATAATGTGATGTATTAGTGGTTATTTCTATAATAAATATTTTAAAATACTTTCCTTCTTTTTTTTAGAAAGTCAGCAATTGTAGCATTATATTGAATGACTTCAAGACAATGTACATAATTCTTTAAGATGGATTGCATCAGACACATGGAAATGGAAATTTTTAAAAGTTATAACTTTAAATTTTGGAGATAGCTTTAGAAAAAAATGTCATAAATAATATCTCAAGAATTCTTGCTAAAAATCCTATAATCACAAATTTCTAACCGATAGTCAAATAATGTATTTCTTAAGAATTTGTGATAGCCACAGAAAGAAAAACAATTATTCTTAATCTATTATTCAAAAGGCATAAAGAATGAATCTTTAAGGAGAATATTTTTTTTATTATGACTTACAAAAGAGTATGATTAAATCCATATTACTAGAACTTAAGCTGAATTTATGACAACAAAACAATATGTTTTAGAAATAAGTCCTAACTAAATAAATTATGTTTGAGTACCAGAAAGAATAGATTTAGCTCTTTGAAGCCATCATTCTATTGAAAGGGTTACTGATATTGAAAAAAGTTTATTCAATAGTCACAATTGTGTATTTTCAAGACATTTCAGTAAGTATTCTGAAATGTTTATACATTATAATGATTCAGCTGGTCATGCAAATAAATCCAGATTATATTTTAACATATGATAATGTATTTTTGCAAAAAATTAAAATATGTTGAACAAGATTTTCATCTTTAGCACGAGTCATTACAAATAGAAACATCTGGATCATGTTGTAATTACATTTTTTATTTGTAATACATCACCATTTATCTGCCCATATATAATATCTAAATATAAAAAAATATATATCAATTGAGGGAAAAATATTTGGTAATTGTAGCTGATTATTTAAAAAAAACCTCAACTTTTTAACAACTATGTTTATATATATATATATATGGCGTAATGTTTAGTGACAGTCTATTATAAATAATATTCATATGCATATATAAAAACAAGAACATTTTTTTCTTTTTTTAAAAAAAAAAAAATCCCATTTACTATAAGTTTACATAATCAATGTTTTCCAGATGGTGGTGCAATTTATACCCAGACTATTTTCTGACTTTTGATTTATCAATAAGAGCTTGCTTGCATCTGGCAATTATATTTAATTTTCTTTTCATTATCAAGCTAACATTCTGAAATTGCAAAAACATAAGGATTTGAAACTAAAATAATATGCTTGTATAGTTATAAAAAGATAGTACAATAACTGTATATTTTAATAAGCTCTATTCTAACTGTAAGCCCTTTTTGTCATAGCAGGAAATGTAAATAGCAATGTGATATCTCTTAATTCCTTTAGCTTTCCACAAAACTAAGAAATGTAGTGTTGGTATCAATATTCCTACAGAGAAAAAAATACAGATTGTTAGAATAGAAATGACATTATTAAAATATGTAATTACTGACCTGGTGTCTGATTTATATAATTATAGCCAAGCATGTTAGTTTGAGTTTATAGGTCTAGAGATTTCTGAAATTCAGTCTATTATCTTGATATTAAAAATAAGAGTTGAAATGGGTAGCAGAAGTATAATTGCAATTCCAATGTCCCATTGATGAAATCAAATGTCAAAAATGATCTAAATGTGAATCAAATTGAACTATCTACTTAGATTACAATAGATGATTTTAGAGCATAGGTTTCCAAACTTTTCCAAACCACTGCCCCCTTTGCAAGACATACATTTTATAACCCCCCACCCTAAGCATAATAGTTTTCTGCATTCAATCTGTTTGATATTTTTGATGTAAATAGCAGTTAATGATACTGTACCAGATGATGCCTACCATGTAATTCATACAATGCACACAAGATATAACATGATGTCAAAGTCATGCATTAGAATAAATCATCAACATAAACTCAATATCAATAACAAAAAAAAATTTACAGTTATTAAATTTAAGTTTAAATGAGTGAAATCAAACCAAAATTGATTATATTTCCCAATTTCTTCCTATTCAAAACTCTAGTACTCTGCTAATTGGTATTATGAAGTTTTAGGTAGTATATCTTTGAAAAAATGAACCTAAACCTCACCTTTATGTGCCACTTTTGAGAAGGAAAAAACCCTTTCAAAAAGAAAATACCACTGCCAACAAAACAAACAAAAAAAAACCCAAAACCAACATGACAACAAATTTTCAATAATCACATACAGAGATTACAAAAATAATAATAATTTCAAGCAAAGTAAGTTTTTTTTTTCTCAAATAGAACAGCATGTTAAAAGCAAACAACAAACAAATATATATATATATGTTAAAACGAAGATTTGCACGGGTTAAATATATAAAATACATATTTTGCGGGTTCATCCGTGTTAAAAACTTTTAATATCAATATACTGACGTTTCGACTTGGCTTGTGTCGAAACGTCAGTATATTGATATTAAAAGTTTTTAACACGGATGAACCCGCAAAATATGTATTATATATATATGTCTTGACATACACACAAGCATTCCAGAAATTAATTTGATAGAACTGTTTTTAAGTAGGAAAATCAAATAATTTATAGAGAAACAAAAAAAAATACAAATGATAAAAAAATACAATAAAATTTATAGCAATAAGACATAATGATAATAAATAATAATAAAAAAATTATATCATTCAGCTTTCTTCTGGTTTCTTTCCATTAACCATTTCTGAACTTATTAACTTTTAAGTGCACTATAAACCATGACAACAAAACAGTGATGGCTTCCTTCTTCACAGCAAAATGTAAGCATTAAGGTGTTCATCATTATCAGCTAGCATCTGTGGCTACATGACAGCAGCATAGGAGTCTGGTTACTGCACTAACATTTTAATGATAAAATTTAGGCATTTTTATATTTCTCAGCTTTCTCTAGAAATCTTTATAATAACAATAGCAGCCAACCAAGAGTCGATCACGCAATTCTGGACAGACTATAATTTAAAGCTAGACTCAGTTCTGCCTTCTTTCATTAAGTTCTCCACTGCTTTACAAGTAGAATATTTCTCTTAGTTCAGAAAACTCTTAATCTCCCAGCAAACAAAACATAGCAAAGAAAACAATAAACTCAGAAGAGACCCCCCCCCATCACCTGGTGAAAACCTTTTATAGCGCACCTATAGCAATAGAAATTGAGTACCTCTCTTTCACTATTACAATTATCTCCAATTTCTTGGATAATTGATCAAAACAATTAATATAGCTTTTAACATCTTTTTATCTTTCATTTCTTTCATTTTACACTCAGACTCTTTTAATTTTTCAAGGAGTTCTATTCTATGTATAATTTCTAATTTTAATACAATGGAAATAGCTTTTTCCATGTTTACAAAAGATTCAAAACAAAAAACAAAACAAATCTGAGATATGACAAATTTTTAGATTCTCTCATCTGATATTGGCCTTAAATTACTTTATTTTTTAACAAAAAATATAATTCACCGGATGAACACTTCTATCTATTAGTAAAATTTAAAATTAGCCATACAATAATAACCTGCTTTCCTTTTAACTTGTTAATAGAGAAAAAGAAAACCATAAAAAATGTGCAAAACCTTTAGAATTACTGACTATCCCTCATTTTTATATATTCTTGCACATAAACAATTTATAAAATAACCATAAAATCGTCAAAATAACATAAAAATTAGCGGTTTGAAAGTGAGTTAAAGTCGATGATCGGTGCATCCAGAAAAAAAGCTTGACCACTTGAATGACCCCTTGTTCTTGAGTAAAGAAAAAATAACTGCTTTTGTTTATTAATTTATAATAAGATAAAATAATCAGATGTTATTATATCAGTAATAATCAGATGTTATTATAAAATAATAAGCTTGAGTTGGGAAAGGAAATTATACATCATATGAATGTGTGTGAAATTATTCACGAAATAGTTTTTAAAATAACCCTTTAGCACTATATATATATATATTCTAACCTAATTAATAAAGAGAAATTTCCTAATTATATTAGGAAATCCATCCGGAACTCCTCTTAACCTTCCGACTACTCTTGGTATTGTCCGGATAATTAACTTTACTTTACCCAACTTAATAATAATAATAGCTCTACTTTAGGTTAGTTCTCTAATAATTCAGCTCCAGCGATATGCAGTTCAGACAGAGATAGAATTAAAAAAAAAATTATCATTAATAAAATAAATTTATAAAGAAAATTTAGAATAAACTAACATTCTTTCTCTATCCAAAACACATTCTCTGAGCTGTAAGTGCTTGCACCATTCGACAATGATGATGATGATTTTTCATGTCATTGTTAATAATACTGACTAAAACAAAATATTCATTAATTTGCCAATATGATCTCAATATTTTTGTTATTATACAATTAGATGTTTCAATCTCTTAAGCCATGCCACGCTTGTAATATTGATCTGAATTTGATCAATTATTAATTTAAGAGCACTTATAATAATGACACTAATCTCAGGGTTCTCTGTTATATTTAATAAAATTGCTCGGCAGTATTGTGTTGTCGCATATGACTGACATTCTGGTCGGATATAGGAAACATTTACCTTATTTAAATTCTAGGTGTCTTCATCCACATATCCACTAATATAATATTTAACGAGATGATCACCATATTCAATAACAACGCATAATTTTGAATAATAAAGCCTTTTTAAATCCAGAATCTCAGTCGGAATGATGAAAAGACAAGGGTGCTTTTGTGTCCTTCCATTATCCTTGACAACACAATAATTTAACTAAGATTTATTACTTAGACACTTTACTTAAATGTGTATTCAACAATGTGCAACCAAAACTAGTAGTTTGGGAATAAAGTGATTTTACACACATATAAAATAAAATGTCTTGGTCTGAAGTCTTCAATTCCATAAATAATTTTTATTAAATTAAAATATAATGAAATATTTTGATCTGCTTACAATTGTCTATCTGGTGTTTTGAATTTAAGATTTCATAAATGATTTTGGACCCAAGAAAGTATTGCAAGTATTATGCCAATACACTTTTATTTAGCACATAAGAAAAATGACTCAAAACAACTTGTAATAAGACGATAATTTATTATTAACTTATAACAAAATTCTCATTTATTATTATGGTTGAACAAAAATATCTTTTATGATTAACATAATAAACAAACATATACAATTTATGTGATCCCTTATGGATAAAACAAAATATAAATAATAATAATTCGACTATACTTTTAGACTTAGATTCGAACTACTTCTTCATCTTCTTTTTACATTTATGTAAAATTGAATATAATAAAATAAATAGTATTATCGATACATCAACTCATTCGTTTAGTGTATCTTATATGAACGGTTACTTAAATTTATTGACTAACGATCTGTTTTAAAACAAAAATACTCTTATTCTAGGCAATGCGTACAAATGATTTTTGTTATCATATCTTTAATTAAATGATAATTTTTTATTTAAATAATTTATTATAATTTATGGGTTACGTATCAGAAGTTACACTTATTATTTTAATGTTTACCTTAATAACAACTGAATTTGTTATACACGCTGTTTTTCTCAGTATAAGTTATATTGTGAGTGCTACTTAATCATTAACCTGAATTAAACTTAGTATTTGAATCCTCTATTGGCAATTGAAAATTTTTAATCGCGCAATTTTAAAACTTACTCTCTCCATTGACTTACGTGTGGATTACCAGCACTATTCCATCGCACAATTCAGACATTGATCATATATACTAGCACGCTATTTATACTAAATGGAGCTTGAGGAATTAACCTCCAATATACCCGTTATCTTGCCATAACTTTCTAAACAAACACAATATTCAACACCTTCCGTGGTGGAATTATCTCTATCTTCTCATGAGGAATATGGAATATCACCGAAGGGCTGTAGAGTTAACTACTATATTAAAATAGTTTGGTGGGTCCTTGCCTCTTAATTGGGCATAATAGGAGCACACACCAAATATAATCCTCTCCTGGGATTTTAACGAATAAAATACACTAAATACTATATAAAGTACTGATCGTCCTAACTATGAGAAGCGATCACTTGGGTTATAAACATACCCGAACACTAGATTTATCTATTCCCCTCATGGAAAATAAAGCTTTTGGGGAGATTATTTTCTATCCCACTAAATAGATACATTACAATTATTACTTAGGCACATATTAAGCCTATACCGATGCTATATTGGGGCAAGACAAGCAAATACACTAATTACACTAAATTTATGTTCCGGGGTATACTTAGATCAGCGTCTGATATCAATGGATATCACAGAATACAATAATAATTTTCACTTTTGCCAAAGAAACATTCAACAAATAATTGGAAGTATAGTATTTTGAACTAAACTAAGTGAATGCATTAATAAAGAATAATTGGGAATAAGTTCCTTAATTAACATAGTATAAATTTGTTTCAAACTTTAAATAAGTAATATTTTGTATAGCACTTCTCTTTAATTACTTCTGATAATTTTAACTAGATATTTTGCCTATTGAGTATCTAAATTTTTCTACTTTTACACATCTAATATTTAAATTTATACTCATAACTACATGTCATAAGTAAACACATTTTATAAAAAAAAATATTTTTTTCATGTCAAATATAAATTTAACCTAGAATAATTACATGAAAACATACCTTTATGATTACAAGGTCATTTACATATTACTTGAATAAATAGCCTTTAACCTGCTGATAAAAAAAAATACACATAATTTTACAGATTAGTAAAAAAAAACATTACTTAACAAGTGCTTATAATATCACTATAAAAAAAAATGTTTTCCGTTGGGCACTTTATACAGATGAAGAACTTGATTCATTCGTAGTTCACGAAGCAAATTTAAACAAGAAACACATTTTATTATTTCATTTATAAAAAGTTGCCTTCATTCTGGTGCACTTAATAGTAGGCAAAGAAAAACATAGCAGCGTGGATTTTAATTCTTTCTTGAATTAACTACTATAATTATGGGATCCAAGAAAACAATACAGATTTTAACATTACAAATATTTGACGATAAACGATCACATATACAATTCTTTTCTTTTTACGATTGGCGATACGTATCATTTTTAGCTAGCTGGCTTATGAATAAAAGAATGCGCGACTTTTCCAAAATATTATTTTTATTGACTGCAGCTGACTTACGTGGATATAAAGTTTTATATGACTCCAATCGATGTATAATATAACATATTATATTATAGTTATAATTAAGTCACTAATGTTTGTAGTTTTTATTCCTACTCTAGGAATTATAATTTTTCTTTAATAATGAATTCTCCGTAAATGCACACATACAAATTTTCCGATATTTGCCTTGAGAAAATTTATATTTCTTTTTTTTTTTTAAAATATACAGGTGCATAAGTAAATATCATTTATTATTTATATTATTTCTCGATAATTTTCAGTGAATAAAACAGATTTTAATGTGGGGAACTTGCATTATTTTCTAAAGCAGACAATTTCTGTTAGAAAAAGCGCGAAACTTTTTGGTTAACTTTCCTTGGCTTTTATAATATGTCTTTTAATTCTAATTTTTCTTTTATACCATGAAAAGATTATTAAATAAGGTAAAGCCAACAAATAATTAATTATTTCTTGGAAATTATTTATATTGCTTAGTTTAACAATAATGATATTTTCCGTGATCGCTGTAGTCAATACGGTGATCTCGAACTTTAGCATAAGATAGCACATTTTGAGTATAAAAAGCTTTAAAATAGGTAGAGCAATAGAAGCTTATGGATGTCTTATCAAAATATTTTAGCTAGACATGATTTTGTTAAAATCATACTTGAATTATATTTATTTCTGCAATAAAAAATATAAAAATTTGTTACCGAATTTGAGCACTGCTTCCTCTTGTAAAACTTATGTCAGACTAGATTTTTCTACAAAATTTAGCGGTCTTCTTTTAGCAACCTCTTACAGAAAAATCGTTATTTAATTATACATAAATAAAGGAAAGGAAAAAAAAACTTATTACAGTCATATATTTCCATATGATTTTAAATGGATTACAAAGTAATTTGACAAATAATGAAAAATAATAAATATCTTTCAATAATAATGCTTATTATTGATGTATAATTTTGTATACATTATTATCTAAATAATTTAAAAAAAATTACCAGAAGTTATTGTGCTTTATGATAAGACACTCATCTACTCTCCCCTCTACCCATCCAAAATCAATTACTGTTTCTGAGATGTGCTTTTATACTATATTAAATTGCTCTTATTGCTAACATATTTTAATTAAATTATTTATGCTCTTCTTCAAAATGACATTGGATTACCAAATTTATTAGTTATTTGCTTAAAACACGTTAAAGTGAGTAAATAGCATACTTTATTAATCACTTAATATTATCATTATTTTACTTTTTATTTCCTAGAAAAGGATTGCATTGTTTTCCTGTGGAAATAATGCTAAACAAACCAAGTGTCAATAACACTAGGTTACAATATATATATATATATAATGATATGTAAAATAATTTAACAAATTCCGATTAAAAATAATAAAATTAAATAACAAAATGTTTTAGTAAGATGCTTCTTCTTTATTCAGTTATAAATATTAAAATAAATTTTACAACTTTTTTTCATTATTAACTAATTATCATATGTACTCAAAAAAAGAAAATAAATCAAATTTGAAATTATTCAACATCTTGCTGTGAATTATTAATTGCTGTTTTTGTTGGCATAATATTGTGTTGAATTTCTTCAATCTCTTGCATAATATTTCAGCAAAACACTTGTTTTTATTGCAATATTTTTTCTAAATTGTATTACATAAAAAACTCATGTAAATAATTAACAATATTTTATGAAAAAAAAACAATATTTTTTAAAGCATTATTAATCATTTAAACCATTACTCAATAACAAAATCAAAAATATTGTTTAAATGCTAAAAGTAATATATATATATATTTAGTTTTTGAGATTAATTCATTGCAACTATTTATTTAAATATAATTGAATAGCTCTCTCGCGTCAGTAAATGACAATTCCTAAAAAAATTTAAGTTTGTATTCCTTCATATATATTATAATGATTGTCTACAATGCATTTTTTAGAAGGCATGAATTTATTTAATCAATCAGAAATTTACTGCTAAATGTTTTACATCTGACTAACATATATCTGGCGAATATAATATTACTTTCAGTTTTAATCTTGCTGATGTTGATTTAAATTTTAATATGTAATATACAATAATTTTTAGTGCTAAATATTTAGTTGTAATATGTCAATACCACTGTTTATTTTAAATATAACTGGATAGCCGTCGAGCTTCAGCAAAAGACAACGTATTTACCTTTAAAAAATACCATTAAACTTTATTCAAGTTTGACCTGTATACATTTTTTTTTAAAGTTTTAATCTTACCAATGATGTTTTAAATTCTAATAATATATTGTAACTGTCATATTTGTGCATTCACGCATCAAAATCCAGAGTTCTAACAAATTACACTAAAGCTGAGATCTCGAATCCGACCATACTTCAGCTCCTTTACCAGCGCTCCGTGATTTATTATCCTATAGATGACATATATGAAGTTACACTCGATTTCAATTTAATTCGCGAGCCAGCATAGAAAAGGGTGGAACATGAGAGTCGGTAATGACCGATAAATTACTAATAATATTAACAAGCACACACCTATGGCTACATAAATAAATGATATAAATTAACACATTAATACTAACTTGGATTGCTTTGGAATGATTTGAAGTGGACTGCAAGAGATAACACTAAGCAGTATTATAATTTAAATATCTTTAATATACAAAATAAACAAATTAATTAATATAAAAACAAACAGGAATCTCATCTTTAAAAATGCACTTAGATATATTATTATTATAGTTTGTTAACTGTGATTAATATTCATGCCTCTAGATCTGTTAAGCCAACTATTCTGAGTTTACTATAAAAAACTAAATCTGATGGAGATGATATATGACAAAACATAATTTTTTCAAGCTAATATATACATCACGAGCAATAAATATGCACTATATACAGATTCCTTAAGTAAAGTAGACTCCACATTCAGACTAATGCTGAAGTTTATAATAATAGGGTCAAACAAACTGGTGACTGTAGCAGAGCTTCTGATACTATGATTCTAAATTACTAATAAGGTTGTGGTACAAATGTATAATTATCCATGGAATTCAGTACCAAGTACTCGATATCTTTGGACTGTACAACTTGCTAGCATAATGGAACATTAGTTCAGGTATCAGAGAAGCTTTAAATTTAGTTTCTAGATTCTCATGTTACAGTTCTAAGGTCTTATCAAAACTAAATAATGAGGTGGCATATGGCCATAAGCCCATTTTAATAAAGAAAGCATAGCAAGGTGCAAATACATACATAGTGTTTAGTAAAAACACATTTCGTCATGCTTATTAAAGAATATTAATCATAAAATTAAATTTAAATCTTAATGTGCAAAATACTATAGTTTCATTAAACAGGCTAAGAGTGGTTTCTCTAAAGCAATCTAGTTTAGAAATATTAAATCTGTATAGTCATCTAATAAATTAGGGAGGAGGAAATATATTTTGGAGTTTAATCAATAATTACTAATATGCTCTTAAATATTATCCCTGCCATAATTTAAGTAATATATTAACAATTTTCAAACCTTAATGATAATCTAGTACATAATAGCTTAAATATATATACATGTATAACGAGTGTGTAGTAGTCTGTTGTTATATGTAATAATAGATTCCAAAACAGAGATTTATGTTTGCTAAAAAAAACCAGCATGAAATATTTTACCGGAGAGCTTCTAATTGTCCCTATCAAAGTTT
Source organism: Epiperipatus broadwayi (assembly GCA_028023455.1). Classification (NCBI taxonomy): domain Eukaryota; kingdom Metazoa; phylum Onychophora; class Udeonychophora; order Euonychophora; family Peripatidae; genus Epiperipatus; species Epiperipatus broadwayi. The sequence continues at coordinate 3,337,924 of JAQFVV010006245.1, read as the reverse complement.
ACTAAATTACTCTGTTTTGAATTATAGCATATCATAGCATATCAATTTAAATAAAATAAAATAACATAAAATAGAGTAAGCATGGCTGCAGATTAGAAGAGTTAACTAATAACTAATTACAGTTATTACATTTAAGAGAAGCTATTTAAAATTACATTTATATTCATTTTTAATATAGGCAAGATTGTTACAGTTAGAAGTTTATTTTAGAGTTACATTTAAAGATTTATAATTATATAGTTTAATTTATTGAAGAATTATTTAAAGTTTATGATTTTATAAATGTTCATTACAGATAGATAGCTTAAAAAATTTATTAAGAATATTTTAAATGAAGATTTATAGAACTCTGCGGAGAAGAAATATTACCAATCTTCTTCTAGGCTGAGTTGTTCAGCATTTAAATAGGCAGTGACACTGTTGAATAGGTTGTTCTCCTGATACCTTCTTTGCAGCTGGTAGGACTGGTCTCTTCCATTCACAGTGATGATGATGACTTGCAGCAGATGGAAAGTCACCATTCTTCCAAAGGAAAAGGGCAAAGATGGGGCTTCCTAGTCAATTATATTAATTTTTAAAATGGGTGTAGTTTCCAGCAGCAGCTACTTTACTACTTAATAGAGAGGGCATTCTGAGTGCTAAAATTTGAGGTTTTTATATTAGTCTTCTGATACCCCCCTCAGAAGTCTATTAACTTGTTTACAACCTTAAAATTTAATCTTTAATTTTAACATCTTTTAAATTTTACATTAGCACATCAGTAAGAACAAAAGGCAACTTCTAGTGAATTTAAAATAATTCTGTTTGGATAATTTTGCTTTGTCCAAAATATATTTTAAATTTGTTACTTTAAAAATCTGTTTTTGACCTTCATGCTAGTCTAACACAGATGCATGTGGCTTGATACTTTTACCAAGATTTATTCAATATTTTAAAACAATTGTTTAGCGTAAACATTCTCCTATATATGTATTATTGTAACCTCTGGAATTGAAATTATATGTGTCTTAAATGAAATAAGAATAAATTCTTATATTAAATTTATAACAAATTAAAGATTTAAAATATAATATAATTGCGTTGTAAAACTTTTAAATCTATCACATTACAGCTTCATTTGCATATACATAAGTGCACTAATACATATATAATGATGTTTAATAAGCATTTATTTTATATAGTGCTATGTTTATAATTGTAATATATTCAAAGATCAGCCTTTCAAGCTATTGTGCATGCGCTTTTTATGAGGGTTAATAATAAATGAATACTTTCATTCCCAACACAAGATATAGTATTTATGAAAGAATAAAATGAATACACTTATTCTTTCCAACTCAAATGCTTATATATGAGCAAATCTTAAGTACTGGAAATGAAAGCATGAGGATAAAACACTCACTTTAAATTACTGTTTACGATATCTGAATGAATGATGTCAACGAAATTATCTGGAATTTACTAAATGTCACTCTCAAAAAAAATTAAACATTTAATTTATCATATAAAATATAATTAGATATACATATTATACATAGTTATACATATATACATGAATATATATACACTTGTCTAGGTTTAAACTCAAAATAAATACTACTATGAAATATAGTAAGTGAAGCGAGATATGTGTCAATGTATACCATTTCACTATAATAGATAATAATTTACAGTGCTAAATATTTAGATACATCATCATTTACTGAAGATGGCAGGATATTCAATCATATGTAAATAAATAGTTGCAATGAGTTAATCTCAAAAACATTACATCTAAATATTTAGCCTGTAAATTATACATGAGAGTATAAAACAATATGTAAAACATACTATATTCAACAAATAAATATTTTATAGGTGTTGATTTTAGATATAAAAAATGATCCTAATTTATATAATATTAATCTGATAATGATTAAAATAACAGCATTGGAAAAAATTATTGCAAACATAAGATTAATAAATTCATTATACAGAATAAATAATAAGATCAGAAATAATACTTCAGTAGTATCAGATAAAACATGTCAGTTGAAATAGCATTATTTGAAGAAAGCAACAACAATAATATAATAATCAACAAAACAATCAAGAATACTATTAATAAAATTACCACATAATAACAAAAATGGGACTATATTTCTACCATCCAATGTAGCAGCAAAACAGAAGAATCAGTGTTAAGACAGTGAGCACACACAGAAAACACCCATTACAAAAAGCACTAACAATACTAATATAGTAACAAGAGCAGCAACTACAGTATGACAAGCAAGATTAATTACGTCAGATATATTGATTTTCATTTAGGTAATTGTTTTTTGAAAGAATTCATGTTTAAATGTCTTATATTTTGCTTACTAGTGTAAAGAATACATTTCCTTCAATAAAATCTTCTCAAAATAAAATATTATTCTAATATACAACATAAAATTTAGTCAAAAGTACTGATTCTAATACAAAAAAGACTTTATTGAAATATTTCAGAAAATGAATGGTCATAAGTATAATTTCTAATATGTCTAATTTTCATAATAAGCATTACTTAGTTGATTAAAAAAAAAGTTGAAAATAATAATTAACCATGCCAATGTTGAACTGAAAATTTAAAGATCAAATTCTACCAAATAAAACTTAATAAAAAAATTTGACTGTTAGAATCTATATATTCAATAATTAAAAATAATCAATTTAAAACAAAATTGAAATAGACAACTCACTATAAATATAAAAATTATGTAATACATTAATCTGGCTTTCATTCCTTAATGAAACGTTTTCAAGATATTTACTTTTACACAATCACATGTGATGTGACACATTATGGCTTCTCTTTTCTTGGCATCAGGAATCTCTCAGTCACTATGCCCAGAAAAACCTGTTAACTTCCTTACCTTCCCTTTCCATCCCCCACCCTATGTTTTCCTATATTCTTCTCTATCCTGCTCCATACCATTTCCACATTATCTTTGTCCATTCTATGGTCTTTATATCTAAATCCCCCTTATCTTTTTCCAAACCCAGTGTAAAAATGAAAACCCACATTCTCTATAATCACTTTGTTTATATTTATTTTCCACAACTTCATTATTTGTACCTTTCTGCTTCTAGGCATTTATATACAATTAACAGATACCTAATATTTTCCATGCTTTCCTTACATAACTTGCAGACTAAATCACTCACATTTATCCATTTATGTGTATATTCCCTTATTGCTAACAATCTTGCTCAGACCTTAAACAGTAAACTACTTCCTTGATATTATCACAAATTAGCTTATACCCAATATTCTGCTTACTTCTACATATATTTAAACTTGTTTTACTCTCCATACTAGTTCTCTATCTCTCCAACTTACTATTTTTATAAATGCAGTTATTCTTTTATCCCATTCCTTGTCACTATAACATTCAACAATTCTCATAACATAATCATCCCACCTTTTGTATAATTATACTGACATAAAGTCTTCATCCAAATCTTCTGCATATCTACTATCTTTTTCATTGATCTTGTTGCCTGTCCATTACTCATAACCCAATTAAATACTATTTTGATTATTCTCTTATTATCCATAAATTGCAATCTACTGAACATTTTCATTTTGCTTTTTGCATCTCTCTACTCCCCTCAATGGACATTATTTATTCATTACATTACAATAAATATAATTATAAAAATACATGCATTAATATTATAATATATATATATATATATATATATATATATATATATATATATATATATATATATATAATTAAACTTATTACAGTTCTTTTTTCCCCATAATATATATATATATTTACAAATAAACTAAAAAAACAATAATAATCATTTCTTTTTATTTTTAAAATTATAACTCTAAAGTTTCCAATAATCTAACAATGCCCACCCCCCCTAATTGTAATGTATCTCTAACCATATTTGCACATTTGTGTTACTTTTCTTGAATATACAGAGTTTCATAACATTTCCGTTCCTTGTAATTTTTAACATACTTTGTTACCTAAATATTTTTTCCCAATTCATTTTATGTCTGGTATCCAAAAAATATATACATGGCAGCCTTTCCTGTCTGACCTATACATATCATATTGCAGAGGTCACAACTAATTTTATAAACCAACCCTATCCTATATTTAATATTTTCAATCATTTTTGAGTTACACATCCATTTCCCAAAATATTTACTATTTTCCATTCTAAATTAATATAAAAATAGGATGGATAATATTAAAAATAGGGTAGAATTGGTTTATAAAATTAATTGCAACATTTACAATATATATATATATATATATATATATATATATATATATATATATATATATATATATATATATATATATATATATATATATATATAGGTCAGACAGGAAAGACTGCAATAATTAACAGAAAGGATATAAGATCAAGGCCATATAAGCATTTTTTGGATACTGGACACAAAATGAATTGGAAAAAAATATTCAGGTAATAAAGTATGTTAAAAATTACAAGAAAATAAAATGTTAATACCATTAAACCAATAAGCTAATGCACTAGTGCTTTGTAGATGTCACTATTAAATGAATACTCCCACTTTTTCAAACACAAGATAAAGTCTTTGGAAAAAGATGGAATGAAACCATCTATCTTTTCGACCCAAACATATATGTATGGGCAAATCTTAAGTGTTTGAAAATGAGAGTGTGAAATTGTTAATTGATCACTTTAAATTACTTTTTTACTACATGAATGAATGAACTTTGGGGTGAAAAGATAGATGAATTCATTCTATCTTTTCCCAAAGACTTTATCTTGTATTTGAAAAAGTGGGAGTATTCCTTTATATAGTGACATCTACAAAGCACATGTGCATTAGCTTATTGGCTTATTGGTATTACAGTTTATAAAAACATTGCACTATATAAAATAAATGTGTTGTTTACATATGTTTAATTTAATAAGAATGACTTATCGTAAAGTCTAAAAATTTCACAACCATCATTCATTCACATAGTAAAAAAGTAATTTAAAGTGATCAATTAACAACTTCACACTCTCATTTCAACACTTAAGATTTTTCTATATATATACATTTGGGTCGAAAAGATAGATAGATTCATTCTATCTTTTCCCAAAGACTTTATCTTGTGTTTGAAAAAGTGGGAGTATTCATTTATATAGTGACATCTACAAAGTGCATATGCATTAGCTGATTGGGTATTAAAGTTTATAAAAAAACATTGCGCTATATAAAATAAATGTCTAGTTTACATAAGAAAAGAAAATGTTATGAAACTTTGCATATTCAAGAAAATTTAAACAAATGTGTAACATGATTAAAGGTTCAACACAATTAGAGGAGAAAATGAGCATTATTAGATTATGGAAAACTTTAGAATTATAATTTTAAAAATAAAAGAAAGGTATTATTATTATTGTTTTTTTTTTTTAGATTTGTAAAAATATATATATTATTGGAAAAAAAGACTGTAATACCTATGTGTATTTTATTAATTATATTTAATGTATGTATTTTAATAATTATATTTATTATAATAAAAATGAAATATAAATAATATCCATTGGGGAAGTTTCTGTAGAGTAATTGATCATGTGATTATGTAAAAAGAAATATTTTGAAAAGATTCCATTAAGGAATGAAAGATTGATGTATTAATTAATTTTTTTTATTTATAATGAGTTGTCTATTTCAGTTATGTTTTAAATTGATTATTTTTAGTTTTATATATAGAAGGCAACATTATGAACAAATTTTAACAGTGAAATTTTATCATTTAAAGTATATTCAGAAATATAGAAAGGCAAAATGAAAAGGTCATAAAATCATTACATTTTCCAAAATAGAATTTGCTGACTGAACTAAAATTTAATGCACAAATATTTAAAGACATTTAAAGATATTATATTCTTACTGGAATTGAAACATCAGTTACAGAAAACAAAATATAAATATTTAAATTAATAACTTCAAAATTAATTTTGATTAAAATTAACTATAGATAAACAAATAAAAGATTAATCATAGAAAAAGATATTAGACACATTTTTTTTTGCTTATTTTTAGGAAGTATTTCTTTAAAAAAATACTGTAGACTGGAATTAGGATTATTAATAGAAATAATAATGATAAAAAATTTCAAAAGTTTTTTTTCATTTAGTATAATAGAGATGCTTTTATTGATGATTATTAGGTGTAAATGAAATCCAACATATGCAATCATTAAAATGAAATATACTATTTAGTTACAAAACTGAAATAATCTGTAAAATACAACTGCATAATGGAGATAGATAAAGCTGGTTGTGAAAAATGAATAATAATACTACCACAGTATATCTAAAAAAATCCAGTACTGCCAATAATATATGATCTTACAATTACACAAAAATATGATAGAAAAGATTAAAAGATAATAGAACTCATTTGTATTTATATATTGGACTATTTCCATTATCCAATATAAGTATTGAATGTTTTTGAAAAAATTTAACTTTATTTACATATTCCAAATACATTCAATTGTTAGTAATAGCACACAGGTTAGTATATGCACAACATTTTGAGAGGTTTCTAACAGTTGAATGTATTTGGAATATTTTATAAAGTTTAATTTTTCTAAGACATTCAATGCTTATATTAGATGATGGAAATAGTCCAATATATAAATACAACTAAAACACCACCATCACAAACCTTCAGGAAAGCACAATAGACCTATTTGTTTTATAACTATTTTAAAATTTTTATAACTTTAAAAAAAATATGTTTCATGATCAAAAAATCAAATAGTATTTAGATATAGATTTAATATCATAGATTATTTACACATAGTAAATTTTATTGATTATATATATTTTATGATTCAGTTCACATACTTCAAAAAAACCTCAAAACATTAAAAGACCTAATATTAAAATTATTGTGAAAATTGAAAAAAAAAGGCATTTTTCCAATAGTTATATGAAAATAAAATGAAGTGTATACTAAAATGACTTGATTTCTTTAAAATTAATTTTTGCACTTTTTAAAGATTTTCAACATGTAGGTTAAAAAGCAACACACACACACATATATATATATATATTACCTTAGATATGTAAATAATATTTTTTAAAGCTGATGATTACCTAACAAGAATTTGTGAAATATAATTAGTAAGTTTGAAAATAAATTATAATAAAATTAATATAATATTAAACCGTCACATCTTGCATTAAGACATTATAGTTATGGAGGAAAAAATGAAAGGCAGATAATTATATTTGTATAGATTAGATACTACCATCAAAAGCAGATATAAAAAAAGAATTAAAATGGCATGAGATTATTAAATGACTTAATGATTTGCTTTTACAAATCATTCTTTTATATGTAAACTAAAAAGTTTATAATCATTGTTACTGCTTTGCATTTGAAATGTAGGGTACTTACATATTTTACCTTCATTCTCTTTGCGGGACATTTTTTGGTTAATTAGTCATTTTCAGTGGCTTCCAAGTGTTTGTTTGTTTGTTTTTTCGGTACTTGTGAATAATTCAACCGATGACGTTTTTGACTTACCGATTTCCCTTCCGGTAGACATCAACATTTTTTGCATGACAATGTTGTCATGGTAAAGTGACTGGTGTGATTAATCCATCAGAGAGTCAATTTTTTTTTTTCACCCGCGAGATTTAAATTTCATAGAGAGGTTTGGGAAATTTTTTGATTTTTCTGTCTATTGCGATTTTGCTATCCACGGCATCACAGTTACTTTTTTGAGCTGTTAATTCGGGTAAAGTGTTTTATTTATCTGTTTATTTTAAATTTACAAAAATTTTTTGTTAATATTTCTACAATTCTCAAACTTCTCCAGTAAAGTGTTTTTTATTTAGCTGTTTATTTTAAATTTACAAAAACTTTTTGTTAATATTTCTACATTACGTTTTTAATGTGTAAATAATTTGAAATAATTTTTTAAATCAATTTTGCAATATGCAGTACGTTTTAAAAATTACCAAATGCATGTAAAAGTGCGGCGTTTTCTGGATGCCATTAATACCAGATTTGCATTAGATCGCGTCTTTTTTATTTAGGTGTTTATTTAAAATTTACAAAAAGTTTTTGTTAATATTTCTACAATTCTCAAACTTATTTACAAAAAATATTTGTTAATATTTCTACAATTCTCAAACTTACATTGAATTACGTTTAATGTGTAAATAATTTTCAATAATTTTTTAAAACAAATTTTGAATATATATTACCAAATGCATGTGATAACAAGGATGCCATTAATGCCAGATTTGCATTAATTCGGGTAAAGTACTTTTTGTTAATATTTCTACATTACGTTTTTAATGTGTAAATAATTTGAAATAATTTTTTAAATCAATTTTGCAATATGCAGTACGTTTTTAAAATTACCAAATGCATGTAAAAGTGCGGCGCCATTAATACCAGATTTGCAATAGATCGCATCTTTTTTATTTAGGTGTTTATTTAAAATTTACAAAAAGTTTTTGTTAATATTTCTACAATTCTCAAACTTATTTACAAAAAATATTTGTTAATATTTCTACAATTCTCAAACTTACATTGAATTACGTTTTAATTTTATTTTTAATTTCTGAATTATATCATACAGCTATGAGAGTAATACAATGTCTGATATACGTGTACGCCGGGCCTGCGCCCCGACAAAAACATCCGGAGGCCCCCCCGCCAATTCCAGCGCTACGCGCTGCTGTATTTTAAAACTGAGAATAATATTTTGACGCATGCATGTACATTTTTTTTTTTAGTATTTGCCTGTGTCAGATATTTTTCATTTTTGAATATTTTTTAGCATGTGACCTGGATAATTCAACCGATGACGTATTATCAGTCTACAATTGAATTATGTTTTAATTTCATTTTTAATTTCTGAATTGTTTCATACAGAAAATTATTTTTCGTAATTTATTCCGGTAAACTGTTTATTTTAAATTTACAAAATCTTTTTGTTAATATTTCTACAATTCTCAAATTATTTTTCGTAAATTCATCATCAATTATAAAAACTTTTTGTTAATATTTCTACAATTCTCAAATTATTTTTCGTAAATTCATCGGCAATTATAAAAATTACAGGGTGCGACGCCATTAATACCAGATTTGCATTAAATGACACCATTAATACCAGATTTGCATTAAATCGCATCTTTTTAATTTAGCTGTTTATTTAAAATTTATAAAAAATTTTTGTTAATATTTCTACAATTGAATTACGTTTTAATTTAATTTTTAATTTCTGAATTGTATCATACAGAAAATTATTTTTCGTAAATTCATCGGCAATTTTTAATTTCTGAATTATATCATACAGAAAATTATTTTTCGTAAATTCATGGGCAATTATAAAAATTACAGCTATGAGAGTAATACAAGGTATAGGTGTATGCCAAGCCTAACGGCTTGTCAAAAACACAAAGGGCCCCCCTGCCAACTCCAGCGCTACGCGCTGTTTTTTATAATTGAGCATAATATAGGGTGGTTTTATAAATTAGAATATAGTTTTTTCTAAATTATTTTGACACATGCATGTACATTTTTATTTATTTTTTTTTCACTATTTGCCTGACCTGCATCAGATTTTTGCCCCCCCTTTTTTTTTGTTTTTTATCACGTGACCTGCGTCACATTTTTTTTCTTTTTTTTATGTTTAACTTTTTTTTTAAATTTTTATAATTTTGCCATGTTTTTTTGTTTTTTACCATGTGATCAACCGATGATGTATTACCCTGAAGGCATATCGGTCTAATGTTACGTTTTTTAACGTACCGTGTTCACGTGATCTGCGGACACATTTTAGCGATTACATGTGTCCGCAAATCACTTGGAGACGTTATATTAAAAATTGCAAGATTAGACTGATATGCCTTCAGGGTAATATGTCATCGGTTGAATTATACACAAGTACTGTTTTTTCAAAATTATTTTATCGAACATGTGTTACTTATGAAATTTAAAATATATTAAGAAAATAAATATAAATTCATGTTAACTTTAAAAAATAATTTTATTATAAATACCATTCACAATATTTAGTGAATTTTTTTTTTTTTACATACAAACTGGTAATATGTTATGAACATTGTCATAATTTTTTTAATGTTTGCCATAGCATTTATTCAAGCTGGTGGTTAATTATTGTTTCAAACCTTTTCAAAAATGATTAAAATTTGGAAATTTACCAGTGACAGAAAAAGATGCAGTGAAGTATTTTCAAAATTATGGAATAATAATGCCTGCACAAAAAGTGTGTGCTAATGGGTATGATATGAAACTTTATGTGCAAACAGAGATAATGACAGTGTAATCCCAAAATGAGTTTGAAGCTAGTATTCTTTCATCATGTTTTTTATTTTGTTTATTACAGTTATATTAAATTTTATTTAATTACAATTGTTTGGAGTTTTATGTAATTTATTGTGTTTTTATAATTATCTTTAAAAAGAATCAACAAAATATTTAATATGATAATCATTTAAAAAACAATACAAATCAGTAATATTGTTTAAAATACAATGCCCCCCAAAATGGATAATTAACCAAAAAACACCTGGCAAAAAAAGTGAAGGAACAATACTTAAGTACCAAATATAGAACTTGATTTTTTAAATGGCATCAAGATTCAATTTATCAGGCTTTTAAAAGCATAAATGATAATCTAATGATAATTAAAAAAGGAGTGAAAGAAAGAATGAATATCAAAGCCAGAGTATTCTTAAGTTGTTATTATAAACTTAAAAAATTTAAATGAAAATGGATTGAAAGACATCAAGAATAGACAATGATTATTTAACTAAAACAATTTTTAATTGAATATCAATAAATAAAAAGCATATTCAGAGAATCTACTTGAATGTGAAATGATTAGTATAAAACATTTTTTATCAATATATAAAAAAGAGAGATTTGTGAAAAAGTATTGGTTAAATTTTTGTGTCAGGATGTATTACCAATAATTAATAATACATTCAAATGTAGACTATGGGTAAAAACAACTACTTTGGTAATTAAAACCAGATTAACACAATAAAATGGTGGAAACATAATAGATGAAAGTAATAACAGAATTAAATCTAAATAAGTGTTTTTGGTAGAAATAACAATATTAAAAAAAATATGCTTATATTTGAAGAAAAGATTTTTCCTTATGAATTTGAGTCCTGGACACTTAACAAAAGAGCAATGCAGAGACTTTAAACCATTCAACAAAGTATGAAGAGATTTATGTTAATAGTAATAAAAGGGAATTAATTAAAAGCAAAATATCTGGGTGAGAAAACAAACAAGTATCACTGATCACTGAAAGAATTAAAAGACTAAACTGAAATTGGGCTGCATATATTCCTAGAAGAGATGATAATAGATGAAAAATTAAAGTCTTAAACTGAATCCCAAGAGATTGTAAAAGATCTAGAAAAATATCATATGTAAGATGAATGAATAAAATAATAAGTTTGATGGGTGCAATATGAAGAAAAAAAACTGTGGATTGGAGAAACTGGATTAAATTTGGGAAGACATTTATTCTGCAATGGATTAATAATGGTTGAAAATAATGATGATGATATTATAATATGTTGGACTATTTCCACCATCTATCATAAAATGTTGAATGTCTAGAAAATTCTAAATTCTATTTAAACTTTTCAAATACAAATAACTGTTGTAATAATAGATAACTAAACAACACATGTTAGTAGATTACACATCATTTCAAGTGGTATTATTCTCTACCCTTCTTCAGATATTGTTAGCCTGATCAGTGACAATACTAGCATAGAATTTTAAGGCAATGCTCTAACTAACTGAGCTATTCTGTTAAAGGCAACAGTCAGTAAAAATTTTATAGAGTTAACTACGAGGATTTGTTCAAATCCTCTCGGTTGCTCCATTTTTTTTAAGATTTAAAATTTTGCAATAAATAATAAATGAAATTATATGAATAAATGACTATGCCTTATCAAAGAAGTCTTTACATTAAACCTAATTTTATTTTGGAGAAAAATATTACAAACAGTAAATTATTTTGCAGTTACTATGCAACATATCATAAAAAGGATAAAAAAATATAATTTAAATCTTCTTTAAAATATACAACTGATTCAGAGAGAAAAACTTTAAAAAAAGATAAAATATATTTAAAAATGATAAATGAATGATCAATCTAAGCCATATAGAAATAAATTAAAAGCTTGAAGCAATCAAAAAGTTAACACATTGATTTCTATTTATAAACCATATTTAAAAAAATAAATTTGATAAAAACTAAAATATTGTAAATTTATTATTCAAGAACATTGTAATTAAAGATATGAAAATTGAAGAGATTAAATAAATTACTTGATATGATTACATCTAATAAAATGAAGGGGGAGGGGATAAAAAGATTAAAACGGTTTAAACTATAATAGATTTAATATTATATTTAAAGAAAGCATTTTTTACATTTAAAAAGTTTCGCTTTTAATCTTTATGGCTTACATGCTTTATCTTCTTGTGAAAGGTGAATTATAAAGTTGTTAAATAATATTAAGATTATATGTGACACAAACAAGTGGAAATCACTTATATTAGGAATAATTAGAAAGGACAGAACAGAAAAAACTACTGATTTCAAATTCAGTCCAGCATTACTGACATAATTTCAAAAATTAAAAAAATAAGTATAATAATCAACTAGAGACATTTTCAAATAGACAGGAAAAAGTAATTAACATCCTCATCAAAGACCTATTTTGAAATGGGAAGATGAATAAATAATTATCTAGACAGTTATGGAGGAGAATACATTTTGATATATTTTTGCTGAGAATTACTGGAAAAACTCTTATTTTAGAGTGGATCAATGACTCAAAATTGATATAAAAATATAATGACATCAATCATGTGTAATTATGCAATTTGTAGGCCTGCAAGCAATAGCACATAGAACAAAATTAAAATTTCATCTGATAAAAGATAATAAACATTATTTAAAAAACGAAATTAGGACATAATAGAGGGAAAATCTGTTATAAAATTAACAAATATTTTGATTAATAGATTTTAAATGTTTTTTTTAAAATGGAAAATAATTTAGAAGTAGAATCACATTTGTTAATACAGTCTTATTTTTTAAGAATATTAATGACTTTTCTGAATTTCTTTGATGGTGAAGGTCAAATCTGGATAAGATTTTGATATTTGAAAAATCTATATTGTAATCAGTATACATAACATGAAAAAAAAATGCTGCTATTGATGAAAGTTATTTTATTGTGTTATATTCATCTCTCTTATCACTGATGCAAAAAATAATAATATTATAATCAAAACTATGGTTTCAATTTTTATTGTGGCCTAAAGAGTTTATGGAATCCAGCATAAAGTTTATAGAATCTCTTATGTAGGCATGAGTTATCATCACATCAGTGCAAAAAGAGAACATGATAAAGCAGTTATTATTTATAATTATCAGCACTATATTTCCATGTTAAGAATGTTGATCATAAAATAGATTTTTCCAAACATTATGTTTATGTACAGATGTAACCTTCATCTCTAAATAAAAATTGACGAATTTAAAGAAGCTCATTAATAAAAACATCTGTTAATTTTATTTTAGATTATTCATCTATTGTTATCCCTTCAGTTTCATATTTTACAAAATTTACTCTTATTTATTTACTGTATGGACTATTAATCTTATTTTACATGTTGTTTATTGAATGCTTTTTTGTAACTCCCCCCTCACCCTTTTAAGAAAAGGAACATTTTTATTCAGTTGATGGCACATCTGATCTTATCAAAACATAAGTACAATTATACTTTAATTATATATAGTTAAATTTGCATTTTATTCATTGGCCATGAAAATATTTATTTTAATATATACATTATGTTATGTATGTAATATTACCATTATTTTATTTGTGAATATTGAAGGTTCTTCCAACTGAATATCAATACTCAAAATCGAGAAAATTATTTTTAATGATACATTAGTAAATAAAATTTATACTTTTTTAAAATTATCTCCATTGTTCAATAATCTCATTGAATTATACTACATACATATGCATCCACACACACATATGCATGTATCTATAGAACTTCTATTAAAAGGAAGTCTCTTTGAATTTTATTAAAACCTGAAAAAATAAGATAGAGTTAATTCATGCTATGACTATTTAATTATTAATATGATAAATAATCATAGATGTTATGCATACAATCATGCAGCACCAAGCTTTTTGATTTATTAGTTTTTAATTCAGATTAAGATCTAAAAGACATTAGGGGTATTTTTGGTCACGTTCATTATAGTTTTTAAGTGAAACATTAAGAATATAGTGCATGTTTATCTCTTTGTATAGTAATATGCATTTTCTTTTAATATAAATGTATACTTATAATGTACAAAATAAATTATGATTTTTTTTTATATTATGGAGGCAATAAATTCATCAAATGAGACAATGGTTGGCATCCAAATCAGAAAAAAACAACAACTAAAAATCAACTAGATATGAATACAGGCTGTCATTTGATGTTGACATTTTATTTGATTAACATATAATTGTCAATTACTTTAAACTAAAAAAGAATTGTGAGACTAAGAATAAAAAATGTGTAATATTAAATGAGGAATTGTCAAACAATAGGAGAAGTGAAAAGAGAATGTGCAGGAATAATTGATAGAAAATTGAATAAATATTGGAAGCACAATAAAATGAGATTAATTATAAATAAAAGATAAAACAACATCATTGCAGAAAAACATGATATATCAAACAAAATATGTGAAATTAATTATTTGACTTAATGGTAATTATTAAATATAGAGAATTCCAATTTATGCTCATTGAAATCTTGTTCTTAAATAGAAAACTTTTATGTATATATATACAAAATGCTTTTGAGCAGACCAAATAACATTTTAAAATTATCATCAAAAATCTTAATGCTATAATAAAAAAGTATTATTCAGCATCAGCATTTTTAATTATTATCAATTTACGGTAGGATGGGGGTCTCTCCATGCTTTATCCAGTTTCTGAAATCTCTTGCCTCTCTTCTATCACATCAGTAAATTTCATTATTTTATCCATTCATCTATCTCACTTGTAGTATGTCTAGGTGTTTTCCAATTTCTTAGGATCCAGTTTAAAACTTTAACTGTACACCAATTTTTACTTTTTAAAAAATATTTAGCCCAGCATCAATCTATGAATTCTTTCAATAATGTCAATAATACCTGTTTGTTATCTCACCCATGTATTTTATTTTTGATCTCTTCTTTTTACTCCTAACATACATCTTTCCATACTTTGTTGAGTGATCTAGAATCTCTTTATTACTCTTCTGTTAAGTGTCCAAGACTCAGTTCTATAAATAAGAACTGGTAAATTACATTTATTAAAAAATCTCTCTTTCCAAATATATAGGTATATATGTTTTTAATATTAAGCTATTTTCATAAAAAGCAGTCCATTCAAGTTTAATTCTAAGATTAATTTCATCCATTATGTTTCCATAGGTCTTAATAATCTGCCAAAGGTTTTTACATTTGGTATTTTTCTAATTTTACCATTATCAATTTTTATTTTCTTCTTCTAAGAAAATCCATTGGACATTACTTTAGTCTTTTTTAGAATTTATCTATAATTATAAATTTTTACTTTCATCTGATAACTTTGGCAACATTTTTTGAAGCTCTGAAACCTATTTACAAATACAACTGCATTATCTACAGAATCTAGATAATTTAAATAATCTCCATTAATTTAAACTCCCGTACTTTTCAATTTAATGCAAAATTCTTGTAAAAGTGCTGTAAAAAGTTTTGGAGATGCAGAGTCACTTTGTTGTACATTCATCTCAATGTTAATCTTCTTAGTATTACTATATAATCTAATCATTGCTGCTGCATCTTGATAAATATTCTTCACAATATGACAATATTCTGTGTCTTCATCTTGATGATCCAATGCTTTCAAATGCTTTTCCATAAACTATAAATCCAAAGTTTAATGGAATCTCTAATTCATCAATCATTTCTGTAACCTATCTCAATACTTAGATGTAATGCACTGCGCTAAAATCACTTTTAAATCCAATTTGTTTTTTTCATTGGTTAAAATCCAGAGTTCACTGCAGACATTGTTGTAATTCTTCTATTTTCCTTATCATTTTTTTAAATATCATGTTACTATGGCATTCTTTTACTCATTTATTATACCTTTATTATTTAAATATTTGATATATAACTTTGCTGACAGTTTTATATTTCTTTACCTGCTCCTTTTAAGTTATCCATTATAATTTCATTATTTCCTTGAGCTTTTTCAATTTTTACAGATTTAATTGCATGTCTCATTTCTTCATTTAAAATGCTGGATAATTCAAAAGATATAATAATTGTAGTACATGTTTTGCTTTTCTTTTTTTAGTACTCTATAATTCATCACATAACTTTTCCACATATTTCAGGATGTCATTTCTCTTTTTAATAATAATTTGATCTTTTCTTCTTAATGCAAAAATAAGTTTTCTATCAATATCAGGATGTCATTTTACACTTTTAAGTCTTTTATTTTCATTTATAGCCTCTCTTGCTAATTCAGAATTATATTTCCTTATATCATTATTAAATATTTTTCTAAGCATTAGATATTCAATTCTTCTTAATTAATAGTTTTTACATACTTTATTTTCATATTCCTTTTTTTCATACATTGTCTTGTCTTAATAGAACATTTAATAATTATTTGTGACTTTTTTAATGAGTCATTTTATTAGTGTAATTCATTTTATTTGCATCTGAACCAGATCAAAATCCTATTAATATTTTAAAACTTTTTTGCAAATTTTAATTTAAATTCATTGGAATGCTTCTGAAATTTAGGAATATCAAATGTGAATACCGTTTTTCTTAATAATATTTGTCTCATTAGTTTTGCATGAACATGTAATTTACATCTAATTAAACAATGATCACTTCTGTGTCAAATGTATTAAGAGCATTACAATCTTAAAATATATATTTTTTATTATCAAGATATAAGCTAATTTTTTAGTATCTTCATTTGAATGCTTCCAGGTTCATTTTCTTTAGCTCTTTCTTTTAAATAAAGAGTTCATAATGTACAGTTCTTGTTTTCTGAGAATACATGTCTCTGTCCTATATCATTTTTATCATCATAATCAAATTTACCCACAGCACTTTCATCTTTTAATAATTTACCACTTCTAGCATTAATGTCTTCCATGACAATTTTAAAATGTTGTTTTCTGTAATCATAAGCATGTTGTACATCTTTATAAATATATTTCTTCATTACAATGCTATCTTATTAGGGTATAAATCAAACTTATTTGCATTTTGTATTTTTCATTAAGTTAAAAAAACGAATCCTGTTCCTCTGTTTGATTCATCATCAATCACCATAAATATAGTTTTTACATTTTTATTTATAATAAATCCCACTCCACTTGTGCTTCCAATATTTTACACTCCCCACTTTTAAAATCAATTTTACTTTAATCTTTTTTTTTAACTTCACAAAGTTCAAAATGTCCTATTTAATGTGTGACAATTCTTCTTACAATTCAAGCAATCTTTTTTCTTATGAAAGTGATATACAGTTGTAAGTACCTAAATAAAAGATCATCATTAAACGAAAACCTGGATTTGCCACCAGGGAATTTTTAGTCTCTCTACCTTTGGTAGCTAACCATTGTTTGACTGAAGACTTTATGTAATCTCTGGGAAATACAGGTCATAATTTAGTTTTGTCTTTCATGATTGTAAATACCTTTTAAAAAATTCACTTGGAGATACACATTCATTCTGACTTCAAGAAAACGTATCTGATATTTATCATTCTGACTTCAAGAAACCTCAACTGATATTTAACTTAAGAGCTATCAGGCAACTGAGATAAAAGTCAATGGTGATTCTTGATCTTAAACTCAAGAGATAAAAAGATAATAAAACAGTTTTGATGTATGTTGGTGAGCGTCTCATATATGTTCTTATATTACCCACAATCATATAATAATAACAGCAGCAATGTCAACAATGTATAGAATGGAAATTGGATATTTGCATTGCTTGGTTCCTTTAGGTCTCACAAATAAATTAAAGGGTTTCCTTTCTGATGCCAGAAAATCACTAGAAAGATAAAAATTCTGTGAGTAAATTGAAATACAGAGGCGTAAAACCCAGATTTGTGAAGTTTGAAGGAAAAGGTACATTATTAATTTTTTTATTTTTACAATATAGATTAAAGTAAATGAACATGGAAATATTCAAATAAAAAGCACAACAGATTTACATTATGTATGTTAAGGCTTAACTTAAAAGATTCCAAAATGAACGTAATTGTTGTTTAATGATATATAAGATTTATCTTAATACAAAAATAAAAAGACAGAAAAATTAAGAGAAACAGTATTAACTGTTGATTGCTTTAATCATGACAAATTTAAAACTTCAGAATTATTTCAAAATAATGACAGACTTTGAAAATGGGTCAGACTTGATTGACATTAAAGGAAGAAAATAATAAATACTATATTAAAAACAGTCACAAACAACACAAAAAGCCACATTTCACAAAACAGTTTTAATTTTGCAAGCTAATGTATGCAGAGGAGAAGGAATATGACAATATTTTTAAAAAAAATATTTTTAAAAATTGAATATCTGAAATTTTATAAAATGTTACAAAGAATAATTAATAGTTAATGAGGACATAAAATATAACTTAAAAGGTGCACTAAAAAAAAATTACAGAAAAGAGGGAAAGTCTTAGAACTATATACATCTTAGTTTTAAAAAATTATTTCAACAATAACTATGAAAAAAGCATACCATAACTAAAATTAAACATGATATTATAAAATGTGAGGAAGAATTCTACAAAAATTATACCTTATATAACATAGAGGACAAAAAAAAAATCAGTTTTAAATGAAAAAATGGGGCATGCGTTAAATATATGAACAATTAAAAAAAAACCAGGGATGAGTTTAGATATTTTAAAGATGCTGGTGAAAAAAGTAGAAAAAAATATTGATAAAGGTATACTAAACTAATGGGGAAAAATATAATAATTATATATTTAAGAAAAACAAAAATAACATTTTTATAAATTATAGATATATCAGTGTTCTGTCAATTTTTTGTACAATATTAACTGAGATTATTACAAATCCTGTACAATGATTCTTGAACTCAAGCTAATCAAAAAAAAAAAAAATTGAATTTAAAATTGTCAGTTGAAAATTTTTGTATTAAATTTTAATTATAAAAGTGATTTTGATTCTAAAGATTTTCTGCTATGATTAAAGTTTTAGAGCATTGTCAAAAGTTGAGGATGTGGGAACATTTCTAAAAAATAATTATCAAAATACAATAACAGTGAGAGATAACATAGTTGTCATGAAATTAGATGAAATGATTTTACATTATCAAAATGCATTGTAATAATTTCACAGGCAGTGTTTTGTAATTAAAATGAAAAGCTAGGGAATTAAAATAAATGTTTGTTACTTAAATTATTCAAAATTTACTTAGATAACATGATTATTTTCACAATAGTACATCAAATATTCTAATTTTTTACAAAAGCATATCAAATAAAAATCAAAGAAATAGGACAAAAAGATAAATATTAAAAAAAGGACCAAAGCAGTGCTTGTAGCTTTTCAAAAAAGGTAAAAAGTGATAGTATAACTAAAAATATTTAAATCAAATTATCAATGTAGATGACAATATAATTGGAAAAAAAAATATTCCAGGTAGAATTAAACTATAATGGACTTTTAGACATACGCTAGAGAATATTTCTAATGGGTCATGATACAGTAGAAGGAAATGGGTCCAATTGTCTAATTGCTATTGTAGCTTACTGTATCAGTTTGAAAATCTGTATGTATAATAAGAAAAAGTAAACTTGGTTCAGATTTACTATTTGTAAATAAGAGCTGAGTTATAATAGTCAATCATCTAGAGTCATAGATCACATGACCCTATCTCTTAAGCTTGTAAGTTATAAACAATGAGGATTACTTGAATTCCTTTACACAAGCTTACTGATAATCTTAGCCAGAGCCTTTTTGCACTAAAATATCTCTGCCAGGATCCCCCACCCCAAACCCCTGTCCATGGTTTCAAGCTTTATCATCTCCCAAGAGAGGGTAGGGTAGGTTTCAGACGGTAGATGTGTGTTCATTGGTTATTTCTACTATTTGATAAATCAAAGAAAATGCACTAGTAAATAATTTAAAATTTTGAAAGTTCACTTTAGTAAAGTTATGAGAGATTTTGATTGCATAAACTTTAGGTAAACTTTTTGTATTTTTCATAATCATAGAAAATTCATTTGTAAATTTAATGACAGTTAAAAAGTTTTAATAGGCTGAATTTTTAATTTTTAATTTTATTAAGTTGAATATTTATACACAGACCGATTTTAAATATGAACTAAAATTAGTCAACTTATTTTTAATTATTATTCATTTATTAGATATTCTGAAAAATGAGATTTTTAAAATGTTTTTCTGTGAAAGGTATATATTATTTCAATTCTTTTTTCAATATTACATTTTTGATGTCTTGAAACTGCAATATATCGAAATGTGCAAATTTCTAAAATCTTATGAAAAGCAAAAACAAGTTATAATCACGTAATATATATATATATATATATATATATTACATATTGATGTCTGTATTTCTTCAGAATAATACACATAAATTTATAAATAAATATTAGAAAATACAGTACTTTAAAAGTTTATAAAAATATATCTATAAACACTCACTTAGGAGCACTTTCAACTATTCTTGT